>JAWNLW010000454.1:1443750-2115000 GCA_035042075.1 Drosophila macrospina | reverse complement strand
GCATGTTGCTTATGAGATTACAACAATCGAATAAATAATAATAAAAACCCGCTGTCCGTTGTTGTTCTTTTACAATTTGTTATAGTTGTTGTTGCTGTTGTTGCTCAGTGGGCAAAATCTTTAATGAATCTTTGCCTGTTTGCGTGTGGGCCTCAAATCGTTTTTATTATTGTGCATGTCGTGTAATTTAATTTATGAATTTAAATGAACAAACGAGGCTGCCAGCGAGCTCTGTTTTGGCCAAACGTTGGCAGCGGGAGCAACGGGGGCAACGGGGGCCACCTGGGGGACCTGTGGGTCTCCGAACTCTTCGTTTTTACTCGCTTCGGTTATTGTTGTAAGCATTTATTGTAGTTGTTTGTACCATAGTTAGTTGTATATATTTTTTATTTCGGCTGCATAATTTTCTAATGCTGACAAATGGGATTTGGATTTATGACTTTTGTCGTTGTCGTTGTCTGTTGTCGTTTGCTTGCGACTATTTGCGGCACGTAGGTGTTGCACTGCTGTTGTTGCAGCAGTGACTGTTGCAGCTACTGCTGTTTGATTGAAGATGTTGCAAGCTGACCTCGAAGTGAACATGAGAAACGGCTTCAGCCATTCTACAGCGATTGTGCAAACGTTCCCCTCTACTTAATGTGGAGCTGTCCAATCAGTTTCATCAGGGTGCTTGACTGAAGGATTTGTTGAGAGGGAACTTTGATTAGAGGAATTTCATAAGGGAGTCTTGACTAGAAATCAATCATCTTTGAAGAATATTCTGTTTGACTTTATGTAGTACTAAAAGAGGACTATAAATAATTTAACTCCTGGCTTTAAAATACAGTATATTATTTGACCTTTACCCATGCAATACTTTGCCAACTCATTAATATTTTTGTAGCATTTTTGAAATGAATTTTTAGTGCATGCACTTGTGTTAAGTTTAAGTGTAATTCCTGACTGAGTTTTTGGAGCTGAGAAGCCTATAAACATTTGGCAAATGTCCATTCTAAACGACATTTAGCTGAATGTTTGACATATAACATATAAGAATATGTTAAAGTTAACGTTCTCAAGCTATCGATAATCTCGAACCTGCACAGAGTGAGAGAGAGAGAGAGAGAGAGAGAGAGCGAGAGGAGAGAAGAGATGTAGACAGAGGGAGACAGTTGCTTTGTGTGTGCCATTTGCCGACAGTTGTTGGCTTTTGTTGCCGCGTTGCTCCCGTTAAAACGTTTCTAATCTTAACTCATTATAATTAAATAAGTCACGAGTTTTGAATTTTAATTCGCTTTTCTGACATTGCCCCGACTAGGCAGACAGAGAGACAAAAGAGCTGACAGACAAACTCCCTTCCCCCCACCCCCTAACCCCTTCACAAGCTAAGACAGCTAGCAGTCGTCAATGGCAGTTGCTGTTGTTATTTTTCGGGTCAATTTTATCAAAATCGCAACAAGCCAAGGTCTGTGGCCACGAAACTTAATTATATTGCCCAGTCTGCCACAACAACAACAACAATAGCAACAATAAAGATCTGGGCAGGTAAATAGAATCTTGTGAGGGCCATTAAAATTTGCACTTTAATGTTGCAGCGCCAGAGACGAAGCGAAAACAAAGCCAAAAGAGCAAAAAAACAAAAAAACAAAAGGAGTGAAGTACAAATTACTTAAAAACAAAATGAGCCAAATTAGCAGACTCACTTGGTTGCTACTGATTTGGATTTCGATTTCGATTTCTATGCAACAACAACAACAACAACTAGTCAAATAGCTACAGTAACAACAACAACAACAACAACAACAAGTCAAGGTCTTTGCGAAGGTGTTGAAATGCTGGCGACGTTGCGGTTGAAGTTGAAGCTGAAATTGAAGTTGAAGTTGTATTTGATTTACGGCTGATGCTTGGAAATTGCTTTGAAATTGGCCAACAACAAGCTAGAAAATGTATATATATATAGTATAAATAAGGTATAAGGAATGAGGCAAAGTTAAGAATTGGCCCAGGCCAACAGCAGCAACAACAACAAAGAGACTCTTAGTGATTGCAGTGGCAATTGTGGTTGTATTTGCAGTTGCCCCCTTGTGTTGCATTGTTGTTGCTGTTGTTGCTGTTGTTGATGTCGATTTTGTGCGGCATTATGCAACTCACGACAATGACAATTCACGGCAGGACCTTTGCCGACCTACAAGCGTGTCGGCAACCCCTTCTTCCAGCACCAAACGACTGACGACAGACGACAAACCACAGCTCAAAGAGTTCTCCAAAGTGGTGGCTCAAGTGGTGGCTCACACTCATTTGAAGATGCCAAAGCGTCAGAGTTGTTCGCTGCTTGACTTGGTGGTTGGTGGTTGCTGGTTGGGTTTGTCGTTCAGTCTTGTGGTGCTGCCTGCTCGTATGACAAATCGACAAATCGATTTACATAGCATCGCTTGTTGGCGTTGCTTTTGGCTCTGCTGCTCTGTTGGCTCAGTTCATTAGGTTTGGCTTTGGCTTTGGCTGTGCTTTGTTTTTTTCCCCTCTTTTTTTGGGGCCAATTAGGTTTGCTAGCAGTTTCTCATTTACTTCAATTCGTTTTTGATATTAAAATGTCATTGCTGGCGCCTTCAGGGCAATGACAAACGGCATGAGAGATTTGCCTGCAAATAAATGAAATGGAATTAGATAAGATGATCTGTGTTGAGTGATCTGAATTCAGGCAGACTTCATATGCTATCTGAAGGCTAACCTTCAATAGTTCTATCGTCTTTACAAATATAGCTGGCAGAAGAGCAGTTAAGCCATTTTAGAATTCTATGTTGTTATTTTTTTTTGAATTAGCTTCTATTTCTCTCTCGTAAAATATCTTTAACTAACTCTCACTGCAAAGTTCCTTCAATTTGCCTTCACATTTACTTAGCTTATCAATTCTGCATCTTAAATGAATTGATTAACGCTGAAGTTCTCAATCGGTTTCAATTCCCCGTAACTTCTATTTAACATATATCAATTGTTTCATAAATTGATTGACACGTCTTGCGATAAGCCTTTTAGGCTCCCTTGCACCCGCCACGCTCCCTCCCCTGGCGTAAGTACAGCAGCAGCTGCAGTGGCTGTGGCAGCGGCAGCGGCAGCGGCAGCGGCAGCAGATCCGTTGAGTGTTTCTTTCGACTGCTTGGACATGTTGACCATGTCTATGTCTTGTGTCCAAAGTGTCTGAAGTGTCTTGTGCCCTATTAAGAACATGGCATTTCAAATGATTTATATAATTTGTTGGCATTGTTTCAACGATCATAGACGTGAGATATGTACTCGTAGCAGCGTGTCCCAGTATGTAGGTGTCTCTCAGCTCGACTGAGTACATTGTCCAGCATTTGGAACTTGAGACTTGGTGCTTGGAGCTTGTCAGCAACAATTTGACATATTTGTTGTCACTTTTTGGTGTGCCTGACATTTTACACACAACATAAATTAAAATTTTGCTTGCAAAACAAAACAAAACAAAAAACGGAACGAAACAAATCTAAAACTCGTTGACCAGCTTGGACTCTGAGATAGAGTTGGAAATGAAGGGAATGAGTTGAAAGTAATTGTAAATTGTAACAAGTAACAAGTAAGAAGTAATAACAAAACAATTAGCACATTGCACATTGCACATCGGCAAATGGCGTTTAATTAATTAAATTCCTGGCATTTTTAATGCATTTGCAACAATGTTAAGCGCAAACGCAATGCAAACAATTTTTAATATTTATGTAATTTTGCACAGGCGATTAAAAATAATTTGGATCGCTCCACAGCCGACGGCTGTGAATGCCTTAATCAAATGTTAATAGCTTAATCAATATGCCATAAATATAAAGACAACAAAACTGAAAAGAAAAACAATATCAAAATGAAAATCCAAAGACTCTCTGTGTCCGCTCCACTCTCACATACATATTTTATTATTACGGCTGCAACACTTTTATATGCGAACAGGGAAAAAATTATAAAAATAAATTCTTGAAACTTGTTTGCCGCATGCGATTACGTCGACATCCACATCGACAACGACAACGAGAGCGACATCGTCGTCGTCGTCGTCGTTGTCGTTGTCGATCGCCTCGTCATCGTCATCGTCATCGAGTATCGCATGAATTTCAAAATTGTCGACTTCGCCGCAGCTGTGACGAATCTTGAAAACTTTGCCCGTTGCCTGCCTCCCAGTGGGCAACGTGTGGGAGGGCGGGGCACTGGCAATGTGCTCGGCACTTGGCTGCGGCACGGACTCGGCCACATACTCGCAACATGCAGCAAGGAGAGATCGAGTGAGAGAGAGAGAATGATATACAGCCACAAGTCACTGCAAAACGCTTTTCACTTTTTATAGCCACGCCGCTAATTTGACAGGCGGGCGCGCAATCTCGATCACTAGACTGCAGCTCCAGCTCCAACTCCAACTCCAACTCCTTCTGCTGCTGCTTCTCCTTCTCCTTCTCCTTCTCCTTCTCCGTTGCCGTCTCAGTCTCCAACTTGTTCTGCGTCTCCTTCTCCAGCTTCGACTACAACTGCAACTCCGACTTCGTCCAACTGACAAAGTGTCGTGTGCGGATAAATAGATCATATATATGAGGCATAGAGCAGCGGAGAAAGGGGGTGCATGTGTATGTGGCACACTGGGCTGCAGGTGATGACAATGGGTGAATGTAGACAGACAACTGCAACAGTGGAATTAATTGCATTGTATGTGAAATACAATAATACGAACGGATTCTGTCACTGTCAAGTCGAAGATCAAATCGATCAAACAACATTTTCAGAGAGCTTCTAACTGAAGAACAAAGTAAGTTAAGCAATCTACTATTGAAATGATAGACGAAAAGATATTAATGATCAGAGAGTGCCAGAGAAATATTATTAATAATTAAATCACAAACATTTGGCACATATAAATAGAGGAAATGAACTTAATTAGAGACAGTTGTTAAAAATATAGAATTAAAAGTGATATATTACAAATTATTTAAGTAAAGTGAAGCTGTCAAGTAATCTGCAACATAGAACGCTCCTAAAACTAAACTACACACACAAAAGATGCAATTAAGTAATCCATATTGGATTAGATTAGGATAGATCAATCAACAATTAATCAATCCGTTACTTAAGCAATCAGCAGCTTAAGATCTTCAAGACAAACCACTTAAATGGCAATTAATCAAATTTTATTAAGAACTTTGCAATTTAATTTAGTAATTATATGAAAAGAAAATGAATATTAAATATGAAACTTTAATGACATATCATTTGTTGGCTGTTTCAGGTTATCTTAGCCAGGTCTAAGCATAATCAAAAACTACTTCTGCTTCAATTGAGACCACATCTTCGACTTCTTGCCACAGTGTGGTCACATGGCTTTGGTTTGCAGCTCGGATCAGCACAGAGCGGATCAGCTCGGGTCTCAGGTCTCAAGACTCAAGACGCAAGACTCCAGACTCGAGTATCTGAGTATCTGAGTATCTGGTCTATCGGTCTCCAAAGATAGACAGCTATCGATCAGCTGCAGAGTTGGCAGAGTTGGCAGCTCAGCGAGCTTAATGGAAGCCCGCCACTTAGCCGGCAGTTGACTTTATAGACTTTAATTTATGCACTCAGCTTGAGGCACACAGATCTGGCCCCGGACGCGACTTGTCTCTCTCTCGCTCTTTCTATCTATCTAACTGCTGCTCCCCTACTCCCTTGTCGTATCCAGCTCTGTCCCTGAATGCGGCTTTAACTCTTGCGTTCGAGATGCGTGCCAGCGATAAAAGTAATTTGCTTGATTTAATTTTAGTCAGCAGCTCACGAGACAACTAAACAGCCCCCGCAGCTGGTCCCCACCCCACCCCCCGCTGCCAGCGGTAGCATCCTGTTTGCCAGCTCTCAGTCAGCTTCAGGCTTAGTCTCAGTCTAAGTTTTAGTTTTAGTTTTAGTCGATTTTTTAATTAGGCAACCGCAACAAATTTTTAGCAACGTTTCATGTTGCAAAATGTTAGCGGCGCATGTAAGTGGCAAATGGACTGGCCCAAAAAAATCTAAAGAGCAACAACTACAGCTACAACAACAACAATTATAACAGCAGCGGCAGCAACAACTTCTAAAGTGGCTAATTGTGTTATGGCATAATTTACACGTTGTGTTTTCGGTTGCCAGCAACAAGGCGCTGGACATGTGCCAAGCAGCAGCCACTTCAACAATTTGGTAGCACCTCCACCGTCCAAGAGTCTTTTTGCAACTATTATTATTACTATTATGAAGTGACATATACATAGTTAAAGTCAACGATTTATTGAGGAAACTATTAAGGCTAGAAAGGTAGGGAAATTGAATATGTGAAAGTGAGAAGAGAAGAGGAAAGTTGCCAAGATCAGATAGAGTTACCTAATATTATTTATGAAGCCTATCAGAACTGGGAAATATAAATATAAATATAAATATAAAAATATATATTATTATAATATTTGTTTATCACTTTCTTTTCACAAAGGTTTGTTTTGTAACATGCACAAGTTATTTGCATCTCTACAGGTCTCAGTCTTGCGATCAGAGACTTGTGATTGTCATTATTTCATTATATTTATCAGTGTCAACTGAGTGTCCCCCTCGCCATGTCGCGATGTCGCGGTGTCGAGTTCATTATGTTGACTGATGTCTTCATAAGACGCGTATTCATAAACTGTATATATGTGGAGTGTAGTGTAGAGTGAGTAGCTTCACGCACCTTTGTGATTCAGAGGCTACTGATTGGCGAGCGTGGGAATTGAATGTGCTATCAACGGGTCTGGGTCGCACAGCTGTGCTATTTGATTAAATGCCTCGTTTTATTTAATATTTAATATGTGAAATTATTGACAGTCGATTAAGCAATGCAAACGACACACACACACACACACACACACACGCCGTAACACAAAGAGACGCTGTTTGGAGTCGAGTTGGCGACACTCGACTCGGTATTGAGATTGTGGGGCGGCCCGCATTAGCTGCTATCGCTATCTGCCATATGCCATATGCCATAAGATATATGCTGAGTGCCGGTCTGGTCAATATCAAAATTCAAATATCAATATTTACGCAGCAATTATGCAAATTAAGTTCAAGTCTAAACCCAACGAGCGAGCGAGTCAAGTCAAGTCGAGAGGTTGCTTTTGCTATGACGAAATGGCGCTGGCATCTCTAATGCTCAGGGGAGAGGCAACAGGACAGAGGGGGGAAGTAGTTGGCAACTCATTTATCTCTTGTTAAGTTTCTAATTTAATTGTTCTAATTACATGCCTTATCGCATTCTGTTTTCTGCTTTGTAAACTTTGCTTAATTGCTTGTGGGAAAATTGCGTAGGCAAATCTGAAACCGTTGCCGTGTCTTGGCTTGGCGCATTGCCATATTTGTTAGGCTTTGTCTTTGCCTGTGTTTTGACCAAGTTTCTTTTCTTTTTTTTTTTGTGGTGGCACACGCACAGCTTGACACCTGCCCAGCTGACGGCCAGTGGCGCCTGCCGGCCGGCAAGCCCGCTGTGGCTGCAACAACGTCTATGGCTGCAACTGCAACTGCAACTGCGACTTGTGGCTACAGTTCTTGCTCTTGTGGTTGTTGTTGTTGTTGTTACTCTTGTTGCTGTTGCTCTTGCTGTTGCTGCTGCTGCTGCTGCTGGTGTTACAGGCGCCAGTCGGCTTTGTCTACGATACCAACTGGCACTCAACACTAGGCCCATTTGTGGCTCTGGTCTTTCGTTTGTCTAGGGACAACCCGCTGTTGTCGTCTGTGCTTTTCAAATGTCATCGGAGTGGCGGCGCTGCCTCCAGGGAGATGCACTCCGAGATTTGTCAGTTCAGTGGGGATTGACACCAATCTGACGCCCAAGACTTGCTGGAAACTTAGTTAATAGATTCATTTCATTTTCAACTTGTAATTCACAAGTAGTTTAAAAACTCTTTCGAACTCATTCAGGTACAAATCATTTATATATAAATTACAATTATTTAAATTATCTGCAATACTATTAATAATTCAAAATTAACAGTTGATTAGTTTTCACTTATTGCTGTAATCGATGAAGTTCATAATATCTTAGTAAATTTATTAATAATACAATAATAAGTTAAAAATGCGGCTTAAAATAGAATTTATTCTGCATTTTCTAACAGTTTACTTTAACCTTAAGACAACAGTTAGTTTTGTGCTCTACTATATTGTTTATTTATTCTGAATATCATTAATAAATTATATTTGTTCTAACATTGTCAATTGATATCAATTTTATTAACATTTTATTGATTGTTTATCATATTATTCATTTATTCATTTTATAAGTATACTTGATTCTCACTTGAATCTCTCCCTCTCTCTCTCTCTCCCTCTCTCTCTCTCTGTCTCTCATTTTCTATCCCTCCATAAATCTTGCACTTAGTTTGCGAAAAGTCTCTTAAACATTAATACCTTCACCTCATTATATTAAGCATACTTTAAAGAGGTGAGCAGCCTCGGCAGCCACTCGATGCTCATTCGCAGCATGAATAAGTGACAAATTTATGGCGCGTGTGTTGCAAACCACATAATTTGTCTGACTCTGACCCCTACAAGCTGCCTGTGACCCCCTCCTGATGACGCCTCTTCCCTCTCTCCACCATCTCTCTCCCGCTCTCTCTCTCTCTCTCTCTCTCTCTCTCTCTCTCACTTACTCACTTAGCCGAAAATCATGAAATTTATGCGCAACGCCCGCGCGCCAAATTAATGGATGCTTATTAATTTATTGCTATTTAAATGATCGCGAGGATCAGAGAATGGCTGGCAGGGGAGGGGAGGTAAGCAGGGACTGAGTGATGGGAGAGAAGGGCAGGTGGGCAGAGTAAATCGCAACATTCCAAGGTTGCTCAGACAATTTTAGAGTTGGCCAAAGCATCCTGATCGTGAGTTTGCTTAGGATTCAATTCAAAGTATTTAATTTAGACTTAGAATCAAGTATTAGCTCGATCAGGAGTAAAGAGTGACGAGAATAAAAGTAATTCCAATTAATTGTTAAGAATTGCTTACTTATAATATAATTTATAATAAATAATTTCTAATTTAAACGAATATTTAAACACTTTTAAGTTAATCTAAGCAACTCATAGAGAACTGTTCTCTTTTTAGGACTTGAAAGGGAATTGCAGATCTGTATAAAAGTAATTCCAATTAATTGTTAAGATTTGTTTACTTATAATATTATTTATAATAAATAATTTCTAATCTAAACCAATATTTAAACACTTTTAAGTTAATCTAAGCAACTCATAGAAAACTATTCTCTTTTTAGTTCGAAAAGATATTGCAGATCTGTATATATATTAAAGATATAGAGATGTATGCCTTTGATATCTCAATGAATTGCAATTCTTCTACTTCCGTGTTTGCTCGCGTGACACTCGTGAGTGTTTTGTTTGAATAACTGAGCCAAACACGCGCATCTCTAGCAGATGTCCGAGGTTGGCTAATGAAGTCTGATCTGTCGCCTGATCGCTTGTGGTGGGTTCGTGTCTGCTGTGCCCCTGGGGCTCCAAGTGTATTTAATTTACACCTGAGCCGCATCAACGCGAAACCGAAAACCGAACTTGAACCTGAACTCGGCTTGACATCGACTTCAGCAAACGGCAACGACAACAACAACAACAACAACAACAGCGACATCGCTCGCAATGTCAGTTTTCAGTTTTGAGATTTCGGTTTTTTGGTTTTTTGGTCTTTAGTTTTTGGTTTTTGGTGTTGGATTTGGTTGGGCTGGGGCTGCATATAAATTAGCATCATGGGGTGAGGTCTGTTCGAAAAATTGAAACATTTTTCGCTTTATTTTGGCTTTTTGTTTGCGCTCGCTTGGCACATTTGAAAAATGAAAGTGTTCGGTGTGGTTTCTTTTTAGGCGAGCTTCGTGCAGCTTGTGGCATTGGCTGGCCATAAATTAGCCCAGCTCTTAGCTGAACGCCAGCCTGACTCCGAGTCCGAGTCTGAGTCTGAGTCTGAGTCCAAGTCCGAATCCGACTCCGACTCCAACTCCGACTTCAGCTTAAGCATTAGCATCAGCATCAGCATCAGCGTCAGCGTCAGCTTCAATTTCAGCTCATCGCATGGAGAGCGCGCTGTGTGGTCATCGAGGCCAGGCCAGGCAGTCGAAATGGTTGAGGTTCGGGGTTTGGGGGCTTCCTTTCTATGACTAAGCCCGCACAGCTGGCCAATGCCCAGGCAGTCAGCGTTCAACAGTCGGAGGCTGAGGCAGAGCGATTGCATCTTACTCTTTCTCCATTTGAAAATTACTATTATAGTTTTATGTGCTATTATTTGGGCATAAAGAAAACGCCAGCCCCCGCAGCGTTTGGCCAAGACACACATGAAGCTGACCGGCCGTGGTCCGTTCATTCGAGCTTTGCATAATCGAAGCGAAGCCGACAGTTGAACAACAACTGGCAAAAACTATTGCCAGTTGCAAGTCAATGGCGGCATCTTGATTGGACTCGAAGAGTCGCAGTCGCAGTCGCAGTCGCTGCCGCTGACTCTGCCGCTGCCAGAGTCGCAGTCGCAGTCGCCTGTAGGGTGGCAAGATCCTTATGCGCCATGGCCGGCGCCAAAGCTCCGAACCCCGAATTGTGTTTGGCCAAGTGTTATCTTGCATCTGCCTCGCTGGCCGAAAAGCATTTGCGCATGTGGCATGCCACGAACGCTGCTGGCCAGCCAAAGCATTCTGCGTATTCGGAGTCAGCGAATCGAACTAATCTCTTGATAAGCAAACATTTAGCTGGCCTCCAAAACTTGGTCATGGCCTGCCACAAAGTTCTCACAATTAAAATGCTCGCCTGTCGCAGCATTCCAGAGTCTGAGTGAGACAGAAACTGAGACTGCGACTCCGACTGCGACTCCGACTCCGACTCCGATTGAGAGTCATAGTTGGAGGCATCGCTTGGAATGTGGCGGCAACTGTCAGGGCCATGCCCATGCCTCTGACAGTAGACCCAGTTTCTGGTGTGGGCGTTGCGTAGCTCAGCAGCTTTGACTTTGTCACTGACGTCGCCTCGTGTAAATGTCACGGCAAATGCCACAGCCAAAGGCGCCCCCTAACGAGAGGCACTCAATCAAAAACCAGTAGCCAATGCGCCCGGGCAATCAACTGGAAGTGTAACAACGCTAAAGCCAAAGGCCAACGCGGCTGGATGGCGGCAGAGAATGCGCCAAGGCAGAAGGGGAGGGCGATTGAAAGGGAGAGCAATGAACGCAGCGAGAGGACACTCTAAGGATGCCTTAAGCAGTTTAGCTTAGTTAGAAAACGAGAGCAGCTGAGGATAATGCAAAGATTGTGAAGTGTGAAGCAGTCACGCTTTGGCAAATTTCTGAAATAAGTCACAGTGACAGAGTGATCACATGAGGAACGTAGAAACGTAGAAACGTGTGTGTAGACACAGTCGTGTACATCTGAATATATACACTTAGGCAAGTCCATATGGTCACGCCCCGACAAACAGCGTACGCCCACGCAGCGATTGCAATTGAAGGCAAATGCAGGGCGAGGGTGGAGTGCGGCAAGGGGAAGCGATGGTGATAGGGGGAAGGGGAAGAGCGGGGCAAGAGCAGCGCAAATTATTTCTCACCATTTATCTGTAAAAATTCGCATATTAAATAAGCGTGCAACCCAAAATTATCACGGACCTGGCATCAAGGCAGCCTCCCAGACCAGCGAGACCCGCGAGACCAGGCAAAAGAGTCGATCGTAATCTGTAAGTGTTTGCAGCGGCACACGTAGACGACTATGCCAGAGCATAGCCATTGACTCCATCGAGCTGTGCAATGCAACATTTTCAGCATTTATTTGTTTTTGCGCGTACGCAAAGGATATGCCGAGCAACGCCTACACAGAAAGGAGGCAGCAGGAGAGGCAGGAAGGCAGAGGAGGTGGAGGTGGATGCGATGCCGATGCGGATGCCGATGCGAAAGATGATGACGATGGGGTTGAGGATGATGTCGACAACGATTGCGATTGCGCGTTTGGATTACAATAATTTAACATCATCATAATAAAACAATCAACGTAAGCATTTAACTGCGCCAAACAGAGAGGGAGAGCGAGAGAGAGAGTCAGTGTGTGTGTGTGTGTGTGTGTATGCTTAAGTCGATACAAATCGCATATGCCAAAAGGATAAAGGCTGCACAATAAATTGAGAGGTCATTCTTGCCACGACGACGACGACGACGACGATGTGGATGGCGGCTGGCGCTTGGCCAGAATCATCTTCAGTTTCAACTTCAACTTCAACTTCAACTTCAACTGCGACTGCGACTGCGACTTGTGCCAAAGTAATTGATGTGCTCGCCTGACCTGTGGGAGTTTACGAATCACAGATTATCTGCCACAGACAATGGTGAGCCTCAACCTCATGTCGTCGCTGGCTTGTAGTCGTGTCGGTTCTCTGCTGGCTCTGCTGGCTCTGCTGGCTCCATTGGGCTACGCCTACCACCAGGCCAGACTCTCGACGAGATGCCGTCGTGGTTGATCTAACCGTTCATGTTGCCTGAACTGCTCCAACTTTTGTGTGTCTTAGGCTTCGATAACGCGTCGCATTCTCATTGATGTGCTGCTGATATGCAAACTATGGCCCAAAACAGGTGGCGGTCTGTTTTAGTTGTTGTTCTTGTTGTTGCTGCTATTGTTGTTGCTGTTGCTGTAGCTGTTTTCTTGTTGTTGCTTCAGCTGCTGCTGTTGTTGGTGGGCGACAAAGGCGGCCCGTTAACTACGAGTAAATCGCAATATGCAAATCGCTGCTGCTTTTGCAATCTGCACGCTCCCATGCTCCAGCGCTTGACCTCCTCACCAATGACCAGTCTCAGTGTATGTGTGCGTGTGTGTGTGTGTGTGAGTGTTTGAGTGTGTGTTTGTGCCCCAAAATGTGTGAAAGGCTTTGATTTGCCAGTGTTACGTGAGGCAGCCGCAAAGCTCAAACCCAAATGCTGTCTGGCTAATTTGTCTGTCTCATGTGAGTTGTTGTTGTTCTGTTTGTTGTTGTTGCTGTTGTTGTGGTTGCTGTTGTTGTGGTTGCCGCTCTTGCTATTGTTGTTCCTTTCAGGATGCGTAGGTCGTTAAATAAGTGCAGCAAATTATATGGAGACAAGTGCCTTTGCCTGGCCGGAAACCGAAAGGAACTCTTGCGTGGGCTTTCCACTCGGATAATTGAAGGTGTTATCTCAGCGATTGTTAACTAAACCTTAATGGAATGCATAAATCCTTGACGCAGTCAGGCTGATTGTGTAGCTAGACTTTAAATGATGACATAACCTAAGTTGCAGCATTATAGAAAGAGTTTCAGAGTGGAAAGTACTTATGTGACTCCATGTTTATTCCCAATTAAACAAACGAGAGGAAGTCCTCTACCAAAGTCCATCTCATTTCAACTTTAATAAGGAAATTTGAATGCATGTCTCTGCAGTATTTCGTAGTATTGTTAACCTTCCTCAATGCTCCCTTCTATCTGCACTGGCATCTTCTATAATCGATTATTTATGCAGAATCTAAGCATCTGCCAACTCGGCTGATGGGCTTGTCTTGTAGTCGTTTGATCTACACTTTTGGGATTTGTTTAATGTTGAAATTAACCTCGGGTCTCAAGCAATTTTCAAATGCGATTGTTTCCCGTGATACGCCATGCATATATGAGTACAATTATATATGGCAGCTTGACAGAGCCACTGAGAAAAGAGACTCAGGCAAGTAAACCTGCCAAGATGGCGAGATGTGCCATTTATGAATCGACTATTGCAGTTGCTGTTGCTGTTGCTGTTGTTATTGCTGTGACTGTTGCATTTGCAGTTGCAACTGTTGCTGTGGCTGCCACCCACAAATATTTGACTTCTCACCTACAATAAATAAAACAATAAACCAGAGTTGTTCAACTGGCCAGACAAATGCGAATACGAATGCAAAATACGTTGCATATTCAATAAATTTCTTGTTTGTTTTAACTATATTTGAGATCTTTATCGGGTGTATCGAAATGCAAGGCACCTTAGAGACTCACATACACGTACTCCTATTCCACTGGCCATTGTTGTTGCTGCTGTTGTTGTTGTTGTTGTTGTTGTTGTTGTTGCATTTGCATGCCAGTGGGTGAAACCAGCAAAAAAAATAGGCAGCAGCAACAACTACAACAACAAACGCCTGTCACGCTTGGCTAAAAATGGTAAAAATGACAAATGTTTCACAGCGACCAAAAAACTGCAGCAGCAGCAACAACAACAACAGCAACAGCGGCAGCAGCAGCAACAACAAAAAAAGTTCAATTTCTAAGCGCAGAACATGACAAGCATGAAACTATCGTAGACCTACAAAAAAATACAGTATGTAAAATAATAACAAAGCGACACACATACACACACACACACACACATGTACACAAACGACACACAGTGCAAACAAAAGACTTAGGCAACAAACTTACCTACAACGTACAACGTAGCTGGCATCGCAGCAGCATCAGCAGTCGCTGGCATCATTATTATCAGCAATTTGTGCCTTTTATTGCCCGAAATTGTTCAACGTCCAGTAATAATGTTAATACTCGTATAATAATAATGCCCGAAAAAAATATTTATTTATTTAGTTGTTGCTGTTGTTGTAGTTGCTGCAGTTGTTGTAGTTAGGCGGCCGCCAGCGCTAAGTGTATTATTGGAAAGCCCCGGAAAAACTCTGTGAGAAAAGCAAAGGCAAGATAAAGTTGAGGATTATACACACTCTCTAACTTCCCTTTTATAATAATTTATTTATTTAACGTCAACTAACAACAGTCGACCCAAGTATAAAATCAAACCCATAAGATAATTAAATTAAAAATAATTACAAATGAAATTTAAGTGTAAAAATGAGTTTAAAATTTAAGTTTAAAATAAGATTAATTTAAGTTAACATTTAAATTTAAATTTAAAATAAAAAATTTAAATTTAAATTTACCTTTTCTCAAGTCTACAAATAAGATTTATACTTATTAGTAATTGTTTTGTTTTTATTTAAATAATTTAGTTAATTTTGTTTATATTACAAGAGAAAAATGAATATTTTAAAACTATACATAATCATTTTATTGTTTAACTTTGTGAGCCCGCGTCATATAGCATACTTTGCTGGTGAGGGTATTCAAACAGCGAAGACGACGCCTGATAATTTAGCATACTTACGACTTTGCGATTGCCTGCAATTTGTTTTGGGCACCACCTACAACTTGCTCTGCTGCTCAGCTGCTCTGCTGCTCAGCTGCTCTGCACTAGCGGTAAGAGGTCGTACCTCCCATCTGCTATGCTTTATCCCGCTGCCCGCCTGCCCGCCTGCCCGCAGCAGCCTTAAGTTGAGCTGCCATCTACCATCTTCATGTGTGCTGGCCATAAAAATCAAAGTGGGCTGGCAGGCGATTTGCTCTGTTGTCAGTTTATTGTTGTTGTTGTTGTTGTTGTTGTTGTTGTTGTTGTTGTTGTAGTTGATGTCTTCATTATAATTTCAAGTTGCTGCATCTACATACGAGGTAAGTATAAACTTATAAGCTGTGGCTGTTGTTGTTTCGTTTTTGGCATCGATACTTTGTTGCCATTTGTGAAATAATTTCACTGGCCAAACTGTCTGCGTGGGCGCTTAGCTGTTGCTGATTGTTGTTGCTTTTGGCTGGGAAATTGGTTAAGCCCATGCCGATAAATGAAGGGCCCCTTCTTATTGTTATTGATTGCCTGCGTCGGCGCTCATTTGTTTTCTCTGACATTTTCCCAAAAGCCGCGCAATTGAGACATTTTGGCAAAGTGTAAAAGTTGACAGCTGCATGAAAATATGAGGTAAGAGAATGTGCGAAGTGTTGGCTTCTCCTTAGACTCGTTTCATGCATATGCAATTAATTAACTAACAAATTGAATAGTCTAATGGCATTCAACGTTTGTTGTGACCTTTCTAGCCACACTCGACACTCCACTCCACTCAACACACACTCCACTCCAGTCCAGTCCACTCCACTCACTAACAATCTGGGCTGTCAGTTGCATTCATAGTATAAGCAACTAATTTAATTTTCATTTATCATAACAACTAATTAATTTCCCGCTGCGCTTTTCATTTGCCCGCCCGCAAGTAAATCGATCGACACAATCAGCAACAATTTGATTGTTCTCGTTGTTGAAGTTGTTCATGTTGCTGCCGCTGCTGCTGCTGCTGCTGTTGCTGCACTCGAGAGTTGGACATTTTAATTATTTAAATGCAGCCGAAGGCTAAAGTTCTACAAAGCGCAAAACATTGCTCATAAATCCATCACAAAAATAAGAGAACAAATAAGAATAAACAAAAACAAAAAAAGGAAAAACTGAAACGAATATTGTATAAATATTTTGTGGCAAGCAAAAGGGGCAACTGCAGAGAGCCAAAGCGCCAAAGTGCCATGCAAATGTTGTACAACATTAAAGCGTACAAGAACAATCACAACATGAATGCCTATTACTATAACTATTGTTGTTGTTGTTGTTGTTGTTGCTGTTGCTGTTCTCCCTCGAGAACAATTGTTTTAGTAGCAATTGTTGTAGTAGCGCTGCCGTTGCAACTGTCCGGGTTGCAGCTGCCGTTTACCACGCTTACCACGACTGTGCCTGGCCTGGCCTGGCCTGTCCGGCTGGCCGGCCACTAGCCACTAAACGCCGTGACCGTGAATTCCTTTTGAATAATCGTAATTTGCAATTGCCATAATATTTTTATGATTTATTAAACGCATTCAACGCGACGCGACGCGACGCGACTCGACGCTTGTCTATAGGGCACTCGACCCCGACTCCGAGTCCGACTCCGACTTAGACTCGAACTCGAACTCGAGATTGTAGTCGCAATTAAATTGTAAAATTGCATTGCATCGACGTGGCCAGCTTGACTGGCTGGCAATTTATTAAAAATGCATTAAATAAATAAGTCATTGGGCATTAAAAATTTCATAAATTCTAAAACAAAAGACTTAGGCAACGAACTTGGTCTGGCTAGCAATTTGCCTTGGCAGCAACGCAACATGAATTATGATTATTCTGTCGCCAGTCCGTGCGCTGTTTGACAGTTTACAGTTTTTAATTAGTTGCACGCAATGGGAACGACAAGTGCGCTTTTCCCACTGCACAGTGGGGCAAGTGGAAGCCGACTAAAGTCAAAGATGCCAATGAAAATGATGCTCACAGCCAAAGAAAATGTGAGGGGAAAGCAACAACATAAGTAGCTGCATTTGCCCACACTTTTGTTGTGACTTTCTCACCACTGTGCACAGGCACAGGAGCTGCGGCATAATGACTAATTACTGCACAGCTGCCAATGATGTCAGCGACGTCAGCACGCGATGTCAGGCGCAATGTTGCCCCAAATGGCTGCTGTAAGAGCAGCACATACTTGTCTAGCAAAGCCATATAGCCAACAATTTGTGGCATGAACAGAGAGGCAGTTGCTGCTGCTGCTGCTGTGCTGTTGCTGCTGCTGTGGCGACTAATTAAAAAAGTGTCATCAAAGCGTGGACAGCGCACGTTGTGGACATTTGTGCCACTTGCGTGTCAAAGGCAACATAAAAACGCAGATTTTAGAGGCCAAAGACAGCAAGTTGGCCCACTGGGTGGCATTTGGCAAACAAGCGACAACAGCAGCGGTGGTGCCATGTGGTGGCAACTTGGCGGTTGCCTGGTATGCAAAAATCTATTCCCATGAACATGAAAACCACTTGCTACAAATTGTCTTACAAGAGCAGCCACTAAAAGCGCAACATTTTAAACGGATGCAGATAACGATCGTCGAACACAAATGGTGCAGAAATAAACACGAGTGTAGATGCAAATCAGTTGATAAGCGGGCGACGGGGGCAGCAACAGATGGAAGCTGCTTAACCCATGACTGCCTGGCCCGTTGCTGCTGCTGCTGCTGCTGCTGCTAATGTTGTTGCTGTTGTTGTTGCTGTTGTTGCTGTGTCCAGTTGTCCATCAACTAAGCATAAATTGGCACTATGCAAATTAAATTATCAACTGCAATTCGAAACGAGTTTGCCAGCAAATTACTGTCAACGGCGGCGGCCAAGACGCCAGCTCAACAAAATGCAATGAATGCGCCGCTTATTACCAAAGAGTCAGCGCCAGAGTCACAGCCACAACCCGCAGGAGAGGCGATCTGTGGCCAATTATGTGTAAGACAGGCAGCACCAACTTGAGCTGCAACTTGAGCTCCAGCTGCTCAGTTCGGTTCGATCGAGCTCTCAATGGTCGCATCATTATAATCACGTGTTGATTGCTTTTTAAACTCTGCCAGTAAATGAGCAGTTGCCGGACAACAGACTAAGTGGTCAAGTGGTGCCAGCGGAGCCAGCAGAGCTACTGGTGCCACTGCTTGACATTTGTTGTTGTTTCTGTTGTTCCCGTTGTTGTTGCTGTTGTTGTTGCTGTTGTTGTAGACAATTTCCATGAGAACAACAGGCGCCGCCAATATAAAAGTAAATTTGTGTTATCGTTGCGCCGCTTTTTGTGCGCCGGCCTTGTTTTAGCCAATGTTGACAATTAGATGGCCACAGTCTGTCCAGCAGACTGCAAAACCGGAGCCTGTTGACACATTATACCCGGCCTTTGTAATTGAAGGCGCCAGGCCGGGAGAATTGGCTGCTCTTCCCCATCAAATGGGTTTCAGGAAGAGCAAATTAATTGGGTGGAGTTCAGCTAGAAATAGAATTAAAGAAGCGTTGTTGTTCTTCCTTTTTTTTTTGTGAGGCAGCAAATCTGTTTGCTTCACTTGGCTCAGAGTCAGCTGCTCAGTCCACTGTTTGCCTGTTGGTCACTTGGCCAGTTGGTCATTCACTTGCCAGTTGCCAGTTGCCAGTTGCCAGTTACAAGTTATAATCAGATAAAGTTTAGCTGCATTTCATTTTGGCCGCTGCCTGTCAACTTTTACACTTGTCAGGCAATGGCCAAGAGAGCTGCAACGTCGCAATATGGCACTGCCCCCGCTGGTACACCCCCTCCATGCCGTCAGCCAGTCAGTCCGTTTAAGGCATATCAAATTCATTTGAGTGTGTCTAACGAAGTCTGCAAATATTAGCGTTGAGTTTGTCAGATTTATGAGCAAATCTGCATGCTGACCGAGTCGAGTCGCCCAAGAGTGAGTCCGCGTCCACGTCCGCGTCCGAGTGTCCGAGAGTCCGAGTTTGCTGAGCTGCACTGGAGGCCATGGCGTTACCCATAAGTGGAACACACAGCGCTCTCTGTGTGTGTCTCTATGTGTGTGTGTGTGTGTGTGTGTGTGTGTCGCCCCCGCTATGGTTGCGCTTTTCAAGCCGCAAACATTTGTAAAAAGGCGTGAAAATAATTCAGCGTCAAGTGACAGAAATGCCACACACATGGGAAACGGGAAACGTGCAACGTGCACTGGGACAGCAACTAGAGAACGCAGCGTGTAAACAGTTTTAAGCTAACTAAACTGCAGGAAATACCACTGCAAATTACTTTTGAAAACATAATAGACAAATGCAAATGATTCCTTGACATTTTAAAATATTCAATTAAATTATTAAAAGCTCCATTTTTGCTATAATTACAAAGTGACAAAATAGAAAACACAGCGAGTAGAAAGGGAAACTACAGAAAAGTCAAGGGGAAATGACTTTTGTTTATAAATTAAATTAAAAAAACTTAAAAATTCATAGAAACTGAAAACTAAGTTTAATCATAAATCATTATTTTATATTTATTTTCTCTTATATTATTATATCTTATATTATTATTTTAAAATTATTCAAAGAGTTTGCCAGAATATTTGTGAAACTAAAATGTAATTTTATTTCTTGAATATTTAAAATAAATGCATTTGGTACTCTAACTCAACTCGAGCTTTGTTTTTCCCTCATCACGCTGCCATCGCTACAGGAGACGCGTGCGAGTGCTGTGGTTTTGACTCGATGATTCATTGGCTAGACCACAAAATTGCGGTCAGTGCGTGTGCGCAGCGAAATCGATTTGTGGAATGCAACACAGCCAGACCCAGAGACGCAGTCGAGGGGTCCGAGTCGTAGTTGCAGTCGAAGTTAGCTTCAGCTTGACGCTAATAGCGGTCAGTTATATAAAGCGAATGACACCCACACACACTTACAGAGAGAAACAGAGAGAGAGAGAGGGACACACACAGTCAACGCTTTCCCAGCTGACGGGGCAACATGTTACCAGGCGTTTGTTGTCAACATGCCATGTTGATAGCGCTGTTTAATGATAGCCCGAGTCGACAACATGAAAAACACGGCAAAATGTCAACTGCTTACCAAATTTGGCCAGCGAATTGTGTCATAATTTGTTGGCAGCGCCACCTAGCGTCCACACACACAAACACACACACACACACACACACACACAACAACGAAAAAAGGCATACTGAAATTATGCCTGCCATTGGCATGGGACAAGCGAGCAGTGAGCAGCGATCAACAATCAGTGATCATTGAGCAAATGGACAGTTTCAGCTTCAGCTTCAGTTTGAGCTTGAGTTTGAGTTTGAGTTGGAGTTTGAGTTGCAGGCGTGCGCTTTTACATTTTCGGACAGTTCGCCTTGGGGCGGACCTGGCAATCGTGCAGCGGGTCGTGACAAATTTAACCTAATGATCCGAAATTATTGCACCTTAATTGCCTCGACTATTGACTGCGATGGCGACTGCGACGCGTCGTTGCGACGCTGCGACGTTGCGACGTCGGCAGCGCTAAATGGAAAATCGACTTGCAAATATTTAGAGAATTTTATTTATACTTTAAATAATTTTTACACCATTGCCCGCAGCTCGGCATTTGCTTGACAGCGGACAGGGACAAGCCGGCGACAGGGACATGGGGCGAGGACGAGGGTCGGTAGATGGTAGACTGGCGGGACTGGCGTCTGCTAAGTGCCTGAGCCACAACCAGAGCCTCTGTCCGACTTCCAGTAAAAGTGATTTGTAGTTTGCCCAAATGTTGTTGCTATGTTGCCTGTTGCCTGTTTTGCCTGTTGCCTGTTGGCTGTTGGCAGTTGGCTGTTGCGACTGCTCTGAGTTATTTTGGCGGCATTTAACGGCCGTTGTCTTTCGGTAGTAACTGTTGACAGTTGAATGCTCGTCGAGAGTTGCATGTCAGATGCCGTCGTCGTCGTCGTCGTCGTTGTCGAACTGTGCAACAGTTGCAACAGTCGAACAATTGGCGGCCTTTTTGGCCGGCGTGTAAAAATTTACACGACCAGCAACAAGCGGTAACACATTTTATGACCTTTTGCAGTTTGCTTTTTTTGATACTGATAGCCAAAAACTGAGCAGAACATTTGTTGCCATTGCAACTCGCAACTTGCTGTTGTTGTTGCCGCCGCTGCCGCTGCTGCTGTCATGTTATGAAAACGCAACCGCAACACTAAAAATAAAATGAAAACAACAACAAAAAATCAATGCTTAAACCAAAAACCAAAAACTGCGGGCTGTTTGGTTTCCATTTGCAATTGCTGTTGTTGTTGTTGCTGCTGCTGTTGCTGCTGCTGATGTTGTTGTAAAGTTCAAAATGTTGGCCTGGGTTGGGTCAGCCAACAAATGTTGACCAGGTGCCTGGTGCAACATCGATTGAATCTAGTCTCGCATTGGTAACTTGAGACCGCCTCAAATAAAACAAGCGGCCATGTAATCAGATCAATTAAAACTAATTGTGAATATGTTCTAAAAGATTGCCGTGACGAGGCAGGGGTAGCTGCGGAGGGGGCGTCAACAGGCGCCTGCATCTATTGCGGGCTGAGCTTATGCATGGGAATGAGATTAATAAATTTAATAAAATAACTCGAGGGATGCATACAACTATAAAGTGTCTCTACAGATCTATAACTCTACGAGAATTATGTATTTACTACAAATAAATATTTCTGAGCTATTCTTTCTCAAGCATGCCTCTGCATCTCTCTCCTCTCAGTCTCGTATATTTTCCTTGAGCTGATAGAGACGAGTTGTTTGCATAAGCTTCACTAAGTCTTCAATCATTTGCTGTACCACAATCTTAAGCTATTTTAACTGCGCACTCAATGCAAGCCTAAACATCCTGCTAAACATATTATCTAAAACTCTAGCCAAGTTTATTACGTTTGTTTAGCAGTTCATGCTCTAGTTGGGAAACTACTTAAGCCGATTGGGGGTCGACTCAATCAGCAATCAGCTGCCACTAATCCTTCACATCGCAGCGAGATAGAGAGCGACTACAAATCACTGCATTACTCGACAAATGCCAAGTCTAACGAGTTTCGAGCTGCTGTTAAGCGTTCGACTAATAAGCTCTGGGTAAAATCATAAAGCCAACTTAAATAAAGCCACAAAATTAAATAAATTATGACAAATATTTGAATAAAACACAAAAACAAGAAACAAAATCAACTTGAAAACGAAAAAGACTCGGCATAGCGCCACTTGGTGTTGCAGACACACACACACAATGCAACAGAAAGTGAAATTTATTGGTCGTAAATAGCTAGACAATATCGATTAGTTGTTAGGTGGGTGTGGCCGGGGAGGCCATAAAAACGGCAAATGGCAAACGGCAGCCCGACAATCTCGGCCGTTGGAGTTGCCGCCCGACGTTGGCTGCTGGCTGTTGGCGAATCAGCTGCAGGTGCATAAATTAAAGTGCGAAAATTCTAATATTAATGATATGGGGGCAGCCTGTGACTTGACTATGTATTGAAACGAGCTCCCATTGTGCGATTGCAGTCAACAGGAAGCCAAAAGTTGTTCAAACTAAATGTTAACTAACATGCAACACACACACACACACACACACACACATACACACACACAACTGGTTGCATGTAATTGATTCAGTATGTACAACGGTGTGTGGGAAAGTTCATTTGCAACGCCCACAAATAGGTTGAAGCAGTTCATAACAATAGAATTGTATTGTTATGCTCTTTAGCTCGAAGAGCTTATCGATATACGTACACAGTTTGCAGGTTTATAGGCAGAAGAATTCATTTTGAAGTAAATATTACTATATAAATATAAATATAACTAAAATAAAACATTTATTTATTTGCTTTAATTGACAGAATACCTCACTTTAAAGAAGGATTAGCTCTCGCTTTTTATCAAATAGAGATTAAAAAGACATTTTATATCCAAATTGATTAAGTTTTTTGAGAGTTCAGTTTCGGAAAAGTTCTTAAAGGAAATTCACGACAATTTTGAAAAAAAAATAAAATTTGGCAAATGCTTAAAATTTAAATGCAGAATGAATTTAGATGCCAAACCATGATTAAATTGGTATTCTAAATGGAAATCGGTTGAAAATTGTCAAAGTTGCGAGAGCTGAAAATTTTGAAAAAACTGTAAAGGGGTATGTATGCAAATTATCGATAATTTTGAAAAAAAATTAAATTAGCCAAATAAAGAAAATTTAAATGCAGAATGAATAAAGATGGAAAACCATGATTAAATTGGTATTCTAAATGGAAATCGGTTGAAAATTGTCAAAGTAACGGGAGTTGAAAGTTTTGAAAAAACTGTAAAGGGGTATGTATGCAAATTATCGATATTTTTGAAAAAAATTAAATTTGCCAAATAGAGGAAATTTAAATGCAGAATGAATTTAGATGCCAAACAATGATTAAATTGGTATTCTGAATGGAAATCGGTTGAAAATTGTCAAAGTTGCGAGAGTTGAAAGTTTTGAAAAAACTGTAAAGGGGTATGTATGCAAATTATCGATATTTTAGAAAAAAATTAAAATTAGGCAATTGCAGAAAATTTAAATGCAGACTGAATAAAAATGGAAAATCATGATCAAATTGATATTCTAAATGGAAATCGGTTGAAAATTGTCAAAGTTGCGAGAGTTAAAAGTTTTCAAAAAACTGTAAAGGGGTATGTATGCAAATTATCGATATTTTTTAAAAAAATGAAAATTAGCCAAATAAAGAAAATTTAAATGCAGAATGAATAAAGATGGAAAACCATGATTAAATTGGTATTCTAAATGGAAATCGGTTAAGAATTGTCTACTCTGCAATATTTATCTAAATATTTGCTTGGCTGGAATTTATTACAAAATCTTAAATTCATCTGCTAAAAGTCAAACTTATAGAAGCAGATTAAGTCAGGAGAAGACAATCTTAAGTTTTCAAATATTTTAAATTTGCAAGCGTATAAAAAGTTCGAAATATTCAGCAAATAGTTTTCCCATATTGTTTACCATTTAAACGGAACTCAGCGGTTAACGAGCAACAGCAGCAGCAGCTCCAGCAGCAGCAGCGGCAACAGCAGCAGAGACGGCAGCAACAACGATTGGTAAACGTTGTCCGCCATTTACGAGCTTATAGCAATTAATAGTTAACCACATACATATACAAATGCAAACATACGTGTGTGTGTGTGTGTGTGTGTGTGTGTGTGTGTGAGTGTGTTATTAGAGCTAATCAAATACATAAGTGTTTTGCGATATGTGTGGCATTTTGATGTGGCAAGTTCGTTGCCTAAGTCTTTTGTTTAGCCCAATAGCAGCGAGCAAAACAATCCGTCATACGATTAGTTGATTTAATTTAGATTCTTTCTGAGGGCCCATTGACAGTTTATCAGCTCGGCTAGGAAATGTTTTCTGCGCCTTTTTCTGCTGTCGTCGTCATCGCCGTCGTCGTCGTCGTCGTCGTTTCATTTCTGGCTGCCTTGTCGATGCTGTGCAGCGATAAAGTTGTCAAAGCAATTTTTGGCTGGCTTTAAAAATTTTGTATGTACGCCTGCCAGCCAGCCTGCTTGGCTGCCTGGCTGCCTGGCTGCCTCGCTGGCTGTTAAGGCGACTGGCAATGCTGGTCCGTCGTACTGCCAGGTTGCCTCGCTTTTGGCTTTGGCCTGTGTACGAGCTGTTGAATGTCTAATGTCGTGACTCGATTAATGAAATGTTGCGCGGCAACAACAGCGACAACAGCAAGGAAAATGCAACAAGAATTATAAAAACTTATAATAAAAGCATTGACAGTCGCTTAATGGCCAACTAAGTATTGTCGCTGGCAGGCGTTTCTAATAAGCCATTTTAATGGCCAGGCTAATTAGATATAGACACAAGACAGAAGACAGAAGACTCAAACTACAATTCAATCTGGCCACAAAGAGAGAAAGCCCTAACAATATTGAGATGTTAGATAATTTGTCTGTTTCTCAGCAAACTGAAGAGTTGATCTTTCACATTCCCCAGCCGCAGAATCAGCAGTTAAAGTTGAAAGTTCAGCATATGAGAGAGGCAGACACTTTGCCAGTTGACAAACTGATCATCAATATCAAATTAACGCACTTGATTGCCTTAATAATATAGCTATAACAACAGCAACAAAAGCAACAGCAACAACATTCATTGTTTAGACAATTCGCTGGCAGCTCTATCAACATCTTCATAATAAAACAATCAACGCACAATCGACGCCAAGATCAAGTGACTATCCATAGACAAAGCGCCGTCTCAGCTGCAGCCGCAGCCGCAGCCTCAGTCTTCATCTTCATCTCCATCTCAGTCGCAGTCGCAGTCGCAGTCTCCATATCCAAGGCTCTAGACTGCAGCCAAGACTTGGCTTCATCCTCATCCTCATCCTCATCCTCACTTTGCAGATCTTGGCATTTCCTGGCATTATGCGCGCTAAATTGAGAGGTCAACTGTGCGAGTGTGTGTCTTGCTTTGAGTGTGTTTGCAGTTCAGTTTCCTGCCTGTCTGTCTGTCCCACAGTCTGGATGTCTGCATGTCTGCATGTCTGCCTGTCGGTGCCTGTGTCTCAGTCTGTGGCTTTTGGGCCTGTGCCAAAGTAATTGATGTGCACGCTTGACCTGTGGGAGTGAACATATTGCAGATAATCTGCAACGCAGACAATTGCCTCAATGAATTTTTTATAAGTCGCCGCAGCGCAAAAATAAATATGTACACAATTTTCAACTTTTTTTCTTTTCGTTGTATTCTTTCTCTCTCCTCTTTTTATTTTTCATCATGCCCCATAGTTGTAAAATGTGGCCCATTGTTTTCCTCGACTAGCTTTGCATTTGATTAAGCGCCAAGCATCGCTTAAATATTTATTGTAGCATTTATTAAACGCTTTTCACCGCAGCTCATCAAATGCGTTAAAAACAAAGAACTTATTGTTTTGTTGTTGTTGTCATTTGTTAAACAATGAAGTATAAAAGAAATTCCACTCACGGCAAATTAGCCCGCGCTTAGAGGCAGAGTAACTTAGATATATAGCCCCAAAAATAGATGCGTGTAATGTGGGCGTTTATAGATTTATGTTGTTTAGCTGGAAAAGAGAATTCTGTGAGATTATGGCAGCTGGCAGCTTGGATGAGCCAACAGCGGATTATCATTCATATGCAAAGTGAAACTTGCCGATTAAGTAGTGAACTCTTCAAGTGTTTTTGAAGTAGAATTTTGGTAAAGGAAAACAAGCTGAAATCAGTTGAGAATTAAGACAGACTAAGCTAGCAAAGACTGCTGAAACACTACTTAATCAAAAGGGAACTCAAAGTGTAGCATTAAGTTTAAGTAATTGAATTATTTTCCATAATTTGTTATGACTACAGAATCAGTTGCTATTTCTTGTTGATCTGATTCAATCTGTATATTCTAAAGACTTAGTAAAACTGATTTTTCTGTATTTCTAAATATTCTAGACTCTTCTTAATGAATAGTAACTTTGTCTAAATGGAGCTTATCTTTTTCTTTATTTTAATCCTGTATATACAAAATATTTACTTTGCCTATATCACATTTGATTCAGTTGCAAAGCAAAGCTCACTTGATTGCTTATTACTCAATTCGCTCTCCAGTGTGAATGATCTAACGAGCGCTCATAAATGTTTCATAAAAAAATTCAAATAAAATTGATTCGCATCATTTGAAAACTCATCGCCAGGTTTGCTCCAGCCAGAGTTCAGTCAGTCATTCACTCCGTCTCTCAGTCAGTCAGTCAGTCAGTCAGTCAGTTCCATAGCCAATAAACAGCATTTGCTTTAAACGTTTCTTTAAGCATATTTACCATTCGTCTCCCTCTCTCTCTCTCTCTCTCCCTATCTTTCTCTCTCTCTGTATGCCTCAGAGTGTTTGTCTGTTTGTATATATTTCTAATTAATTAGTCGAGGTTAATGAGCTGCTATTAATAATAAAAACGCTTGTTTATGTTGCTAAAAGTTAAAGAAAACTACACAAAATGTTGAAGACTTTCTCCTCAGGCGCTGATTGCATAATTCATAACTTGATCGAGCTGCCAATTGATCTTATCTATCTATAACTATGCTTCTACATATATATATATCTATTTATATGTTTATGAATTATGCACAGCAAGTACAGTTGACACCATAAACTCTTAATTAACGCATACGTTTTGTTAGTTAGTTTGCTTGGCTTTTGGCCAACTGGACTGCTTTATGGCCAGGCATTCACTTTGGTGTGCGGGCCATTTAAGGCTATCTGAGCGCTGCTTGTTGGCCATATTACATATTAGAGTCAGCTTCAGCTCCTTTCTCAGCTCTCAGTGCTCAGCTCATAGCGCTGAGTTGATAATGATGAAGGCGCTGGCCATTTAGAAATGAATGTGGCGTCACAATGCAGCGGGGGCAGTCAGTTTCTAGTTGTGCTTTGTCCGTTTCCCATGATAACTGTAACTCGGCGCAACAGCCGGCAATTGTCTTGCCAATTTGCCGCAAAACAACCTGTCGACTCGCGTTGTCGCGTTGTTGTCGGCGTTGTTGTCGGCGTTGTTGTCGGCGTTGTCGGCGTTGTCGGCGTTGGCCAAAATGGTACTCAGATCGAGCCAGATATGAGCCTTCAGAATGCAACATTTCATTGTCTTTTGGGTTTGAGACCAATAAATTGGGCTTAGATTTTCAATTGAATGCAATTTAATTAGCGATTACTTATCACTGATTATGTCAGCTGAACGCGCACGAGAGAGGGAGAGAGTCAGCCATGTAGAGTGAGAGTGAGGGGTGGAGAGGCGGAAACCCACGCATTTATATATTTATACATACAAAAATGCATTGCGTGTTCAGTTTTCTAATTGGATTTAACAATTTTCACACCACAATCGCTGAAAATGGCTGGCCAGCTTCAGCTTCGGCCTCAACTTCAGCTCCAGCTCCAGCTCCAGCTGGCTGTCAACCATTTCGAGACGCTTCAGCGCCGCATGTGGGCAGATCATTACGTTCCTCCACCTCCTGCTTCTCTTTGTTGTTGCTGCTGTTGTTGTTGTTGTTGTTGCTGTTGTTGTTGCTGTTGTTGCTGTGTTGTTAGCTGGTTGGTTTGTTGTCGCTGGCTACCGTTGGCTTGGCAGCCTCTCTTTGTCCAGCCATAATGGAGTGTGACTAATTAATAAATTAATTTCGGCGTTGTCTCATTTGTAATTTCAATTTGTCTAATAGGATTTCATGTTTTGACCATTTTTGTCTTGACAAACTCGTCGCCGAGTTGGCCATATTATAGTCGCAGTCGCAGTCTCAGTCGCTCAGTCGCTCAGTCTCAGTTTCTCAGCAGTTAACTCAACACCAGATGAAGTTATTTTCTCATTCCAACTAATTAAGCGTGAAGTTGAGGCTTAAAAGGTGCCACTCAACAGAAATCTTCATGTAGGCGTCGAGTGTTTAAATATACGAGTCTTCAAACAAACGTATAAAATGTGTGAATGTTTTTGAATCGTTTTAGCGTTTTCTTGCAATGATCGAAGCTTGTCCGACACTCAAATAAAACGACAGAAGTGTGATTAGCTTTTTTAAATATACAAAACTATTTATTTTAATATATTCCATTTCTTTTGTTATTTTAAAGTTAGCTAAACAAAACAATTTAAAGAGAGGTTTCCAAATACTACAATGAATGCCAGCAGATAACTCATTCTTGCTGATGTTAGAAGAGAGGAATTTGTAGTTCAGCAACATGGAATAGAAGTACTTTCCGTCTCCTAGATAATTGAATACAATTATATAAATATATTTAGGCAGGCAATTTATTAAGTATAAATCATTTGCAGTTTCAGTGTGAATCTAAATCCTAAAGAGAAGAGAATCTCCTCTTCTTTGAAGCCAACCAAGTGTTGACAAAAGGAAGAGAACTTGCCCAACTTTTAGCCTTACTTCCTTTATTATTTAAACTATATATTTCAAAGGCATATCTGTAGCTGAGTAGTGTTGCCAAAGTCATATTTTATATCAATTGCAACGATTTATGGAAATCAAATAACACAGCAAACAGACAGGCAACATCGACAGGCAAACAGGCAACCAGGCTGCAACTTTCAATGTCCGCAGACAGAAGACAGGCAGCAACAGCAGCCACAATGGCAGTCAATATGTCAGTCAGAGTATAGAAACGTTGACGGTGTCGGTGACGGTGACGGCGACAGACCTCGGCAATATCATATCAGCAACTTAAACGTTTAATCACGCGTAGACATTTGGGCGAGATAAATCGAGAAACTGAAACCAGCAACGGCAACAGCAAGAAAAACAGAAACAGAAATCACAAAATGAATAAACAAACCGAAAAGAAGGCAGAGAAGGAGAAAGAAATATGCGAGTTCATAAAAAGTAATTACAGGCACACGTATGTAGGCAACAACAACAGCAACAATAACAACAGCAACAACAGCAACAGCGACAGCAACAGCAACAGAATCAGGCCAGCAGCAACAACAACAATTGCTGTGACAAATCTGCAATTTTTATTATTACCAGCAGTTGTTGTTGTTGTTGGTGTTGCTGATGTTGTTGGTGTTGCTGCTGCTGCTTGTCAAGTCGCAAAATGATCGAAGAGCTGCATATGAAAATGCGAAGCAATTGAGATTGATGGCTGGCCTGGCCAGGCTCAGGGCTGCCTGTCTGTGGGCTGCGCAGGAGGCGTGGCAACAACAGTTGTTGTCGTTTGTTGTTGTTCCTGCTGTTGTTGTTGTCGTCATTTGCAGGGCCATTTTGCATTTGTCTCGACTTTTACATGAAAATTACAAAACTACTGGCAACAGATTTTTGGTTTTTTGCGTAGGTTGTGTGTGTGTGTGTGTGTGTGTGGCACATGCCAAAGGCAGCAAAAATTGTGTCGCCAATTGTGTGGCAGGCAGCGACGAGTGCAGCGGTGAGCGGGCGACAGGGGGAGGCAGTGTCAAGCTGGCATGACGCATGTGCGGCAACGCGCGGAATTCATGATCAATGACTGTGCACACACGCCACAAGCGGCCACAACACAACGCAATAATAGTGCAACCAGACAATAACAACGGCAACAAAAACAACAACAGCTACAACTACAACTACAACTACAATCAGAGCAGGAGGGAGACACAAATTAATGAACACTTTGGCTGACATTTTAAGGACAAGTTCGGCAGCGGCATTTTGTGCTTTTGTTTTTGTTTTGTTTCGATTTTTGTTTCTGTGGCATGCAACAAGAAGTGGCAACACAGGCTGTGGCAGCCATATGAGCAGTTGCAAGAGGGTTGATGGCGTTTGCAATTGGACACTGAGTGATTGGCTGTAGTACAAAAGTTGTTGATTTAATGACGATTCTTAGCAGAGAGAGAGAGTGAGAGAGAGCACTTGAATATCGTATATATATTGTATATCGTATATATATACGATTGAATATGAATGAATAGGCATATATATGCCACAAGGCGATGGCATCAGGCTTATTCCACAACTTCCCTTAGACTTCCGCTGCGAGTTTGTCGAGCTGGAACTTCTTGAAGATGTCTGCTTAGCGCGCTCATCAGCAACATTGATCAGCAGCTCAGCAGCGTCTGAACATCCTTGAACCAGCTTGTATATCATCGTTGGCATCTTTCTCGTCTTGCAACTGGCATCTTGCAACTTCCACCTACACTGCCAGCAACCTACTCACAACTGGCACAAGGACAAGCAGCAACAGCAGCAGCAACAGCAGCAGCAACAGTTGCCTCTCTACTAATTAACTGGCTAACTGCCTAACTGGCCTGACTTTGTTTGACTCTGCAACATGGCCCAGAGGCACGAGAGTCGCGACTCGCGACAGGGCTCAAAAGTCAGCCAAGTAAATGTGGGGGTGTTGTGTTGTTGCAGCCAATTGTGGCAGCCAAGGGAGCAACAACATGTATGTAATTCAATCAATTGAGTTTGCTGCAACAACAACAGCAACAACTACAGCAGCAACAGCAGTGCAACAGTCAATGACAATTGGGGGCAACACTTAGAGGCAAAGGCAACAGCAAAGACAGCCAGAGAAGCTGACAGCCTCGGACCGCTACAAGGGTCACCTAATCAATGGGTCTACTGCTGTTGCTGTTGCTGCTGTTGCTGCTGCTGCTGCTGCTGTTGCTGTTGCTGTAGCTCTGGGTTGCTGCAACTTGTTGCTGCTGCTGCTGCAGCAGTTGTTGTCGTAAGTGGCAGGCTATTTGAAATTGTTGCACATTTTCAACTCGATGTCTATGTGCAACTTGTGAGTGGGTGTTGCTGTTGTCGCTGTGGCTGCGGCTGTGGCTGCAGTTGTTGCTGCTATTGCGTGCAACGACAACAACATGTCAGCTGCAAGTGTCAAGTGCGCCGACGCTGACAATGCCAACACGGCAATAAAGCTAATGAGCTTATTTACAGGAAGTTCCAATAACAACAGGATGGGTTAAGGCAAGTAAAAAGTGATATTAAGAAAGGAGAGGAGAGAAATCATATAGAAAAAGTGATAAGGAAAGAGAGAGAAGAGTTTAATATATAAAAGAAAGAAAAATAATATTTAAAAATAAATAAAATATTTCTTAAAATAATATAAATTAAACTTCAACTATTAAATTAAGCAAAACTCTAAGCAAATGCAGAAAACTACAATAAATCAGTAACAAAATAATTGCAAGTCAAACAAATTGAGTAAATGTATGACAACTATTTGAAAACTAGTTAAACTCAATGAGCAGCTGATTAAGCAGCATTTGCTTCCTCAAACTTTCTTAAATTCTTGCATCATTTGGCTGCTCCACTCACGATTCCAATTGGCATTTACCACGTTTTGACCAGGTTTTCTTTCATTTGGCGACCACAATTTGCTGGGCCATAAATCAAATGTCACAAACGAAAGTAAAATGTGCAAGTAATTACAAATTAAAAGCAGAAACACAAAAAAAAAAAGAGCGACTGTGCGAGGAGAGAGGGGAGAGAAGCGCAGCTGAGGAAAGCGGAAAAGCTGGCGACATTGCGAGGCAATTTAATGAAAAGTCCAAATGGAAATAAAATTGAAATTATATAAAAACTAAAAAATACAAAACGGCAACAAAAACAAATCAAAATAAGTGAGTTGAGTTGTTGGTGGGGGAGGAGGGAAAATAAAGAAAATTAAAGTCACGGTTTCTAGCGTGTAAAGTTGTTGTTGTTGCGACACTTGCACAGCAGCAACAGCAACAGCAACAGCAACAAAGACAACAACAATAACAACAACACTTAACAGTAGAATGTAAATGTCTTTTTGGTCAGGTTTGTTAGCCACAAAATCCAAATTGCCATCACAACATTGCAGCAACAGCAACAGCAACAGACATCAACAACAGCAACAATAAAAGCAACGACAACAAGTGCAACCTGCAACCTGTGCGCCGACTGCTGCCTGCTGCTTGCTGCTTGCTGCCTGTTGCAAGCTGCCTCATCAATTGATTAAATTTGCAGCGCATTGAGATACTTTGGCCAGAGTTTTGGCTGATCTCGCCGATGCCTTTCACTTAAGACCAAAAAGCAACGGCGCACGATTTTTATTTATTTAGATTTAGATTTCGATTCGAATTTCGTCTGCCGCCTATCGCCCCTCCATCCTCCCCTCCCCACACCCAACCACTGCTCAGCTAAGCTCAGCAACAGTTGCCTCTCCCACTTCCTTAATCTCATCCCCAACTGTTGCTGCTGCCATCGCAATCAGCCGGCAATTTGTATTGTTGTTGCTGTTGTATTATTGTTGTTGATGTTGCTTGTCGCAGAACGCACAGAACGCAAAACGCAATTGAAATGTTTAGGCCGCGTCACCAAATCTACGAAAACAATAAGCATGTTTTAGTCTTGGCCATTTTTGGCCAAAGCAACGCATTGATAAGATCGCGGAGTGCGACTGCAGCTGCGACAGCGACTGCGACTGCGACAGAGACTGCGACAGCGACTGTTGCTGCCACCGGGCACGGGAACGAGCCCACCAACAACGAGCGTCCACATCCGCGTCGCCATCAACGCCATTGTGAGGCTTGGAAAACGGCAGTCAGGTGTTGCTTTTATTGTTTTACAATCACCAACTGAACGAAAAAGCAAAAAAGCCAACAGCAATGGCCAAAGCAACAACAACAGCAGTAACAACAACAACAATAGCAGCATCGACTGAGACTGAGACTGGGACTGAGACTGGGACTCCTCGACATCAGGGGCTCATCGATAGCGTCGTCCCAGTGTTGTTGTAACTTTCACAAAACAAATCTCAGCCTAGCTCATGCACAGGCCATAAAAGCAAACCACAATTCAAATAAAATGAAAATAGAATCAAATAAACTTGCAATCGAACAAAGGCCACAGCTGAAATAAAACTCCACACCAGCGCGGCCTTAGCTCGGGTCATAAAGAAATCCCCCCAGCCAACGTCACAAGTCGCGAACTGCGATCGGGCCAAATGCAAATTTCTTCAAAACATTGCTGTGTTGTTCAACAGCCACCCCAAACACACACACACACACACACACACACACACAGAGAGACATACATACACAGAGCCAAGACCCAAACACAGACCTGACCCAATGCTATGGACAGCACTGTGTGGCATGCAGCATCTGCTAATAGTTGCAGAGATTGTCACCAGTGGTCTTTGATGCATCTAAACTGTCTAGAATATTTGCTACTTTCTTGCAACCAAATTGCTGAGACAGTTTGTAAAGTAGTTCACATTTAAAATAAATTAAAGTTAAGTCAGTCTAAATTCCAATATCTTCTACTAGTTACTAATACTACTTACAGTTCTTCATCTTCATAAGCGAATATTCTTTCCAAAATGCCATAATTAAGTCATCAACTTAATAACACTCCATTAAGAAGAAAGAGTTCTCCCTTCTGCTCTGAGAGAATCTCTTTCTTTCTTTACTAAATTTAGAAAACGAACGAAACTAAATGAAATTTTTTGAAATTTTAAATTTAAATTTAAATTAATCTTATTTTAAACTTAAATTTTAAACTCATTTTATACTTAAATTTCATTTTTAATTATTTTTAATTTAATTATCTTAAGATTTTGATTTTTAATTGGGTCGACTGCTGTTAGTCGACGTTAAATAAATAAATAAATAAATAAATGAAGTATAAACTCAAGTTACCAAGGCAGAGTAAGAGCTGTCCAGCTGTCTTAAAGCTGTCCAGATTTCAATTATTTGCTACTTCAATAACAATCAATTTAGCTACCTCCAATTGGAGCTTAATTGAGCGAAAGAAATAAAATATTTCATGCCTATATATGAACAGTTAAAGCTGCAAAATCTTTAGGTTTTCGACTACAATTTCCATTTCACATTACATTCAATTTACTTACCAAGAGCCCAGCGTACTAACTGTTGTCTCTGCAGCAAACTATCGGCAGCAGCAGCAGCTTAAGCAATTTGTCGCTGCGTTTTGTGCTAACTTGGCTTGGCTTTTGGCAAGTGGACACTTGGGCTGCTTTTCCCACATGCCTAACCTGGCTAATTAAGCGGGCACATTTTGCAAGTCTTTAAATTTTTGCCAACTTGCCCCATTTCGCAGCGGCACAGAGCCTGCAACGTGCCACAGCCAGCCAACAAATGGCCATCAAATAAATCAGCAACACACACAGAACGCACATGCAAAACACGTCGCCAAGTTAACGCAGCGTCTCTTCAACCTCTTCACTTTCCCTGTCGCGCTCTCTCTCGCTGTGTGTTGGTCTCAGTTTTCAGTATTCAACATCTTCAGCTTCTCCAGCGCCATTTCGGTTATCAGAGTGCGCGTTTTAATGAGTTCGAGTACGTTTTATGAGCATGCAAAAGGCAAACTCTTGAGAAATCCGAAAACGCACCAAAGTGGAATGCACACAAAAATGTTAGAATCTTGCCGCGTTGATAAACTTTCGCGAGGAAAGCAGCAAACGAAAGAACCTCAGACGGCAATGGAGCTCAAGTTGAAGATGAATATGAAGATGAAGGTGAAGATGAAGACGGAGACGGTGACGGAGACGAGAGGAGAGGAGACGGGCAGGCAAACACTCCAAGCGAAAACAACGACAACATCTCAAAAAGAGCTCATCATAATCAACTGCGATGGCGACGGCCTTATGATGATTGTGATTGGTGTCGTTGTTGCTGTCGTTGTAGTTGTTGCTGTTTGTTGTTAGTTGTTCGTGTCGCCTCACCTGAGCTTGCCATTTCAGATGCTGGCTGATTCTGTTGCTAGTTAACCAGGCTGACTACCTGACTACCTGACTGCCTGACTGTCGGACAGTCTAACACGTACAACGCGTCGACACTCGACCCTGACGCAGATAAACTCGCCAAGATACAAAGACGCACTTGCTCTGCTTGAAACGCGATGGAATTTATGAATGAATTCAATGAATGTCTTCCACATGAAAATGTGCAAATGTGGCAAATACGAAATCGCAGAATGCGTAACAAGTTGAAGCGCGTACCAAACTTATGCCACACTTTTCAACTGGGGAGTGACAACAATTCCATAGCATACTTTTCAGCTGCTTCCAAAATGAAATCTTTTGCAAATTCAGTACCATTTCAGCAGCCTATGAAATAGCTTTTCCATAAAACTCAATTTCACTTTGTTTAACCTTCACTTATTTATATATAAAAAGAGCAAAAAAATGTCTGCACAAATGTTAAAAGTTCGCAGCAGCGATGGCATCGACTTTGATGTGAGCCTGCAAGTAGCTGAGCAAATTGAATTGATTCAAAATTGGCTGCAACTGGAGAGAACTGAGAACATCGTGCAGCGTGCATCGTGTGATGGGAATGATGATAGCAACGTTATATGTCTGGAACGTGTTAGGGCTGAAATATTTGATCTGGTGCTCAAGTGGTGTACTCAGCTCATGGAAATACCTGTGCCCGTCACAACATGGAAGTATGATGATCTCAAGAACAAACTGTTTGAGACGATTCTGAGTCAGGAGCACGCCGACGATTCAATCATGTTTGAATTGATTGCTGCAGCTGATTTCCTCAATATCGAGAGTCTATTACACGCAGGTACCAATTATGTGGCAGGACTATTCACATGCAACAGCGTTGCGGCAATTCGAAAGCGTTTACATGTCGTCGTGCAGGGCGATTTTGAAGAGGAATGAATATTCTGAACACACATTAAATTAATTATGGACAATCAAAGAAATAGAAGATGTTAACTTTATTTGCTTCTGAAATTTTCCAAATTCCTATGAAAATGTTTAAATAATTATTTATATTTATCGTTTTTTGTAAGTAATTAAATCTTTATTAAATCTCAATTTGTCGGTGATTATTATTCAATATTTTGTTGTCATATTTCTTAGCTTCTTTTCATTTCATTTGGATGCCAACCTGTAGCATGTTTTTATCATAATTTTCAACTCGTGTCTAAGCTTATTTCGCTAACGTCTTACTTAACGTGGCATTTTGCAAATCTTCACAACTTTTACTCGGTTTCTGCCATTTTATTTTGGCCTCTTACAATTTTTTTTTTGTCTTAGCAGCCCGCTCAGCAAATTCTTACAATGCTCTAATACGAGTACTTTTTACTGACTTTTATTTTTGAGTTGTTGTTCAACTGCTTTTTCTTTTATGTTGTGGTGTTAAGTTTTTATTCATTTATTGCTACATTACATTTGTTGTTGTTGTTGTTGTTGTTGTTGTTGTTGTTTTTGGTTTACTTTGCAACGAACGGCAACTGCAAATTTGTTAAATTGTTAAATCAGATATAGAAAAGACTGTGTGAAATGCTGTACACAAAGTTGCATTGAACTAAACTCGTCACTAATTTCTTGGTATTTTATTTCATATTTTTTTGCATATAGGTATGCAATCAATCAATAGCCTTCAATCAATAAATCAACCAATCAACGCGGGGGCTCGAAACCAGCGTAATGCATCTCCATTCTCCTCATTCTTCATCATCTTGTTGTTGTTAATGTTTGTTATATAGTTGTATTTGTTAGTGATGTTGGTATTGTATTGTATTGTATTGTACACTATAAATCGATTCATAGAAAAAGTGTAAATTATGCTTTCCCATATTTGATAGTTGTATGTATAATAGCTTCAGCTGCTCCGACTGCTTCTTCTCATATAAATAGTTGTATACATAGAATATATATATATATATATATATATATAAATTACATATATATATATTTATATTTGCAATTTATATTGCTTAACTCTGACAATGCAACGCTTTGAAGCAATAGACAGAGAGTGTGTGTGTGTGTCTGAGAGAAAGAGAGAGAGCGAGTGAGACAGAGTCACCAATTGAGTTTTACAATAGATTCAGATATAAATACTGGCAGCTGACTGAACAGATCTCAACCAACTCTTGGCCATATATATGTATGCGAAAATCAAGCAAAAGCTTTTCATTTGAGCCAAACATCGTATAACTGCCCTGAAACAAGTATATTTTACGTTACGTTATATTCGTTTAGTCTATTTTACTTTAAATTGTGTCTTGTTGTTGTTCTTGTTTTGCTTTAGAAATATGAAACTTTGCAAAGGAAGCGCCAATTTATGTTTAAACTAAGTTCGCTATATTTCATTCTCTCAATTCATTTGATTTTTTTTTTTGTATCTTACTAAATGTCGTGTTGAAACTGCATAGAGAGTTGATTTGTTAATTTACTTTACTTTACGTTTACGTTAATTTATGTTTTCTTTAAAGTTTAAATATTCACGAGCACGCGCGAGCATTTTTATTTGCATTTCTGCATTTCTGCATTTTGCATTTTCATTTTTCAATAATTTACAATTAGGAATTTCTTTTTCTTTTTTTATCTCTTTTGTTTTTGGATTATTCATAACTATTTGAATTTGCTTTGGAGTAAAAGTTTCAGTTTCTTATTCATTTTTATTCGTTTCGTAACTATTCGCAACTTGCTTTACAAAATAGATATTCATCCTTAAGTTGATGTTGCTGTTTTCTGATTTTTATTTTTATTTTATATTTTTTGTATTTTTGGTTCCATCTGCTTCTAAAATCTTACGTGTTTAATTGTTACTGTGTTCCGCTAAAAAACATCATACTGGGTCCAACTTCAGTTTGTAATTCCTGATATTTTGTTGCCATTATTTATTAGAGCTTTATCAATCAATCTGTCTCCTATGTTCTGGTATTTGATTTATCGTTTTTCTTTATTCAATTGCAAACATTTCTTTGAGCATCTTGTTTTGTGTCTTTTGCTGGCTTTTACCTATTTATCGCGTTAAGTTTTCTTTCTTCTTTTCTTCGAGTTTTATGCAATTTGGCGATATGTATGTACATGTCATATATACAAATCATAAAGGGAATTAAACAGAAAACTAAATTAAAATTGAAATAAAATAAAATGTGTAATTTTTTTCTCAAATGTCTTTCAAAAAATTTAAATTTATTTTTGTTTCTTGTTGTTGTTGTTGTTGTTTTAGCTCTATTATTAATGTGTTGTTTATGTGTAAGCTTTTTACAATAATCATAAATTTAAAATATAATAATATATGCTTTAGAAAGGTTCGCATTTATATATTTTCGGTTTTTTTTTATTAATTAGTTGACTTAATTCAAATCTATAAAATTTATGGAAAGCAGCAGTAAAAGTAAATTTATGCTTAAACCTTAAGAATTTCTCTGCAATCAATTTGCCTTTTCGACTTGAATAAGTGTAAGTTTTTCCTTTAATATAATTTATTTTCTCATCAATCATTGTTTATCAAAATGTGTGTGTGTCTGTGTATTGGTGTGTGTGTGTATAATTTTTGTTTTACTTCCATTGTTATATAATATAATACATAATTGCTTTGACTGAAGAGTTAACAAATCGACTTAACACATCTAAATAAGACGAGAATTGATATTTTGATTTGCGTTCAGTTGGGTTTCCGAAAAAATATAAGATTTATTTACATACAATTAACAAAAAATAAAGAAGAATAGAAATAGAAACACAAATACGTACAGAAAATAACTTAAAATTAGAAAACCGATTAACAGAAATCTTAAAAGATTTGTTTGTTATTTTTTATTTTTTTCTTTTTTAATGCGGCATTTCATTTAGCTTTCTCTTCCCCCTCATTCTGCCTTTAACTATTTTATGCCATTTAAAATTGTTATTTGCAATACTTTTCTCTTATTGTGTGTTTATCTCTCTTACTTTATTTATTTTTTATATTTCTTCTTTTTTTTTGCATTTTTTCATTTTTTTGGGTTTTTTTTTTGTTGGTTTTTTAATGTTTTGCTTTTAGATATTTTTTGTTGACAATTTGATGCTGCACAAAATACATTTGTTGTTTGGGTTGTTGTTGTTGTTGTTGTTGTAATTTGTTGGAAAGTTGCTGCCATTGCAATCGTCATGGCCTATGGAATCTGTAAAGAACAATGAGAAAATTACAAAAGTTGAGATTAGTTTCAGTTTCCAGTTTCAGCTTCCGTTGCCGTTTCCGTTTTTAGTTTTGCAGTGCAAAAGTTAAAGTGACAACGTGTTTTTCAACTTGCATTTCAGTTGTGATTAAAGGCGCAGACACAACTTCTGAAGTCGCCTTAAAGTTGCAACCGAACTCGAGTGCATTCGACTCTGAATGTCTGGCAAATGTTTAGCTGGAACTTTGCCAGCTTATTTTGTAACTCCCACTCGCTAACTACAAATTTCTCTGGGTTTTCTGCTTGTCTAATTTGTAAGCCAGCAAGTTCAAGTTGCTGCAATCAGTTGGTTAAAGCAGAGCTTTTGAAGGCTTGCCGCGTAGGGCTTAAAGTACACTCACGAATGCCATGCCACAAAATCCAAAAGCCATTATAAAAAGTTAGCTTTCGCTGTCCGGCCGCAGCAGTAAAAACTGCTGTTGGCAAATGGAAATGGAAAATAGAAATGTCGAATAAAAAACTGCACGGAAAATACGAGCAAACGCGGTTACCACAGCAAGTCCTTTGTGGCCAACACATATATAGCACGAACAATGCGCACAAGTGGCCAACTGAGCGAAATGGACAATCGGACGATTGGACAATTGGACAATGGGACAGTTGGAGTAGTGGGGTGTGGTAATGGAGGCAGTATTTGGAACTAGCACTGAACTGTGGCAGTGAACTGCACGTGACACTTCATTGGGCATTTGGCAATTTGTGAACTTTTTGTCAGTCAACGATTTTGGTATTGGCATTGCCAATGGACGCTGGACAGAAGTGGACATTGTGATGGGGTGGGGAAAACTGTACCTCGTCAGATGGCGACTGCCCTCGTGGACTGCCATTTCGGAGGACTTGAACTCGTTCAACTCCTTGCGTATGGCGGCCTTATCCTTTGGCGTCAGTCTTGTCCATGGCTTGTCCGCCCGTCGATCGTAATCATGCGCCTGCGTCACCTCAATGTAATCGTTAAAGCGTATGATCTTCTTCTCCTTGAGCTCCTCGACGGTGGGCCGAAAGCTGAGCTTGCGCAGCAAATACGATTTCTTCTCCTCCTTCTGTTTCTTCTCCTCGGCGGGTGATTGAGCTGTTGATTAAGAGAGTTGAATGACGCGAGCAAAATTACAAATTGAGTATAGAGAAATGTACAATGATTACATACTTTTTAGAATGTTACGCTCCACCAGCTCCTCGGCAGTGGGTCGCATTGACAGACGTCTGATTAGGCGTGCCCCAATCGCCTCCTTGGACTCCTTGAGCTCATTATCGTTGACCTGATGCAATATGTTGCGATTGATCAGATCCTGTTTATCCGGCCTCAATTGCAGTTTCAACGACAGCGACTCCTTGCGCGCCAATTTGGCCAATCGTGTGTTATCATTGTCATCATCCCGATAGACAATATGGCCATCGCTCTCATCACTATCGCTGCTGCTCTCGCGTATCACAAACGGCCTCGTGTTCTCCTTGTTCTCAACGGTGCACGGCAATTGGATATTGAACATTTGCTGCCTGCTGTGGGTAATGGGTCAACAAATTGTGCATTAGTCAATTGTACAGGCATCAAAACTGAGATTCGGGCATTAACTAAACTAACTATTTCATAGTCACATTAGCTGTTTATCACAATACACAGACACCAAGCAAAGTTATGGCGATAGGTGGGAGGGGAATGCATGCAGCAGGCCTCTAATACAAACACTGCAATCTGCCAGATTCACACACATAGACACAGACAGGCATGCTTAATTTATTCATCTGCCTGCATGAGTCTAAGGCACATGTCCTTAAAGCTCATTTTGTTGCTCACAAAATCCTTTACTCTGCTTTCTTTGCCTTTCTTTCCGTTGCTTTCTTTTTAACGACACGTGTGCTCACATCTGGCAACTCATTCGCATACATTTGCCACAACCGCGTGTGTGTGTGTGTGTGCATGTGTGTGTGTGAGTGCGCCTGCTTGGCTTTGTACTTAAAGCTGTCGTGGCTGAAAAGCCCAAGCAGAATGTTATATCCTGTCAGGCGCATCCGCAACACTTTCGCATTAAGATATATGTATATGTATATGTAAATGTATGTGTATATATATATGTGTGTGTGTATGTGTATATGTGTTTAGTGTATAGATTTATATACATGTGCATATATCTCTGCTGCTCACATTCCAGCGCAACGTGTCTATGGCTGCCACATTACCATGCAAATCAAGTTCAAGCCACATTATGCAAGTCACTGCCACCCGTTTTATACCCTAACTTTGCAGCATACAATACACAGAAAAACCAAAACAAATCCAAATTACTTGCAAATTAAATAAACTACAAATTCAAGTCATCTTTTAGGCAGCTAGAACTGGAGCTTGTTTAGACAGCGTTCTCAGAAGCAAAGTGAAGCTCTTAGCGCAACATTTGCTCTGCATTTTCTATTTAAATTGCTGTTATATAACTTATTTTAGTATAATTTTTAATTAAATCCGCTTTTATAGCATTTTTCCGACAATGTATTTATTCAGTTTGAAGAAATCTCTTAATACAAAACGCACAATTCGTAGAAATCACTTTTAATCAAAATGTGCTGAAAGTCTACATCTTTCAAGGGTTTCTCAGTTTCTCAGTGCGCTTTCAATTCAAGTTAATTTCTCTCTCTCTTAAAAAATAAAATAAAAAATACGTATTGCTATTTGCACTTTGCACTTGATAAAACAATTAATTTGCAATCAGCAACGAAATTAGATTTACTAAGAAAGGTGAATTTAATTAAAATAATTGCGCTGCCAGTTGAATTCAAGTTTAACAAGGACATTTAGTTTCTGCAACTCAAAAGCAGTCTAACTGCAGTTAGCTGTCTTAAATTGTTAAAGAAAAGCAAAGGAAATTGAAGTAAAAAGTGAATCTCTTTGTGGCAAAAGTATCTCGTATTCTGCTGGCACAACTTATGATAAATATGGTAACAATTTTGCATTTCCTCTTCAGTTGCTGCTTTCACATTCACATTCACTTTCACGCACTGTTGCAGACACTTTGCATATTTACTTGTAAGAAATTCAGGGCGTGGCTAAAAAGGACACTCGACTTTCGTATGCAACTCAATTGAGTTTCGATTATGCCGCATCGCTGGCCACAGAAATCAACTTGTGGAGCAGAACATGTCAACCGCCATCAATTTGTTTCCAGCTTATTAATATGAGCATCGAGAATTGTCAATTCGAAAAAGGGTTTCTGTTTGTCCTGGCATTGACATGCAATGTCACATACAAGCAAATTAAATTAAAATGATAATGAAGTTTCATTCAACGAAGTTGCAAGAGCGCGTAATTCCAAAAAAAAAATCAAATCTTGTTTCCAAATGAAACATGCAACGGGACAAGAGAGCAAATAAAAAGTAAACGAAAACTTTTAGCACAAACACACACACAGAAAGATACATATATATACAAGTATACGCGCTGGAAAATGCGGAGAGGGAGAGGGTGGAGGTACAGAGGAAAGACGGCGGCGGCGGCGACATATGAGAAAATGAAACTTAACGACAAACACAACCAAAAAGTTAGTAATTTAATACTCAAGTAAAACAAGGAAAGCATAAATAAGGAGTGTTGTGCGGGTGTGCGAGGCTTGTTGTGTGTGTGTGTGTGTGTGTTTCTCAGATTACTTCATGTTCTTCTTGTACTTGTTGTTGTTGTTGTGTTCTTCTTCTTCTGCTGCTGCTGTTGCTTTGTGTAGGGACAGTGCTTAAAGTTGAAACAAAACGCATAAACGAGCATATGATTGTTAAGGTGCATGGAGAGCATTTTGTGGCATTTGCTTCACTTCAGGCACATTTTGCAAATACTTTTTCAAGTATTTCAACTTTATTATTTAAAAATTATAACATTTTTCATTTGTTTATGTAAAATGTATTCAAAGTAAAATTGAGGTGAGTTTTTTTGTTTTTTTTCGAAATAATAAAAATCGTTTGAGATTAAATTTAAGGTAGATAGAGGGGGTGATAGCGGAAGTAGTGCTGCTGGCGGTGGTGGTGGTGGGGGGATAGAGGGGTAGTATACACTAAAAGCGTTTTGACATACGTTCCACATAACAAATAAATTAGCTAAAAGATGTTTACCATATTCTAATCCGTGGTCGTAGTATAGGCCTGATTGCGAGGTACGTTTTCGGGTTGGTTGTATTGGTTGATTGATTGTATTGATTGATTGATTGATTGATTGATTGATTGATTGATTGTTGTAATAGTACAGGTATTTGTTGGTTGGTTGGTTGTTGTTGTAGTTGTAGTTGTAGTTGTTGTAGAGTAGTAGATAGAGACAGACAGAGAGAGAGAAAGAGAGAGAGAGAGAGAGAGAGAGAGAGAAAGAGAGGGGAAATCACGTGTTGACCACGCACACACAAACCAAGAACAAAACCAAAAAACAAACAAAACAAATACGAAGAAGAGAAAACATTGTTAAATATTTAAAGAGCAAAGTTATCAATATTATTAACATAAATAGGCGATCGGGGTCGGGGATCGGGGTCGAGGATCGGGGTCAGTTGGTAGCGGCATTGTTATTGGTTGCAGCAGAAATGTGATTGATGATTGCAGATTGAGAGAGACAGACAGACAGACAGAGAGACGGAGAGAGGGAGATTGTAAGAGAGAATGTTTAAGTAAAAAACTACAAATTCAAAATGGGAACGCAAGTAACTACAAAGTGTATGGCAACTGGAGGCAACAGGATCGATGGCAAAGGATACTCACTTGAGCGAATAGTTGTTGCCCGTCGCATCCTGACGCACCACCAACGGACGCTGGCTGGCCGACTGTTGGGCGGCCGCAGCGGCTGCGGCGGCCATGGAACCGATGCCGCCGTTGCTATTGGAAATGGCAGCCGCTTGGGCGGCACTGTGATGCTCCTGTGTGGGCGTAACGGGCGTTGAGGCGGATGGGCCCTTCTTCTTTAGCGCCGATTTGAGAGGAACTGCATTTGGTTTTGGCTCTTTGGCTGGAATTTCCTCAACGCGTTGCGTGTCCATCACGCGCACATGATTGCCGCCATACGGCGCGTACTCATCGTCCGAGTCGAGCTCGTCCTGGTCGGGATCGTGATCTGTGAAATTGTAAAACAAATCATTGCATTAGCAAGGCAATTGCAATTGATAAGAATTGGCATTGATATTGTGGGGAATTGGACGGCATTTCTTGGTGGAGAGGGGGAGGAGGGCGGTGGGAAGGGGGCACTAGCATAGTTTATGAAGTGCGCATTTGTAATGAAACTGAAGCTAGCCTGGCTTTGTATTGTTTTATTTTTTGTTGTTTTTGTTGTTAGTGTTTACCATCATAATCGTAGTCCTGCTGGTAATCCTGATCGTTCATAGCGCCTGGCCCGTGCGGTCGTCCAGCGATGAGCGTCGGGCTCGGCGTGGAGAACATTGGCGGCGGTGGGATGGGTCCAATTTCCGATACGGGTATCGGTGGCTCCGGCAGCTCGCTGAGCATCACACCCGGCGGCAGCTTGCCACCGGCATATGGCGGTGGTGTGCTGCCCGGTGGTCCACCCATCATTTTGCCATCGTCGCCGCCATCTACAAACACCCGTTAACAGTGGAGCATTGTGGGTCAATAGGGGGTAACGAGAAAGAGACAAAGAGGCGAGACAAACAGTGAGTGAATATGAGTTTCTTTTGGCTAGCAGGTGAATCAAATGTGTATGCGAGTGTGCGTGTGTATGCGAGTGTGTGTGTGTGTGAGTGTGTGTGTGTTGTGATAATTGTGTGGGATTGTGTAACCAGGCAAAGGAAACTAGCGCATTGAAACGATGAGTGCTAGCAACTACATTAGCGGTTATCGGTGACTATCGATAAATTACAAATTAAGAAAACACATAATAAAGTTATCTGTTCGAAGGCAATCGAAAATAGGCATCGATATCGAAAAGAAATGTAGCTAAAACAACTGCGAATTAGATTTGCTTATGTGTTATCGAATATTATCGATAGGCTGTTCACTTATTCAGCACTGACTAACAGCATATGTATGCTGATATATATATATATATGAAGTTAAGACAACTTTATTAAATAAATTAAAATGAATAATCGATAACCGATAACTTTCTGATTTGCAAATAATTATGGTTATCAGCTTTAGATAGCTTTACGATTTATTTACTGGAATATATAAAACCGATAGCAAGTAATCAAATAGCTTGTTATCGAATTTTTTCGATAACCGATTGCCAGTTTAGCTTGTAAACATATTTACATAATTTAAAGATTGCACTCAAATGATTTATCGTTTAACTGCCACAGTTTTCTTTGCCTGATTGTGGATCTATTTGTAATACTCTAGCATTTGTGTGTTATACAACACTGTTACTGTTTTTCTTTTCGGATATCTACTTACAGTGCTCGTTGTGATAGCAAATGTTGACTCCGCGTCGTGACAGCTTGTTGCTGCCACTGAGAGTGTTGGGTCGCTCCTGTTTGTTATTGGAATCGGCCTGGTTGTGTTGCTGCTGCTGGTGCATGCCGCCAGCTCCAACGCCACCGCCGCCGCCACCACCACCACCACCGGGTGGTGGCAACATGGAGCCCTGGCATGTTGGCTGCTCAATATTCGGTGTTGATAATGTGCCATTGCCACCGTGTTGTTGTGCATCAGTCTTGTCTTTCCTTGGTTCTGTGAGAGAGGGAGAAGGAGAAAGAGAGAGAATGAGAATAAGATAGAGAAGCAAATGAGTAAGGAGCATAAGCGGCATAACAAAAGTGCAAGCAAATAATTTACAAGCATCTGCCAAACTAACCAGACACAAGCAGACAACAAGAGAGGGAGAGAGAGAGAGAGAGAGAGAGAGAGACGCAGACACACACACAGAGAAACATATGGGGCCCACACTGCGTATACTTGATGAGCTTTTACATTAATTGTTCTGGTGGCTGCTTTGGTGGTTTGTTCGGTTCCCTCTCTCGGCTTCTCTTGACCACAACCAGCAGCTGGCACCATGCACTGAAATTGCCTGCCAGGGCAAAGCCTCAGCCTGCCTGGCCACTTGAGTGTCCACAAAGCACTCAAACACACACACACACACACACACACACACACACACACACAGAGACTTACTCACATCTGCACTACAGTTGTTCGTCTTTAGTTTCTTTCTCTCTCGCTCACACACTCTGCTGGTCAAGTGTAATATTTTTAATTGTTGTTTAAGGGTTAAGCGTGCGGGTCTATTCAGAGCCATCAAACAGTCGACTCGGCCACATTTGGACAGTTGTGGCCAACAAAAAAAATTCCCAACGGACAACTGAGAAGTGAATGAATGCAAATTGCTGTTGTTCTTGTTGCTGTTGTCTCCGCAGTCCTTGTGCAACTGGGGCGACCTCGTTAATAATGAGCAATGGCAGACAATTATGTGGCAGTTTATGTGAGTATAAAAAGCAGACACTAGACAACAAAGTCAATACAAATTGTATGCTAAACTAACTATAACTTATGCAATTCAAATTAGTAATCACTTTTATAAACAAATATACACTTTTTCTGACAAATATACAGTTTTAAAACTGCTGTTAGCTAGTGTAGCTTGTTAGGCTCAAAAACTTATCTCTGTTTGCACAGCATTTGAGCTGGGAATTGCATGAGAATTCCCATAATAAGAATTATATAAGAGACATAAAAAAGTGAGCTATTTGCAGAAGCAACGTTTACGAAGGAGAGACGACAAAGTGCATAAAATAAAGGAAATTCTATATCATTTCCACTTGAATAGCTGCACAAAATATTTCTATATAAGTTGAAACAAAAGTCAAAGACCGGAAATTGCTTGCTAACCTATTTTCCTGGCCACTTTAATCAAGCATAACAAATGAAGTTTCCCGTCCGAAAGAGGGCTAACACAATGGCTAAGAGAAATCAGCACGATATCACTTTCCACATGCCCGAAAAGCAATTAAGACGAAATTCCTAACAAGTGCTTAAACACTTTTTCATTTACTTGCTGCTCGTCGGCGTGTCAGTCATTAAATAAAAAATAAAATAAAAACAAAATAAAAAAAAAATGTTACACTTGACTGACAAGCGATGCTCGGAAGTGTGGTACGCTGGCAGCAAGGGGAGCAGAGCAGAAAAGGTTGAGTAAATCTGCGCACTTGCCACACAATATTTACGGTCTAAGCAAATGAAAATATCAATGATTTCACGTTGGCAATTAATTGCCAAATTAAGTACATAAAACTCAAGCAACTGCAACACTAACAAATTAATAACAAGCAAATCAAATCAAATCAAATCAAAGCCACAAATGCATTTGTGAGAATGCGAAACTGTTAACCAATTTTGCTAATCACACGTAAATAAATATCAGCAACAAACGAAACGAGGAGGGGGGAGCGAGGAGGGGAGTAGGGACTGTAAACTATTTGAAACAGATACAAATTCCGTTGGCCCAAAGCCAATTCAACAACCAAGTAGTGCGAAAACAAACGGCACGGGGAGACGGGAGGGAGCAGGGAGCGGGCAGCGGGTGTAAGAGGCACGCCTTGACGTGTTTGCAAAAATATTTGAACGAAATGAATAAATACATTAAACAACAAATACATTTCACTCATTTATTTATATATATTTAAATTATTTGTTTGCTTTGCTTTGTTTTGCTTTTGCTTTTGTTTTTGACAAAGCGAGTGATGAAGTAATGAAATCATTTTGAAAGTCAAGAAAATAGATTTTCAAGCATCAAGTTCATGATGTGAGCAGCCATGGCTACAGCAGAGACAGAGTGAGAGAGAGAGAGAGGGAGAAAGAGAAAGAGAGAGCTAGTGACTGCAGAATAATTTAATGAATTTATGTGCTTGTCAAATTATGGCGACAAATGTCTTTGCATTAACTGGCTACTTGCTGTCTCTCTCGCTTTCTCTCTCTCTTCTCTCTCTCCCACACACACACACACTCTTCCTCTTTCACTGCCACTCGCTGTCACCCTTAAAATTTATGAGCACTCGCAGCAGCAGCAACAACAACCGCAGGCCAGAATTACAGCATAAACATAAACAAATTTGCAACTTTGAGTCAGGTTCAAGCATTTCAAGCCTTAAACACAATGAAGATTAATGTTCGCCATTTAATATATGAAAATTTAAGCATTTAATGGCATCCATAATTGATTTTATGCCAAATGCCAAGGCGCAGCCAATGCCAAATGTCGCATATATCAATTTGATTAACACCAGAAACTAAGCTAATCTCAGTCTACCTTCCTCTCTCTTTTTCTCTTTCTCTCTCTCTCTATCTCTCTCTCTCTCTCCGTCGCGCTATCTCATTTGACATTCTTTACGCTCACTCTAATGACAATATTAATTAGCCAGAAAGTTGAGTCCCCCAATTAGCCAGCAGCCAACCGCCAACCAACAGCTGGCCTGTTCCATTTGGCCTTTTAATCAATTAAGCGTTCAAGTCCAGTCCAGTCCAGTCCAGTCCAGTTCAGTCCAAGGTTCAGGTCCAAATGTGCTCATAAGTAGGCAATATGAAATGCGTGTGTGGGCAACGTGTGACGTCATTGGGCATTGCAATTCCATAGAGTCCAATGCACAGATTTACTTCTAATGCAAAAGCGAGTGGCAACAGACAGAAGTCGCAAATTAATTGTACAGTCCCAAGAGCAAACAAAAAACGACAACAGAATACGAACAACAGGAGCGAGAGCCTTAACAAGTCCAAATACCCTGGAAATCACAACAAGTTAGGGACTTGTAATTAGCAGAATCGAAATTAAACAAGATGCTGAATTGAGTTATATTCGAAAAGTGTTTCCCTACAATAAATGAATTTACAGGGTATGCACATAGCACATTTATGCTTTTCAAGCATGTGTGTGTGTGCGTGTGTGTGTGTGCGTATTGTTGTTGCTCTTATTGCGGTTTTGCTTTTGTTCTCAGCTTTGGATTTTTGCTCCGACAGCGTGTGGATATTTGATAAATAAACAATGAGAGGCTGTGAATTTCAGGGCAGGACGCACCGCAGCACCACAGCACCACAGCCGCACAGCAGCGCAGCAGCACAAGCACCACAAGCACCACAGTCGCACATACAACCGCACAGACGACAGCTTCGTGTAGGCAATGCCTTTTCATAGCCTAATTTTCAGAGATGGCAAAGGCATGTGTGAACCGGGGAAAACCTGCAATGGCAGTTGCCCGTTGGGGACTCGACAGTCGTGGGGACAAGGGACAGACAGAGAGGGAGAGAAGGAAAGGGAGCGACTGACGTCACTCAAAATGAGCGTCGCCTGCGCCAGAGAGGCTGTCAAATGGCAGTGACATTTATTACGTTAACCATACGCCCGAGTGACCAGAGTTCTTTCTTTTTATTATTTATTTATTTTGAGTTCTTTTGCGTTAGATTTCACTTGAATGTCTGTGCAACAAGGGCTGTGGCATGAGCCCAAAAATATATAGGGGTAGCAAAAGGGCGGCCGTGACAGTGCCACGCCCATGCTGATGCCTGTAGCTTGTGGCCTTAATTTAGCATAACACGTATACGCCGCGTTGTGCAGCCATCAAAATATCAACGCCTCGACATAATTCATTAAATATAATTAATGGCACAACGGCCACGCCCACGCCCACTGCAGACCAAGTGAATGTCTCACTTGCATAGCAAAATATTAAAAATATATATATTTATATATATTTAATTTATATAAATTCGTAATAGTTTTCTGCTGAGTCAAACGTTGTCTGCCTTTTTGCCTGGCTTGCCCCATAATAATTTGCATATGTTTTGTCGACTCAATTGTTGACATTTGTTTGCCGCTCGAGGCACATTTCACATTTCACATAACACAAGGACCACAACCATATGCTAGCTGCCATTCTGTCTGCCATTCTGTACTTCTGTTTGACAGCAAACTTTGCAGCTATGATATGTTGGCTCAAATTTTATTGATTGCAATACAATTGTAAAGAGTTCTACTTCTTCCTCTCTCTCACTCTCTCTGTCTCACTCTCTGTCTGCCTCTCCCACTCCTTTTCTCTGTTTTCCACATCTGTGGAAATTGTCATTCGCTCTTAAGGCAAGAACAAAGTGGAACATGTTGCCTACCCGGGAGTAATGCTGTGCATTTCGCATGTGCGCTCGTGTTGTGCCGCAGGACAAATGTAATTCATTGATATATATATATATATATATATATATATATATATATATATATATATATATATATATATACATATACATATATTTCAATTGAGGTTGAGCTACTCGAAACGAGTTTTGTATTGACAGACACAGTCGATACTTCTGCAAATGTCTGTTAATAGTAAACATTTCTTAAGCACAACTTCATCACTTTTCTCATTCTCGTTGATTGATTGCTTAAATATGTTTAGCAAATAAACTTGTAAACATTTGTATTATTACATTTTCTGTTTTGTCAAGATTTGTAATTTGTTTTCAAGCATTTTTCATAATTTCTTTATTACATTTTGTTTGACTTGAAGTGAATCGCTTTCTTGGGCCTTATCAGAATCAGACATTTGGCAGTAAAAGTAATTGAACAACTCAATTGAAAATTTGGAAGAGCAACGTAGCCTGGCACTTAACATGTCTTCAGGCAGTTGTCAAGCCACATTTCAGTTAATATTCCCAAAAAGCACGAGAGCAAGTTGTTGGCAAAGCCATCAGCTTATAAGTATTAGAATGCGTGAACTGAACTTTGCCCTTTCGCTTGCGCTGAAATGTTTATTTTCAATATAGACTTTAGTGTTTTATTCTTGGCCAGAACAAGGTGTAGGCGCTGCGTCGACGACACTGCAAATGCGTTTGGCATTTTGAAGAGTTGAACACAAAAATAAACATGAAGCACTTGCCCCAAACTCAGCAACAGCAACAGCAACTGATCAGAGCAGTGTTGTGACGCAGTAGAAGGAGCAAGAGGAGGAGGTGGAGGTGGAGATGGAGGTAAAATACCTTAGGAGCAATTAAAAGTTTTTATGCTGCAATCTCGAGTGTAAAGAAAACAGCGGGCAGCCAATTAAATGGCGATTAAAAATAAATTAAGTTTACTTTATGTACGAATTGTTAAAAACCAAATGGTAAACAACAACAGCAACAACAACAACAACAGCAGCAACAAATAAAATGAAAGCTAAACTGCAAAAGGCAGCGTATAAATAAATAATTTGTGAGTTTAGCGTCTGGAGAGCAAAAACGAAATTCTGTACAAAGGTGAAGGCCGTCATCAAAGGTAAACTTGGCCAGCTAAGCAATCCACACACGCATAGAGCGAGAGAGAGAAAGAGAGAGAGTGTGTGTGTGAGAGAGAGCGATAGTCGCACTATAAATAGAACACTTGAAATATTTGTGTCGTCGTTGCCACTGCCGCATTTTTGATGCGATTAGCCAGAGATTTGCTGTCGTCGTCTTGGCCACTGAATTCAAATGCAAAACAAATCCCCAAATGAAATCTCTGCGGCCATCTATCTCACAGCGAGGTGTGAACTGAGTAATTTGTTCGTTTTCACAAATTCAATTCATTTCCAACCACATTCTCTGTGGCCTGTCAAGGTATCTTATACTGTAGCCGGGTCGTGGGCGTCTCCAATTGAATAGAGTCCAAATAGTTCTAGTTCTATCGACTCTTTTGTGTATACCAAAGTGTTAATAGTTTTTGCGGACTTTATTGTTGTTGTGTGTTTTGATTTACGCTTTGGCATAGTCAATTAGCCTAATGTCTACGAATAGCAGCTGCTGCAGTTTCTTTTGTGTTTAGATTGCAAAATATTTATGAACGCTGTGCAATGCATTTGCAATTTTATTTCTAGTATAATTGCTGCTCAATTCAAGCTGATGAATGGCAACGCTGCAGGTTGTTTTTAGCTGAATTTATAGAGAGCAAATTTTCCATTGATTATTGATTGAACATTTACAATTGCAAGTTAAAATAGTTTGCACTTTAATTGTTTAAAGTAATCAAATGCTATTGATCAGTGTCTAACAGCTTTGCATGCAGTGAATGCATAAAAGTAAATGCTTTTCACTTTATAAACTCATTCATACATTTGTGCAGCATTAAATGCAACTCTGACTATCGAAATCACATTGCCAATAAAGGATATTATCAGTTAATATATTGACTTCCTTTATTACCATATAAAATATATAAAATATAAAGCGGAGCTAAAGTGCTTAACTCGTCAAGTAGTAACTTTAATTAAGAGCACATATAAATGAAATGCATACTTAATTATGCAAACGGCGAAAATCAAAGGCACTTTATTGAATGCCCTTGCCTTTGCTGCCTTCCACCTTTTTGTTAGCCAATTTCCCAGTGATAAACGGCATCTTTTGTGGCATTTTGGCTCTCTCTGTCTCAACGTGTCAAGCGAGAGGCGAAAACAAAGCTGTTTCAACAAATTTAATTACTCAATTGTTTGGTAATTACGCAACAAACAAAAAAAAAAAATATCCCTTTTAAGCCGTTTACTCGCTGCCTTTTGTGGCCTCACTCAATTAGAAACGTTTAAAGCAACTGAAATATTTTGAAATGTAAACTTAATTGAGTTCTTTCAGCACAAAAACAAAGGCAACACCACAGAAGATGGTTTGGCTGGCAGTGAAATGTTATGTTATGTTATGGCAGTTGACACTTTGACGCCTGGACACGCCCAGCCCCATCTCCCCATCTGCCCCCACTTCCAATTTTATCTATATCTTGTATTTTAATGGCAATTTCTTGCCGCATTGTTTTTTGAACGATTGCGACCACTCGACGTATTATAAATATATAGATAATTGTGTATTATTTTGTGCGAGGCGAGAATTTCGGTGAAATATTCTTAGGCGACGCCACAGATTTACGATGATGAAGAACGACAAGACGACAAGACGACGAGACGACGAAACGACACAGCGAGTGAGCGCAACAATTTTTTGGCTTTTACTTTCTTAATTTGATAGATGAAATCAGCGCAAAGTTATGCAGTCGCCCCAAACAGAAATCAAACGAAAAATAACAACCAAATAAATGTGAGAGACAGCAAAGAGAGCAAAGAAAATCATTCAACAAATTCGCCTTTTCCTTTTCTATCTCTCCTCTGGAGAAAGGTGTGTAAATCTCTGGTTCTTCTTCGTTTTTTGTTTGCGGCGAGGATGTCAGGCTCTCGGGCTACGCCTATCTGATTTATGGGCATAAAAATTGGCGTATATTGTATTGTTAGGCCGTGGAAGGTCGAACAAATAACATTTAATTTCGGTCGAGTCGAAAGACCCAAAAGAAAAAACACAAAAACACAAAAACTTGATGGAAAACTGTTGCGACAAAGCCGAGCATAAAATACAACCCGGTCAAAGTACAAAATAATGCCATGAAAATAAAAGTGAACAGTCAAGCGATAGCGACAGCTAAAGAGAGAGATAGAGGGAGAGAGAGTGTAGGAAGGTGTAGAAAGAGCAAGCATAACTTATGCAAAAGTTAACAATGCTCGACATGGAGCTGGGAGCCTGAGCCTAGGCTGCCAACGCAGTCAAAAGATACAAGCAACAACATAACTTAAATAAGGCAACAAAAAGTAAGCTTATACACACCGACACACTCACACACACACACACACACGCACACAGGGACACACGCAGATAGGCACACGGAGCAGTCGAGGTGTCAAGTTTATAGACGTGCGCTGAAAAGTAGGCAACAAAAAAACAACGACCAACAAAATGTGTTGATAGTAAATGAAATACTGAGCTATATATAAGTATATACTATATATTGTACATTTACTGAGCAACTTCAACAATAAAATACCACTGATATTTCTGGGAAACTCTTACAAAACTCGCATTAACTGTGAGCGAATTGTGAAGAGGTTTTTCTGTGGAAATATGTTTTCATAAATCATCTTAGATTGCATTGTGAAATAATAGCTTAAGTGACTGGCTGTAATTTCAGACTGTGCTTAATTCGTACATATAGAAATCTCAGTAGCACACACACACACACACACTCACACACTTATTTATTGTGTGTATTGGGGCATAAGCAAAAAAGTAAATAGAAAAGCCTATCAACTAGGATTTGTAGCCAGGACAACATGTAACTTTGGCAAAGCTTTTGGGTTACGCTGTCCCTACTTCAATTCTCCCGTTCTCTCCCCTGTTTCTCATATGCTTTAGCCATTTCTCACCTGCGTGTAATCACTTGTTCTAACAGATTTCGGTTGGCTCAGTCGTATTGAAGGTTTAAATTTAATGAAAGAAATCCTTTAATGTGCCTAACAATGCGCAGGCAACTCACAGATATGTGGAGAGTAGCGAGCAGAGAGAGGGAGAGAGAGAGCGAGAGAGGGGCTGCCACAAAAGCAGCCTAAAGGCTTAAACGTCTCAGCGTTTTGTGCTGGGCATGTTGGGTTTTGGGTTTTCTTGCCATGGCCATTAGGTGAGCCTAGAAGGCGGCACGTGGAGTGCCTCGAATAACAGTAAACGTCACTTTAACGCTGTTGCCACTTCTCGTGGCAAAGTGCTTTTCACACCCAATTTCTGCACGTATGTAGCAACAACATTGCGCGAAAAGCAACAACAACAACAACAATAACAACACCAAGAGCAACAACAATAATGCAAAAGTAGACGAGCATCGCGAGTTAAATGCTTTTCAGGCATAAAACTTTGACAGCCAGGCAGCCGAAAAACAACAATGGCATACCCAACACACACACACACACACACACACACACACATAGCATGAGAGAGACACACACACACACATATAGACACACAAAGACACCTAGTATCCCCCTGCTCTGGTGTTGCTTGTGTTTGGCTACGTGCTTCAGGCTATTTTTTGTTATGTTTAATGCCTCGCTCGAGTTATGATTACAATTTGGACCGGGACTACACAGACCAAAGACAATGCCAGCACACACACACACACACACACACACACACACACACACAGACAGACAGACACACACACGTACAGTGCAGCTTCCCTTTAGTGAATACACACAATTACTTTATTATGTAGAAACTTCCATATACACAGCTGTGCTTTGTTGAGCAGTTCACCATAGAGAAGCGCGACTGTACTGTATGCATGCCACGAATGTGGCTGTAATATGTTGGCCATGTTGGACAACAGCAGTTTGAGCCATAAACTTGCCAACGTTTCGCTTTACAAGCCTTCGTTTTGTTCGCTCGTATGCATGAAAGTCTGACAAACTGTGTGTGTGTGAGTGTGTTCCTTGTGTGTGTGTGTGTGTGTGTGTGTGTGTGTGTGTATAGGTACATTTGATATATGAGGTTGTACGGCATGCTGAAGGACTATTAAGTAACAAAATTCTCGTATTGGTTGTTCACAATTTTCAATTTTGTTTAGCACTTTCAACTGCTTCGCTCAGGATTACGTGATAGTCGCTCTATATTGCTAGACATAGAGTTGCTCTAGTTCCAACTGCTCTACTTCGCTGATTTTTCCACAGTCATCAAATCGTAATATCAATCTCCAATTCGCCTGCTCGGCTCGCAACTCTGCATTCTATTGTCATGGCTGGGGCGTGGCCGCAAAACGACTTCAATCAATAGCTGAAGGTCACAGAGGCTACTCTCTCTCACTCTCTCTTATTCGCTCTCCCTTTTTCTCTCTCTAATACAAACATGCACATAAAAATATGTAGCAAAAATGATAAGAGCCTGGGCACATTAATCATACGCCATGTGTTGTTGCTGGCACATAGCAATTAGTTGCCACATAAATTTGAGGCCTTTGAATTATGTAGCATTGGACATATACTCAATCTTTCTGCTCCACTCCATCTCTCTCTCTCTCTATCTCTCCTGCACAGTCTGCATTGGCATCAGCAGAGGCTCAACAGTAAATTCTGCTTGAATTGGCAACGGAAGTGGCCAACAAGAAAATAGCATTCCCAGCTGGTCCCGAAACTTGCTTTAAGATCTGATAAATTAGCAATAATATTTGGCAACAGCGGAAGTTGGCAAGGTCAACCTCAAAATGACGATGATGTTGTTCTTCTAGTTGTTGTTGTTGCTGCTGATATTGTTGTTGTCGTTGCTGTTGTTGCTGTTGTTGATGATGATGAAAATGTGTCTGCTCACTGTTTGTGATTTGTGGGCACAAAAATGTGTCGCTCGAGTGTAAATAAATGAAGACGATTCGATGACAAGAGTCAAAGGGAAATGCGATGCGCAATTTTCCGAAATTGACATAATTAAAATCATATTATTTATGGCCACATTTTCCTAGTTGTTTCGCCACAATACGCTAATAAATTAAAGCCAAGCGCAACAGCTCAGCACAGCTAGTGAAATTATTGCTTATGGCAGCGCAAGCTGACTGCCATGATTGATGGCTTCTGCATGTGTATGAAAGCTGCCTGCTGCATAACTCAAGTCCATATAACTGAATTGTATTTGAAGGCTCGCTGAATGTCAGCAGATGATCAGCGGATGATTAATGAAGCACTTGCTTAAGCAAACTGATTGATTGAGTCTCAGACAAGGCAATATGAGATTAAAACGAATCAATAAAAATGATTAGGAAAATCGGAAAATTTAATTTAATCTGCTTTACGCTTTAAGCGACTAGTTGCGATAAGTTGCTCAAATTTCATCAAATTTAATTCATAATTCTTTAGCTTAAATACACTTAATCAAAACTGTTTAAATCACCTTTCAGCTCAACTAATCTACACTTCTTATACAATTTTCAAAGAAATAAAATAATTATGCAGAATTTTGTTGTTTTGCGCGCCAAAGAAAGGAAAGAAAGGATTAAAACGCCCACTTATTAAATAATCTATTGCAATAAATTTAACTATATGTGCTAATCAAACAAGTTGGCAGAAATTTCAGCACGACAACACAACTGCTTTGATTTATACTTATTTATTTATTTTTTATTCCTGACGATATTCATAAACCTATTTATGCAGAGTCGTTAAATGAAAATGAAAATGAAAATGAAAATATTTAAATGCCTTTAGTTGTTTTGTTTGCCTGGCTTTTGTTGTTGTCTTTAAATATTTGTGCAACATTTTTTCGTATTTTCTTCTATTTTTTTTTTATTTGGCAATCAAAGAATTCAAGCCAAGTAAATAAAACATATGAATTATGTGTTGGCCGACAGATTTTCTACAGGTTTGCTTGACGTCACAGCGCCGGAGCCAGAAGACAAAACCTGCTGATGATGAAGAAATATTTTGGCAGATTTGCTTAAGGCTCCACAGCGAAAAATGAAAATATGAATCACTGAGAATAGAATAAGTATTTTTAAACTGTAGAGCGAGAGACAGAAATGCTGCTCACCGAGTGAGTCAAGTGTGTCACATGCACAAACACATAATAATAATAATTATTAACAAATCATTAAGTATTATAAATAAATAAGTAGACGCGAAATACTTGCAGCGTATACTATTCATATAAATATAGAACTGAGGCCGCAAATGCTATTTTGGGTATGCCAACATCAGCGTAATATGCACAAGTTCATTAACATGTAATAACAACAACAACAAGTAGCAACAACAAGTAGCAACATTAGACATTAGACAGCAACAAATGCGACTTGTTTGAAGGTGAAGTTCATTTAAATTCCGCGTCACTCAAAGTCAGAGAAGCCAAACAAATGAGAACATAGCGTAACGATTGGGTGAAGGTCAAAATATATATAGTTTATGATTGTTTACGGTTCTCTCTCTCTCTCTCTCTCTCGCTCTTTCGCTCTGTCTCTGTCTCTAGCATATTTAGCGACCTGCTGCCTGGAAATTCGTTTTTGACTGTTTGTATTTATCTTGGCAACAGCCAACGTTTGGAGGCGTTTTGCGGATCAATGACGTTGCTCCACATGCTGACGCTGCAAGTGTACGGAAATGCGTTACCAACACACACACACACACACACACACAGGCGGATTGGCTCGGTCTGTTAGCAGATAAGCATGCTGATGAGATGGAAGAGATTAACCAAAAAAGAAAGAAGTGAAATGGAAAACGCGTTGAGCCAACAGCCCCTGAGATAAAAGCAGGGAGATGTTTAGCTATTTTGCTGGGATTAACAAGTATTTAAGTGAATTTGGAAACACAATAAAGGAAAAAGAAAAGTGAATTTGGAGAAGAAGTAGGCAACAAAGGTAATGCAAAGTATTTACCAAATAAAAAAAAAAACAATTATTTAGTTTGAGATTAGCAAGTATTTAAGTGTATTAAAAAGAGTAAACATAAAGAAGGAGCAAGTGAAAAGAGTATAACAAAGTCTATACAATCTAAAACTTAAATGTGTTTAGCATTTAAGTATTTAAGATTGTAACAAAATTTAAGCAGTATTTAAAAGCATTTAAGTGAAATTTGCTCTCAGATCATAAATGAAATTGAACTCAATTAAGTAACCATGGAGAAAAGCACATTAAACTGGAGTTCTATGTCGATTGATCTGCTCTTCAGCAGCTCCAGCTAATCAACTTTCAATGGACTTTGGCAAGTCTTGAAATTTCCGTATAAGTTTCGTGTGCCTTCCTTAATTTCCGGTCTACTTCCTGTTGTGTGTGTGGGTGTGTGTGTGTGTGTGTTGCTCGTACATTAATATTTCGCTCAGCATTTGGTTAATTAGCTCTAAGGTAATTAAGCCACAATCAATCAAAGCCAGGCCAGAGCTATTGTTGCCAAATTACTCGCACAACTTATCCGCCCACTTGTATTTTTATTCAGAGCGAAACTAATTTGCTTTTGGCCATTTAATTGAATTGACTTGGCTATTGGTTTCGACAACTTTAACAGCCTGCTTTAGCACGAGGACTAACAATGTAATTAAGCTTGCTCTGAATGCCAAATGTGTGCATAAATAAATCAAAATGGAAGATAACCCAAAGCACACACACACAACACACGAACAGAATGACAACAATTTAGTGGTAAAAATGTTGAACAATGGCCAAGGAATAAAGCAATCTACGCGTGAGGCCACAAACCAGATGTGACAGCCCCTTGTGGCATCATAATAATTTACAAAAGTCCAACTTGATTGCAACACACACACAACTAACCGCAAAACTTTTCTATTTGACTGGGAAAATCTACAAAAATCTCATCGCCTGACAGTCATTAGTCATGGCAAATGTTTTGCAGTCACTGCCGCTGACATTGATCACAATCCCAATAATGATAATGATAATAATAATGACATCAGACAGCATGAAAGCCAAACAAAAAAGTGAAGTCGCAGAGTCAAGGTTGCTCTGTGGCACAAGGTTTACCCAGTGCCGCAATATCAAGGGCACAAAAATCTGGTCGAGACTGCAGCTTATTGCATACTTTGTGGTCAGTCAGCCTGACCTAAAGCAACCTTGAGCGTGAGCATGCAGCCAAGGCGCCAATGAATAATTGAAAGCTTTAAATTCGCAAAAAGCCACAAATGTTGCAAATAATTCACAAAAATATCAAATAGAGGAGGAAGGTTCTCTCTGCCTACACATTGAAGCGGAGAAGGGAAGACTTTGATTATATGCAGCTCTCTAAATAATAGCTTAATTATTAACCATTTTGTTAGTCAATTATATCGCCACATTTGTAATTAATAACAGCATTTAGTAGACTATATTAAGCGCTTCTTTGACAACTTTAGAGTTTTCTATTTTGTTGTTTCTTTGAGCTCTAAACTCGATGGTGAATACAAGTCTTCCCTCTCAAGGCTTTCCTTTCTCTCGCTCTATCTCTAAGGCATTCTCGTCTCCAGTTTATCTAACTGATTACACTCAATTTTATATGCTATCATCTTCTATAAACTACCTCAATAATTCTGCTAATAAACAACTCTCCTCAATCTTTTTACTTAGCTTTAGTTTAGTCTACTTTTACTTTAACTTCGCTTTAATTTAGTGCAACAAAAATGTTTAACATAACTTAACAAACTAGAAATCAATTTGGAATTATTTGTATACCATTAATCATTGCTAGTCCTTTGCCTTAAGGACTTGATAAACAGGAAATGAAGTTCTTAAGCACGGTAAACAATTTAAAGGTTCAACTCTACCTTCCACCTTTCTTCTTCTTTTTTTTTTGCCTTTGGCATACCCTACTTAGACCTTAGCCAAAGGACGCAAAACCTAAAGGCCCGTAGATAAAGGCAAGAGTAGGCCACAAAAGTGTGGACCAAGAAATTATGCAACGAAAACTAAGGAAAAAAAAATAGAGAACAGAAAAGACCGCACAAAGCGAACGAAGAGGACAAAGCATAGAAAAATACGCCTATATAGAGTATATAAAATATAGGGTATATGTATATAAAGCACGAATAAATACACAGATTGAAGGCTATGCGGCGCTGATGCCGCTTTAGGCCAACATTTATAGCTGAGCTCGCATTCTGTCTGCACATTTTGCTCTGCTTTACAAAGAAAATCTACGAACAAATAGCAGCAAGAGAGAGAGAGAGAAAGAGCGAAAAAAAGGTTAATTAAAACCATTCGTTTGCACATTTAAAGTCTTAGGTAACACAATAGCTAGAGACTTTACTTTGTCATTTTCAGAATTCACAGCAATTTTTGAGTATTTCTACGTATGCTTGGCGTTACTTTGTACTTCGTTGCTGTGTCGCATAAGCGCCTTATGCAACAGCCGAGCAATCCAATCAACTAAAAGGAAGTACCACAGAGAAGTCCCAGTCTCAGCTATGTGTGGCAGACGTGAGGGCTGACAATGAGTCCGGCCAGAGGAAGTCGACACTGAGTTAGCAGGAAATTAAAATTTAACCCAAAATATGCTCAAAAAACCCGGCAAGTTGTGCAAGCATTCGCATAAAAATGAATTACCAGAGACAACTAGAGAAAGAGCTACAGCTAGGCAAGATGGAGAGAAAGAGCTACAGAGAGAGAGAGAGGGAGGAAGAAAGAGAGAGAGAGAGAGAGAGAGATAGGGAAAGCGGAAACGCTTAATTTGCACCCTCGCCTAGGCTTCAGTCCCTCGCATTTTCATTTGAATTTTTAATTTCTCGTCGTCGGTGACACTTTCTGCATTAGTTTGACACGTGGAGCAGCAGGAGGCGGAGCTTTGAATTATACACGCCACTGGCATCTATTTAAGTGAGTGAAAACTTTGCTCGCCATTACATAACAACAACAACAACAACAACAGCAACGCACACACAAACACATTGAAACTGACAAACATTGTGCAAATTTCCAACGCAAATTGTTGAAAGCGGCTTCGCATATTTCATGCAGAGAGCGGGGGAGGGAAAGAGCGAGACAGACAACTGTGAGCTGGCTAGATTATATATGTAGGTGTCTTTGTGTTAGAGTAAGCCAGATATAATGGGAGTTTTTTGACGGCAGAGAGAGAGAGGGGGGCTTTTGGTTTGTCGTTGCCTGCAAATTTTATGCAAAATTTCAGAAGACGAAAAAAAAAACGAACTGAAACCCGCACAATGGCAGCCTCAACGTTAGAGTAAATAAAATTTTTGCCTTTCAACATTGCAAGCAGCGGAAAAAAACTCAGTTAAATGGCGCATACTGTGCTACAATATACCCTGTAAATAAAAAAATCTGCAATAGAGCATTTTTCAAATAGCTACAAAATTGTTTACAAAATTCCACAAATGTCTTAAACATTTTCTGCTTTTACAGGGTATATTAAGCAAACAATTATAGAATTTGTAACTGCCATATGTAAGCATATACTACTGCAGAAATTTCATGTTTCATTGTTCCTAATGGAGCTGATTTTAATTTAAAGATTAGGCGTTGAATTATTTACGAAGCAGCATAGCGAGCAAACAATTTGAATTATGTAGCGTAGAAAATTATGCAGAGCTTTTGAGTGACGAGAACCAGAGCGAAAGAGAGTGAGAGAGGGAGAGAGAGAGAGGCATGAAGTGACAGAGAGTGTGAGAGCACGGCTTAGATAAATGGGCAACGAATTTGCTCAACATGGCAACGGTCTCTTCAGTTTGTTTGTTGTTTGCGGTCCGCACTTGTTGCAGCTCTGAACCCTTGTTAACAAAAACCAACAACAACAACAGCAACAACAACAACAACAAAAAGTGTTAAATGAAAAGTAATTTAATAGGCAAACAAACTTCAAAAGTTCGCCAACGTTTAAATATTCTTTTTTTCTATTTGCAAATATTGAAACTGCAATTAGAGCTAGACTCATTATGGTAATTGCGATGGCTCTGGCTCTGTTAACATAGCACTGTTACTCTCACTGTTAAGTTAACAGAGCCAGCAAGTTGATTTAAAACTCGCAGTCTTTGATATAAACTTCTACTAATCTAGCAGCTGCATTGTCCTACTCAGTTAAACTTCTTGTACAACTATTTAGCTAACATTGCCCTACACTGTTAAGCTACTCTCACCTCTGTTAAGTCTGCTAAATTCGCATATTGATCTACCTATAAGCGCTGACTCTTTGCTTATGCAATTGTAGCCCAATCATATCAACAAAGCAACTGCACAAAATCAACACAACAACATAAAACTGATTAGTTAACATAGTTTGCCTAATGTCAGCAACAGTAAGGCTCATCAGCAAGTAAGTAGCATATTACTTGCTATTTGTATTAGCTGAATTGCCAAAGGACATTTGGCAAACAATTGCTGTGGCCAACTGTTAGCTGATGCTGCTGCAATTCAGTAAAAACCGCAAAATGCTAAACGCAATCAAATGAAACATCACAGCAAACAGTGCGCACAAAATGGCGGCACACAAACCCACACACAAATACACACAAGCACACACACACAGACACACGCATCTACACACGCAGACACATACAAAGTAGGGTAAATACAAATACAAGTGTACAAACCAATGGGACAAATGCAAACTGCGTGTTGACTGCCTGGGCGTAAAGCGGCAGCCGTGGGCGTGGGCGTGGTCATGGGGCATGGGACTGATGGGCTGCTGTTGGCATGTCCTTCAACAAAGTTGACCTTGCACTTGCCACTTGCTGCAGTTGCTGTTGCTGCCGGATGTTGATTTTCATGGCTGGCGTTTTGGTTTTTCCTGCGCTGTGTGCAAGGACGCAGCAAGCTGATAAACTCACACAGACACACAGTCAAAGCAAGAGCAGCAGAAGCAGAAGCAGCAGCAGCAGCAGCAGCAGCAGCAACTGCAGCTGCAACTGCAACACGCATGACTGCGTCCACGTGCCGCATAAAAAATGCATTGAAAAGTGCGTAAAGTTTTGCTGCCAGGCTCAAGGCTTCTTCCTGCCAACCAGTAGCTGCCCTGACCTCCTCCCCTCATACCCATCCCCCTACCTCTCCCTTACATGATGTTTAATTACACATTTTGTGCAATGCAAATTTTTGTACAAATTTTTTTCATTTTTTCTTTGGTTTTTGGCTCAGCGCCAGCACACACACAACACCCACACACAACACACACACTTGTACACGAATTGTTATGTAAAACTATCAAAAAATGGCAATTTAAATGCCGCCCAAAAAAGTAGGCTATGAGTAAAAAAAACAACAACGAGATACAGTTCTGATTGCGGCATCTCTCCATTTCCTCTTCTCCTCTTCTCCTTCACTCCCTTCGTTCCACACTTGCTGTCTCTTTCTCTCTCTCTCTCTCTGTCTTTCCCACCCACTCTGCCTGTGCCTGAGTAATTCAATTTAAATTGTTTTCCAAAATTTTGGCGTGCCATGAGCTCTGCTTACTGTTGCAACAACACAATAAGAACGCGGTAATCGAGTGTGCTCGACTGCAAGCTGACCTGTAGGCAGCTTTAAAGATACCCTAATATGTATTTTAACAATTATCTCTCACAGATCTACATAAATAAAAGTGCTTTCCTTACTATAGACAGCAGTTGCTGAAGTTTTTTACAGTATTTATTATACAATTGTAATGAAATTTTCAGCATAACTAGAGAACAGCTTCATAACAAAGACTATAATCGTAAATATGTTATTAAAATATGTTTAAGGTATTCAAATTGGAAATACCTTGTCTACCCCTGAGTGCAAGTGCTTGGTTCTAGTCTATCATACCCATTCCATCAGTTTCGCAAGGCAACAAGCAATAGCTACAGCTGTCAAAATGAAAAATCCTAGAAATGCAAGCTAGAAATCTCATAAGGACGGTAAGGGTAACAAACAATGCTGCGCAGGTTATACAAATTGGATACATAAATAAGCGCATTTCTGACTTGAGTAAATGCATTAGAAATCGCAGCTGCACAGATTGCAAAATACTTTTCCGTTTTGTCATGGCGTTCTATGAAGTGCCAAGTGCCAAAGCAAACCGAAGAAGAGAAACTCGAGTAACTCGAGCTGTCGACACAAGGAGTATAAGTAGATATTGTGGCGGATAATTGATTATACTAGAACCACACGGGACTCTTATTGATAGTTTATATACGAAACTCGAACAACTTTGGACACATTTTGATTAATGCACAAGCAAACAAATTGATTGTTGCTGTGAGAGAGTGAGCAGAATCGATAAACAAGCTAAGCAAAGTTCTACTTATCTGCCGTATTCTTTCTTTGAGCGAGAACTCACCTGTAAATAGAAAGAAAAAGTGTAAAAATTAGCAAAGTTATCATAGAGAATTATATTGTAATTAAAACTTAATCAATATAATTATTGTAATTAATATGAGCAGCTGCTCATAGCTTAATCAATAGCGAAAGTTCCTCAGCCATCGGATACTTGGCTTAATCGACTTATGGCCGCAGCGACAATTTCTAAATTTATGCCCAAGTTGAGTGGGCAGGCCCAAAGCTGACGCATTCCCAGACTTGGCTTCTTCTCGCCAAATCATAAAAAGTTTCAACAAGTCACGCATTCAATTAAAAGCAGTCGTCGTCCTCTATAACCAAACCACCTGCCCTTTGTCCTCGTCGTTCTCATACCAGCAGCTTCATACTTAACTTAATCCTGGACTGGGTGCGTTAATGTTTGCGGATTATAACGCCAAGGCCTTAGCAAAGCTGCCGAAGCGGTTAAAAAGAATAAAAACCAAAAAAAAAACACTCGCATTTGCATTTAATTATTAAACGCTGCGCTCTGCGACTAAGTAAGTGGATGGGTGTGCGTGTGTGTGAGTGTGGGTGTAGATGGGTGGCCTGTGGCACAGCCGTCATTACAGTTACCGTTATGTAATGCGGCATGCGGCATGCAGCGGCAGCGTAGCTTTCAGTCAGCCCCAGGAGAGCCTCAAAGTTTTGCGGCAACTTCAATGCCGCATTACCAATTGCCTCGAGATGTGCTCTGCATTTCATTCGCGATACTTTTAAGATTCTTCCCACACTTTCTCACTCTCGCCTCCTCCCCCTCCTCTCTTTCTCTCTTTCTTTGTAAAATTGTTGCAACGTTTAATGCCATTTCAGTTAACTTTCTTAGCCCATTGCAACTCTTTCAGCATCATCGCTCCATTGGGTCTTTCACTCACAAATTCTACTTAAAAGTTACCTCAAACTAAACGCAAACGCAAACTTTTCAATTAACTACCAATTAATATGCTCTTCGCCGTGTGTTAAAAGTTCTCAAAAGTTGTGGTTGTGCGGTGGCAGTGCACCATCGAAAAGTCGAACCCATCAGCGATATTAAAATTTGTTGGCTTTTGTGTGCACAAAATTTCATTGGAATTTGCATTGATGAATGCGACTAGCTAAGAATTTCTAAAGGTTGCCATGAAACTCAGCGCCATTCAGGAGGTAACCTCACAGCGAAAGCAGAAGAAAGCAGGAGAAAGCAAATAAACGAAATTCTATGCAGCAGTGAAAGAGGAATTTCATAGCTAAATATGCCAGAGAGAGAGAGAGAGAGAGAAGAGAGAGAGAGAGAGCAAGCACAAACGAGCTGCGTGCAAGCTAGCTTAAAGCAATCAGATAAACGCTTACGGATGCCGCGCACAAAGCGGAATCTGATAGCTAAATGGTCTCTAGAGTGCAGAGTGCACAGCTTTGCTGAGACAACAGAAGAATTGCATAGCTAAATGTGCCCTCTCGAGAGAGCACAAGTTGTACGTTAAACGTTAAGCGTTAAACGTTTACGGCTACCGCACAAAGAAGAACGACGAAATACGCCTTGCAGCACTGACAACGGTATAATTTAACCGCATAATTTCTTGTTAAACTATAATAATTACATTGTTACGCATAAAACTGCTGCTTTCATACTCCAAATGAAATTTAAAAGAACCTTTAAGTTAAGGTATTGCGTTGTCTTAATATAATTGCTGTAAACTGTTGAACAAATTTACCAAAATTTCAATTGAAAACTTTTGCAAAGTGAAAACTCTGCAGGGGAATAAATTACATGATATAATCGCATTTTGCCCTATGCTTTCAACAAACTCGAGTCTGTCCAATTCAAAATAGTTTGGCATAGTAATCATCAGACTAACTCGATTGTATTGCATAGTTGCAGTTTGCCCGCAAATCAAGCATTCGCAACCTTCCACTCCCTTCTTTCCACTCCTGCCCCATTAAGCTTTAGAAATTCGTTTCGACTTGGGCTTTTGCCTTGGGGGGGGGCTTAGAAAATATTGCCGAAAAAGATGGTTGGCAGAGGTGAATGCAAGCAAAATATTTTACTAATGAAATGAATAGCTAATGGACCAACTCACTGACTGAATGCATAACTGACTGAATGAGTTACTGGCAGACTGGCAGACGGACAGACTGACAGACTGATAGACTGACAGCATAACTAAGCAGTCTTCACTTGCTTTTGTATAGCTGGCATAGTTGGATTTACGGCTGCAAATTGTTTGTTTTGATTGAATATTTCATAATATGCTGACAAGCTTTCTGTTGCTGTTGTAACTCTGATATTCTTGTTGCTGTTGTTGTTGTTGTTCTGCTCTCAGAGTTATGAAAGCCCAGCTGCATTATTAAATTGCCATATCATCGATGGCTTGGCAAGCTCAGAGCAACATTTTCTCAAATTTGTATTGAGCATTATGCAAATTGGGCAAACAAATGGAAATGCAGTGCACCATAAACTAAACTGTTGACTGAGAGCAAGTTTATAGCAATGCCAACTCTTTTTTTTTCTTTGGCCAACTTTTCGACACCTAGAATTTCGTTTTTTTTTTTTTTTTTGGAGAGTTTTCCCACGCATCGATATGCATTTTCCGCTTGTGCACATTCGAAATGCAATCAACAATTGTGGCGGCAATTGCAAATTGCAGCACTAAACTTATTTTTATTGACATTTAGCAGGGAGAAGATTCAATAGATGATTCTTAGCCTGCGGCGGCAAACAATGTTCAATATTTGCAATTCGCAAACGCAGTGACAAGCAGGCAACTAAGCACAGTTTGCCAAGAGAGAGAGATGGAGATATAAGAGCGAGAGAGAGGTAGGGAGAGGGAGAGAACATTGCATATAGACTTATAATCCCAATGCGAAACGCAGCGAATGTCAAACATCGATTCTCTAGCTGAGCACACAAATAAGCATGAAAAGAGTGAAAAGTTTGCGCAGAAACTTTACGAGTGTTACAACAACAACAGCAGCTGCTGTTGCACTAACAACAACAACAACATGAACATGCACAACTACAACAATCGTGCAACAACATTTTCAATTAAGTTGCACGCTGCACGCGTTCAGCTTATGCCTAATCCCCTGACCACCAATCTGCCTCAAGTCTTAGCAACAATTTGACGATCTCCACACACACACACACACACACGCCCACACACACTCTCCAACTGCCACTTGCACATCTCCCTCTACTTTATGTGTTCGCTGCAACCATAAAACATTCACGCATTTTATGTAGCTCGTTCAAGCTGCCAGCGAACAATTTCAATTGAATTTTCCCACCATTTTCAACTTAACTTCAGTCCAGAGTCACGTTTGGGCCGCAAGTATCGAAGCAGGCAACAAAACCATTTGACTAACGGTTTAATATTAAATCCATAGCACACAAAAATATGTATTAAAGTACAATTTTCAATTGCATTTCATAAAATTGCAACTTTTTACTTAGTTTTCGTTTAAAGTTTAACTAACTCTTTGATCTATTTCAAGTGAAGGTGTAATTTATATTCCCTCAAAGTTGTCATTGTTTCTACATATTTACACATTTTTCTACATTATTAAAGTTTGTATAAATGTGGGGAATTGTAGATGCCACAAAGTTATATACTTTAATTATGGAAAATGTTGTGTAAAATTGCAGCTTAAAATTCATCAAGTTTTTGGTAGAGAGAAGTTTTTAAAATAAGCTGAAGAATGCTAACTGATCAATTGACATTATATATAGCTAAGTTTAGAGATGCAAAAGTTTCATAAATATTCATTTTTATGCTCAGCAAAAAGAGTTTGTAATAAGTAAAAATATTTGTAATTAATCAAAAAAATAATATAATATTTTAAATCTTTTAAAAATCAATACGTTTTAAAAGCTGCTGCATTTTATAATTGAATATAATTATAAATTGCTTGATAATAAATAATAATAAGTTAATAAGCTGCTGATATTTATATTAAATATTAATCACTTTTTAATTATAAATAATTTAATAGTGAATTTAAGAATAAGTAAACTGTTTTAAATTGCTAAATGCTATTGCAAATCATAATTTATATAATTTATATATGAAATTATGCTTTCAATTATTTCAGTAAATTGAAAATCATATTAATTTTTCTGGGCTGCAAATTCATTCGCAAATCAATGTCTCCAGCTCCAGCTCCAACACTAAACAAGGCATTTAAACGCCAACTGTGTTAAGCCAATGCCAAACAACTAATCGCTCCCACTGTGTGTGGACTTTGGGCTTACCTAAACTTCGCTTGACTGTGCCACGGGACTTGCTGCTATTGAGAGTGACGGCAATTGTGGCCGTTGTCTTTGGCTTCAGCTTCGGCGCCGCCAGAGTCAATGGCTTCTGGCTGCGGGCCAGCGAGGGAGCTGCTTGTTGCTGTTGCTGCTCCTGCGTGGCGCTGGGCAATGCCGACGTGGACACCGAGGTGCTGGCACGTTTGTAGCCCTCGGTGAGGAAAGCGGGTGGCGGTGTGATGGGCGGTGCCGGAATGCACAGCTGTTCATCCACCGGCGAACTGGCAGCGGTGCTGGGCGCCGTTATCGATTCACGTAAACGCAAGCCGCCAGGCTTAAGTGTTGTGGAGCCACCACTGGCACCACTGTGGTTGTGACTGTGATTGTGGTTGTGGTTGTGGCTGTGGCTATGGTTGCTGCCGCTGCTCTCATTGCAATAGAGCTCCAGGTGGTGTTTATCGCAGCGACGCCGTCGGCGTATATTCGGCGCAATTGTCTTCATTTTGGCGCCATGTGCTGAGGATGCGTTTGCCAGGGCGGCCGAAGCCGCCGAACGAGTTGTGGATGAGCTGCCGTCTTTGGAATTGAGACGGATATAATGTACCCGAAAGATGCGTACAGGTTGCTTCGTTTGTTGTAGTTGTTGTTGTTGTTGTTGCTGTTGTAGTTGTTGCTGTTGCTGCTGTTGCTGCTGCTGCTGTTTCTGTTGCTTTTGCTGTTGATGTTGCTGCAGATACTCCTTGTAAGTCTGCTTGCGATGTGACTGCGTCTGCGTCTGCGTTTGCGACTGCAGCTGCGACTGCGACTGCGGCTGGTGGCTATGACTGCAGGCGGTTTCGTATTGCAGCATTGAGTTGCCGACGAATTTTGGCCAAGACTTGTAACCAATAACTTCAAATATGCTTTGTGTTTGGTTTGCTCGCAAAATAGTAACTTTTAATAGTATTGTATATAGTTATTTATGTATATATATATATATATATGTATGTATATATGTATATATTTTAATATATTTATTTATTTATTTATTTATTAATTGATTTGTATATGTAGTTTTAATTAGTTTGCATTTAAAATGGAAGCTTTCAATTGCTGCGTTTGTAACTTTGTTTGCATTCATTTGTATATTGTTCTGTCTCTGTTGCGCCTATTGTTGCTGTCTCTCTCTCACTAAATATATATATATATACTATGTAGTTGTTGTGTGTGTGTCTCTGTTTATTTGGCTTTATAAATTAACAAATATTTGCACGTTCAATTCAATTGTTTGCGCATTTGATTTGCATAACAGTTTGGCATAAATATTTATTTTGATTTAATTTATTAATAATATTATATATAATATATATGTTGATATTTCGCACATTCAACAACAATTATGTATTTGTTTTTGTTTTTAAATATGTATTAAAAATATGTTTATAATATTTATAACAACATTGAATTCGAAGCGTTTTTTTGTTATTTAATGTTTGTTAAATATATCTTTTATATATTGTTATTATTATTATTATTTGTTGTATATTTTAGCATAAATATTTGTGGTTTAATCAACTGTTAAAATCAACTCACATCAATGTACTGAAAGCCTCTTTGAACGCACGTCTTTTGTTGGCTTTTGAAAATATGTTTATTTATGTATTTATTTAAATATTTATGTATATCGAATATTTATGCATATTATCGATTAATTTCATTTAGATGTTATGCATTTTCTTGTTGTTAAAAATACATTAAAATCGTAGTGTTGTTGCTGTGGTATTGTAGACTTCACTTCGAGCAGGAAACAATGTTCATGTTGCTGTTGTTGTTGTTGTTGTTTATTTTCTATTTGTTTGTAGTAACTTGTTGTTGTCTTTTTGTTAGAAACTCTTGAGTTAATTTCGCCTGTATTTGCCTGTAAATTGAGTGTGCTCTTTAATTAACTTGGCCCACAAGGACTGCCAATAAATTCGAGGCAAATGTATTGGCAGCCAATGAATGCAAATTTTTACTTATAAAGAAAACTTTTTCTTCTACTTAACTAAGTTGCTGCCTTTACTTCCTGTATCATTCTTCTGCCTCTCTCTGCCACTCTCTCTCTCTCTCTCTCTCTCTCTCTCTTTCTTTTTTGCTTTCTCTGCTTGGCTGTGGTGGCCACGCCTCATATATTGGAATTGCTAATCAAACCGAAGAGCTGCCGCAATGCTCATCATTATGTAAATGTTGATTTTTCATAAAATTAATGACTTGGCACCACATTGAGGCAGGCTTAGAGCTGCGTGACCAAGCCCCAGGATTTCAAGGATCCCCAAGTTTATATTGATGCCACTGACATATTGGCAACAGGCCCCTTCTCCCCACCCCCTATTGATAGCATTGAAACGTGCCCCAAATATTCGATTTGATTTTACGATGAACCATAAAAAATGTTAACAAAAAAATAAGAAGAAAAAAGCGAACATTTTGTGGGCTTGCCAAGTCGAATAATTAAGCTTGAGTTGAAACCACAGGGAAACGAGTGGGTGTATAATGTAATTCTGATGTTTTCCAGCTGCCTGCCAAATTGAAAAGCATGCGAGTTTTCCACTCTACACCCAAATGAAGGAAAAGTCGCAATAAGTCGCATATGGTATCATCAAATGAGGCGACATCCAATCGGAGATTGCTCAGCGTATTTTCTATAACTTGTCACTTGAATTGATGCCGAGGCGAGCTTAGTAATGAAGCAGCAGACAAATGGCCGACTAGTTGCATACCCTGCAGTCAGCAGTTCAAGAAGAATGAACTGAGTTGAGCTGAGCAGTTTGAGTTGCAGAAGAAAACGACAGCTGAAAGCGGCAACAACTATGAATAGATGTGTTGTGTATACCCTGTAACTACGACTAAGCTGAAGTTGAAGAACACATCGATCTGCAGAAGGACCTAAGAGAAAACCACACTTGTCAATACCCTGTAGAAAGCACTACTCTAGCAATAAGCAGAAGTTGAGAAGGCAGCGTCTATAATAGGGGTGTTTTTCAATACCCTGTACTTAGAATGAATGAGCAGCAAAAGAATTCTTTGATAAGACGAGAAGCTAAGTGTAAGTTGCTGAATACCCTGTAGTCTTAGAATGAGCAGAAGCTGAACTAGCAAGAAATAGAGAAGTTAGTTTCTGAATACTTCAAAATAGCTGCAATTTAAGAGGAGTTCAGTATGAAATGAACTACTGAATACCCTTTATACAATATTAAACTAAGCACAAGTAGAACTACTATTGCTGTATAACCAATTGCTCATATACATAAATAAAGAAGCTCAAGAACTATAACAAAAGAAGTGAAACTTAGAGAAAGACAAAGCTAAACTATGTTTTCCTTTAGCTAAAACGGAGAAGCAACTCATCTCTATGTGTGCTACTCAATTACAGGGTATGCTGCTTAAGTTGCTGTCTAACGCTTGTCATCATACCGCATGACAGCGCAATCCACTTGGACAGAGTAAAAGAATTCCCATTTGGCAGAGCGAACAGACGGCAGACGGCGGACGTCAGACGTCAGACGGTCGAAGGGACAAACAGACGGGAGCTATCAAGTTGCGTTCGTAATAAGCCAATCAATTCAGTGTCAGATGAACTGCTTCATTAATTTCACTCGTCGAGCGAGCATACATACAAAAGCCCAACGCACAGCAACAAATTATGAAGAGCGGAAGCAGTGGCAACTGTGGCAACAGTGGCAGCAACAGTGGCAACTTCAAGACACGCTGAAGTATTCAATATATAAACGACGCATGCCACACACAAGAGTCACGTAAGCCTTGCTGGGCTGGGTAGGGGCAAATAGGGAGCCAGGGAATGGTATAAGGCACAGACGAAAAAGCTGAGAAATAAGCCTGCTTAGCTGTTGGCATGTGCCGCACAAGGACACTTCAGGATTGCCAGCCAGCTGGCTGGGCGGCAGCATCAACTTATTATTTATGTAGCTCAACGGGGAGAGAGAAAAAGGGAGAGAGAAACAGGGAGAGGGAGAGGGAGAGTGTGGCAGGGAGGTAGGGAAAGTTATTTGGCACTCTCAGGTGCGTATTTTAAAAGCAAAGCGACTAAAGCAAAAGCGCGTTCACATTATATCAAGCGTCCAAAGCGCTAAATAATACAATACTTATGCTTTAGCGGACAAGCAGACCAGTGTTGATAAGATAAGTAGGCAGCAGAGAGAGAGCAGGAAATACAGAATGAGAGAGAGAGGGAGATATCTCCTAATGGCCGCTCGTTAGCTGGCATTAGGGAGTGAAGCAAATTGACCAACGAATGACACAGGATAATCGCTATGAAATGCCAACGAAATAACATCAGATGCTACAGCAGTTATTTGTAGTTGTGTATAAGTGTGTGTGCTCTGTGTGTGTGTCTGTGTGTGTGCTGTGTGCAGCTGCCTATATCATTAATTGTAAAAGTTTAGGCCTCATGTCAATTTGCGCCAAATCGACAGAAAGTTTTGTGCTTTATTTGTTTGTTGCCTCATATCAAATGGAAATTTGGCTATTTACATTTGGCTGAAACTTGTAATTGAATCGCAAATTTCAAATGAGCTAATGCCACAAATGTAAACTGCTTTGAATGCCACACACATTTGTTTGCATACATTTTACTTGAATTAGTCGAAAAACTTGCAAGATTTCGTTGCCTATTTGATTAGTTGAATAACAAACAAGTTGTAATTGATTTGTAGGCAAAAGATATCAAATGCTTTAAAGTGAATTAATTAATTATGTTAATATCAAATTAAAGTCATACACTGAAATTCACATGATACACATTTTAATGTCATTAATGCAACAATTAAGTGTCAACGCCAGCTGCTGCTATAGCCTCAGACGCAATTAATTGCATTAAGTATACGTATATTAAGTATACGCACATGTAAAATATACAACAAATGATGTGTCATTTCCATAAATTTGACGCACATTAAGACTGTGAAGAGTCGTGACAACGCCTTGACTTTGTGCCTTGAATTCTTTCATCTATCTATGCGTATATTTCTGCTGGCAGTCAATGCACTTTCAGCTGTTCTAGTTGTTGTTGTTGTATTTACTTGGCATACTTGGAATACTTTTGTGTATGTTTATTTGCCGCCGGAGAAAAGAGTGAAGAGGCATTTGACAAATGTACTCATACTCATACTCATACTCATACCCATACTCATACTTATGCTTATACTCATATTTATGCTCATTTTCATTTTCATTTTCATTCACGGCCAATGTGGAATATTGTGAATATTTTATTTTAGACGCAACTGAGTTTGGCATGTGGGCGACGTTTGATATGCTTTTTATATTATTGTGGGAAAAGCATAAACATTTTCGAAAGCAAAAGCATAAATACGAGTATAATTTAACATTCATTTAGGTACCCCAAAAATTACACACACACACACACACACAGGAACTGAAAGCGAAACACGCAATGTGTTTGACAGCTCGTAAAAATCAAATGTATTGCATTTTGTTACCGTAAGGAAACTGATTTGTGAATTGAGCAAATCATCAATTGGAAAATCAGGCAAAATATACAAAAACAATAACGAATCACGGTTTTTGAACGGAGCGGGTCGGGAGGGTAAACTTATTTAGAAATAAAAAAACCGAAAAGAACAACGCGTCAAATTGTCTTTTGTATCACATCACAAATGTTTTGGCTTTAATTAATAAATATGTTGCATCATTTGTTGTTGTTGTTGTTGTTGCTATTTCTCTTGTATGATTATTTATTGTTGCTTGCGCTGGCTGCACGTTTTCCCTTCTAGTTGTGAAAATTGCGGTTTTCTTTTCTTCAATTTTTTTTCTATTTTCTGGCGATTTGCGGCCGACGCGTCTGAGATTTGCCAACAAACTGATGCCAAACGGAAGCCGTCCAAATGTTTTTCATGACACTCTGCCGTGGCAAAGCGACGCGACGGCCACTCGAAATCAACACACAGCACTAGCAGCAGCAGCAGCAGCCAACCAACAGTGACTGCGACAGCGACGTCGACGGCGACGGCGGCAGCAACTGATAAGCACAAGAGAGCTTTCCGCTAAGAGAAGCGCATGGCAGGCAAAAACTTCTGCTCTTTGCTGCGAACAATGAACAACTTGAGGCAGCCATAAAATCTGTACTTTCTTTATAATGACAATCGGCAATGAAGTCATTAGCTAATGCATTAAATTGTAGACAAAGCACAGCAAGCTAGCCGTTTTGTTAATGAGCTCGGCTAAGACTTAAATAATGAGCTTAAAAATTAACATAATTAACTAAGTTAGGCAAATGATTAGAAATAATGATTAATGATTAATGAGCATAAACTAGGGAGTTGTATACGACAGTTATTTCGCTGAATAAAAGTATTTATGATCTTTTTTAATTATTTTAATAATTTATTTATTTAGTAGCAATAAAAGTATTTATGATCTTGGGTAAAAAAATTGAAAATTTTCGAAAAAATTTAAATTGCTTAAATAAACAAAATAAAGATGACAAATCATTAAAGAGGAAAAACAATAATCAAAACGACTTCGTTTATCGAAATCGGTTGAGTTTTGTCAAAGTAATGCGAATTCGAAAATTTCGAAAAAATGTCAAGGGGTATGTATGCAAAAAATTGAAAATTTTCGAACAAATTTAAATTGCTTAAATAAACAAAATAAAGATGACAAATCAAATTAGAGGATAAACAATAACCAAAACGACATCGTTTATCGAAATCGGTTGAGTTTTGCCAAAGTAATGCGAATTCGAAAATTTCGAAAAAATGTCAAGGGGTAGGTATGCAAAAAATTGAAAATTTTCGAAAAAATTTAAATTGCTTAAATAAACAAAATGAAGATGCCAAATCAATTTAGAAGAGAAACAATAATCAAAATGACTTCGTTTATCGAAATCGGTTGAGTTTTACCAAAGTAATGCGAATTCGAAAATTTCGAAAATATGTCAAGGGGTATGTATGCAAAAAATTGAAAATTTTCGAAAAAATTTAAATTGCCTAAATAAACAAAATGAAGATGCCAAATCAATTTAGAAGAGAAACAATAATCAAAATGACTTCGTTTATCGAAATCGGTTGAGTTTTGCCAAAGTAATGCGAATTTGAAAATTACGAAAATTTCGAAAAAATGTCAAGGGGTATGTATGCAAAAAATTGAAAATTTTCGAAAAAATTTAAATTGCCTAAATAAACAAAATGATGATGCCAAATCAATTTAGAGGATAAACAATAATCAAAACGACTTCGTTTATCGAAATCGGTTGAGTTTTGCCAAAGTAATGCGAATTGGAAACGAGGCACAAAGTCTTTCGCTGTCTTTCTTTGTCCAATTTATTTTGAAAACTATTGATAAATAATATTTAGCACTTAAATTGTTTTAATTGTTTTTTAATTAATTTAGTTCTTTTTCAAATTTTGTTTAAACAAATATTTCAAAAACGTACGATTTGAAGAGAATTGCAGGCAAATGCAAAGAGCACGCAACGCAGGCAAAAGCTTTCAGTTGCTCTCTTTGACGCGCTACCACGCCTGAGCGAGCTTTTTGTATTTGCTGCCGCTTGCTGGCTAGCGCTATCTCGCTCTTGCATTTACAGTGTGTTGTCGAGTGCGTTTTGTTTATGCTAGGCCTGTTTGTTGGCCCGGCTCACACACACACACACACACACACATACGGTTTTACACCCACAGATAAGCACACACACACACACACACACGCACACCCATTTGGGCTTAAACTGTGTGTTGTCCTTTCCGTTTATGCATACAGTCTGATTGAAATCATGCAAAGAGCCAACTGTTGGGAGTAGGTAGAAACCTGTAGCTTGGCCAGATTAAGTGCGTCAATGCAGCAACGCCATTGTCATGGCCAAATGCGTTTGTCTCCCTCTCTCTTTCACTCTCTATTTGTGTGTGGGTTGTGCAGATTGCCTGTTGCATATTTCGAAAAAAAAAAACGCAGATTGTGTCCTCGACAATTTCAAACAATTGTGAATTTCAATTAAAATGCAAACACCCACAAAAAGCAACATTGATTAATTATTGCAATTAGCAGCGCAGCAAAAACTAAAAGAATGACAAATAAACTGAAGCCAAGGCAAACAACGTAGCGAGTGTAACAGAAGAACAAGGCAAGCAAATTAGTAGCCAAGTAGCATTCATTAGTAACGCTCATAAGTATGCTATAGTTTATTATTAATATTAATTTCTCTGTCTCGCTCTCTTTCCCCACATTCTGCGACTTTCCCAGCACTTCAATGTCATTGCTGTGCCTCCATTTTTGTCGCTGCTGTTGTCACTGCCAATGCCAGCGAGACTTCCTGTGTCCCTGTGAGAGTCCGCCCTTCAATGTCAAAGCGCCGCATTGTCAACACTTCATTTCAGTTTCTGTTGTGTTGTTTCTCTCGCTCTCTCTCTCAATTTTTTGTTCATTTGCAATCAGACGCTGTATTATGAGCAGCCACTGACAGCGACTGCCAAAGGATGTGCCTCATGGTCGAAGGTCGTTCTCGTGTTGCAGCTAAAAATAATACAGCCCCCAGTTGTTGTTGCTGTGTTGTGGCCCTGACAATGATTGCAAACCCCTCGGCGCAGCAAAAGGACACCCGCAATGAAGTACAAAGAAAAGACATCAACAAAATGGGGCAGAAAAAAAGGTAAGCAGAACTTTTGGGGCATCGCAATAAGCATATATTTATAACTGTTATTAGGATTAAGTGGGGAATTCTTTTTGGGATTTCGAACGCTTTGCATAAGCTGTAAACCGGAGCCAGAAATTTGACTATACAAAGAAAATTAATGTTGTCTGTTTAACATTATTTTATAAATATTTTGTCTATTGCTATCGATAAGTTAGCTAGTTTATAGCTGTTACTATCGATAGATTTGAGTACTATATTATTTTAAATTACATTTATATTAATTACTTAAAGTAGACTTTGTAGAAGTCAATAGAAATATGTATTTATTTACTTAAATTAGTTAAAGACTATCGCGCCAGGCAAATACTATCGATAGACGCTGCTGCTAAGTCTACCATTGACTACAGAGCTGCATGCTATTCACAGTTTTCCAACACTGGCAGCTAAGAAACTCTCTAATGTTAGATCTATTGCATTTCTTGATGAGTTGAAAATAATTCTGCTGTTAAAAGAAGCCTACTCTCTAAAGAAAACATACAAATTTAGAGCTACACTTTAAAAGGAGCTAAAGAATATATTTTTCTAAATATTTATTAACTTTACTAACCCTTTCAACTACTTAGAGCTTAGTTATAGTTTCAATGCTTTGCTGCACTATTTACCGGAATCATAGCTAATCAAACTTAAGATTATGCCACAACATTTTCAAGATGGCCAGTTCAATTGGCGGCAGGTAGCAGCCACGAAGAGGAGGCGGGGATTGCTTACAGGACCTTCAGGGTCAAATGAATTTGTGGGCCACAATAAAAGAAAAAAGATAATGTGAAATATGCAGAAAATACTAACACAAAGTACTACTCTGGCCACATACAGTTTATGAGGAACAACAAGAACAGCAAGAGCAACAACAACAACAACTGACTGGATATATGTAAGAGAGAGCAGCCATCCAAAATGCCGGAGAAGAAATGGCGTCCTTCCGTTGTTGTTGTTCTAGTTGTTGCTGCTGTTGTTGTTGTTGTTTCTGTGCCATTGACAAGCCAAAAGCGCTGGCAAACAAAGGCAGCGACGTCGCATAACAACAGATAGACAGCAACAGACTAACAGACAACGATGACAACAGCAACAACAACAATAGCAGCAACAATGACAAGCAAAGCAAAAGGGATGACCGCGGGCTTAAAATTCCAAGGCAAATGAAAAATAAATACCACAAAGATACAAAACAACAACAACAACAAACAAACACCGACGGCAGCATTGCAATTGAATATTTGTGCCGCAAAAGCAACAAAAACAACAAAATAGCCAAAAAACAAACTAAGAAAAAGCAAGAAAAACAAAAACAGAAACCAAAAACGAAAAACGAAAAAAAAAACAACAACAACAAAAGCAAAACGAGCAACCACAACAAAAAATTGCTTACATAATCAGAGGAAAAAAGAAGGGGGCTGCAGCAGCTGGAGAAAGGCAGAGGAGCAGCAGAGAGAATGAAAGAGAGAGAGAGAGACAGAGCGCTTGAGAGGGAGATGGCAAGCAAGAGAGCAGCAGCACGTGTTTGTCTCCCAAGTTGTGCATGTGCCTGACTGCGTGTGTGTGTGTGTGTGTGTGTGTGTGCGAGCTGCCTCCGCCTTGAAGCTGAACTTGCTTTTCAATGTTTTTACTTGAACTTGAATTGACGCGCGCTCTCGCTCTCTCGCTCGCACTCGCACTCACACTCCTACTCGCTCCCTCTTCCTTTCCCACTCACACTCTCTCGCTTGCACGCTTCACTCATTATATTTGACGCGCACGTGTTAAGAGCTTTTGCACCCCCACACAGACAGACACACACACACACACACACACACACAGACACTCATCGCTCTCTCACTTTGACTGTCTCTTGCTCTTTGAGTTTACTCTTAACTTTGCCAGTTTTTGTTGGGCGTCATTAAAAATGCGAGTGACGCAAGTGATAAATTATTAATGCCAAAGAGCAGCAGCAGCAGCAACAACAACTAAAACAACAACAACAATGTAATGATAACAACAGCAACAAACTATTTAGCATGTTGATGATAATTCCTGGTCATAATTTTGATTGTTTTTATAGAGCTAACAGGTTGTCCTGCCCCCTCCAAAAAATAAGAAGGCGGCAACACAAAACCCGAAAGCAAAGAAAACTCATTGAAGTGGACAGCGAGAAAGGATAGCAAGGTGAGTGACTGCACAACTAGCAGTTACCCTAGAAATATGTCATATAATTAAATAATATTTATTATATATAATTAAATAATAATTATTACATATTATATATTATTTACTTATATAGTTAAATAATTATTATTAAATAGTAATTATATAAACTTTATGAAATTATTTTGTTAGATTTTTTTAAAGTTTTCTAAGCTGAAAACTTGATATAATTGAAGAGCAAAGTTAAAACAACTTGTAGTTAATTATAATGTTAAATAATCAAACACATTATTCATATTAAAAAACAAGTACACTTCTAACTGCACTCATTAAACTGCCCTCTTAGGTACCTGCCTACAATCCAGGGTATTCAAAGAAAACAAAGTTAAAGCTTAAGCTCGAATTCAAAGTAGTTTTTATGCGGGCGCTACTGCCGTAATATTCATGAGCCAAAAGTCCAAAAGGTGGCCAATAAAAAGAATTGGTTGTGCGTGTGTGCGAGTGTGTGTGTGTGTGTGTGTGTGCAAAAGAGAAGAGAATTGCGAGAGTAAATTGACTAAATTAAATTTTAATAATTAAATGCAGGCAATGCCATCAGAAAGCTACAGCAGCTATAACCAATCTTCACCCACACAAAGACACACAAGACACACAGACACACACACACAGACACACAAACACACACACACACACACACAGATACTTTATTCGAGCAGGCCAAGAGAAGCCCACGTGGAAAATTTGCATGCGAAATTCGGTTAGGAAAACAGCTTGAGGAGTTCACTTGAAACATGTCGTTGCATAAATAAAAGCGTTTTAAAACACAATGCTGACAGCGATAATCATGATGATGATGATGATGATGACGTTTAGAAAAGACCAAGAGAGAAAGGGAGAGAGAGGGAGAGGAAGAGAGAGGGGGGAGAAGAAGAGAGCTGCAGGCCGCCGTCGTCGACTTTGATTGACTAGCAGAAACTTGAGCAGCATTTGCATAAGACTCAAGACTTACACAACGGACAATGGTATGTAAGTGAAACAACAACAACAACAACAACAAACAACAACAAGAACAACAGCAAACAAATTACTTGCTAGATTCTTACCACCCACAATAAGAGTCAACAAATTCATACACAGCAACAATTTTTATACATTTAAATGACGCAAATGCACAGAAAATTCAAATGAAAATCCAGATTAAGAGAGCGCGTCGTTAATTAAATTATATGATTAAGGAAACAGAAAGCAATAACAACAACAACATCAGCAAGGACAAAGGTAAGTGGATACGCATTAATGTGACCATGGAGGACAGCAATGAAAAGTGTGTAATGTGACGCCCAGCAGAAAGAAAAGCACAAAATTGTGGTCGCAATGTGACCACTGGGAGTCATTCAGTGTGTCGATGCAGTATAAAGTGACCATGGAGGCGAGCTTTAAGCTAACGAGGTGACAAGGGCAGCAAAACAAGCAGAAATCAGCTGAGAAATATATGAGATTTTTTGAAAAATAATAACTGAGTTGATAATAATTGAGTTGAGGCAGACAAAGTGAACATGGAGGAGGAAAGCAGAAGCGAGTGACAAGGAAAAAGCTCAGAAATTGTAGATGTTATGTAGAAAGTTTGACAAAAGTCGATATAGTGGAAATAAAGTGAACATGGAGGCAAGCGGAAGTTAGGGAAGTGATAAGACAAGCAAAACAGTTGAGAAAGTCTGAGAAACTGAGAAATAAAAGTACATTTTAGAGAAAAACTGCGGCAAACAATTGAAAGCAAGTAGATAAATATGTTTAAAGACTAAAAAAGTGAACATGGATGTAAACAAAGGCTAAGAAAGTAACAAGCAAAAGGAAATATGAGAAATGCTGAAGTAAATGAATAATATAAAATAAATATATTTAATAACACACAAAGTGAACATGGCTGTAAGTAAAGCTTAGCAAAGTGACAAATAAAAAAGGAAATAAAAAGAAAACTTCAAATATTCACATAAAAACAGCTGCAATGAACTTAAGTGCACACAGCTTGGTAATTTGAATGGCCAATAAAGTGAACATGGATTAAATGCATACACAAATGCATAAAAAAAGAATTTAATTATATTTATTAAACCAGAAACAAAGTAAATACAGCAAACAGAACTGAGCAACGCTTTTAATTCTTACTAAAACATTTCTTGGGATAGAAAGAAAGCAACTTTCTGCAGCCAAAAACGTTTTCATTAGAGAAAGTTAACATGAAAATGTTTTTAAAAAAAGACTATAAATTGTGCATTTAGTTGCGAGAACAGTTGGGAAACGCCAAAAACATGGCATAAACAAATTAGCCAAGTTAGCAGCGTGGCAGGAAATTGTCTTCCCACTACAAACTCGACTTGGTTTTAGCGCTGAGAGTAATTCATTTTTATGAGCTGCTGTTGTCTACCACAAATGCGACTTGTTGTTGTCTGTTTGTTGTTGTTGTTGTTCCACGTGGACATTGGACTTTAGATTTAGCTATAGCTTCAGCTTTGGTATTTGGTATTTGGTTTACAATGCTGGCTGCGCTTTTTGGCAGAGCTAACGAAAACAAATGATTATTATCATTTGCAGTTGTGCCATGCAAATGGCCAACATCAAGGCAAATGCTGTGGCTAACTGTGGAAACTACCTTAGCCAAACTTATAAACAAACTGCCAAAAAGAAAATAGAAAGAAAGAAAGCAAGCAAAAAAAAAAAATTGTGTCTGCTGTCAATGCTTATAAGTGTGTCTATAAATACAATTGACAACTTATAAATCATCATTTACTGCAGGCAATTGTGTTTTTGGCATTTTGTCATTTGGCCAAGGCCAAGCAAATAATTAACTTGGCCAAAATGGCAGCCCAATGTCGCAGCAGCTGGAGCTGAAATTGAAATTCTCAAAGACACAGCAAAAGCAACAAAAGTAACGAATAAAAAGGCAGGCAATAAATCAAGCAAACTGTGAGAGAGAGTGAGAGTGAGAGAGAGAGAGGGAGAGAGAGAGAGAGAGAGTGAGAGAGTGAGAGAGTGAGAGAGAGAGAGAGAGGGAGACAGCTGATGGGCTGGGACAAAGGACAAATTGTTGCACAAAAATGCGTTGTAATTGCCGAAATCAAATGGCCGTAATTTGGGTTGACAAGCAACGACAACGACAGCGACGGCAACAACAACAGCAACAACAATAGCAACAACAACAACAACAGCAAAAAAAGGACACTACAATTTTATTTATGCAAATCGCATGTAACTGCATGTGGAATGTGGATACGAGCAGAAGTAGCAGAAGTAGCTGGCCAAGCCACAGAGGAGATGGGGAAGGCGACGGCGACGGCGACTGGAGGCCAAAAATGCCATATTAGAATTATGCAAATGAGCTGACAGAGAGATGGAAAGAGTAGACAGAGAGTAGGGAGAGAGAGAGGAGAGGGGAACAGAGAGAGAGAGAGAGAGAGGAGAGGGAAACAGAGCGAAAGAGAGAGAGAGAGCGGCAGTGACAGCTCAACTGATAGAGCGTTGCAAGCTTAAGGAAGAAAGGCAACAGTAGCTGGGTGTGCGTGTGTGTGACAGGAACGCATCCTGTGGTGCACGTGTCTTGTGTGTGTGCCTGCGTGTGCGTGTGTGTTGTCTCTTGTGTGTCGCGTTGCGTTGTATTGCGTTGCGTTGCTTCAGCCTTGAGTCCATCAGGATCAGAATTAGCAAGCAGCCTCCTGGCTGCCTTGCTTATTTCGTTTTATTTTTCTTTTTAACGTGGCCAACACACACACACACACACAGACAAGTCTCGTTATATGGCCATGGCACAGAGTCTGCTCAATATGCGTTCAGTTTGATGACAATAATGTTACTGCCGCCGGAATGACTTTGATTAAAGTCACCAAAAATGCTGTTAGCTCAACTATGTTATTTATGTGCATGTGTGTGTGTGTGTGTGTGTGTGTGTGTGTGTGTGTGTGTATGGCAAGGTGAAGGGCATGCATACTTATAAATACCTATGCCACATGTCCTTGCCTTGCGTTGCCTTGCCTTGCCACAGCTGAGTATGTGTCTCTGCCTAAATGTCTTGCACATAAATAGCCAAAAATACGAGGACAGTTTGATAAGTATCTACAATTGGCTATCAGAAATAATGATCGACTAGCAATTACCCTGTGTTTTTTTTTTAAATGGACCAACAAGCACTCTCGCACTTGTACAAACAGACATTAATGGAGGTACGCCTGCGTAGGAATTCCTGACGAGCAACGACCGCTAGATGGCGCCAGTGGACGCTTTTTATGCTCTTCATTATGTGCAATACTTGCTTGCATAACTTTTGCATTTGTTAACTGATCTTTAGGAAATTTATAGAATATATAGATAAGGAAATAAGGAAAGGGAAAATGGAAAGTAAGAAACATTTAAAGACATTAGGCATATAGGAAACTTGAAATAACTATACGAATATCTTTTTGCGATGAGAATAAAAACAGTTTAAGGAGTTAGTCAAATAATTTGAATAATCAAGTTTCTCTATATTAAAGAACAATATATCTCTAAAATCTTTCTCCCTCTTCTCTCTTTCCTAATATATATAATATATTACAGGAGACATTGCCCACTCAAACCATTAAATTTAATAGCTCTTATAATATGCTATAATGTTGTTACTATAAAATGTAGTCAAAGTTATAGTTCAATTTAATAGTAATAGTTAAACTCATAATAGTTCAACTGGCAACCTCTCAAACAACCCTCGCAAATGCCTTTAAGACGCTGTGCTAAATCAAGAAGAAGAAATCACTTAGGACCATGACGCCACGACCTGATAACTTGGCGGTTTGAAAATTAATGGAGACGTTAGCATTGTTCAAATCGTTGAAGCTAAGCTGAGAGTGCTTACTGCAAAGAGGAGAAGTGGGGATTGCGGCCTTTGAGCGTTTGCTATTGGCCATTAAAAAAAAGGAGAGTTGCTTACATTGCAATTTCTGTGGCACAATGATTTGCACTGATATGTGGCCACATTATGCGTGATTTATGTGATTAGATGACAAGCTCAAGTGCCTCGACATCGAAAAGCGCTCGTAACTTGCAATTGATTCCAAATAACGAAAGTTTTCGCATACAAAAAAAAACACATTCTTCATGTGATTTGTATACTCGAAAGCTTTATGGGAGCTTTACAAGCTTTTACTTAATGTACACACCCTGTGTTGAAAGCTTAGTGGTCTTAAGCTTGTACAGCTGTTAGTTAACAGTTCGCTTAACAGCTGCTGTTAAGCATTCAAATTTGAAATACGTTAACTTACCCACACATTGACAAGTTTTGTATGCAGTTGAAAGTCATGAGAAAACTCACCTGCAATTGAAAAATGTAAAAGAAAATTAATTATTTAGCAACATTTTGGACGCAAAAGGTAAGAAAATCAATAAAAAATGTGGAAATTAAAATTAAAATTAGAATTAGGTATAAATTTGGAGCAAATATATAGCTAAATATAACTATAATTATAATTATTATATAAAAATACACATTAAACATTATTAATTGAAACGCTTCAATAACATTTTGCCACTTTCTATTTATTAAATTCTAAGATATTTTAACATACATTTTAGTAAACATATTTTTGTTGTTCTCTGCATCTTTGAACTTTCAATTTGCGCTTTCATTGCACCTGGCAACTGCAGCTGTTATTCCCTCAATTCCACATAGACCAAGGCAATGAAATGCATGTTCCGGGCTAAGCAACAATTCATTGAAATCAACAATCAACAATTCATGAGTTAGACGTCACCTGAGAATACAAGGAGCTATCGATTTTGTCTGCTTAATCTGACACATATTTCTATCAGTGGTAGTCGGAAGGGGGTTGGGGGTGTGACCTTGTTGATCGACACACTTAACTATATGAAAATATATCGCTTTATCTATTTTTGCCAAAGCATTTTCAAGTAAATGATGTGGTATACTTTCAACGCACTTCAAGTGGCCTCAGCTCAATTGTTGTAGGCAAGGTGGGCGTGGCGGCAATGAAGATAAATGCACATACACATTGTGAGTGTAAATGTGTGTGGTGTTGTGTGCTTTTATCTCAAGCAGCTGATGACTTAGGCGTATGCTTGACCAAATAAATCAAAACTAATTTCATTTGCTGTCACACATGGCGTATGCGCAATATTTATTATATTATGTATGTGCTCCCTGATGGAATCACATCACTTTATTGGCGCCAGTTCTCCCACAGTCGAAATACCATAAAGTAAACAATCTCAAAGCCGCTGATAAACGAGCAGCCAATGCAAACGCTCAGCACGCCTCCAACGTTGGCTGCACAATCATAAACATGATTAAAACTCAATTCCCAATTCAAATCCAATTAACTCGACTCACACAACAGTTCATACCAATTGTAGAGACCACCCTGACTGTACAATGGCACACGCTGTCCGCCATAGCGAATGCTCACTTTACTTTCCATCGGATGCACATGCCCCAATAAACTCGGACGCAGCTCATAGCGCCAATCATTGCAGGCAGGCAGACAGTCGACACAGCTCCAGGGCGACCAAGTGGCTAAAGCATAGGGAAGAGAAGGCGCAGGGGTACAGAGCAGTCTTAGATATTCCCAGAGAAGTGGAGAGAAAGATAGAGAGAGAGAGAGAGACAGAGAGAGAGAGAGGAAAGGCGCAATAATCTGTGCTAACTAAATCAATTTAGATCATTTTGTTGCTGATTAACTTTTGAAATTAACATAAAATAGATTTCTTTCTCGTTTAAAAGACATCCTGCAACTCCACATCGAACTTCTCTCCTATAAACTTGAGCACCGCTCTACGACAGCTTGCGAAGGCAACTGCTGCCCGCTGCCCGTCAACAGCTCTATTTATACGCTGTGAGCTCGAAAGCAGCGCGTCAATTAGATCACACACCCATACATGCCCGGTTGTACTAAGATCCACTGTGGGCTCTAATGCAGCGCGTCTAATTGCTCTCAGCGCGCTCAGCTGCTCTCTCTCCACTCCACACACTGCAGCTCGCCTTATCTATCTCAGCTTGCTCAGCTGCTCTTGCACACGCACACATACTCAGATACGCTTAGCCTCCACTGTGGACGCAAACTGCCCAACCTTACGTTCCGCACACATTCCTACAGCTAGCTCAGCTGCATTACGATCCAATTGATGACAGCGTCCACACACGCATATTTGGAAGCTAAGGTACCTGAATGCAATCGCACTGTGGAATGCAATTGTTGCGCAGCGCAATTATTGTTCTACTATTATTATCTCTGGTAATTCATATTGAAATTATTATTTATAATATGAACTAAAATTAGCTTAATTTATTAATAAGAAAATGAGCAAATAATTGGCTTGTATATTGCTTGCTATTATATTTATTTAAGAGAAGGATAAACCTGGCTGTAGCTATAAAAGCGTTGTATGTCCTGCTGAAGGATACCTTGCCAGCTACACACAGTGTCAAAAGTTTATTACACGCTTTTACAACACTGTAGAAGCCAATTAGGGAAGGCAACATAAGAAGTTTATGGGCAGAAGGATACGCTGACCGAAAGATATCCTTGAAACGTGAGAGCTTGATGAGTGTCTCCCCCTATCTCTCACTCTCCCACCCTCTCTCCTCTCTGTCCTCACTTCCCGCAATCAGAACTCACCCTCAAGATGCTGCAGGCAAGACGTGTGCGTCAAGTTGCAGTAGCTGAAATTGTGTTGACCAGCAACGCCAGCGGACAGGTCAAAGGTTAAGGCTGGTGCACACTGGCAGGCGGCAATGGAGCTGCGTAGGCGACACTGTGGCAGGCACTGCACCAGATGAGCTGCCTCATCCGAAAAGTGGCAGCCACGTTCGGCGAGTGGATAATTGCGTAGCTGTGCATCTGCTTGCAACCTGATGGCACGCAACTCCAAGGATGTGGACGCGCCAGGTGGCAGACTCAGTTTGCCCAGCCAGCCAGGCAGGTGGAGAGTGTAGCCCGCTGTGAGTGCCACACGTGGCATGTTAAAGTCATCCACACGCGAGGCATTCAGCCGCAGCGTAAGTGAACCTGTCAAGTTGCCAGGCTGCAAGACGCAGCAGTTGCCATCGACGGTGGGCGTCAGTTGGAAGAGGTCGGAGCAATTGTGTTGCAAGCCCTCCAAGTTGCAACTCAACAGCAGCGACTCACAGCTGGGCGATAGTTGCAACAATGTGGCTCTGACATCGCTCGTCCAATGTGGATCGAGTGCAGCTTGCAACCTGGCAGCAGCTTGAGCCGACACAGCGCTGGCAGCAAAGTAACCCGCCAGCAGCGGCAACTGTTGCAGCCAATGGCAAAGACCACAAAACTGGCCGACAAGATGCCAGCGGCAATGAACAGGAACCAGAAGAAGCGCTGATAGCGACGCCGGCGATTATAATAAAGCAATCCAAAGCCATTGAGACTCGTCTTCTTGAAGTACTCCACAAGCGTGGCACGCACAGCTTTGCCCAGTCGCGACATTGCCACTGAACTGATGTCAAGTGTGGCAGGATATTAAGGATATTCCGCCTATCACGATGCACAGAACATAGACACAACAGTGTTACAGGCAAAGATTGTGGATAAATTTCATGAATTACAGTAATTATCGCGTGACACGGACAAGCGAAGCCCCACAAAGCAAAGACAAATCATAATAAAAGCAAAAGCAAAACAAAAACAAAGAAACAACAACAACAAAAGTGTATTTTCGTGTTGGAAACCATAAAAACAGTTCTTCAAGTTCCGATTATTATCGACACTGAAATTAACACTGTTTGCTCTACAATTAAACTACTAGCTAAACAAGTTGATGTGGAGAAATAAAAGATAATTTATTATAACAATTAAATTAAAAATAATTTATTTATCACTAATACAGCAATTTTAGATATGAATGCTCCCCAGGTGGAAAACTGTGTGCAAATGCGGCAAGAAACTTTAAGTTCCTTCATTCAATTAGCATTAAGTGCATTCTTGATATGGAAAGAGAAGAGTTTATGAGAATTTACGAAATACTACCCCCTAGGAGGAAAAGTAGAGTAAATATGCTTCAAATAAATCAATTAGTATTCAGTTCACTCTTGATTTAGTAGCCTATAATTATATCGAGAGATACACAATACTATCCCCTTCAGAGGAAAAGATATATAAAACTACCTCCTTCAGAGGAAAATATACATAATACTACCCCCTTCAGAGGAAAAGATGCTTACAAATGCAGCAAAGAGCTCGACTATATTTTATATTCTATCTTGTATAAGCAATAAGCTCATTCTTAATAGAATATTTTAGATTTATGTCCAGATTTTAATAAATAATACCCCTAGGAGGAAAATAACATTTAAATATGCAGCAATAAATTGCATGTATTCTTTATTCATTTAGCTTTCAGTTCACTCTTGATATTGCAGATTATGCTATTGATGAAAAATTCAAAATACTACCCCCTTAGGAGGAAAAGAAGTAAGTAATTCAACGAAAATCTATACTCTTCATTGAATTATCATTAAGCTTATGGTATATTTGGTAGTTTATATTAATAATGTAATTTTACAAAATACTACTCCCTCGGAGTAAAATTATACCAAAAATACTACCTCTCTGGGAGAAAAAGAAGTGCCCTCTTGTGGTAGGTAATCTAAGAGATCATCAAGCAGCGCATTTTTGGACTCTTGAACTTCGAATTAAGAGGGAACTATGAAAAAGCTGCCCACAAAGAGTAAAAATTAATCCCCCTAGGTGGAAATTAAGTGATTAAAAACTTTAAAATTAATTTTTAAAGTAATGTTCAATAAAACTGCAATAAATACATAAATAAACTTAATGGAAAACTAGACAATCTAAGCAAGTGATAAGGGAAAAATCAGTTTCAACGATCGGAAATGCGATAACAATTGAAAGCTTTACACATATCGAATATTTAGAATATCTTTTTAATAAATTACTTAAATGTTTTAAGAGCAAATTCGTAAGTTGAAGACAGCGATGTGAGTTATGCATTGAATGCACGACAAACTGCTGGGAATTGAGCATTTCAATAAATTGTCTTGTCAATCAAATCGTTAACACACTCTCCAAGAGCCAAGTAATTTGTCAGATTGCGTGTTTTGGGATGGAAAGCGCAAAAATTCTTGTAAATTATATTTAATTCAACAAGTGGGTAAACCATTTAAGTTTGCCAAGTTTGTGTAGCAAAGTCAAACGGCAGAGGCAAGCCGAGCAAACTCAAATAGAACCACAGCAAAGAGAGAAGGCACACACAGAGAGAGAGAGAGAGAGAGAGAGAGAGAGAGAGAGAGAAAGATATACATATGCAAATACATAGATATGGCTACAGTTACAGTTACAATTACAGTTACAGTTACATAGCCAAGCCAGCAGACATGCAATATAACGAGCTTCAATGCCAATTTAGCGAACAGAGAAGAGAGAGAGGGAGAGGCAGACAGAGAGCGAGAGAGAGCGACAGAGCAGAAAACAGGGAGCTCTGCTTGCTAATGCGACGTTGCATATTAATAGAAAAGCCAGAGCAACTGTCTGCTTTCTAATTGGCAAAACGAACTATGAATACTCTAAAAATAATAAAAATAATATAACAAAAAGCGGAAATTAATTATATAAAATCAATTAAACTTTGTCATTCCTTTTTTTTTTATTATTTAGGCTCAGTTCTCGATAAGCAGCACACGTATTTGCATATAGAAATTCATTTTTCTAGATTAAAGCACTTTACAACATCCATAAAGTCCATTTTGATAAGCTATCAGAGCCATAAAAAAGTCAGTTATGCCCAAAAAAAAAGCTTAATTATATTTACGCAACAAATTATAATAATAATAAATATAATAAAGGCTGATAGAATGAGAAGAATTATAAGTGAATCATATTAAACAAATATTAAATAATTTATTGAAACTGAGCAAATATATATTTGGTGCTGCCAACTTGTTGAAAAGCCAAATAAGTTGGCAGGCCCTACACTTAAGTGTAACTTTTACGCATTTGCCAAAGCTGAGTTAATTTAAATTAAAGCCTAAACTAGAAGTTATACTTCTTGTAGGGCTGCCAACTTGTTGAAAAGCCAAATAAGTTGGCAGGTCTTATATTTAAGTGTGATTTTTACGCATTTGCAAAAGCTGAGTTAATTTAAATTAAAGCTTTAACTAGAAGTTATATTTCTTGTGGGGCTGCCAACTTGTTGAAAAGCCAAATAAGTTGGCAGGCCTTGCACTTAAGTGTAACTTTTACGCCTTTTCCAAAGCTGAGTTAATTTAAATTAAAGCCTAAACTAGAAGTTATATTTCTTGTGGGGCTGCCAACTTGTTTTTATAGCCAGATTGCCAAATTTTAACTGCAATCAGCAATAAACTTTAATAAAGAGTAATCATAAAATCTGAAACGAAATTTTAATGTGAGTTTTCCAGCTATTTGGCACTTGGCAGTTCTGCATATTCCTCCACTGGCAAAGAGTATAACCAATAAGTGAGCTTGGCCAACTAGCGCGCTATATCCTCACAGCTGCCACACCCCCTGACCGCCTTCATGCCCATCTCTTCTCTTGTCTATTTCCTGTTTATCACGCAACGCATTCCTTTACAAGTTGAAGCGTCAAAATGCAAAGCGTTTGGCAATAAGAGCACAACAACAACAGCAACAACAAGAATGCGACTCGAGCACAATAAATTCCAATAAGAAACACACACATAGACAGGGGCAAACATGCATTGCACACACACACACACACACACACACACGCTTACACACATCAATGGAGAACCAATCGACGCCCACACAAAAATAATTTCCGGTTCAATTAAACGCTTGTTTATTTATTTATTTATGCGGTTCTCCCACAGGCGTTTGCTGCTGCGGGCAACTAGAAGAAAGCGTATAGTGGACAGCGGAGAGGGGGGAGGGGGGCGGAGCATATAGATCTGACGTTGTTAGTTGTGACTGTGTTTCATTTTCATTTTCATTTTCATTTGCTATTTTATTGTGGGCTACAAAATTGGCACTAATTTGTTTATGAATGAAACCCGCAGCGAGGCAAACGTGCGAAAGATTCTAAACAAAGTGAAACGAGTTGGCAGCGCCACTGAAATTAGAGCAAACACACACAAGTGTGTTGGCCGCATGCAGCAAACGCGTTAATCTTGTTAAAATACCAAACGCGTTGTCAGCATTGAAACGAGTTGGCAGCTCAACGCCAGCGGCATTAGTTGAGTACTTAAGCAAACAGAAAGAGAGAGCAAAGGAGCAGATGAAAGAGTGAGAGAGAGAGTGAGCTGAGAAAGGGGTAAAGAAAAAAAGGAATAACTGTATCCTTTGCTAACCGCAAAATGATTGCATACTTTAATGGGCCAAGCACTTAGACCAACTCGTCATGCCACTGTAGATTGCCACACGCTTGCCTGCCACACGCTTGCCTGCCACAGCCAGCGCCACCGCCACCGCCACAGTCACAGCGATAGGCGACTGATGCGGATGCTGCAAATTGCAGCCGTACAAATAGCGTTAAAATTGAATCAAACTAACTGAGAATGGCATTTGCCAACGAGAGCTGCCAGCAGCCAGCAGTCAGCAGCCAGCGCAGCGAGAGGACACGCAAATGTGAAAGGTTAAGGGCTTTAAAGTGTGCAACACAACAGGCGAGTGTGTGCCACATTTTGTGGAAGAGAACAATGGCAATAGCTGTGACTATGGAACGTGCAGTTCTAAAGGTGCTTTCCATGCCATCATTATTGTAACTTTGTCAACTAACTTTGTCTATAAAACTGTTAACGGCTCTGTAAATGCGACATAAATTATACTATATATAAATGCTAGTTATCATTAGTAAATTTTAAGTGAATTAAATTCTTATATTAAATTATAATTACACAAAATTTAAAGGCTCTAACTTAAAAGATGCGATTAGAATTGCAATATTTGAAATAGGAGAAGCATGTAAATTACTTGGTATGGTCACCCTAATGTTAGGTCGCTTTTAAATTAATTTGGTTTACTTAGGTTTGCTATAAACATTACTTTTCATTAATAATAAAACGTTAATAAAACTATATAAAACAAGTTTTATTATCATTTAGCATATAAAAACTAAAACTGCTCTTATATTCATATAGAAATAATTAAATCAATAGTAAGAACTTCTTTAAGTTATACGCACTCAGACTGAACAACATTCTTCAACATTTTATGGCACAACAGAACTAGCTATAAAGATTCAATAAGCAGAGATAAGATTTTGCGTTGATAACTGTAAAAAGCAGACATATTTTAGCAGCATAAAAACTTGCTAGAAAAGTGCAAAAGACAACTAAAAATCACTTTGCACTCAAAAAGCCTGTCGACCGATTCACAAGCAATGCATACAATTCACACACACGTACACACACACGCACACACACTCGCAGCCGCACTCAAATCCTTTAAGACAAAAAGCAAACGACAACAAGAAATAAAGAAGAAATCACACGCACGCACACACACATGCACACACCCATGCACACACAAGAGACATAGACACTAAGAAGCAGGAATAAGGCAAGCGAAATCTCATGCATTTTGCACACACAGATTTTACAGGGCAATAAAACAGCCGACGCTGTCCATTGGCAACGTCAGATACGAAGCTGCGCGTTGCCATAAAACTGTTAATAACAGTGCTATACAAATAACACGCAGAGAGTGCTTACGAGAGAGAAAGAAAGTGAGTATGGCACAGTGAGCGCAGCACAGAGAGCGCACTGTTTGACACGTGCGCATTCACTCAACTTTTGTACGCTTTGTGACGTCGTTAATGACGTTTGCAATGGCAAGAATGCGAAAATGCGTAAAAGGAAAGGCGCTTGCGATGACGAATGGAAGGAAGAAGGCGAAACAGAAAAAGAAAGAAAAGGAAAAAAACAAAAGTTAGCGTCGCAAAAGACGCTGCAGCGCTGCTGCGACAAGATGAGATGCCTAATGAGCGGAAGGAAACGGGACACCGTAACGCAAACGAGAGGCGAACGACAACTGAATGAGTGTGAGCGAGAGTGCATATACTACAGCTATGTATTTGCACTACGTACAGGTTGACATACCTTTGAAACAAGCACAACCCATGATGTAGCCCATCATCAGCGTGGCTTTGAAGTCGCTGCTAAGCTGCTCAACGTTGTTGTTCTTATTATTATTATTGTTGTTTTTGTTGTTGCTGCTGCTGTTGTAGTTGTTATTTTTGTTTTTTCTGTTATGGATTTACAGTTGTCCGTTGTCTTTGAGATTTCATCAGCGTTGTGCATCAATTAATGGCAGTTATGGGAATTGAGAAGTGTTGAGTAGTTGAGCAGAGTCCTGTTATATTTTCAGTTTACACTGCTTTCATGTATTTTTAAGCACGCAATCTGTTTTTATTGCTTTCGGCGTTATCACACTTAACGGTACTTTATGCAATACTTATGACGTGTGCGTGTGTGTGTTCGTGTGGGTGTGTGTATGCGTTTTTCTGGCCCCTTAAAACATTTATTTACTTATTTATTGTTGATAGTGATGACAAACTTTGATTTACACTTGACTTTTATCACATTTTCTAGTTGTGCTATTTGTTATTATTGTTGTTGCTGTTGTTGTTGCTGTTGTTGTTGTTGTTGTCTCCTTCTAGTTCTACTTCATGTCTATAGCTAATAAAGCATTTTCAATTTGATTTCACTTCACGTCTTATTATTGATTATCACACATTGCTGTAGATTCTTCAGTTTTGTGCGTTGTGTGGAAAATTTATGCTCTTCGATGATTTCACTCGTTGCGGCATTTTCTCTTGTTGTTGTTATTTTTCTTGTTATATTTGTGCGTTTAAATTTATTAAATATGATTGTGCAGAGTTTTGTTTTCTTTTCGCTTTCGTTTTTATACTTTTCTGTTTTTCTTTATTAATTATGTTTATTTCATTTCTTTTTTTATTTTTATTTTTTTTTTTGTACAATATCACAAAAGAATCACTGACAGCGCAATTAAAAAATTATTATTTATTATTATTAAATGGAAATTCATCACATAAACCAAACATTCATTTCGCTTTTTGTGCATAATTATACAGGTGACCCAAGGTCATTAAATAATGCAATTTATACATGGAAAGCTTTCAATCAACTCGCGTTCAACATTTCCATGTTTTCAGCATAATGACACTTGTTTAAATCATCAATCAAATACGAAGCAGAAAGTTTTTTCTTGCTGAACAACCGTTCTCCTCCCCTAAATGACTAATTATAGCATACAGCAAACAAAATAATTGTTGTACGTTCAATTTTCGCAAATAATCCAAGCAAGGTGCTTTCTAAAATTGAACTTTTCATTGTGTATCTAGGAAATATGTTTATTTAAACCATATGAGTTCAATTTTATTATATTTAATTGAACTATCAATAGCTTCCAGCTGTAAGATCGAACGAAATTGATCTGAAAGCGCATTAAAGCTTTTTTCGAGGAAGCACAACTTTAGCGGCAAGCTCAGCTGACTAACTCAAGAAATAAAACTATAGTATTTTACTAAATAAATGTTCTTCTGAACATATTCAAAAAAGCTCACCAAAGCACATTAAAGCTCATTGGCTTGAAGAAAATGAACTGAAAGCACAGCAAATAAGAGCATTTTGCTGTATTCACCTGCTCAGCTTACGCCAAAGTGAAGTAAAGCACATTTAAGCTTAACGGAATACCAATAAAGCAGCCAAAAGCTCAGCAAGTTACTGAATTATGCACAGTATAAGTTGCACACAGCTTAGAGCTGACAGAATGATTAAGAGAGCATATCAAATGATATTTACAGCAATTAATAAATTTGAACATTATCAAGTCACGCACTTAATACTGTTGCTGTTGCTGTTGCTCCATTTTGGGGGGTTTATCACATTGTGGGATTATCACTGGCACATTTTTGAGAAAACTGACACCAGCCGCAAAGACACTTGGCGAGGGCTCCCCTCCACCCTCCCAGTACAAACCACACACCACACACTACCCACCACTAACCAAACAAATTGATAAAGATTATAATCCAAAAGTCAACGCGCCAGGCACGGCATGGCACCGCGTCAAGAAGAAGAAAACGAAGTGGAAGAAGAAGCAGAAGCAGAAGAAGCTTCTGCTGAATGCATTGATAGCTTTTGAGAGCGAACAAAAGCAGCGAAAATTCAATTGAAAATTTTAATTCATTGAAAACGACAACGAGAGGAATTGAAAATTGAAATCGGAATTGGGTGTGGGACTGAAATGACAAAAGGCAGCGTCAACAATGCGAGCACAGAAAGCAGTAGCGAGAGAGAGCGAAAGAGAAAGAGAAAGGGAGAGAAACAACAGACAATTCAGAGAATTGAATTGAATACCGGAAGCTGCAGCGTGACAAATTTAGCAACAATTGTGTGCATAATTAAAACACAAAATATCTCGCGAGATATTCGCATCAAGTATACGCCACCATAAAAGTGAATTTCGATGCGAGAATTATAATTGATGGCCAAGCGAGGCGCCCACCACACACATTCTCTGGTCTGGTCGAGTCTGCTCGGATTTCTATCTCTCTCTCTCTCTCTCTCTCGCTCGCTCGCTCTCCCTCTCTTTCTGTGCTGGGATTTTATGATAGCTCCCCGGCTGGAGGTCAGTAGCACAAAGCGACAGCGGGCACAAGAGTCTCAACTGTAGCAGACATTGACATTGTCATTTTTTCGACTTTTATGGCGTCTTAAAAATGTATCTCGGAATTATGAACGCAACACGACCATGTGGGCAGCACAGTTTTTTTTAATTGAGGCAAGGCGAGGAGCCCAAATGGCAAAAACGAGTGGCGAGATAAATGAGCAACTTGCGGTTACACAAGACAGCGTGTTGAACGACTTGCAGATACGCTGTTAACTACTCGCAAAGAGATCAACTGTTAAGCTTACATGCGCTGTTAACAGCTCTCATAGAAATGCTAATTAAATTGTTAGAATTTTACTTCACATGTTCAATATGACTAGAGAGACGATTGCATTTCAGTTGATTTGTAATATTAACAGAACATTAACATAGCTAAAGTAAGCTTACATCTAGGCTCTGTTAAGTACTCTTAAATAGTTGAGTAATGTTCAAATAGATACATTTTTATACTCATTTTAAAATTGATTACTTAGTTCAATCCAAGTCTAGACTGTAACTGAGCTGCTCTATAATTATAACTGCAGTTGAAGCTGTTTTTATATTAAATGTTAACGGACTGTAACATAACATTAACAGACTGCTGTTAATGCCTCTCAAAGACATAAATATTAGTTTAACAATTCTAATGCACAAATATAATAACAATTACGTGAACAGCCTTGCTTAGTGAAGTAACTTCACTTGGGAAAGTGTATTTCTCAGTGAAAAATGAAAAACAAAAACACTTTCTGACAGTGCGGAAATTTCGGCAATGTTTACACAAAACACACAAAAAGTAGAACAATAAATCGAAATGGCAAACAGTGAGTGAAATTTCTAATTAATTGGGAATGAAAAGCTGCGTGTGAACAGCATAAATATTTGTTAAGCAAATTAGTAGAGCGAGTGCAAGAAGTTGGCTAACTAACTGGCCAGCTGAGTCAAACGGAAACGGAGTCTAGGACGAAAGCAAAGGAAACAATGAAAGAGGCACAAGACACGGAAGTCCAAATGAGCGCTTGGCCCGTTGATTACGAGCCAATGACATGCAAAGGCACGGGGCGTGGCAGCCAGACAGGACAAAGCCATGTCTCTATTGGGCTATTGACATTGCTAGCGGGGCAAAGGGAGCGACACACAGCAACTTAAACTCGAGGCGAATGGCGTTTTAATTAGCAAATTAAATGCGAAATGCGCAGGTGGCGAATTCAACTCGAATCGATTCACAATAACAACAACAACACGTTAATCTCTATTTGAATATAAATTTATATATGTATATACGTATATACATATACAGCTGTCTATGGCCAGCAAACACTTTGGCCCACACACTCATCCATCACTTAAGCTAAATACTTGGTAAACAAATTGTAAACTCAACTGAAGCAGCAGGAATCGACATGAAAATGCACGTGGAAAACTTTGTAGAGTGCAAAAGAAAAATGCAAATAAAATGAAAAAGTTAACTAATTAATTTCCAATCAATTTTCAATGATTTTTACTTTACTTAACCAAACTAAAACTTAGACTTAATTGCCAGACTGTTGAGGAAACTAGCTACAGTCATTTAGTTTAAAGATTATGCAAAGTATGAGCAAGTTATACCCTGTAAAGGCAGTTGAATCAGCTGCTAAACTAAGCTACTTGTACTTTTAAATGCAATTATGCAAGTTACAAAAACTCTGTGGCACATTTAAAAGCAGTTAATTCAATAGAAAAAGCTGATTAGATAAGAAACTAAATAACAAGTAAAAGTGTAAACAATGAATCTTTAATTATTTCTGAAATGTAAATGCAGTTAAAATTTATTAGAAACAGCAACTCAATCAACACAAAACTATTTACAACTTCTGCGAAAATAGTTTTAGTAAATTGCATTTCTTGTTCTCAAATATTGCAGAGAAATTCCAAAACTCTACAACAAAATGCAGGGAAAACTTTCTATTCCAAGGTTATAATTGGAATTCACATTCTTGGGAAATCTAAGCTTGAATAATAAACTATTATTAAATTGAAGCTCGCTTAGAATACTAAAAACTATAACAAAATACAGGAGAAATGTAATTTCGCTAACAAATTGAACTGTGAACATTTTACTGAATATATTTAACTTTCAGCAAACAAAATGTAGATAAGTTAAGAAATATTCAGCTAAGAATCATTTCTTAATATATTTTAAATATAATTTATATATTTAGCTTACAAAAAATCGTATTCAATTCAATTTTAAAAGTTAGCAAACAATCTACCCTCTTGCTCGAGCGCTTAAAGAGTATTGCTTATTATTAAATTGTTTGCAGCAGTAACAGAGATTACACTCTGCCTCTTGGTCTTCTTCAGCGACACTAGGTACACTCCCCCTTCTCTCACTCTCTTCCTCTTTCTCCCTTTAGTTCGAATTATATCAACGAACTTCAGTTGGTTGCCTCATCTAATTGCATTTTCTCAAATTGTGGGCGTCTCGCATTGACTCAATTAAGCATTAGTACACCGAATAGATATCTAAGAATGGCAAAAGAATGTGATAGGAGGGGTGTGGAGGGGGTATAGAGAGTCGCATTGCTTATCTGGAAATATTGGGGAGACATTTAACTGGCAATTTAATAAGATTTCGTTGTGGAAATAGCATTATCTTCTGCAAGATTAGAATGCGACGGAAATCAAACTATAGATACTTATTAAATCAGAGCCAAGTTAAGCATATGGCCAAGAGTGCTTCAAGTGTGACGTCAGCACTCATCAATTGCCCGGCTACTTATGCGAATCGAATGAATCCCCAATGAGTCGAGGCTCTCGAGTGTGCAATGAATGAAAGGAAAGGTTATTCGATAGGGAGGGCGATTGCTAACCTAGCACAACGAAGCAGAAGAAGACACCGCTGCTCCACTAGGAGCAAGGCGGAGGGGGGGTGGGGCATAGCAAGCTATCAGCTTGATTGTACACTATCAAACAAAGTGAAGCAACTTGGTAAACAATAAATAAAAACGTCGAGCATAACAAAAGATTGAGTGAGTCAACATTTGTTTATTTCTAAAATGCAGAGAAAATAATACAAAATAATAATAACACAAAAGAAATTCTGAAAAATGTGCAACAATAAGGCGCAGACAGAGAGAGAAAGGGAGGAAGAGCGAGAGTAAGCGAGAGAGAGAGAGAGGGAGAGCGATACACAGACATCTCGAATAATGACGAAAGCAAAGCGAAACAGGAAAAAAGGTGGACGACCTCAGGATGCAGTGCAGCTTATGAGAGCAGCAAATGCAATTGACTCACAACACACACACACACTCACACACTCGCACATGCAACGCAAGCTAGCGACCTTTAAGCATTTGTTTAAACAATTTAATGCACATTTTTAATGTATTTATTTATCTATAAATTAAAAGCAGCAAGAATTAAACGCAGTCGGCTGAATTTTATATTTCTGCCAGCAAATGCAAAACAAAGCCAAAGAGAGAGAGAGGGAGAGCGAAAGAGAGAGAGAGGGAGAGCGAAAGACCGAGAGAGGGAGCGGTAGAGAAGAGCGAGCAAAGCAAAAAACGCAACGAATAACAAAGTTAAAAGGCAACGCGCAGAAAGGATAGAGAGAGAGAGAGAGCAAGCAAACTGGCAATTGGGAGAGCGGAAGCGCTACAGAGTGAGAGTGAGAGTGCGAGAGAGAGTGAGAGCAAAAGCGAGAGCGGCGCCCAATGGTGGGCAACACTTTTTTTACAGCTACGTCGTCATCGTAAAGCTTTGTTTCCTCTGCACGCCGACGCTGCGTATGCGTAATGTGAGACACAGCACAGCGAACACTAAACGGAAAATGGAATGACGGAAAATTAAAGTTTTTCGCTCACTGCAGGCTCACATGCCCAACACAAACACAAACACAAACAACAACAAGCTAGCCTTCGCTTTGCCCCTTGACGCTCTCGTTGGCAGCCAAACCAAACACCACACCCCGGAAACAACTTGCCTCATGCCCCCACTAAGCGTGCCTTACACCTATTGCTATGCATACACTCACTTACACTCACACACACACAAACACACACACACACACGTATGCAAATTAAAAATGGTCTTGCGTGAGTCTGTTCTTAATTCGCTTTCCCCCCTTTTTGGATCGTTATGCCGCCCGCTGTCCACATTTGGGGAGGCGCCACCAGCTCGCTGTTGCATTTACCAACCGAAATTCCATTTACAGAAATATTTTTGTTGCGCTTTGTGTGCGCGTTTCGTAGAAAAACCAAAACACAAGTGCGGAAAACTTGCGACAAACGTTTCTGTTGTTTGTTTTTGTTTCTTTTCAAGTTTATTTCTTTTCCATTTTTGTGGGTGGCCAAGCTCTAGACATTGTTATTGTTGCCGTTGTTGTTGTTGAGAAAACCTCAATGGAAATTGCAATTATTTAAATGTCGCTGACTAAAGCAATTTTCACTTGAAATTCGTTTGTTTTTTTGAAAGAATATAGATATTTTCGGAGATATAGATATTCAGCACTATTATTAAAACTAATTGTTGAATTCCATTCTACAATTGTGCAGCCGGCAAAAACAATTCGTTGCACGTTTCATTTGATATTTGCGGCATGACTCTCCAAATGAGCTTCACCTTGAGATTATGCACAATAAGCAAAAGCGTCTGGCTAAATGACTTCTAAATTATTGACGCTAACAAATATTACATATTTTATCGTGTAAAATTGTTGTTGTTTAGCACACACAGTCACAATAAGTGAGACAGGGAGAGGGATAGAGACAGTTATGGTGACGGAGACGGAGATAGAGGGAGGCGGGAGACACTTAGACAAAACTTGTACAGTAAACACAATTACGATTATTTGCAGTTGGCTTTTTTTTTGTTTTTCTTTTTATTGAGATTTTTATTTTTATTTATTTTTTTTTTATTCTAACGCGACGACAAAAACACGCGCTGCTGCGGGCTGCGTTTTAATGTTAACTGAACATAGAAATGACAGCAGCAACGACAGCTAAACAGTTTTGCCATAAAAATGCGACGCCGTCCAGCAGAAACAACAAAAACAACGACGCAGTAGCCAATGATAAAAAGTAACAGTGAGAGAGCGTACGTCACTCTCTCACACTCGCACTCTCAGCGAAACAAGTGCAAAATAAACAAAAGCACAAAACGTGCGCGTAACCAGAGAGCGTGCACCCAACGCGGCAGAGAGGGCGACGTCGAAAGAGAGAGAGAGCGATTGAGCGAAGCGCAGGCAGCGCAACAGCAAAGTTATGCCGGCTGCTGGTGCTTCTACTGCTGCTGCTGCAGTCAGCGTAGCGCAGCATGCGACAGCATCAAACAAACAAACAAGCACGATACGAAATGCCGAGAAGCTTAAAGCACACTAAATATTTTAATAGTCATCAAATATGAAGTGTGCTCATTACCAGACAGAGTGAGATAGGCATTTAGCGAACGTAGCGAACGTATGAAGAGCTTGCGACAACTGTGCATTTGTTATTGTAACATACATAAATGTCAAGAGCAAAAACTTAGCGCTGTTTGTTTACCGTTCAAATAGCCAGCACTCTCTTTCTCTGCTCCCTACTCTTGCCATTATCAAAGAATTTGTTTGTGTTTTGTTTAACATTTTATCTGAGTTTTTGGCAAACTGCCGCAAGTGCCGACAACAATTTTATTAGTCAAGTACAATGCCAAAACAAATAGAAGTGTCTTATGTGTGAGGATGTGTGTGTGGGTAAGGGGACTCAACTAGGCGTTAACTGGGCTTAAGTAGCCTTTAAGCGAGTCTAATTTATGGCTAATGATGATGCCTTTGTAATTGAGTTTGCCAAGCCTTCGAAAGTAGGCAATACAATTCAATGCTCAGCTGACATTTCACCGCGCCGCCCGAAAGTATGCAAAGCTTTATATGCGCCAATAATGAGCGCAGCTTTAAGACAATTTGAATTGTTTTATTTTATTAAATTGTTTTAAAAGGGAGTGTATTTAGGAAATTTGTTGTTCAATATAGAATATAATTATGCTTAATTTCTTATTAATTATACACTATTAGAGGGTATTTTAAACTGAGTAGGTATTTAAGAGTTAACTAAACCAAACTCTCCATTTGTCTACCATATAGCTATCATAGAATTAAAGGGTATCAAAGCAGCATAAACTCACCATTATTATTGCTGATGGCAAATCGCTGCTGCAGCTGTTGGGCCAATGCCTGATGATGCTGGGCGAGCGGTGTTAGCGGTGGCGGCTGTTGTTGGCCCACGCCCAGCTGTTGGGGCGCTGATTGTGAATGGGGCACACCGCCGCTTAGCGAGGATGTGTCCGAGGCCCCATCGCCGCCGGCTCCACTGCCATTGGCCATGGAATTTTGCTGTTGATTGTGGCTGGCGCCATTGAGCATGGAATTTGCATTAAACTGTTGCACGGATATGGAATTGGGCACGCCTCCTCCGCCGCCCATTGACTGCTGTTGTTGTTGTTGCTGCTGCTGATGCTGCTGCTGTTGTTGTTGTTGGGAGATGAGCGCATTGCCGGCAGTGCCGTAGGTGGTGGCATTTATGGAATTATTGGCTTGATTTATGGAATTGTTGTGGACGGCTGAGAGTATAGAACCATTGGCAGTGGCTCCACTGTTGTTGTAGTACGACTCCTCGCCTGCAAAAAGAAAGAGAGAGAGAGAGAGAGTCATTCAGTCATTCATAAATAACGTAAGCTTTTGAGAAAAGTGCTTTCATTCAGCTTTCTGCCAAGCACAGCAAGAAAAACTTTCACCTGCAGCGCCATCTGTTGGCGGGTGGCCGCAAAAGCTTTACAAGCGCTTGCCTAACCCAAGCTACTCAAACTTGAGGTAGGTTCATTTTACCATCGTTTCTCCAATGATTTTAAACCCCCGCTCCCCCTCTCAATCACTGTCCCTTCATCCACTCACTCCTTTGCTGCATATCCCCTCCTCCTTCTCTCATCGCATTTCCCACTACAGATTTGAATGCATTTCGCGTGCGTTGTTCGGCGATTGGTAGAAAGGCGGCGACTCGATGACGACTCGCATTGACAATTAGCTGCGTTGATTAATTGCCATCGGGAGAATGTCGCGACGTCGCGACGACAAGCTCGTACTGCTGACAGTGTGACTCACCCCCCTTTTCACCCTCTCTACCAACTAACCACACTCGCTACAAATGCAATTTCCAGCTGAAATGATGCGGAAGGAAGAGGCACAAAGAGAGTGAGCGAGAGCAAAAGAGAGAGAGAGAGAGAGAGACAGCCCCTTTCCAAGCTAGACAAACAATTTAGCAAAGTGTTCCCAACGCGAGCTCGTCACGACGTCTTCTCATCGGCTAAATCGTGCGTGGATTATGGCCAATTTCCGTTTGTTGACATTCATCAGGCCAAAAGCTAAAAGCTACATGTGTGTGTGTGTGTGTTGTGCTTGCGTTGCCCGACAAGAGTTTTGCCACACACACACACACACACTCGCAAGCTTACCAAGTTTGTTGCATGTGGCACATGAACCACAAAGGGCATGCAGCATTAGATGTGGCAAAGTAAGCTATAATTGGTTTTCGTCTCAAGGATGAGCACGAGCATGGACAAAGGAGGAGACAGAAGAGTATCCTGTATCGTCACATCTGCATAGCAGGGTGGCAAGCACGGGGGAGGGGGGGAATGATTTACTTTGCCACTAATTCCATAATCTTAACTAGAAAAATTAACTGAGCGAATTCTTTGTATTTGAGAAAACTAAAAGCAAGCATTACTTGGTAACAAACTCATTAATCTTAGCTGGAAAAGTAAGTAAGCAAAGTAAAAATGAGAGAAACGTTTTCTGTAAATGATATTCCTAGTTTTTACTCTAGAAAAATCACAGTTTAATTGCATATAAGTTAGGAATTGTTAGTTAAACAATGAGTGCTGGCAGCTAACTTTAACTTTTAAAGAGATTTTGAATTGTAACTTGGATTGTTCTTTCTTTCATTGATAATTTAAGTAACTTAATGAGAGCTCAGATATAGATATAGATATAGATATAGAACAGAATTCTCATTGAAGCTAAAGTAATATTCAAGAAGAAGCTGCTAGAATAGATTCTTAAATTGTTTTACAATCCACACATAAAAGCAGCTAAAAGATTTGCTAAGATTTTCAGACTAAAGGAACCTTTGCTCTATATGTTTATCAAAACTATATTTAATTAATTATGTAATAAATGTAATCTACATTATGTAATGTAGTAAATGTAATGTAATAAACAGTACAAAAGTTGGTTTATAGTTAAGTACATTTAAAAATATGGCCAATTGCCTAGCAGAGCAAAGTACAAAGAAATTCTCAGTATTCACATTCATTCGCAGCTATGCCAACTCAAAGATTGCTTTAAAGTCTAGAAGACTAGGCAATACTATTAAGTAAATGTATATAATTCTATATATAAATGATTGCATTTCAACTGCAACTACTTAACAACTTTTCTCAGTTAAGAGTTTAAGCTACTAGCTACTGTCATCACTTGTAGAGTCCCTAATTATAACCAGTTAAGTCTTCTCATTTACTTACCCGGCTCTGGAATATTGCCCAGCGGACTCTCCGGCAGCAGAATGCCCTTTTGCACTAACTCATCGCGATTGGCACGTACAGAAATCTTGCGCTCCAAGGCTGTAAAACAAAGCGTTGTATGTTATCGATTAATAACAGAGTGCAGTTATCGTTTATCGCGTGAGAACTTACATTTGGAGGCAGCTTCAAATTTTTCGCTCTTCTTTTTTCGACGCCATTTCCAGGGCTTGAAAAATCTGCCCAATGCGCTCAGTTTACTCTTGCGTTCCAGGGGTGGGGTGCGGGTGCCGGAGCCGAGGCTGTTTGTGCGTATGGCGGCGCCATTTTGTTTCTTGGCTGCAAGCAGAGAAAGACAGAGAGAGAGATAACAATTAGCAGACATCTCAAATTGTGTCAACGTCATGAAATGCATTAAAAAAAAACTGTAAAAGAAAAACAATTTCGCGGAAGCGGAAAGCGGCATCTAGGCTGCATTCCACGCCCCAAAACTGTGTGGCATGCCGCATGTGGAATGAAGCCGTTGCTGTTGCTGTTGCTGCTGCTGTTATTGTTGCCCATCGAAAGCAAAAATTGAAAAGCGAAAATTACAAAACATTTTGCTTGCCAAAGTTATTTCTTTTATGTAATCATCAGCAACTTGATGATGATGATGATGTTCATCATTATCATGGACAATTCAATTACAAATTCAAAACGAGTTTTGCTGCAACAACAACAACAACAACTACAATAATAATAACAATAACAATAACAGCAACAGCAGCAAAAATTCTAAGCAAATTGCCAGCGATTTGTGACGACGCTCAACTTGCATACAAAATGATGCTGAACAACAAGTTGAGCTTAAGCCAAATGTAATTGGCCAATGACTTGTAGCAAAGCGCTGAAATGCTTGGCTAAAACGTATCCCCCCTTCTCCCATGGTAAGTCACAACCATTTCCCTGTTAAACAAACTGAATTCTTTAGAGTTGGGCTTGTGTTTGTTGCAGTCTTTGATATTTGTTAGTTGGCATTGCCAATTGCAAAGAAAACCACACACATGACAGCGGGCAGAGGGGGTATTAGGGTGTCTAAAAGAGCTGGAAGAGCGTAGGCCAAAGGTACAACAACAACAACAAGAACAACAACTACAAGAACAACGTTAAATGTTGTCTCACAGTTGCCACTTGAGCTGCTGCTGTTGGGGCAGCTGTTTCTAGTTTGTTGTTGACTCTGATACTGCCGCAGATAAGCTGGGCATACACATACTTAAGCACACACCCACCCACACACACACACACACACACACACATAGCAACACTCATGGACAAGCATTGAAGCGTTGAAATTAGGCTACCTACAAATAGTTGGAGTAGAATTCACATCGCAGCAAAACAGGCGACAAAAGAGAGAAAGAGAGAAAAAGGGAAAGAGAGGGAAAGAGAGAGAAAGAGAGAGAAAGAGAGAGGCAGACAACGAGGGAAAACATCATGAGGGGGAAAAAAATGGCAAAAACGAAGATAAGAACAGAAAAAAGAATTAGTTTCTGCGAAAAACTCAACACACTTGCAGAAAAGTTGAACAATTTCTCGGTATTTAATAAATAAATGAACAAACTAATTAATCGAGCAAAAGAAGAAGAAAGATTGAACGATACAAAGCTGAATTGTACAGTTAGAGCTACAAAATACTCTGTGTGGAAAGTGTAGAGATTCTTTACAATAATATATATTTATACATAATAAAGAAAAGATAAAAGATTGACAGATTTAAATTAGCAGAGTGTCCATTTAGAGCAATGAAATACCCTGTAAAATGTGTGAAAAGTGTACACATAGTTCATAATAATATATATTTATACATAATAAAGAAAAGATAAAAGATTGAGAGATTTAAATGTGCATAATGTCCATTTAGAGCAATGAAATACCCTGTAAAATGTGTGAAAAATGTACACATCATTTATAACAATATATATTCAATAAAAGATGAAAGATTGACAGTTTTTAAAGCACACAGTGTAGACTTAGAGCAATTGTATACCCTGTAAAATAACAGGAGAAAGATATATAGATTACTAGAGACGCTTGCCTAAACTACAAACACACAGTTTACTTAGCAAATGACTCAGAGCAGTTACATACCCTGTAATATGCAAAGAATAAATACTCTAAACTGCAAGTTTACTTGTCGAATTATATACCCTGTAAATCAGGCAACAACTAATGTATACATCTAAGCTGCTAATTATTAATAGCTGTAAAATGTTAGATAAACACAAAAGTTGACTTGTAGAGTGAGAACACTTGAATACCCTGCAGTGAAAGTATATAAATATTTAAATAAAAGTTAAATAAATTCAGCATTTGCATCTAAGCAAGCCAAATTTAGTAGCTGTAGCGCTTTGAGTCTCAGACAACGATGAGCTCACTCAAGTTAGCAATTTACGTTAGCTGAAAAGACATATTTGGCCAACAAAAGCAGAGAAGGCTTGTTACCAACAACCAAATGTTTCGTTGTGAACTCAGCAGCATCATCAAAAAGTTGTGTAAGTTCTTTTTGCAAAGTGTATTTTATAAATACCACAAAATGTGGCAAATGGGCTAACAACTATTTGGCTTCCTTTATACTATATTTCCCCCGTTGCGCCTAACTTTGCTTACTGGGCCACGTTCTCTCAGTTAGCTTCTGTTGTGCTGGACTCTGCTGTGTGTGTATGAGTGTGTGTGTGTGTGTGTGTGTGTTTCTATGGCAGCTGTCCCAATTGTGGTCAATTGTTGGTGGCAGAGTGAAGCGGCTTTTCATGCTTGATTTGAGTTGCATAACAAGCTGAGGAAAAAGAGGGAAAACCTAACCCGACTTAAAGAGCACGGCGAATGTATGTCAAGCGGGAGAGAGGGAGAGAGGGGGAGACAGGAGACTGATGCCAGTTGCACGTGAATGACGTGCAACATTGCCCGAAGGCGACACAACCACAACGGAAACTTTGCCTCATTTAAATGGCGCCAGGCAAGAGGCAAAAATTGAAGAAGAAGAAGAAGAAGAAGAAGAGAAGCAAAAAAGCGGAAAATCACAGCATGAAACCAAAAGAAAATTTAAAGCCAGAACTTTTCTGTTGTCCCCCCTCCGCTCTCACCCCCTTCATATGTGGCCAAGAAGGCAAAACGCAAAACAAGCAAAGATTATAATAATATATGCAAAACCAAAATAAACAATAACATGAATGTCGCTGTCGCAGTCGCTGTCGACGTCGCCGTCGACGTCGCTGCCAGCTTGAAGCGTTGTCGTCATACATACTATAAAAATAAATGTATTTTATTTTTGTTTTTGTGGGAATGGGAATGGGAATGGAACCGGTTTCGTATCTCTGTGGAGGCTTTTGGAGGCCCAACAGACGCAGCTGTCGTTCGTTTAAATAGCTGCAACTCTTCGGGCGCGTTAACGGCTTCAGCTTCGGCTTCGGCTGCGGCTGCGGCTTTTGGCCAAGAGACAACTGTTTTTGGCATCTAAATAAGCGACAAGGGCACAACAAAGTATGTAATATTTTATGCGTACGCGTGGAAAACGTGTTCTCGCGAAAGTTGTTTGCTGCTCAGCCACTTCAAATAAAATAATAATATAATAGATAATAAAATAAAGTCCAAAAGGGGGAGGCACACGCCCAAGACAAGCTTTAAAAAATACTATAAATTATGCATATATAAATGCTAAATGTTATAAACTTCTTTAAGACTACAAACAGGCTTTAAGTGCATATAAATTTTCCACTTTTTTTCCCACAATTTTCATTGTTTGATTCGAAGTTCGAGATATGCAGCATTGTAGAAACTTTAGACAAACTATATGCAAGTTTATACAGTTGGTTTTCAATGATAAAAGCTTTGGAAACTTGCTGGAAATCACTTCATTTTCTATTCTGCTTTGTGGCTTATCCGTAACCTTTTGCTGTGCGCTGCATTAAAGTTGCTCTCCTGGGAAAGTTCACTCAAAGAAGAGTTATAAGAGTATTTAACTCGCTTGTCAAAGCTCCCTTTAAATCTCTTAATTTGCTGCTCTTCTTTGTCGATTATCCTTAATCTTTAACTCGCTTCTCAAAGCTCGCTTTGAAGCTCTTAATTTGCTACTCTTCCTTGTCTTTTATTCTTAACCTTTTACTCGCTTCTGGAAGCTTGCTTTAAAGCTCTTAATTTGCTGCTCTTCTTTGTCGATTATCCTTAATCTTTAACTAGCTTGTCAAAGCTCGCTTTAAAGCTCTTAATTTGTTACTCTTCCTTGTCGTTTATCCTTTACCTTTTACTCGCTTTTCAAAGCTCGCTTCAAGACACTTAATTTGCTATTCTTTTTTGTGGATTATCCTTAATCTTTCACTAGCTTTTTATAGCTCGCTTCGCTTTGTCGATTATCTTTAATCAAAGCTCGCTTCAAAGCTGCTGGTTTACAATTCAACATGTAAACATTTAAGCTTAAAACTGCTCTCGCTGACTTGCAAAAGCTTTCATAAAAGCATTTATTTACATAATTTAAAGCTGCGCTCGTTCTCTTTACTACTACTTAGAAAGCTTTACTCGCTCTCTTGTGATTAGATCTCTCTCTCTCCTCCTATGTTCAATGTATCTAAGAGGTTTATCCTAAACGTTTCACAGGCTTCACATAGAAATAAGCTTTCAATATAGAGAATAACTAAAGAATGCATTTCAGTTTTTAATTTAAGCTCACTTAAGCTCACTTTGGCTATTTGAATTTCTATTGAATTGAATTGATTTATTTAATATTTGTTAAGCGAACATTTTACTTAACTTATAGGCTTAAATTCGCTGCTTAATTTGCTGTCAACTTAGCGCAGTTAACTCTCAACTGCATCAATGATCTGTTCTGAATTTCACTTTAACCCAAGTGAGCTCCAAAGCCGCTTATCAGTTGCATCGCTTTATCATTTCGACACGTAATCAACAATATCTCATGCCAAGTGCCACAGCACATATAGTATAGCTAACTGGCTTATGTAAATTGACAATTGGCGTGTTCCACTTACAAGCTGAGTCAAGTGCACGTAAATACAACAAATGCCTATGTATATATATATAAGAGTGCAACGTTGATAACTAAACCACAAACAACAAGCAACAAAAACAGACAAATATACTTGCAATTATTTACAAAGAATTATTGTATTATTTGCAATGATTAATAATTTATATACTTTACGCCACTCGCTCTCGTTGAATTTGCATTTTAAATTCTATATATTTATGAGGTGACAACTTGACAGCGTGTCAAAGGCAAGCAAAGCCATAAGAAATGTGAGAAAATCCAACATAAAATGTCAGACAAGTTCACGTGACGGAAGAAAGCGCAAAGGTGAAGCACGAAAAATGTATGAAAATAATATGTGAAATGCGCTAAATCAAATGAGATTTGAATGTGAGGTGTTTTTTCTTTGCTGCTGTTGTTGTTGTTGTTGTGGAGCACAAAAAAGTTTGCTTTCAAATGCCACAACACGAAAATTTATAAATTTATAAGCGAAGGTCGCAGGCGACGCTAATTGACGCCCAACCAAAAAAAAAAAAGAAAGAAACAATAACATCACGAATTACAGCAACAACAATGCGATTACTGAACTAATTTGCCGTTACGAACTGTCTGTCAGTCCGTCTGTCTGTCGATTTTTTTGATTGCAATATGAAACCTGAAATTAATTGTAATTACTCGCCTTGCGAAAAGATAAAATGCTTGCAATGTGTGTAGGCAACAAAGCAGAGAGTGAGTGGGTAAGAGACAGAGAAAGAGAGCAGAGCGAGAGAGGGAGAGAGAGAGCAGCAATAGCAGTGCAGAGAGAGAGAGAGAGCGGAGCAGAGCTGAGGCTAATTTACGCCTGGCCTGGCACGTATTTTGACAACGGTCTTCGGAAATGGAAATGAAAATGTTAATGGAAATGGAAATGGATGCTACACATTGCCGCGCTACACTCACACACACACACACACACACACACACACACACACACACACACACACACACACACACACACACACACACACAGTCAGCTGTATCTGTCGCGCTGCAAAGCGCAGCAAAGCGTTTCATGCACATGCACAAAATTCAAATCACATTACGTATACGCAACGTTGCGCAGGCAATAGAAAACGTGAGCGAATCACATTTGGCAATGGGACAGTTTATGGAGCCACGCAGCAGTGCTTAGATAGTGGAGGGGGGAGGTTAGAAGGGGAGAGAGTGTATCTCTAGACAGCGTTGACAGGCACTCGAGCACAGCATATCCATAGCCAATGTCAAAATAAATAAAAAAAAAAAACACAAAAAAACGAAAACAAATTCAAGTTGACAGTGGGCAGCTGGGAGCGATTGCAACTGGTTATCGACTATCGATAGTTGTTGACTTTGCTTTGTGATGGCTAAACATCAAAATGAATGCTAAATCAATAATAAATGTGAGCATAAGCTGGCAAAAGTTAATCGCACTTGAGTCTTGTTTAAGTTGTTGTAATGTGGTCTATAAAAATATATTTAATTGTTATTTTTATTTTTCATTGAAAATTGTTCCATAATTGTACAGTGAAAGCTCTACTAATGAACTGCAGCTTCCTCTTTTAATATAGCCAATTAAATATATATAATTTGTGGTAAACAGAAATTCTTGCTAGCAACAAGAATAGTTCAATGATTCATAGTTTGTTTAACATAATTAACAATATATATATATGTATATAAATATTGCTCTCTTGTTGTGATGCCTTAGTCTTGGCTCTTCTGCTTTGCGCTGTTTTCTTGAACGTTTAACATATATTAAGTGTGCGTGAATCAGCTTTTTTCAACATAATTTAACTGATGAATTCTTCTTGATCTAATTCAAAGTTTTGACATCAAATTCTCTATTGAATTAGCTGAATTCACAGTGAAATATCATGTGTTTTTTTTACAGCTCGCTTTTAGCGGGTTATCCAATTTTCTGGCAACACAATCAACGTTCACGGCTCAAAGCACAATCCAATCGTCATATCTGTCAATTTGCACGCGTCTATCAAAGTCAAAGTCAATTACGAGAGTTGAATTTTGGCGATTATGTGAATATCAAATCACGTCGCTCTCTGTCTCTCTCGCTCTTTGTATCTCACTCTCTCTGTATCTCACTCTCTCTGTATCTCACTCACTCTGTAACTCTCTCTCTCTCTCTCTCTGCCTCTCTCGTACTTGTCAAGCGTAGAATATGCAATGAAAAAGCACAAAATCATTAAAAAAAAACTACGAAAGTCGAGCACACACGACAGTTTAATACCCTGAACAGTGAATGATACATTTTCAGTGCCAATTCCTCAAATGGAACGCAATTAAAGCTCACCAATCAGCTGAGGTTCATTCAGCTTGTTGGCGCGCCAAAGCTGAGTGCTACAGCACTCGCACACATGTGCTGGCCGCAACGAACAAACCGCAAGCAGTTCAATTTTATTTCTTTTCTGATTATCTTTCTTATTTATAGATCGAACTTGATGAAACTTTCAGCATTGCTTCTCCATGATATACGACAAGCACCTGCTAAGTTAGAAGCATCTACGTTAAGAAATGTGGCCATAGTTGGCTTTTTTTCGATTTGCGAGGGGAAAGGGGAGGTAGCCAACATTTGAAATAAACTTGAACTGCGAACGGTATACAGGATCCTTCCTGCCAAATTTGGTGACTCTAGCTCTTATAGTTGCTGAGATAGTTGCGTTCATACAAACATTGTGCATAAAACTAATATATCCCTGTACAGGGTATAAAAACAAGAGCAGAGTAGAAGAGCAGTTCGATAAAAGCCAATGAATAGCAAATGACAAAGAATTATGGCAACGAAATATAATAAATTGCATTTTAATTGCTATGGTTTATAGATAGATAGATAGAGAGAGAGAGAGAGAGAGAGAGAGAGATAGATAGATAGATAGTTGTTTACTGCTGTGTTAGTGGACACGTGTATAGGCCAATTAAACGGCATTTTAATGCAAGGCAACTCAAAGCTAATTGCATTTAAATTGCATTTGACATTTGACATATATTCGCGTGTAGCGATGGCATTCAATCAAGGAAAATGATGGCTAAAAATAGCACGAGAAATGAGTAATGTTACAGCATGTAGTGCAAGAGGGAGTGAAAGAGGGAGAGAGAGAGTGAAAGAGAGAGAGACAGGGAGAGAGACAGACACTGCAGTGTGCTCAGTCATGACCCGCAGGCAGCTCAAATTACAAAACACCAAACAACTTTTATTAATTCGATTTCAGTTCTAGGGTTACTGAGGTGGTGCTGCTGCGGTGCTGTGCGATTGGCATGTGGTGCTGGTGGTGCTGCTGCTGCTGTTGCTGTTGCTGGTGTGGTTAACTGCCAGTGGTTTGCACAGAAATTTACAAACATTATTGTCAGCGTTGGCTGTGGGCAAACAAGTTTATTGGCAAACAAAAGAGACAAAGCGACAGCAGCAAAAAAACAACAACAACAACAACAAAAAGAAGAGTATAAACCATATAGAAAAGAAGAGTATAAACTATAGATGCGCAGCACTGTTTACAACAAATGTGAAAAATAAATATTACACAATTTCAATTAACATAAAACTTGTGCAAAATCAAGGCAAACAATCTGACAAACACGGCTAACAACAGCTACAAACGGATGCAGTTACAATTAAAGATACAGATACAAATACAGATCAAATTACACACAGAATCACACACACACACACACACACACACACACAAATGAGCGGCAAACTAATTAAAAACATTTCAATGTACTGTCGAACAACTTGAAATGTGTCCAATTGAAATTGTTTATTACGCAAATTGCAAACATTGCATTGAATTTGTAAAGAAGACAGCAAAGCTATCGATATATGGATTATTGTTGCTTTGTTGTGTGTATCTATAACTCAATTATTTATGTGCGTGTGTTTTTGTTAACTCAAGCTGCTATCATTTAGTGTGAATTACTTAGCGATTTGCTGATGATTTGCATTGTGTTGGCCAACGTTGAGTTTGCACGAGCAATCAAAGTGTATGTGCAAATATTTAATTCAATTATTGAAATGTATATAGCTGTTGTCAAATGTGAACAAGGGGTATGCTAATTGGAGTGCAACTGCTTGAAGAATTGATACATTTGATAAGAAATTGTTGAGCAAGTTTATAAAATGGAATTCAAAACGCTGACTACATATCTATCTATCTATTTCTATCATAACTGCCAGAACATCTGCCCACAGCTTTTACAGGGTATCTGCTATTCAAACTAGCTTCTCTTGCATGCATTGTATTACCCAATCTAACACTTTCTGTCTACAGCATCAGAGGCAAAAGCCAAAACACACATTCAATGCCAGCTTATGCACTTCAACAGGCCATAACTGGAGCCAGCTCATGTATTGTGTTGCAAGCAGTTTGCGTTTAGCAGCAAGATAAACTTTTAGTACAACTTTAGTTACAGTTAATGGATACCGCTGCTGCTGGTGCTCGAAGCACTCTGTCATACGCTCGACAGTTTGCTGTAGTTAAAGCCTAGCTAAAAACTTTGTCTGGCAAAAAAGTTTCAAATGATGTTGGCACTCTCAACAAATTGGCAGACGTCCAGATAAATTCAAATGTGGGCTGAGCAGACACCTGGAGGCCTCAAGACTGTGTGTGTGTGTGTGTGTGTGTGTGTGAGTGTGGTGTCAACTGACAATGGACCGGCGACGTCTGTAAGATAAGGGAAATTATGACTGCAAACTAACAAGTTTTATCAAGCAAGAGAAGAGGCAGTTGGAGAGAGAGAGAGAGAGAGAGAGAGCAGATGGAGATGGCGGGGAAAGGGAGCACACTTTAGACAGCTGGTGGCGACTGTACCACAATCGAATGACAGCTGGCAAATGTCTGTGCCACACTCTTGACCTCAGCTGACACACGCTGCCCTCCCTCCTTGCCTCCACTCAACTCAACTCAACTCAACTCAGCGCAACAAAGGCAACTTCTACATTCATATTTATAGCTGCATTAATTACGTGAAATATTTGCAAATGTTGTGGCCACGTGCCACATGCCACATGCCAGTTGATGATGAGCTTCATCATCATATGAGATCATCCAAAAAATGTGCAAAAAATCAATGAGATTCGCTGCGTTGACCGTTTGAATCGCCTCATCATTTGCATATACTCAAACGTACACACAGTGAATACTCAAAACACCCATAACGAATAAATGATCGCATTCACAAATACAACACGATTACACAACAAAAATATGTGTTTAATTTTAATATTTTTCTTACTGAACAAAGTTTTGATTTATCAACTGCAGGTTAGTTAACTTGAGGATAAACTGAGCTTAACATGAGGTTAAAGTTGACCTGCAGTTACAGTTGACAGCTACTTTGACTGTAGATTTCCATTTTAACTGCCTTAAGTTGAAGTTAAAGTAAAAAGTTTAAGCTGACATTAGTTTAAGTCTCTCATTGACTTAAAAAACAACGCAAACTGGCATCAGGTGGCAACGCTGACAGCTAAAATGTTATTTAATTATATAACAAGTGAATGAAAGAGCCTAGAAGCTGTAAATTCTTGTCACAAAAGCAAATTGTATAGACTTAAAATTAAGTCTAAGCTGAGCTTAGAAGCGAATTGAAAATTGCTGAAAAATTAAGGCAAAGTGGCAACGCTGCACTTTAAAACGGCAGTTTAATTGAATATAAAAAGATGAACAGTTTACGCTTATAACAGTTAACTTTGTTAACAATCTAAACTCACTTTCAAAGCAATTCTCAGCGCAATTTGGAAGTCTTCAGCAAAGTATACAAGGTTTTTCGGACAGTGTAGGATGGCAACTGGGTGCGGCCTTTTGATCGATCATTGTTCGATTTCTGATCTGTGATTTGTGTCGGCCAATGTGACAAGTTTATTGGCATAGTTAGTTGTCGAACGGGGCTCATTAGGAACGGCGTGTCGCATTAATCACGCTGATGGAATGGCTGCGCTCGTCGAGGGGTCATCATGACTTTAGACTTGTGGCGTTGGCCATTCCATTTTGTGGTCTGCATGTTGTGTGAACATTTTTTTTGTACATTTTAAATGTTGTTTTTAAGACGCCGCTGGCCAAAACGCTTAAACGCTTTGCTTGTTAATTGAAGTTTAACTTTATTTTCAGTGGCTTTGGGGCAACATTGGAGCTACAAACGTGCACACGATTTCTTCTTGAACTTCGGATTGTGAAACTCGAGTTGAATTGAACTTGTGATAGTCGAAGCTAATAGCAATTGAGTACACCTGCTGTTAGCTGAACTAAAGCGGTCTTTTGGCTCTTTAACTGCAATGCGCAACAAGTTGGCAGCACCAGAAGCGAAAGATTAATGAAGTAAACAATGTCAAGGCGAACACTCAACTTGAGTTCGAGAGTTCAATGTCTAGATGATGTCATTAGATGAGAAAACGTTGCTATGAGTTATACAAAGTGATTACAGTGCATTCTAAGCAAGTTGGCAGCTCCAGCAAGTTAAGTAGAGACTCTGGAAACTAATGATAGAGTCGCTGACTAGAAGCTCTCGAGTTCAGGGCCAAAATGACACTGAATCTTCACTAATACATTGAATATTCTTAAACTACACTTCCAAGCAAGTTGGCAGCACTGGCTGCCATACAATCACATTCTTTTACACCGTGTAGCTTATCAGTATTGAATTAACTCACGTTTTATGCACACAAATTGTTATCTTCCGCTAGAGCTTTGCATAAAAATATGATACGACAATCAATGGGGATGACTAAGAAGTTCCTCAAGTTGCCAACGAGGTGTTATCGATAATGATCTGGGTGTACAAGCAATAGCTGAAATCGTTGAGAAGCCCAGCCCAACCCGAATCACAATATGGAAGATTTATTTTTAAATCGTGACTGCAAATAAATTATACAACTTGTCATTTAAGCAAACGATGAGAACAACGTGTAGTTGCTATTGCTGCTGCTGATGATGATGATGTTAATAATTATAATTATAAGCTTGATAATCAGCTTTAGCTAGAGCTGAGCCTCATTAACACCTCAGCTCGAACGCCCACGTTCACACAGTTCTGCGAGCGGCGAGCACCTTAAATTGTTGTAAACAAATGGAAATGTAAACAACAACTTGAGGTTGGTCTTGCGTAAGAATTCGCCAGACAGAAGAGAAGAGAGAGAGAGAGAGAACGACAGAGAGAGGGAGTGGGAAGTATTGACAATATCCAAAGTGAGACGCAACGAAAATAGCAAAGTTAATCAGCAAACACTCGACGCCAGTTTTTATTGATTAATACCTTTCGATTAGCGAGCCATAGAAATATTGACAGAATGAGGCGGCGGAACAGAGCGGGTGGAGGGACGGCTAGATGGACAAATGAAAGGGGGGGGGAGGCGGTGCACGGAACGTGGCCAAATTTGTTTTCATCGATGGTTGTCAATCGGCGCCATCAAGTCCCAATAGCAAAAGTGGAACCTTGAGAGTCTAGGTGTATAAGAGAGTAGAGAGTAAAACCGGACTGTAAGATACCCTATAATATATTTAAGCTAATAATATTGAAAATATACTATAAATAATAGTTATATAATGTGAAATAAAGAGAAAATACTTTAATAAATATGAAAAGTAACAGAAAGTTACTAAGAAATACTGGAAAATTCATAAATACTAATGGGAAATACTTAAATAATTCTAGAAATACTAGCAAACATTTTCGTATTGCAATGAGAAGCAGTGAAAAACTAGAAAGATAGATTCGCATGAAAAGTAGAACAATAATAAGAAAAATACTAGAAATACTAGAGAAAAATACCAGAAATACCAAAAAATACTTGAAATATAAATAGAAAAACTAGGAGATAATACTTTAATCACTAGCTGTGATGCTACTGTTGCAAATATTGGGAAAAATACAAAAAATACCGAAAAATACTGCAAAAAATACTGAATATACTTCGAAAAATACTATAAATACTTTTAAAAACTTGCAAATTTATGAAATTTAGATAAGAAGAACTATTTATCTATTGAACAACAGAAGACTTTCTTTCTAACTGCAAAAGTCACACTATCAGTACAACATACCCTTCTCCACTCCACATTTACAGGGTACAACAATCAAATTAAATTTTTGGCCGACATATAGCTGCAGAATGAAGCCAAAGAAGCGGCAGGCGGGAAGTGGCAAGCGGCAGGTCGGTGCCAAATGAATGAAGAGGCCTCTTTCTGTGCCACACACACACGCACACACACACACACACACACACACACACACACACACACGCACACACACATGCCCAAAAGCCTTGTGGCTATGCAGGCTTGTTTTTAAGTTATAAATAACCCGACCCCACCCACAAATTATCCTCTGTGTCGCCACACAAGAGCCATATCTGTCCATACTCCTGCCCATCCCCTCCAATTCCCCTTTGCCAAAGAGCTCAATCCATAACATCTACCATCTTTTGGGTGCCTCATATGCCAGTTTTAAATTCAAAGCCGTTGTAGTCATTATTATCGTTGTTGTTGTGCCCTTTGTTGTTGCTGCTTTTGTTGTGGTTGTTGTTGTTATTGCTGTTGTTGTTGTTGCTGTTGTTGTTGTTGTTGTTGTTTTTGTTGTTGTTACTGCATTCCATATTTCCTGTAGCCAGTTTTGTTTTTCAGCCCAAGCTACTGTATAAGCTCATGCCTGAAAGTGTCTATCTGACATTCTGACTACGCTGAGTTTGCCTGACTGCGTGCCACAGCTACTGACTGCTATTGCCACTGTTTTTATTGCCACCGTATTTTTACAGCTCTAATCGCAGCTGGAGCACTTGGAGCCAGTGGTGCCGACAGCGAAATTGGCGTACAAATTGAAAGGAAGGCAGCAAACAAAAAAAAAAAAAAGAACAAAAAACAAAAAAGGAAAACGAAGGAAATTCTTGACGCTCATCAAATGAAATTTAAGTGAACTGCAAATGGACGTTGCGCGCTGGCATTGGAGAGCTTTATGTTATGTATATCGATAGGCAATGAATTTATCGATTTCACACAACGTTTGAAGTTAACTGCGAATGGAGAAACAAAATATTTGAGAGGAAATGAAAGCAACATTGAAACAAACAACGTTTGATGATTGCAATTGAAACGGAATTGAAAAACATTTGCCATGTGCGATTGAAGCTTAAAAGCGAGAGGGTAAGAGAGAGCGAGAGAGGGGGAGTGGGGGAAAGAGAAAAAGAGGGAGGACAGTCAGTTCGATTTATGTTTTATTGAAGGCAATTTCTCGTTTAGTTTTCGTTGCAAAATAATTGCCAGATGTGAAATTGTTTTCTATTGATATCAAAATTTCGCAATGTCATGGGAGCAAAGTTGAAGGCGATGCGAAGCTACAAGAAAATTAAGAGCAACCCCCTCCCCCTCTCTCTCTCCCTCTCTCGCTCTCTCTCTGTTTCTCCTACAATAAGCGGAAATTAGAACAATTGATTTTTATTGAGGTTGTACGTGGCGGGGGAGCGAACTGAGGTTTTCCAAAGCAATAAAATAAGCGAGTCAAGCGGAAATCCTAAATAGAGAATAACGAGTTGCAGTAGTTAAGATTGAATCAGTTTAAAGTTAGATAAATATTTATTTATTAACGTTTTTAACAAGTTTTCTGCGCTTTACTTTAATAAATATATTTTATGTTATTTTATATAATTAGATTATATTTAATTAGATTATATTTAATTATATTATTTTTAATTGTGCTTATTTATATATTTGATTATTTGGTATTTATTTATGTTATAAAATATTAATTTATTATTTTTTATTTTAATATATTATTTTTAATAGTAGTATATTTTATTATATTGTATTTATTAATATGTAAATGTAATATAAAATTATTTTATTTTATTATATTATATTCAATTATATTATATTTTATTATTTAGTATTTAATTATATGTAAATATAATTTAAAATGATTTTATTATATTATATTTATGTATAAAGTATTTTATTATTTTGTATTTATTTATATATAATTATAATATACAATTTTTTTATTATATTATATTACATTTTAATTTCATTTTATAATATTCTCATTAACTCATTATTAATCTACGCATTTGCTGGAATTTCCGATGTGAACAAATCCATTAAGCATTAACTTTTAACGATTAAACCTTACACACTCGCTTAATTATTGAATTCATATAAAAATCTACTTAAAACTTGTTGCAATACAAACAAAAAATCCCATTGAAATTTGTTCAAATCTTGTTTTGAGCCACAAATGCGCTGTAATTTCGTAAATTATTGTAAAAAAATGCGCGGAATGTGGTTAACAAAAGCAACAACTACAACAGCAATAACAGCAGCAAGTACAACAATGACAACCACAACAACAACACCAATCTGAGACTTTGTTGATGGCGACAGCAAATGAATTTGAAATGATTCATCGCCTCACTTTGACATACTGAATTAATTATCCAAGTCAACAAACACAATGAAGTTCTCTCATTGTCTCTCTTTGTCTCCTTTTCTCTGACTCCGTTTGGATTTCTCTTTGCGTCTTTCTCAATTGAGCACGTGCTCTCACTTGAACTTGAAATATGAGCATTTTAATTGCAGGCAAAAATATTTTTAATGCCAATAAACAGCGACAAACGAGCGAAATACAAAGTTCTGCAAGCTGAGAATCTGACTATAAATAGACAGGCAGTCAATGAATTTTTTATTGTTATTATTATTATTAAAGCGGTTGCTGTTGTTGCTGTTGTGGTTATCGGTTAAATGGCTTTGGTTTTGCTTTCAATGCATTTCTTGGAATGCGCAAGGAATTTGTGTTGAAACTCGACTCAGGGAAGAGCGAATTAAAGTGGAGTTGAGTTGCAGTGGAAGTGTATAGATAGGTAGGTTTGTATATCGATAAACTACATACTCTATCATCTATCGATAGCAGTTGTTCGATTATGGAAAATATAATCAAAGTTATATCTTATAAAATGTTGAGCTGCTAAAGTTAAGCTAGCTGCCTCGCTGTACTATCGATAACAAGCACAGCGAAGCCTTCTAAATACTATCGATAATATAACGCATTTTGGCAGCTCAATAACACTTGTATCTGCACTTTAATTATAATCATTTGAGGCTAATATTTTAAATAGTGAAGTAAACGCGTCTTTACAGCTCACCGATTGTAATATCGATAGTTCAGGTTTATTACTATCGATATTGACAAACGCAGAGAATCAAGAGTTATGCTAAACATTGTTTTTAAAGTAGTAAGTTCTTAATTAACTATCTCAAGCTCTATTCTTTCCTTTGCTTGTGCTTAATTTGAGCAAGCGCTTCTCTCTCTCTCTCTATCTTTCTCTCTCTCCTTCCACCTCTCTATATGTTCCTCTTGCTCTAACACTCTTAGTCACTTGTTGGCAGCTCCAATTTCTTGTTGAATTTGATTGATGAACGTGATTATGACTCAGTCTGTCAGTTGTTGAGGTTCATCAACGCTGTCTCGTCTGGCGGCTTTATACACATTGAACGACACAACGAGAGGGAGAGAGAAAGAGGGAGAGGTGGAAGCGAGGAAAGACATAACACGATAAGTGGGTTAGGTGTGAATATAAAAATTAAGTGTATGGCGCCAATGGCAAGTCGCAACAAATCGGTAATGCAAATGATTTATGCAAATAAAAACAAAAAACTCAATTAAATTCGAAATTTGTAATAAATGAGAAACTTTCAAAGCTTCACAATCTACTAAAAAGAAGTTGCAGCATTTCGTCAGTGCAACATGAATGCAATGCATGAAGGAAGTGTGTTGCAATAGTGTCAGACACTTGTGTCTCCCACGCGTTTATCTGGCGTGGCTGCACCTGCCTGTTGCACCCACTGCGACCCAAGCAACGCAGCATGAAATACGCTTTAAAGCACCACCCCCCCCCCCTTCATTCACCCCTTCCCCTTTACCATTATGCCGCGCACAACATATTGTTTGCTGTAGACAACAGATAAAACGTTGACAACTCTTCTTTCAGTTTGTCCATTTGTGTTTGGACCCAGTTGCGTCTGCTTCAAGCCAAGCCCTAGTTTACCCACCCCCCACCTACCCCCGCGTTAACGTCACATTCAAGTGCAGTGAACCATTTTGGGGCACGTCGCAACAAAAGAACAGTGAAACATTTCCGTTCTGCGGCTGATGTGTAAAAAAAAAATAAAACAAATAAAAAGTTGCACTCGCAACGGGCAGCAATCGAAAAAGTTGTGACAAAAACCAACAAAACGGCAACCAAATATAATAAAAAAGAAAATAAAAAACACAAAAAGAAGAATTAATTTTGTTAAAGTTATTTCATTTCATTTGATTGCACTCATCCAATCGAAGCGATTCAAATGGAAACTGAGTGGAAAATGCAGAAATGGAAATACTTATGAAGGCGATTTAAACGTCATTTCAAATTGATTTTAAAACTTTCTGGAATCTCGAATCTGTTGCTGAAGTTGGCTATAAACAGTAATTAAATATATTGCAATACTTTTCAATAAAGAAAAAACTCTGCAAATATTTTAATTTAATTAAATTTTCAATGAATAGCGTAAACATTTTTCATTTGTAAATGCTTTCAATTAAACAACAAATTGTTGAAGAAAATGTGCTTTTATATTGTGGAAATGTATTAATATTTAAGAGATAAAAACAGACTATTTCAGGGCCTTGAAATGCAGACAAAATTGTCTATCTTCACTTTACTTAACTCTAGATTCTCGAAGCTTTTTCTAGTATAATTTGTTAGAAATATATTGTTAACTTTATATTATAATTATCTGAATTTAAGTAAAGTTGTTTTAATTATGCAATTTTTAGCAGCGTTTAGATTTGATTTTAAGCAATAATATTTGAAGTGTTGAAAGAGATTTTTAAAAGAGAACTTTAGTAGTTAAAGTTTTACTCATTAAATAAATTTATTAATATGTAGAAAAATAAATGATTTAAGGAAATTTAAAATAATAAACTTAAGCGCTGTTTGCACTAAAAAGTTTATCTACATTTCGCTTAGTTTTTTATTATTAAATAGCATTATTAAATAATATAAATTAAATAATATAAAGTTAAATTTTTGATAATGTCAAATTGAGGAAAAACGAAGAAAACTTTTAACAAACTTTGCAGTGTAAGGAGAGTATTAAAGAGGATTTAAGTTGGATATTTATTTAGTTACAGTTGAGATTTTACTTAGTAAAACATTTCAGTTTGTTGTGTAGCAAGAAACGAATTGATGAGAGATTTATATTGGGATTAAAGTTCTCTATATAAAAGACAATTTAACGCATTCCTAATCAGTAATAAGCAACTAAACAAACTAATTAAAATAATTACAATTTGATAAGTTTTATAAAAGAGAATTTAACCAAGAGAATCTCTTCAGTTTGCCTATAATAGATCATATAACTGATCAGTAATAAGCATCTAATCAAACTAATCCAATTAAAGATCTATGTGTTTTAGCTCTCAACATTCCCAAAGTTCTTCATATTATCTCTCTTTATATCGGATTTATATATATAAGCCACAATTGCAAAAGTTATCAATTGAAAGAGCTCACATATTCACACTCAAAACATTCACAGTCCCAAGCAGACACTTACCACCATTCGCATTGATAGCATTTGCCTCCTTGGCATTGCCGGCATTGTTCTGCAGTATGTCGGACAGGGAGAGCGAGGAGGCAATTAGTTGACGCTTTTCCTCAAAGTTCAGAAAATCCATGGAATTGCTGCGCTGAGGTGTCACGGTGATCGTCACCGATTTCTGCATCTTGGCCACAACGCACAATTGCTGCTCGAGGTCGGCGGCAGCGGAGGCGGCATTCGGTGAATCCGGTGGCGACATTGAAACCGGATGATGATCAATGCCATCCGTCAGATCCGGCGGTGGTAGCGACAATTGTTGTTGCTGCTGGTGCTGTTGCTGCTGTTGTTGCTGTTGTTGCTGATGTTGCTGGTAGGCAAGTGCATGTTGCTGCTGTTGACTGAAGTAGGCGAACGCCGGCTGCGCGGTGGCAGCACTGTAAGAGGGCGGACCCAGGGGTGTGGCATGCGCCACCCTCGAGGCAGCCGCTGGCGATAATTGATAGCCCGCCTGGGCAGCATCTGTCTGATCGTGCCCATTGATTGCTGCCACCAATGTGGCAAGATTGTTGCGACTTGTGTTGCTGCCGCTGCCATACTTGGAGCCAGCCAACTGTTGCTGTTGCTGCTGTGCCTGGAATTTATGCTGCTGCTGCAACTGTGCCAGCAACTGTTGCTGCTGCTGCTGCTGTTGCTGCTGCTGCTGCTGATAAGCCATTTGTTGCTGCTGCTGCCGCTCTCTTGCGACTGTTGACTGTGCAACTTGTTGCTGCGCAATGACATCGCCAATTAGAATGCTGCCATCATATGTGACCCGATGTTGTTGTTGTTGTTGTTGTTATAGTTGTTGTTGTTCGTTCTCGTTGTTGTTTAGTTTAATTAGTTGCACACACGCGACAAACGCGAGTCTCGCGTCGTGGGTTGTACATTGAGTTTGTTTCACTTTCTTGCTTTATGGTTTCACTTTTTTGTGTGTGTGTAAAGTTAATTACTGCAATTAAGCAATTCAATTACAAACTTGTGTAAGGGCAACAACAACACGTCTCATTAGCTTTTGTCACCCTTGAAATAGTTTAAGACTTTTACTTTGCTCGCTTATCACAAACCAACCTCACATTTCTTTTACAACGACAAAAAGAGCCGAAAGAGAAGCGAAGAAAGAGACAGAAAGAGACAGAAAGAAAGAAAAGCAAGTCAACATTTAAATGTGTTCAAGTGCCATTCAGCAAAATGTTTTCAATTTTATGAAAATTAACTTAAAAGCCGCATAAAAGCTGCAGCAAGCGATTGTGGTAAGGGGGAAGAGGCAGCGGCAGCTGCAAGCAATGTAAAGAGGCAGCAACAACCAACAACAAACAACAGCCACTTGTCATCATCAAGCGCAACGCAGTTGCACATGAAAAGACATCGAGATGAAGTTTGCAAATGGAAATGGAAGATGAAAGATGGAAGAATTGAAGTTGAAGTTGCAAATTGAAGTTGTTGGCAGAGGGAAGAGTGAAGAGTGAATGGGAGCGACTGCAATGGTAACCATATGCACTGCCCGAGGGCCACTTGACTGCAAACAAAAGAGAGAAGCAAAAAAAAAATAACGAAACAAATTTGTTGGCAAGCCTGTGACAATGGCAATGAAATCTGTCAGCAGGCGGAAATGTAACAGAAGGTGTGTGAGTGAAAGAGAGAGAGAGAGAGAGAGAAGGTATGCATGGCACAATTGAAGTGCCCACAAGCCCAATACAGAGGCAAAGACAAGAGCTTTGGCATGCATAGAATAATGAATGAAATGCAAGATCGAAGCTTTTTGCCAGGGAGCAAAGTTACAGTAAATAAAGCTTTGTCTCTTCAGAATCTAGAGAAACTGATGCTATTTGCAGCTTCAAAGTATTTTATTGCAAATGAAATTAAATAATTGAAAATAAAGCAGAAATTGTCGCAAAGAAGTAAGCAAAGAAAAGTTTACTACTTTTTATTAGTAAAAAAAACAACATTTCTTATCTAACTACAATTCTTAGCTAATATTATAAAAAGTACTCGCTGAGAAATATTGAATATAGACTGGAAAAGCAGAATAGAAGAACTTCAAATGCATAGCAAAATTTCCACAAAAGACTAAGTTAGCTGAGCTAAAGTTATCTTGAGGAAGTTCTACCACGGAATAATATAATAAAATAATTTCTATTCACGAAGATAGAAATAAGAAAGCATTTAATTTGAACTTATCTTCTAAGATTTCGAGCTACAAAATACGCAAACTGTTATCTTCAAATATAATATACCATAAAGATTATTTTTGGGACTTGACAAACACAAAAAGAAGATTGAAATTTGAAATGCTTTAGCATTATTAACAAAGACAAATTGTTAAACGATGTGTGAAATGCATTGAAATAGATATTTACAAAGAAAAAGAAAGAGAGAAATAGAGAAGGAGAGGGAGAAAGCAAACGGCATCATTTCATGCAGTCCGTTTACCTTTAGCTTTACACACATTCCAAGGGCCAAAGTCAATTTAAATCTTTTTATTCTTTTGCTTTGCCACCATTTGGGCCACAGGGTAATCCTTCAGTTAGTGGCAAACCAGTTGCCAGCCAGCTCCTTGCCAGACAAATCTTATTAGAATATTTGTGCAGATGGCAACAGAGAGCAAGAGAACGACAGAGAGAGAGAGAGGGAGAGGCAGATAAGACTGGATAGCAGGTCAGGTAGATTTCAAGTTGTGTTTGAGATACAGATACACAAAACGCAAGGCACGCAAAGTACACAAAGTACAGGTAAGCGAAGAAGTGGAAAAGGTTTGAGGCGACTGATGATGATGATGACAGGATACACACCAAAAAAAAAAAAAAGAAATAAAATAAAATAAAATAAGACGAAGACAGACAAAGGGCAGCAGACAAGTTTACGAATTCAATCTGCGTTGCGCTCCTAGACGTGGCTGCCACAACAAGCGTGTGGCAGCAAGTGAAACGCATGTTTATTTAATGCTCTTTAAAACACGAAAAGATCTCTTCACATCTAGGCCTTGCAAGTGGTCAACAGAGAGGAGGCGAAACTTGGCTAACTGTAACCACAATTGTTGTTGTTAATGTTGTTGTTGCTGCTGTAACTGTTTGGTGTTCCAGTGCGCTGAGTTTTGCTCGTTAGTTTGGGGCTATTTGGCTTTTGGGATTTGGCGCGCGCCGTTCTGGCATTAAAAACGCGGCCAGAACTAAAGCATTCGAGAATTGGCAAAATGTGGAGCAGTGACAACAACAGCCACAACAATAACATCAACCACAATAACAATGACTACAATAGACAATGCTTGGTAAGCATAAAAATCAACAGCAGCCGCAGCAATTACAATATGAAGCGTTTTATGGCAGAGAAAATGCTTCAACATTTACTTTAACGAGTGTCCATTGAGGCAGACACGGACAAAGCGAGTATGCAATGAAGAGATAGAAAGAGAGAGCGGAGAAGATATATTCATATTCTTTAAAGCGTGCAAGAACGTTAACAGCTGACACTAGAGCAGACTCAGTTACCCCATAGCTAACATACTTATGTTAACACTTAACAGACTGAGCAAGATCATTACAGCGCAGTCTGGTAACAGCTGTGAATGTTTTGAGATAAAGCTTATTCTGTAAATACTGCGCTGTATAGATAACTACGAGCAGACGCAGCTTTATCTTTATCTGTCTCCCAAGAATAATTAACTTTCACTCACGTTTTCCAGTAGACACGCGCAGATAAACACATTTAAATACGAAAGCGTTTTATATGTATAATTAAGATAATTATTATATTAAAAACCCTTCTTCATATCTTAATCAGCAAACGCTTAAGTAAGCAATATATTAACTCATCTGTTTAGCTATATAGATCTAATAATCAACCTTATTTAACTATCTTCTAGCATTTGCCTACTACCCACACCGACAAATTCTTGTAACTTCTGATTACAGGGTATTTATGAAAAGGGACGATTAAATTAGCAAGTGCGTTATATAGTCGTCATTGTTGGGGGGGCAGGGGACGCTGCTGCGGCATATTGCACATATGGATGTGAAAAGGAAAAACGATGACGCTGCCAACATGTAACTTGCAACATCAGCAGCGGTGCATATTAAATATGAAAAAAAGAAGCTTGAAGCGTGTGTGAAAAGCAAATACAACAACGTCACAGGCAGTGGACTCCAACAACAACAACTACAATGGTCTGACTGTGGGTCTCTTGTGGCGCTGTGGCAGGTTCATTGAACTTTTACAGTTCAGTAGTTTAGCGATTTTTATGGCACTGTGGCAACGCCAAATGTTGCTGGCCAGGTGGGGTGCTCGAGGGTGGAGTGTTGGTTGCCTTTTGGGGGCAATGCGAGCTTTTGGGAAAGCCAAAAAAAAAGAAACAAATACGACAACAACAATGGTGTGCAAACAGATCAGCAACGAGACTGAAACTGAAAACAGAAAGGAAAGCGCTGAGAAACACTACAAAAATGGGGAGACAAACAAACGTTAGATGCGGAGGGATGATCGGAAGGAGAGGGGGGCGGGGGGTTCAACTAATGCGATTTGTAGTCAACAATCAAAGCAAAACCGAGATTCATATGTTGCTGTGTTGTTGCACACATAATGTATTTGAGTTTATGAGTCGCTGACTGGCGCCTCGAGCGCCAAAACCCAATCAAATCCAATTAAGAGCAAAAAAGCGCAAAAGCTGCACCGACAATGGAGTAGGAAGAGGGGGAGTGGGACGTGGTAGAACATTGTTCCATTACTCAAGCACGTTTTGTTTTTTGCGCCATATGTAAACTCAGCGACAGCAACAACAAACAACTACTTGCAGCACACGCGACTCAAACAGAAAGAGAAACAGAAGCAAAAGCAAACAACAAAGCCAAAGTAGCCGCCGTCGCAGTAGCAGTAGCAACAGCAGCAAAACTCTTCAGCAACAAAACTCTACAGCAGCAAAAAGCAGCAACAACAACAATAGCAAGAGTAACAGTAACAGCAGTCGCAGCAACAACAGAAACGGCCACCGACCGAATGCTCTCTGACCAGCAGCTGTCGCCCAGGCCTTGCACAGTGGCTCACACAAAGGAGAGTGGAGTGGAGAGAGCAGGAGTTGGAATTGCACACTCTCTCAATGTTCAAATAGCTCATATTTAGGTACTTCACATTTATTCGGATTTTTAGACTTCTTATTGAATAATACTTTAGTAAAAGAGTATTAATAATATTCAAACACTAACTATCCCCTCCCCATCAGATACATATAAATTTAAGTTTCAATATATGCAATTCCTGTAACATTGTTAACTTTTCAGCTCAACTTTTATTTGTATACATTGACAGAGTTCAATCACCCAGGACCCACTGTGCCACTGGGTTACTGCATGAATACACAACCTCAGTATACACACACACACACATACATACATACATGCAGACATACATTTGTAATTGCAAGTGTGTGGGGTTGTTGCTAATGGAACACAATTCACAGGGCGGCTGCTGCTGCAAATGGAGGCATTTGTAGTAAGTCTCATCGTCTTCCGTCTCATTCTTTGTCTGCATGCAAGAACAACTAAAACAACAACAGCTACTACAAAAGAGAAGCAGACAGCATAAACCATTGAACGCCAGAGACTAACGTTGGCGGCGACGTCAACGCTGGCGTCAGCGTCAGCGTCGGTGTCAAAGTCCAAAGCAGCAAAAGTTTTTGCTTTGGAGTTGCCTTCGGTTTGGTTATGTAGAGGAGGACGAGGGCGACAAAGCGTCGCAGTTAGTGCGCTGAGATATTCGCATAAATTTAAATTTGCGCGCAAACGGCGCCCACAAAAAAAAAGAAACCAGCGACAACAACAAGAGCAACAAACACATCAGCATGTGGGGCTGTAAATGCGTTTTATGGGGGTTGCTCAGCTTTTGGATGCTGCCCGAGGGTTGTATGTGGCGGGGGAATGAAAAAGCACAACAGAAAGTAGTAAAAATCGCAGCAGACAGTCAAGAGTTTGTGAACGGGAGAGAGCAAGAGAGAAAGCATCCCTGTGTGCCTACCGCCTGCCATTTCATTCCCTCTCAATGCGTTTGAGTATTTCAATTACAAAGCGCAGCAACAAAGTACACACAAAAAAAAACTTCGTCTAGACGTGTAAGTAGATAAAAATATTCTCACAAAGCCCAAAAAGAAATTTAACAAAAATATGTGAAGGAAATTTGTGGAAAATGTAAAATGTTGTTGCAATTCCAAGCGAGTCAAAGGCATTTCAGATAAGGAAGTACATAATTGGGGTGACTGTCGGAAGGTATTGCTACATAATTTAACGGGCGTGTTGCGGATAAGATAAGCGCGGAACTGGACAGCTCTTACAACAATAAACGATGGCATGTTTAAATTCAATTTGCAAGCAATACTTTATAGCGGGATGGCAGGGGGAATATTATGTTGAAAACGCAGCTGCTCGAAAGCGGAAAAAATAAGCTGACAGCTCTTCATTTACTATAAAAAGCGGAGAAAGAGACGTAAATAGAGAGCAAAATTCATTTACATTCTATTTTTGGGTATATAAAACTAATAAATATTTTAATAGTATTTTGTTGATTTTTTTTTCACTTTTTGTTTCGTTATTGATTTCACTTTTTTCATAAATATTTTATGCTTTTTTTACACAAATTGGTGCTGCCGACGTTAACGTCGATGCCGCAGCTGCTTAACACAATCGCAATGTGCTGCTGTTGTTGTTGTTTGTGTATAACAGAAATAGAAAAACAGAAATTCACACTGTGCCTGCTGTCGTTGTTGTTGTTTTTGTTGCTGACGCTGCTGGCACCTGTACAATGATGCCGACGTCAACGCTGACGTTTAGCAGCTGCTTTTGTTTTGTTTCGTTCATTGAAAGTTTAATTCACACCTGCAGTTTGCATAAGCTACGCAGCACAACAATAACACCAAGTTGATCAAATTTATTGGAATTTCTTGACGAAAAATATGTATGCAACAAAATGCGAGACCAAAAACAACGACAGACGAAACAGCCGCAGTGGCAGCACAGAATGCGACGGCGACGACTGCGTCGACAGCAACGTCGACGTCGTCGTTGGGTTCAGAAGTTGTAAAACCGGATTTTCTTTTTGGGAGCTCTTGTAGCATTGTTGTTGTTGCCTTTTGCACTTAGTTTTCGATTCATATTGAAATGAAAAACAAATTTTTGATTGTACACAAGTTTTTTATTCGCTCGCAGCGGCACCGACACAGCGGCCACTCTTTCTCTTCTTTATCTTCTTCTTATTTTCCTTCACATTCCATAGAACGCTGCCATTTGTTTACCCGCCGTAGCGGCGTCACTCTTCTTCCTCTTCCACACTATATTCAATTCTCACTTACACTTGCCTGCAGCTGGCGATAATAATTTTCGCAAGTATTTGCGTGTTTGCTATTCAGCATTGCTTATTTATAATTTACTAATAATTTATTAATGCACAAATACAAACGTACACTGGGAAATACACAAACGCACGCACGCACAACCGCAAAATGTGGAAAACACACAACGAAAATATATAACAACTACGCGCCGGCTACTAAGAAATTTCGACAGACTAACTTGTAAAGTTAGTTGAATTAATTTTAACAACAATTTGCCGTCAAAATGCGTTTATATATGTATTAACCGTGGACCGCGTCCAACTCGTCCAACGGTTTTTTTTCGACTCACTTCGGTAACAATCGGACGAGACAGACGAACGCCAATGACAGAGATGAGAAATTTTCACATATCTGTTACCCTTCACAAGTAACAAGTCACCGTTGCAAAGTAACAGCAAAAGCCGGCTTAAAAACTTTCATACACTCTTCAATATTACATTTAAATGATTGCCTCAGTCATATTTTTGTCAAAATATTAGTTACATAATTAAATAAATGAATTTTTTGTTATCAATATTTGTCATTGTTATAAAATGTCACAGCCAATTCACAGTATTGCGCATCTCTCGAGAAATGTGTGCATGTGTAAGTGTTTACCAGCTGCTTTGTTGCTGTTTTCAATGAAAAATTACTCTCCCGCTCGCTCACAGTTGTGTCTGTGTGAGCCTGTTAATTTAACAGACTTATGCTCAGCGCCTGTTAAGTTCAAGCTAGGTAAACACATTGTTTGCCTAATAGATATTTATATTGTTAAGAAGTGATCTATTAAAAGTATTTAAAAGCTTTCAATTGATTTAATGTGGTGCTTCGCCATACTCTCATGTATTTATTTGTGAATAAATTTTATAATATAGCATACCTTACAATTCTGCAAGGTGGCAACGCTGGCAGTTGAGCGTGTCATATGTACAAACGTGAGAGAGCATAAGAGAGAATGTGATAGCAATCGGTATTAATGAATATCATGAGAATGTCATGTGAATAATGCAAGCATCGCAATATAACAAAAGAAATTATGACTAAAACTTCGTTTTATTATTTATTTATTCATTAATGTAATTTCAAACCCGATAAATGAGTAACGGCGATTATAAACTGTGCACACATCTGTGCTCTCTGTTAATAACAGTTTAGAAAACTGTTTAGCTTCTGTTGCTAGCAGGCGATCTTCGCTCTCACTCTGTCGCATACAATAACAAAGCCAAATACAAAATTGAGCGGTGAAATTAGTAAATTATTAACAGCAGATGCTTGAAAACAAAGGCAATTAATTAGCCAGCGGGAAAATTATCAACAAATTTAATCATATGAGCGGAAATTAAGTTGGACTTTGTTAATACTAATAGTGTTTTTTTTTTTATAAAATTGATCAAATGTGAGAGTTTATAACTTTCATTGAAATTGGCTTTTGATTCACTTTTTTATAATAATAATTGCCAAAAATTATGAAATTTGTTTAACAAAATTATTCTAAAAGCATTTATTTATTTTCCACTTAAAATGCTTCTCCTTCCAACAAAACACAAAACAGACTCTAATACATAAACATATGTTAAAATGTGTGTGAGTGTGTGTGTGTATCTAATACACAACCGTATCTATGTCTATATTACCCCTACCCAACCCCTTAAACAGTTTTCAGCATTTCCCAAGCAAATGAAGCAATCAAAAATGAAATGTTGTTATTATTGTTGCTTGCGCATCACTTCAAAAGTAATTTACCTTGTTTTCTACTGTTTGATTTTCCACAATAACATCAACAACAACAACAACGAAAATCTTTTGGTATTTTCCAAAAAAACTACTCGGAAATATTTGAGTTTCATTATTGCTTGAGATTTATTTTTAGGCTCCCAAACAAATACGTTTTCATTTTATTTTTGTTTTCAATTTAGCATTAACACACACACACATACACACACAGGCACACACATATATATAGAGTTCCATATATAGTATACATATAACACAGGAAACGGAAGCATCAACAACAATCAGGATGGAGGTGGGGAGAAGGAATTGTTTGGTACGCAAAATGCCGGCAAATGTAAAAGCGCAAGCGTTGTGAGCGAGCGAGAGCGAATGAGAGAGAGACAAAATGCGAGAGAGCATGCATAACAATAACAGTTGTGGAGGCACTGCACTTTTAACAGCGCTGCGCAAGCAGTTTGATGCCTTGGCATTTATAGCATGCGATAATTTTATGGTACGACAGTAGCTCCACAACTGTAGCTGATTAAATGCGCAGAAAATTCAACTTTTATGTGAATTAATTTTATATTACGGTTGAAATAAAAAGCTTTTGCATGTGTTTATGTATTGTAATTTATAAATAACAAGGTGTAAATGGAATTTCTTTGGCATGCGATAAATTTATAACTGCCAGTGTCTGTCAAACTGCAGCAAATTCAGAATTTTAAATGGAAATTAAATTTTTATACGTGTGAATTTAATATTTATGAGGCTTAAGAAAAGCTTTTGAGTTTTTGGAGCAATATGAAGCGAACATTTACAAAGAATAAGATAATATTTCACAGAATTCAGTTGAAAAACTGCATTCATATGTCACTTCTGTTCACAGGGTAACTTGCCCATCAAGCTACCCCATTTAAGTGTGCGCATTCTTGAGGAAAATTAACTAGTGAAATCTTGACAAAGCGCCATCGTTCATTCGCAACGGACATTGAAATATCTGTTGGCTACAAGACGCCGTCCTCTAAATGCAAGAGCTGCCAACTTAATTTATGTTGGATTTCTGAACAAAATGCAAAATGCGTCGCAAAGGCTTGAGCAGAGCGCACGCGACAGTTTGATACCCTGCAGCAATGTCTATAGATAAATATATATATATATATATATATCTGCTCTCTCGCTCGCACACATGTATTAGTGCAATGAGACTTGAAGTTAATATTTCTATTTTTCATAACTGTTTTAATTACAGCCTGATTGCTATGAAACTTTCAGGATAGTTTACTGACAGTATTATCTAAAGATCTGTAAAGTTAAAAGAATATGCGTTGAGAAATGAGCTTTAAAATAGTGTTTTCTTAGTCTTAAATAGTTTTTTCTTCTATTTCTTAAATCCAAAATTGTATGTAAACTCGATCTGCATAAAATACAAAGCAGAGAAGAGACAAACGAACTCACAGTTACACAAACCTACTTCTGTCTGTTGCAAACCTTAGCACGAAGCTAATAAACTCACTGATGCAGGGTATAAGAACAACCTTGACTAAGATAAGACAAAAGCAGCTGAAAGAAGACGCCGAGAAGTTGCTTTAATTTAACAGTTTGACAAATTGAATGTTTCTCACAGAGAGAGAAAGAATGAGAGAGAGAAAGAGAGAGAAGGAGAGAGAGAGAGAGAAAATAGAAAATGCAGCTGCTAAAACAATGGAAAAGTCAAGTTTTTCTCGAACTAAAAAGTTTTGGTTTATTCGTTACCTTGGCCAACAACAGCAGCAGCAACAACAATGAAGGCTATAATTGTTCATGGCGCAAACGCAAATTAACATTAAAGACATTTGAATATTTTGATTACTTCCGATTTAGGTGTCGATATCGGATGCAGGGGTTGGCATATGCCCCAAGGCTGGGGGGAAGTACGCTGCGGAGCGAGCCACCCACAAGGCAAACAAAATAAAACGTAGCTGCGACTATTAGAAATGCAGCGCACGCCTCTAGACGCTCATAAAGGCCCAAAACGTTGTCTTTTGGCCCAAAACGCAAAATGAAACAAGGCAAACGCTGAGCTGCGACAAGCCGAAGACTTAATACACTTCAATTCATATTAAATAGAATAAGTTTACTATTTAACAAGAGAATTTATATTGTTTGATTAAGAAGAAATAAGTTGAAAAGCGAAAAATTTGATTTTTAAATAATAATTTCAGTTTCGACTGATTGTTACTATGAGAGCTATATGTTATAGTTGTCCGATTTAAACCAAATTTAGACAGAGTATGTGTATGCTGTGAAATTGGTTGAGATATCTCAAGAAACAAAAAAGTTTTTCATACTAAAGTTTAATTTTCAACAGATTGTTCCTATGGCAGGTATATGTTATAGTCGTCTGATTTAAACCAAATTTAGTCAGAGTATACAAGATATAACTCAACATATTTCCTGTGAAATTGGCTAAAATATCTCAAGAAACAAAAAAGTTTTTCATACTAAAGCTTGATTCCCAACTGATTGTTCCTATGGCAGCTATATCTTATAGTCTTCCGATTTGAGCCAAACTTAGTCAAAGTATACAGAATAGTACCTTACATATATCTTGTAAGATTGGTTAAAATATATTAAGAAACAAAAATGTTTTTCATACTAAAGCTTAACTCTCAACCGATTGTTCCTATGGCAGCTATATGTTATAGTGGTCCGATTCAAACTAAATTTAGCCAAGGCATATATAGTACCTTATACATATCCTGTAAGTTTGGTTAAAATATCTCAAGAAAAAAAAAGTTTTTCATATTAAAGTTCGGTTTTTAAGAGATTCTTCCTATGGCAGCTATATGTTATAGTGCACCGATCCAGCCAGTTCCCACATATATATAACCTACAACCATAAGACACAACTGTACCAAGTTTCATTAAGTTAGCTTCAAAACTGAGAGACTTATTTGCATAGTTTCTCTGTAGCACAGAAGGATCTAATTAAGTCGCCTCAGTTGATCCTTCAGATCAAGTATATATATAATATATAGCTTAAGCCATGTCTATACCTTAAAACGTTACACGTTTCTTTACAAAATTGTAATACTTTCGGCAAGTGTATACAAGCGAGCTAGCAAATGAATCCAGCGCATGAGACGTGCCATGGTCAAGTTGCCCATTGCCCGTTGCCCATTGCCCATTGCCCACTGTGGTCAGTTACTCAGTCCCCCTATTATTCCATAATATCCGATTTTTGACGTCTGCAACTTGACTATAAAAGCTACAGCTGTTGGCGACTGTTAATCATATCAGTTTGTTATCCACAAGCAACAACAACCCCCCAAAACAGCAATCAAGATGTTCAAGTTTGTGAGTATCTCAACGCAAAGTGTAATTAAGCTAGCTCAAAAGAACTAGTTCACTTGGAGTGTGCGCAAGTCTTTATGATTCTGCAAATATAAAATAGTTGAACAAAGAAAGAAATTCAATGAAATTCAATAAACTATAAAATGTTCAGTCAAATGAACTAGTTCTTTTTGAGTTGGCACTAAACATTGTGACATAAAACAGTTCCAGCTTACAACAAATTAGTTGTACTAAGAAATTCCTTTGAGTCGTGTAATTTTGTCAAATGAACTAGTTCCATTTGAGTGAGTGAAGAAAGAAAATCACTTTTAAAAGTGTGAACTAGTTCAGAAGAACAACTAAAAGTGTTGACTTGGCTGAGCAAGTGTTAAACAAACTAGAACTAGTTCTTAGGAACTACTAAAACAGCAAAGTTTCTCAGTTTAGGATTGTCAACGTAGCCTATAGGCTTAGATATAGACTCCCTTGCAAAAGAACTAGTTCCTCTTGAGTTTCCTCTTTGTATCTCATTCTTAAACGTTGCTAACTCGCCTGTTTATTGCTTCTTCTTTCAGTTCGCTCTGTGCCTGTTCGCCGTCGTCGCTCTGGCTGCTGCCAAACCGCAATTTTTGGCCACCTACAGTGCGGCCCCCTATGTGGCAGCCACGCCCTATGCGGCAGCCGCCTACACCAGCGGCGTCTATGCCTCCCCCTATGCGGCAGCCTATACAAGCGGTGTCTATGCCTCGCCCTACGCCTACAGCGCCTATCCCTACAGCTCACTGTACCTGAGACGTTGAGGATTGTGTGACGTTTGTATTGGAGTGACTACTGTACCAACTTGTTGATGAACTAATGAATGCATAAACGAACAAAAAAATTAATAAAAAAAGAAAAGAAGGAAAAAAGTTTTCCACTTTATTTGCTGTCGTTTCCCTTTGAGCGTTTAATTGAGGCCGAGTTGACTTTTTTGCGGCAAATGAAAATGGCACACTGCAGTTTTTCCTTTAAAATATTTACGATTTTCTTGCTGTTGTTGTTGTGGTTGTTGTAGCGAATGTTTACTGTAATATCCGTTTGCCGTCAAAAGCATTCGTGGACCTCACAACATTTATCATGTTGCAGCAGTTGCAAGGCGCTCGCTGAGGGGGCAAGTTGTAAAGGGAGGAGGGGGGGGGGTTGGTTGTTTGGTAAGAGCAAGTTTGGGCGCTTGTGGGCGCGGTCAGTTGTCGCCTGCATGTGCGTAGGCTTCTAAAATGCACAAATTATGGCAACTAAGTTGTTCGATGTTGTCGCAAACACGCAGAGAACGCAGACACACAAACACACACACAGAACACACACATCATTCATATAAAACACACACACACACATCACTCACACACATCACTCACACATACATCACTCACTCACACATCGCTCACATACACAGCATTCGCGCTCATATTTGCATATTTCGTTTGTGGCATGCTTACGGGCGCCTTGTGCACAGTGGTCTGAGAGCGCGCGATAAATGCATGCAAAATTGCAGAAAAAAACAACAAAACTATGCTGCTTTGTTAATAACAAACAACAACTTACACTAAAGCGCTTTTCAATAAGCAATTTTGCATTAAATTGCAGCAAAAAACTTCTTTTTGATTGCTGTTGTTGTTGTTGCCTGCACATTGGTACAACCATAACAACAACTTTAACAAGTGAAAAACTAAGCAGACATTTCTCAGCAACAGAAAAACTTTCAAAATCACTGTTAGCCACAATTTGTGTTAACATTTTTGTTAGAACTTTCGCACACTTGCAGCTAGAGCAAGCAAAGAAATTGCTTAAAAAATTATATGAAATTTAAGTATTTTCTTAAAATATAAAATTTACCTTTTAATACAAAGTTTATGCACATTTTCCTGCGTTTTTACCACATTTTTTTCTATATTACTTTTATGGCATAAATCATCTAGCAACAAATGTAAATCTTAAAGCAAGAAAAATGGTAAAAAACTAAGCAAAATGTTCAAAAATGTTGTCAAGATTTGACTACAAAATTGTTGTAAATCGTATTATTGCATTAAGTAAAGCTTGAATAAATCAAACTTTGATCATTTGCATTCTTTTTTATAAGTTCTAAATTTGCATAAAAAATAATAAATGAATTGAAATTTGGAGAGCAAATAGTCGACTAGCAAATGCTCTACAGAAGCAGCAATTATGCCAACTAATAATAATTTTTAAAAACATTAATTTAATTAGTTAAAAATAAATTCATTTTTAACCAGTTTAGTTACACTGTGCACACACACATGGGCACGTGAATAGGTACACCTAACACCAAATTGTGGAAAATGTTGGGAAAATTCTTTAGAATGGAAAAATAGTTACTGCTCAGCCGTGGAGTGAAAAGTTGGTACTTCAAATCTTTTGTACAAGTTGCAAATTGAAAACAACAACAAATATTTGATACACTTCTTAGTTGCCACAACTTGCGGCAGCAACGAGGATTACTTTAAGTAGCAGCAAAGCAACTGCACACAGCGCCTAATGTAAATCTAATTTGTGAAAGCCCACGCACCACGCCCACTCCAGGGGGCTGGTGGCCGCCTACGCACAGTGGCACCAACATTATTGACACGTCCGCGTAGGTGGCAAAAAGAAAACCGCAAAATGCCACACGACATAGCACACATCGCCTTGTGGCCTCATCAGCAATCTCAACACTGTCAGCAGCATGGCTGGAGGAAAAACACTTGCCCATTCCATAGACTACACTCCCCGCCCAGGCATACCAGGGCTGGGGCAACATTATCAGCCTTGTTGTCCTCGACAGCGTGAAGTATTTTGGGCCATGGTAGTCCATCAATGTCAGACTTACCTGCAACGAGAGTGCGAGAAAGAAAAGGTGAGCATAAAAAGTCAAGTTTAGAGCATTAAAAAATATGTAATATAAAATATATATAAGTTTAAAAGAATCACAGGGTGTTGCTAATGTTGCTAATGTTGTAAATGTGTAAACGTGTAAATGCTCTTTAGGTAATAAGCAAAAGTTACTTAATTAATTTCAGTGAACTTTGCACAATTTCAAATAGAGAGAGAGACAGAGAGACTCCTTTTGTTCATATTAAACTTAACTTGGTTTAAATTATTGGATGGTTTAATTTATTATTAATGTATATTTTAATTAATTTTTAGCATTTATTATATATTTGTTAATATCACAGAAGTTATTTTTGTATATTTTTTATTTGATTATATTTTTTTTTAGAATCATTAATAAAGATTTAATTTATTCTTATAAAAAGCAAATTTTTTTATATAAAGATCTTCAGCATAATAATTAAATTGTTTTAAAGTTTGGAAATTAATATTTTTTTAAATTTTTTAGAAGACAATTTATTTAGTTTGATATAAAAAAAGAAATAATTATTTTATTTTTCATATTTATTATTTTTTAGAAGATAATTTATTTGGGTTTTTATTCCACAATAAATAATATTTATTTTGCGCATGAAAAATTATTATTTATTTTAATTATATTAGAATTATTTAGAATTATTTATTATATGACAACATATTTAAGTTATTATGTATTCATTTAATTAATTGAAATTAATAACGTTTTAAAGGAAATTATTTATTTTTATACTTTTATATTTTTAAATATTATTTATTTTTTAGAAGACAATTCATTTAGAGTTATTTATTAAAAGACAATAAATTAATTTCTTTATTTCTTTATTTTTAGATTAATATATATAAGTTATATTTTTATTTTAAATTTATTCTTTAATTTAATTTTTATTACTTATTTATGTATTAATATTTTTTTTTTTTAGATTACAAGCAGCGCCAATTCAGAGAATTCCCAGAAAAAGTTCAGAAACTTTAGTCCAAACTTCAGCTATTTTGAACTAACTTTCTAACTTTCTACATCTTTACCAATTTTAATATCTATCTTTCTGGTGTCTTTAAAACATATTTAAATAAATGATTCAATGAACCAACAAACATTGCCAGTTAACTCAATTATAAACTCTTTAAACTGTGCTGTCTTTAATAAAATATATAAAACTTACGCAAATGTCTTAAGAGATTCTTAAATGAATGATTCAAAATATCGCAAAGTTACACAACTGTCAATAAATGTGTAATGGCAAAACTTAAACAATTCATAGGTAATAAAAATAAATTGTCAATTGACTATTGCAAACACACACACAGCACACACACACACACACACACAGAGAGAGAGAAATGCCATTAGTTTGCTTTCTATTATCAATTATGTAGCATAATATTGATTATTTATTGAAGAAGCATCCGTGTTTTGTCTGTGTTTTTGCTTCGCCATTCTTATCTATGTCAAACACCTGCTATTTATACAGTTATGCTATTCAACCACAATTTTAATTCGATTCGATTCAACTGGCATTATGTTTCGCATACACAACATTTACTTTGCCTGATTGCCAAACACAACAGAATGCCATAAATAAACAGCACTTCAAGTGCTTGGAATGGAGCGGACAGACGTCTGCTTGATTGCTAGGCAAATTGAAATCAACATTTATTATATTTATCATATTTATCACATTTATTTACATCATGCATCATTTACAGAATATCACAATCCTTTCGACTTTACGGCGAATCATTGCCAAGAAGTTCTTCAGAATTTCACAGAAATGCGATTGAGACTTGAGAACTATAAGAACGTTAAGTTAGCTGTCATTGCAGAGACTGTAGATAATTTAAATACATAGTATTGCTAAGTAACTTTGAAATATATAGGAAACTTTTAGTTAAAAACGCTGGAAAAGCCAAAAAGATTTTCATACAAAAAGTCAACTTTTCAGAGAGATTATTGGTAAGGCAATTCTAGGAGTTGATAGATAATTGTTGATAGATAAAAGATTATAAATAAACGTTGATAGATAAACATTAACAAATATCTATACATCATTTATTGACTAAAGAATATATATCTTACTTAAGTTAACAGAACTCAAAGAAGCCTTAAAGAAAAGCTGTTAAAAGATATCCTAATATATCTTAATATATCTATATTAATTTTTTGAGGTATTATTTCCAAGACAACTGTATAAGTTGTTAGATAAACGTTGATCGATAATTATTAACAAATATCTATGCATTATTTATAGACTAAAGAATAGATATCTTACTTAAGTTAACAGCACTCAAAGAAGCCTTAAAGTTCAGCTGATAAAATATATACTAAAATATCTTAAATTATATAAATTAAATTTTTAAGTTAATATTTCTAAGGCAACTATATAATTAAATAGATAATTGTTAATAAATAAACGTTGATAAATAAATATTAACAAATATCTATATATAATTTATAGACTAAAGACTAACAATCATACTTGAGTTAAGCAAACTCAAAGAAGCCTTAAAGTTCAGCTAATGAAAGACATCCTAATGCATCTCAAAATAACTATATATTTTAGCCACAATTATTGGCAATTAATCTTAGTTAAAGTTGTTAATGCTCTTGCACTAAATCATGTCAAAATTCAAACATAAATTACACTTGAACTTGTAGCTTTAAGTTGCAGTTTTCGCCAGGACAGCAAAGAGTAACAGATTGTAGAACATTAATCAGTTGTATTAAATTATTGCAATTATCAAATTTCGCTTGATTAATGATCGCTAAACGCTGCCTGCTAAAAAGAAAGAAATGAAAAGGGAATCTAATTAATTGCCAGCGCCATTCAACAGGACCTGCGGCGAAAGGATGCTGGCGCTGCTTGGGCTGTGTAGTGTCAACAGAGTTGGGGGCCAATCTCGATGGAGAGGACAACACTCAGCTGATTAAACTCAACAAGTGAGAAGTGGTTGCCAGCAGGAGGCAAGTGTTTGGCGAGGCTGGGAGAAAGGGCGAAGGAGTGGAGGGGGAAGAACGAGCACCACTTCAAAGGGTTTCAATTTCATGAGGCAAAAACTGCAAAGGCGACGATAAAACACATTTAAAACCGTTGTCAGGCACTTTTGGTCGTCATTTATTGAAGCCACATTGTTGTTAGGGGGTGGGGGAGGGGGGGCACATTAAATATACATTGCTTAATTCAGCAAAAACATTGCCAAAGTTGTAATGGAAAATGGCGTCCGACCTCTGTTAAAAATGCACAGCAACAATTTCCGTTTCCGCTCGCCTGACGCACGTTTATGCGTCTGCTTCTGCTTCTGCTTCTCCTTCTGCTTCTGCGTCTCCTTCTGCTTCTTCAGCCTCTTTGTCAGCCTCAGTTGCTGTCGCTGTTCGCGCCACATGGCCGAATGTGGCAACAAATCGTACTGATAGATATTTTTTGGCCTATTAACAACACAAATCAAGCTGCTGACGAGCCAGAGTTCTACAGCTCAACTCGATTGGCAATTCACACTCTCAACGCGGTTGGCGTTAAATTGAAACGCGTACAATCAGCTCTGATAAGGCTAAACGCTTCCTTTCACTTCACTTTCCTTTTTTTTCTTTTTCCTTTTTTCCTCACTTTTTGCTGCCTTTTGCAGTGTTCAACGTGGCGTATAATCGATTTTTATAACACAAAAAAATTACACAGCCGTCGCGTTTGTCGTCAACTAAACGTTTCACATTTAACTAACTGACTAAAATCAATTGCACAACCTGTCAGCCAGAAGTTTTTCTTGTGTTTTTTTAAATATGTCGACATGTGGTCAACGCACGCAAAGCGGCCAAGAAGGTCAGCGTCGCATAGCCAAAGCATAAGAACGTTTAAATCAATAAACACGCTTGGAATGCGCAAGGTGGCCAGATGAGTGTGCGGAAAATCAAGGAAAATATCAGCAAATGAAACTGTCAATTCATTTAAAACAATAACTATTATATATATATATTTAATTATACACTAAATAATATATATATATTTAAAGTTATACTTAGTTTTAAGAGATTTATCATTGCGATCTAATTGATCAGAGTTTCAAATAGTTTTTTAAAGTTGAAGTAAAATAAAGTTATTATATTTTATATATATATAAAATGTTCTCTCATTTGCAGCCTCTATAAATAGCATTAGCCAAGTTTTCAGTAATACAAATATTTCCTAAAAATATTTAATCTTTATCTTTTCTTTATTAACTCTAAAAATATTTACTATAAATATTTTAAACTGGAAAAGGACGACAAAACAATTTATAAACAGAAAGAAAGATTATTTAATAATAATTTTTAATACCTATTTATTTACTTATTTTTATATATATGTATACCCTGTAGGGGGTATATATTGGCTTTGTGCAAATGTATGTAACAGGTAGCAGGAGGCGTGACAGACACTGTGAAGTATATATATGCTAGATCAGTCTAAATAACCAAGTCAATTGTGTCTTGTTCACTTGTCTGTCTGTCTGTCTGTTTCTTCTTCTCTTCTATATATAAGTATAAGTATACTATAAGTATAGCCTATTAAAACACTCTATTTCCGAACCCACACACTTCTAACTTAACAGGTGCTTAAAGCATACTCTTCTAAAGCACTTCAGAAAGTTTTCTAAAGATCGGTCCAGAAATAAGAAAGTTATAAAGAAAGCAAAGAAGAAAGTAGGGAATATTTAACCTAGAAATGCTTTGCTGTGTCAACTTGTATGTGCGAGCGAGACAAAGAATATGTGTGCATATATATAATACAAAATATACATAAAGCACTTGAAAATGTGAATTCATTGCAAGCGCATAGCAGCAAGCTTTTGTTATATACACAAACTCGAACAGAAGCTGACTGCTATGTTACTTTTTATGGAATTTAACAACACTGTCATGTATGAGACCTGTTTATAGACATAATATATTAAGAGTTTAACATTTGATATAAATTAAATTAAATAAGTTAAAATTTAAGTAGAAGTATGAAAAGTTGTAAATAAATTAGAAAGTAATTTATTAATGGAATTTAAAATATTATTTTGTTAATAAAAATTACAAAAAGAATACAAATTAAAGATAAAAATTAAAATTAACTGAAAATGATTTATTAATATCTGTTAAATAATATTAAATAAACAATCTTTTGTCTGAACAAAACTCATAGCAAGCATTAAAAATTGAAGTTTCTCGTATTCAACAGAGAGAGAGTGTGACAGAGAGAGAGAGAGAGAGAGTGAATTGTATAGAAGCGCAGCTAAGTAATCCTTACAAGTGGTTGGTAAAAAGGCTTTGACAACTTTAATTAGTGCGGCATTGTCCAGTTTGCACATGCAGGCAGCTAACGCGATACGTAATCCAATCCATTAAAAGTTGTGTGTACGTTATAAAAAAGCTTAGCAAGTTAATGCATTTAATTAAAGCAAAGACTGTGCGGGAAGTAGGAACAAAGTTGGCCAACAAAGCTACCAATTGCAGTGGGACATGACAGCTCAATGGGAGCAGCAGCAGCAGCAGCGCAAGCTGAGAGCTGCGAGCTGCAGGCGGACAACGTGGCGTATAAGTAACCGCTTTTATTGTCATTTGCCGCGCCACTCAATAAGCGACAGACGGAGAGAGAGAGAGAGGGAGGGAGAGAGGGAGGTAGAGAGCGAAAGCGAGAGAGGGGAGAGTAGCAGGGAAGGCTGCATGCCTGTTTCTGCGCCAGCCCTGGTCAGCGCCATGCACAGAACGACCTCATCAAGCTCAAGTGTCGCTGGGGCGTAGGCGAATGTGGAGACTCTTTGAATGCAATTATGTGCAGCACATGAGCAGCATGCTGATGACGCTGATAGCAACAGAGAGAGCTAGAAAGAGAGAGCGAAAGAGAGGGAGATAGCAGCACAGGTAAGTAGGCCAGCATAAATAACTAAAGAGACAAGCAACAACTCAACCAAAAATGAAAAAATGAAACTTTAAGCGCCCTGCAATTTCTGATTGAACATTAAATTGCTTTGCAAATTCAAATTATCTAAGCTGTCAATTGTTGTTGTTGTGCCTGTTGTTGCTGGCAGGAAGCAAGAGGTCCTTAAGGTTCAAGGATTTGCACATTTGAATTGGCTTCGCGCGCTGTGTGTGCAAATAAAGATTATCTTTTTTTTGCTGTGTGCGCTGCGCATTTTTATGGTAATTCGCCTTGTTGCCACTGACGGGCCACAACAACGAGGCATACACACACTTAACAGACACATACACACACACACACACACACAGCACACACACAGCACACACACACACGCAAAGCTTAAGCCAAAGCCAAGGCAACAAAAATATGAATTGGCACTTGAATGTGTTGGCTAAAAGAAATTGCAGGCAGCAACAAGATGATGGCCTAATTCAATGCCAGATCACGGAACAAATGAAATTCTCTAACCATCCCCCTGCTACCCTCCTTCCTCCCTTCATTGCAACTTAATCTAGTCGCTAAGTCGCATTCCTTTTGCCAATATTTTCATGTTCAGCTATCAGTTACACTCGAGCTCAACTTGTGCAGCTTTCAACTTTCAACTATTTGTAAAGATTGCGCTTAAAAGTGTTTAGCCCTAAAGTTTGTCCTCATATAATGATGATAATCATAAGTTTGCCAGGCGATAGTTTAGCTCGCTTAACTTTTGTTAAAACGAGCTGAACTTTTGATAAGATATGATAAGGGTTTTGTATAGCGCAAGTTGCTTAAGTAGCAGCAGCTTAAAGAGTCGAGCTGCTTAATTGAAAACAATAATGCAAACAGAAGGCAACAGCAACAAGTTCAAAGTGTTGTTAACAATTATAAAGGATTATTGTTGGATATAATGAGTAGACAACTTCGAGCATTGAACTACAATTGTGAGAAAAGGGAAGCTGTATTCTCAGAAAGGGTTTACTCTCTTACTAAGAAAGCTTTGTAATGCTTTAAAGCTGTAAATATTTCAAGAAAAGCTCTTTATACAAATGTAAACCATTTAATATGTAGCAGGTAATAAGTGTAGTCTGTAAAACGTTTACGAATGCGGCACAAAGAAGAAAGTTTAAATAGTCTCTTTAAATAAAGTGAACTACTTCTATCTGCAGTTACTTCTATACTCAATTCTATACATAAATATACAGTAAGCATGTATGTCTATTACAGTTGTGAAGCCAGTAAAACGTTTACGAAGGCAGCAGAGGGAACAGTCTTGCAGTTAAAGCAAAGATTAAGCGATTCATTGCTCACTGTAGATTCTACTACACTTAAATCTAAATAAACTTACACATAAAGCCAGTAAAACGTTTACGAATACGGTGCAACGAATAGTCTACCAGTTTAACTAAAGAAATCCTCTTCTTTTTGCACTTACTACTATATAGAGTTACATATAAATATGTATATATTCTATGGTATGTTCAGTACAGCTGTGAAGCCAGTAAAACGTTTACGAAAGCAACGCAAAGAACTGTCTAGCAGTTTAAGTAAAGTGATCTACTTCCTTCCGCAGTTACTACTTTACTCAATTCTCTACATATACATATTTTACAGCTGTGCAGACAGTAAAACGTTTACGAATGTAGCACAAAAAACAGTCTACAGGTTAAAGTTAAAAAATCTCTTCAATTTTGATATTTTTTAGAGAATTTTAAGTCGCAAACATGTAATTCTAGATGCCTAACTAGGTTTATATTCAAAAGCAGCGCAGTCAGTGCAACATTTACGAATACAGACCAAAGAAGAAATGCCAAACTTGATAGAAATGCTGAGATTAATATCCTTGCTGCAGCTTTTCTGTGGAAAAATGGAGCAGTATATGCTTAAATATGAGGAGTATTCAAGTTCATTCAATATGTTATTCACTCGCAATAGGAAAACACTCAGAAATTAGATAAGAAAATGATGCACGATTTGTAGCTAATGCAAAAGAAAGCAAAGTTAAGCCGGCGATTATGTGTAGCCAACAACAAAAGACAGCGAGAACTTTGGCTATTTGGCTCAAACAGCGGCTCATTTGTTGCCATTTACAGCCACACAAACAGAGGGAGAGATAGGGAAGAGAGAGAGAGAGGGAGACAGAGCAGTCATTCGCTAATGACGTCAACGTTTAGCGCAGACTTCAGAGAGTTCAATCAATAGGCTCGCCAAACAACAGTCCAACTTATGTGAATAGAAATTTCGCTTATTTTGTATTATTTTTTTTGGTTGTTCGTTCTTTTGGCACAAGTTGCAAATTAAATTTACATTTGATGCACGTAACTTGGCGGCAGTGGCAACCAGTTGAAACGCTGTGCGGTAATGTGCCCCATCAAGCCCCTTAATTGCGCTGCCAACGAGCGGGTAAAGAGATGCTGCAGTCGGCCCCAGTTTGAAGACTGGATAGCTGCCAAGTCGAGCCAATTATGTGGCATGAAAGCAGGCTGGCAGTGGCATGCGGCATTGAAGGGGGCAGTCGATTGGTGTATGGTGTATGGTGGGGCCTCAACTGTCAGTGAAAACGTGCGGCAGCTGCAAGGACGAAATCAATACGCGAAACATTAACTCGAGACTTGCTAAAGACACGCCATGGTCTCATTAGCTGTGTGGCAGCCACACAACTCTCTCTCTCTCTCTCTGTCTGGTTCTGTCCCACTCACACATGCCTGCCACATGATTACGAGTGTGGCATCAAAGTTCTTCGCCTCAGTTTGTCAGAAAGGAAAAAAATACCAAGTAACGTAATCAACGGCCAGCAGTTCGACTTGGGAATGACCTTAAGATGGCAACTTGTGCATGTGGCATGCCCCAAAAAGTAAAAGAGTGCCTATTGCTTCTCAGTTCTTAAGTTAGTGAGTGTTTAGCTTTATGATTTCTTCGCTCTCCAGTGTCAGTTATGTTCTCCATTGTCACTTTTTCTTTTATCTCTTAAATTTAACTAAAATTCAAGTAGAGTTCCTGTCAGCATCCTCCATTGTCACTTGTAGCATACGTTTTTTGAAGGTTTATGTCCTCCATTGTCACTTTATATTAGATATTTTCTTGCATTTGCTCACTTTATATGGGAATCTATTAATTTTAACTTAAATTGAAATAGAATTCCTCGTCATTATCTCCATTGTCACTTGTAGCATATGCTTCTTGTAGCTTTGTGTCCTCCATTGTCACTTATTATTATTTATTCGTATACAGCTTCTGTAGTATTATCTTGTTGCTGTCCTCTATGCTCGCTTTATATGAATATCTATTGAAAATTATTACAATTTTTCTATTAAGCAGCATTTTGCGTCCTCCATTGTCACTTTGCTTTGGGAATCTTCAATCTTTCCCCATTCAGTTTAATACTTTTCATGTTTCCCTACTCCATTATCATTAAATTATGAATTGTTGTCTTCTTGCCCAGCTAGCGTCCTCCATAGTCACTTTATTTTAAAATAAACTCACATTTTGAATTTAAAAATGTACATTTTCTTTCTCATTTGCTTTAATTTAAATAGAATTTTATTCAGTGTCCTCCACTGTCTTGTCAACTGACATCGTTAAGCTCTGCTCTGCTTTTCTCCATTGTCACTTTATAGTGTTACACAAAATAAAATCATTAACTTATTGAAATAACAGATAAACATGTTGTCCATTGCCCTCGTGTCAAACTCCCTCCATTGTCACTTTATTCTGCCGAAGTCACACTTTAATGTTAGGCAATCTCATGATTAATTGCGGCTCAACAATGTGACGACAAGAAGCGATAAACAGCCAAACATATAATGAATAGAGTTGGAAAAATAATAAAAACAACTTGTAGGCAGACAAAGGAAAAAGTTTTCCATGGAAAATATTTGTAGAAAAAGTCAGCAAGTCTAAGGAAAAATCTTGACAAGACAAAACGCTTTTTATTGCTCTGAAGCAGATGGAAATAAAGATACAAAAAAAACAATAGTGAAAAATAAGCTAGAAAAAACTTTTTTAAAAGGAAAAACAAAAGAAAAGTGTTAAAGCTGCTTTAGTAAATTGCGAAATTATTTAAGTATGCAGTTATTAATTAATTATATTATAATTATAATGAACAAATTTTATTCTGAACTTCAACGCAATTCCAACTTTTTTCTTTGTTTTAGAACGCGGCAATTGTTGACTTACAAAGCGCAGATTTAGTAGAAACTATTAGTTAATATTGTTTAAACCATAAATTATATTTAAACAATAAATTACTAGCTATTAAGTGCTTTTATAAAATATATTTCCTTTTCAAACAATTGTTGCTTTAAATATTCAAAACTTTTTCTTTGCGTTTCTTGAAGTAAACTATAAAAACACAAAGAAAATAAAAAGTATAAGCTGTTGTTTATAATTATTAAATATTAAATATCTAAATATCTTTAATCTATTCAATAAATGTTAATAAATTTTAGCTGGATTTTTCTTTGTCAACTTTGCTTTTTAGACAGATTTTATACTTAAGTCAACTCAAGTCAAGTATTTCTTGTTTCTCTTTAAGTAATTAATTGTTGTAAGCCAAGTCATAGATTGGTTAAAGTCTATACTTTCAGCACGAAGTATGCTACAGGCAGAGGTATAACACTAGCATGCCTTGCCACTGCAATTGCTACAGGGTATATGTAAAGTAACAGCAAGAGAGTTAGCTCTCTCTAAACACAGTTTCTGTCAAATTTAACAACATTAAAGAGTTGCTTTAATAGAAACTGGCTTACCCTGTCATTTAATAGCTTACAGGGTATATAAAAGTCACACTCATTTGACGCTTTATAGCATTACGAGCGCAGCAAATCGAAGCGAGCACATAAAAATATATTAGCTGCTGCAATAGAAGACGCGATGGACTTGGATTGAGCTCTGTTCGAGTGTCACTGAAAGTGTAATTTAATTAAACGCACACACACCCAAGCACACACACACACATATACACATAGAAAGAAAATCAGATATGCTAGACGGCGCCAAGAGAGAGGGAGAGGAGAGATGTGAGCACAGGAACAAAGGACAAAGGACATTCCCAGCGACGCTTAATGAGTTGTTTGGTGTCAAACGAGCGAAGCAGAGACAGAGATAGACATAGAGTGAGAGAGAGAGAGAGAGAGAGAGAGAGAGAGAGAGAGAGAGAGAGAGAGAGAGTGTGTCTAAAATGCATTTTTATGTTCAACTTGATGTCTGCAGTGTGAAAACTCTCAATGTGTAATTGCCCGTCTAAAGCACTTGCTCCATTTACATAGCGCCCATTCCAAATGGTTAAACTCATTGCCGGGGCAACGCGAATAGCGTTTATGAGTTATAACTAAATAGTTAATGCTGCCACTAAATTAGCATATAAAGCGAATTAATGCTTTTTGCCAAATCCACACAAATTTAATGCATTCGAGTTGAGAGAACTAATGAAAGCAGCGATAAAAACTAACTAAATATTGTAATGAGAGAAAGAAAAGAAAGCAAACAATTTAGGGAAATATTCCATTTATACTGAAGCATTAAAGAAACTAAAATTGCAGTTAAAACACACTGATTGCTTTTAATAATAAATTACAATTTAAAAGAACTATACAATGTCAATCTGAACTGAGAATTAGCAGCTGCTGCGCTATAAACAAATAACTTAAAATATATAATATAATTTAAAATATATGTAAGATAATTAAACTCTCTTATGTAAACAAATAACTTAATAATATATTAAACTATTAACTAGTAAATTACAAAACATTCCTGCATGTTTTTAGTTTAGAAAACTTTAGCTAATTATATTATATAAATTGCCCTCGACTCAATCAGTTTCTGTTCTGCAGACTAATTTCTTTTAATTATAATAAAAACTTTACTGGAACTACAATTAATTCTGCTGTTTTTATGCGAGTTTCAAGTAAATAAAGATAATATATTTAAATATATTTGCTCATCTTTAATAGGTTTATTTTAATATCTAAATAGAAATCTATAACTAGCGATAGAGCATTCTATTCTTTGCTGACAATTTGCTAGTTGAAATCTATATAAGAAATTGGCATTATTCCAAGTTTAAACACTTTAAAAAGCTAACTTCATAAAACAGTTCATGCAAAATAAGTCTAGCTTAATGAGTTATATAAGATAAGAGTTTGGAGAAGCTCCATCTTAATCTTAAGATACAGTGATCTACATTTTAAATAAAATTGTATTATATCATAATATGATATATAATATAATATTCCTGTCTCTCATTTGCATCAAATCCTTTTTATATTTATCCATTTATTTATCTATCTACTTATTAAGCTATCTATTACTCGTATATCTCATATATGATATATATTCTGTTTATTCCTATCTCTCATTTGTATCAATTACCTTTTCATATTATATCATTTTATATATTATATCTACCTTTTTTAAAACCTTTTTCAAATATTATAATATATCTTAAAATATATACTGTAACTTGATCTTAAATGTTTCAATTTCTCATCTATTACATATAATATTATATCATATGATATATGCTTTCTTTCTGTCATATATCCTAAGTCTTTTTCCACATATCAAACTAATTTGTAGTTATATCTCACTTATCTCTCGTTTTTATCAATTCCAGTTTCACATATTATATTATTTTATATCACAGCATATTATATAAGACATATATCTCAAATTTTACAAATCCTTTTCTATTCTTCCTATCATTTTATATGATGTAATATTTATCTCTTAAAGATTTCTATTTCTTCCCACATATCATATCATTTATCATATCTTCTAAATACATATATAATTTGATGTATATTCCATCATTTAATATGTATCTCTTAAATATTTCAAATCCTTTTCTATACATCATAATATATTAAATAGAATCGCATCTTTTATTCTCTCTAAAGAAATTTAAATTCATATCATATTATTTGATATATGATATAACTCTCAACTGCTTTAATTTCTTTTCCACATATCATATAATTAACCACATATCTTCTATATATATATCATAACCTATCATATAATATTTAACTCTTAAATATTTCAAATCCTTTTCAAACAGAATCGTATCATTTTTTCTCTCTAGAATATTTCAAATTCTTTTCTATAATTCATATCATAATTTATCATATCTTCTATATATAGGGGATATATATATATATCCCTAATATTATATCTTTCTCTCAACTATTTGCAATCCTCTTCCATCTTTTCCATCTAACTCTCAACTGTTTCAATTCCTTCTCCACATATCATATCATTATTTCATATATATATCATATCCTTTTCTCATGTCTTTCTCTCATATTTCTCTTTCACATGCTTTATCATATCCCCCTCTTCCATATTTCAAATCCTTTTGCGCATTTGTTGCTGCCAAAAATCCGCAGACCAAACGTTTGATGGCAACCGCAACTGACGCGACCTGCGACAGCTAATTAGGAGTTACCTTTTCCGATGGATGACCCTAATACATACTCCTACAATCCCCTACTCTCCCCCCTCTCCCCATAGGTAGCAACATTTTTGGACGTGCCCTTGCGACACTCACCTCGGTACATGGGAAACTCGCCATCGCTGTGACTGTGGCACAGCATAATTGGGGAACGGCAGCGGGAGGCGGCGACCATGATGCCCGTTTTGTGATGGCCGGCAACGCTGAGCTGTTGTGTGGTGGATGGGGCTGAGGTGCTGGATGTGGCAACATTAGTTGCAAGTTGATTGGATGTCTTCTGTTGCAGGGCGGCGGCCGTAATGGAGCCAACAGCTGCAGTTCCTGTGGCAGGTGACATGGTGGCACAAACGGAATACGAGCGTGCCACATGACTTAAAGTGCGACGTCGAATGGTGGCAGCCGCTGCAGCGGTGGATGTTGTTGTTGTTGCCACTGTGGCAGCATTGGCATTGCGATAATGATGTTGCGGCGTTGAGTATTGACAATGGTAGGCGGTGGGCGCGGCCGATGTGGCAGCCTGTTGTTGTTGCTGCTGTTGTTGTTGCTGTTGCAGCTGCTGATAGATTGGCGCGCCACCTAGCGACAAATGATGTTGCAACGGCGGATGGGAATGCGTATGCGGATGTGTTGCATATTGGCTAAGAGTTGGCGGATGTTGTTGTTGTTGTTGTTGTTGATGTTGTTGCAACAACTGCTGCTGCTGCTGGAATGGCGGATGCGAGTGCTGATGCTGCAGTTGACGCTGCTGTTGCACGGCGGCCATTTGAAACTGCTGCTGCAACTGCTGCAACAGATCATGCTGCAGCTGCTCATTGCTCTTGGCGGCAACATTCTCGCTGGCATTCAACTGATTCGGAGTCTGCTTCTGCTTCTCCCACGGTCCGTTGCTGTCGCCGCTGTAATCCAGCTTGAATGCGTTCTCGTTCTCCGTACACCCGCTATTGACGACAACTCATCCAGTATTCCGACCGTCGCCAGCCAAAATGGGGCAACATTCAAAAAAACCCAAAAAAGCAGGCAACAAAATGAAGAGAAATACGGGCCAACAGCTGATGCAGTCACAGTCGGGCCACAATTGTCATTTATTTATGGCCAACACAGCCTCGTGTGTTGTGTATGTCGGTCACACACACACACTCGCACACACACGCACACACACGCACACACTCAGTGAGGTTATCAAGGAGAGCAAACGCGCTGTTCAACGTGCACCGAAAACTCGACCAGATACGTTGGGCTTAAGTACAACGACTGATTGCACGAAGCTTTGTTATCCTGTGAAAAAGCTGCTGCTGTCTCCAACGCAAAAAGCGCAACTTTCAGAGAGAGAGAGAGAGAGAGAGTGAGAGTGAGCGAAAGCAGGAGAGAGTGACAGCTTGAGAGAGGCGCGCGCTCTCGGGAAGCTGCATAAACTGGACCAGGCTCTGTGGCCATGGCTTAGGCTACCCACCAGAGGGTTGCCCAGTTTGAAGAGGGGAGGAAGGGGAGGATAAGTGGCGCCACAACGTTACTTCTGTTTATGAAAGTTCTTTTGCATGCAGCGAACGTATGTTTTGCCAACTCTTTCACTTTGTTTACCGTAAAAGCGTACAAGGAAAAATAACTAAAACAACCGTCAAACGACAGCTATGAAATGTGTGTGGCATAGTTAGCAGTGCCACATGCCACAGTGTGGCAATCACAAATAATAGAAGCACAATTCATTTAGCTACAGATATTTATAAATGCGGCTTGGGAAATATTTAGAAAATCAACAGAAACGAAGGATTGATACTCCTACAACCGATCCTTCCTATAGCAGCTATATGATATAGTTGTCCGATTTTAGTTAAATTTGGTCAGAGTATAGAGGATAATATCCTATATATATGCTGTGAGATTGGTTTAGATAACTCAAGAAACAAAAAAGTTTTTCATACTAGAACTTGAATTTTAACCGATCCTTCCTATGGCAGCTATATTATATAGTTGGCCGATTTGGGATAAATTTGGTCAGAGTATACAGAATAATATAATATATATATGCTGTGAGTTTGACTAAGATATCTCAAGAAACAAAAAAGTTTTTCATACTAGAGCTTAATTTTTAACCGATCCTTCCTATGGCAGCTATATGATATAGTTGGCCGATTTGGGTCAAATTTAGTAAGAGTATAGAGGAATATATCTTTAATATATGCTGTGAGTTTAATTAAGATATCTCAAGAAACAAAAAAGTTTTTCATACTAAAACTTCCTTTTTAACCGATCCTTCCTATACAGCTATATGTTATAGTTATCTGATTTCAGTCAAATTTAGTCAGAGCATGTAAGACCATAGCACATGTATATCTTGTAAGATTGGTTGAGATATCTCAAGAAACAAAAAAGTTTTTCATACTAAAGCTTGATTCTCAACCGATCCTTCCTATAGCAGCTATATGTTATAGTGAACCGATTCGTCCAGTTCTAACATATGCAGCACCTACAGCAATAATACGCAACTGTACCGAGTTTCATTAAGATAGCTTCAAAACTGAGAGACTTATTTGCATAGTTTGAAACTAGAAAGGGTGTAAATAAGTCGACTCAGTTGATCCTTCAGATCAAGTATATATATAGTATATGTTGCTTATGCCACGCTTAATTTCATATGTTATACATTTCTTCACTAATTTATAATATTATTCGCAAGAGAGCAACAAATTTGAAAGAATTACAGATGTCTCTTTCGGTCTCTTCAACTTTGTATGTATAGAGAGTATTTTAGAGATGATTACAGGGTATTTCAATATCGTTTTTATGTGCATAACTTAGGTAATTAAACAAACAATGACAGAACTAATGAAATGTAATATATTATATTCTAAATATTAAAGATAAATGCTTAGTAAAAGTACTTCAAAAGGTGATACTTTCACTATGCATAATAAATTAATATTTAAATTTAAGTTTAGCGTAAATACGATTCATACGATTTAATTTAATTGTAAAATATTTATAATATAGTAAACTTTTATTTATAAATATTTTAATTGATAAATGTTATTAAAATTCACTGCTAGTAACTAGAAATTGCAATTTTGCTTAACTTATTTGTCAATTTATAATATTATATTTATATTTTAGTTTATTATTATTTCAGCTACAACTACTGCAGTTTCAGTGCACTGTGCAGTTGCTTGAGTCCTTGATGGTGCAGCCGGATTGCGCCCAGTGCGACCCACTGACAGTTTGGCCAGCATTGAGACACAAAACACAACATTCCGTTGCCTGGGTTCATTCACCCAAACCAAAGACAAAGCAAGCAGCAAGCAGCCTCAGTTGCAATTTCAAAACGAAGAAACGAAACAACAACAACAGCTGCTGCTCGGGCAAGGGAAACGAAAGGGATTTCAAGAGCAGCTGCAAAGCTCTACACCAAAAAAAAAAAACAAAAAAGAGCTTTTCGCTTCGCGCTGAGAGACGCGGAGCCAACAAAATATGACAATACAAGACTTCAAACCACGGAGAGTGGGCGGCCAGAGGAGCGAAGAGAAGTAGCGTTTGATTTTTGAATAGTACAAGGCAGCCGAAGTTTTTTTTTTTTTGGGGCTCGTAATTTATTTATGTATTTGTCACTGGGTCTTTTGATAAAATTGTTGCAAGATAATTTCGATGGTTCCCGCAGGACGCAAGCCAAATACAAGAGGAGAAAACAAGCGAAACAAGAAACAAAACGTTGCCGGAGACATCCCTTGATAAGGCTGGTCGATATCATAATACAAACATGGAACAGGCGCACAGCAATGCACAACAAGCTGACACACAGCATCAAATTGTGTGGCAGCGTATTGTGGGTGGGAAGTGTGGCAGCGCCGACTCCACTGGGAGGGAAGCTGCCACTGTTTGCGTGGGTTTGTTGATTTTGCGTGCGCATATCAAAAAAAGAAAAAAAAGAAAAAAGGGAAAGCAAAGAAAACTCACAGAGTGTTGTCACAATATGTGGGCTCTGTTGCTTGTTTCTAATTCTGCAGTGCTGTGGTTAAGGGTCGACTGCTTTAGGGGCGTTCCCAATTATAGCCAAGTTGCTCTACTCACCGTTAATATCGCGATCATGGAGGTAACTGCTGGCGCTGCTCTTAATGCTGATGCAATCCAATGGCGTTGGCTCAAAGATGTTATACGAATCGCAGGACTCCGCGCCGGGCGTCGTTGGCGCCTCCACTGTGTACATACAAATATATATATATAGAGAGAGAGACAGTTAAACATACAGTGTGTGCTTCACCCAGCATTTAAAACCAAACAATTGCTAAACTCTTACATCTACATAACATTTAAGGCTTACAGTTCCAAAGATTTATTAACGATTTTGCTGCTTTCAATCTTATATTTAAATGCTTTATCTCTACATAGAATTTAACAGACTTTTATATTTGGTTCGAATATTGTTAGCCAAGCCTTTTATATTGCTGGCGATAGTTGCACAGCTGCTTATTGACATTTGCCACAATATTCAATTGATTTACATTCAAATATCGAAAGATTTCCACGTAGAGCTCCTCGGGCAGCCCCAACAGCGATGGATGCAGATACAACTTCATGGCCAACAGCTGCTGGGCGCGCATTGGCTGAAAGAGCTTTTGTCTTAGCTGCAATGAGAGTTCGTCCAGTTTGCGGAAACGCTTGTAGAGCGGCTCCAGTTGCACGTTGAGCACAAAACGTCCAATGGACAGGCATACACTGTATCCAGGCTCCTTTGAAGGCGGCGCTGGACTCAATGTCACCATCAATAGATCGCCCAGCACAACGACCATCAGATGAGACTGCAACGTGGCCACATTAGACTCTTCTTGTGCCGCCGACTCATCCAGCAGCGTGCGCAGTACCATGCGAAAGGGTGCATCCTCGGTGGCTCTGATATTTTGAGGCGGCTGCTGGCTAAGCAGACGCACATTGTAGATGTGAAAGCAGCCGACTGCTGGCACGGGCTTCAATTGATCGCGCTTCTCCACATACGTGTTGTCCTCCACAAAGCCGCTCTCCAGGGCCACCAAATAGATGAGGAGCATCAGCAGCTCAACGGAGGGGACTTTCCTTTCGCTATGCTGGCTCAGCATCTGGCGGAGATGCAATGGCACCTCATCGGGTGTGGCATATTCAAGGCATAGTGGTTCCTTCGCGGTAGCCGCTGTAATGAGGCAAGGTTGGATATGAGTGCACCTTGTGCAGTCGTTCTTGTTGTGGTTGTGGTTGTTGTGGCATCGATGTTGTGTGTGTGTGTTTTTAGTTGGGAATGCGTCTATGAGATACACATTGATTAGTAAACAAAAAACAAAGCAAAATGATATCAAAAGAAACTAACCTGTGTGCATAGGTGCCATGCGATACCAAATATTGTGACTACGTGCATTTATCTAATGTATTCCATTTTTTTATATGGTTTTTTTGTTTTTAATTAATTAATTACATACTAACATAAAACACGAATCAAAACTTTGCTAATTGAAGTATTTTCGCTGTGATAAGCAGACGAAAATGTAACGCTCAAAAGATAACAAGAAATGATAACAATAATATGGCCAAAACATATATAATATACATACATCGATCGTGTGTGGATCGTGTTTGGACCCAAGACACGATCCACTCTACAAATTATTGTATTAATATTATTATTAATGTACATATGGAAAACTATGCATCTAATCGTTATTCAGCTACGATACATAAACAAATAAATCACATGACAAAAATAGTCTTCTAATCTATATATTTACACCAACGAAAATATTTTAAAGTTTACTAACGTTCCAGTTCCTCTGCAACAACTGCGACGGAGGCTCCCACCGATGACGCAGAGCTTGTCGCTGCGGCGGCGGCGCCCGCGCTGGCTTTGCTGTCGGCGTCTTTGTTGGTTTTAGTTGTATCAGACATTTCACGTTATGTAGGCTTTAATATCGTGCACATTACGCAAACTTTGTAAATTTATGTATTTATATAAAATGGAATTCATTTGATTAAGACTTGAAAGCTTTCTGCGTTTTCGCAAAAAATACACTAACAGTGCATTTGCGAAGTGTTCACTGTTCACAACACTTTCTCTAATTTCGAAACGCCTACATTAATTATTTCACGAATTTACGATATTAACAACACTTAGTTTTCTTATTACATATTTTTGTTTCAAATATGCAAGTCAATGCACAAAATAAATTTGTTTGCAAAAACCACCTGTTTACGTGGTTATCGATACTATCGTGCTTATTGCATTATCGATTTTTAACTGCTATTAAACTTCATTTGGGTGGCTGGTACGCAAATTATATTTTAATTCTGTAAAACACTAATGTATTTCTAAGCACATGTGCATTTATTACTAAATAGTAAATAATTATTAAACATTAATTTATTTTTTGCTTACAGCTAGTCTCTTACTGCCTGCTTTGAAGAACTGTTTGCTATATTTACCAGCGTACCGGCCTCAGAATTGGTTCATTTTAACATTTTGCTCATCTCTAATAACCGGCGTCAATTATTTTGTTTCCGAAATGCCTTCAGTTGAGGAAAATGAAATTTATATGGTAAAGCAGGCGCAAAATGTGCGCAAAACCGATCCCAGTTCGGCTAAGGCATGGATCCTAACCGCCAAGACTCTCTATCCAAATGCATTTAACGTACAGTACGAGGCGTACTTGCTCGAGCGCGATGGAAAGAATTACCAGGAGGCGGCAAAGTGCTTCAGTGTAATGTAAGTGATAATCCCAAAGTAAATGCAAGAATAGTAATATAATATTTATTGCAGTGCCAGCAACTTTACCAATCAGCATACAGAGCTATGGCAAGAGGTGAACGCTCTAACCAATGCGCTGCGCAACGAAAGTGAGAATACGCCGGAACAGGATTTCTATGTGAAGATGTACAAGCACCTGACGCCGGAGGTACAACACAACATATTTGTGCACACCATCAACAACAGCGGCGACAACTTACAGCAATGCATACACAGTTACATACTTATGTTCAATAAGTTTCCCAAAACTGCAACAACACAGGCGCCACGTTTGTTGGAGATGTTGGCCGAGGGCATGAAAGCTGATCCGGATTTGTATCAACGCATGCTGGTGGAGGAGGTGCTGCCGATGATACAGGACAAGCCGCCTGAGTTATCGCCACTGCTGGCGTGTCGCCTCTACACCAACTCCTTGGAGTATTATCTTCGCCAGATTATGGATGATGAGAAATGTGATACAATAGAGGCTTGGAAGAACATCTTCAAAGTGCTCATGCTCTGCGGCCAAATGATGGGCTGGGAGCCCTTTCTGCCCTTTAGCAAGCACGTCAATCAGAATGTCTGCTGGGATAAGCTGGTCAAGATTCTGCGCGGCAGTCCGGCAGGCAGCTCCCAGGTTCTATTCTATGCCACCACACTGTTCATCTACTCCTTGCATGGTTACATAAGAAAGCTGCGCATTGAAGACGCCGATGTTAGTCACGTTCTTGTTGAGGGATTCATCGACTGGACGTCGGAAGGTGGCGAAGTGCAGAGCATGGACTGGACACCCGATGGTGGCGATGTGCAGAGCATGGAACCGCCAAAGTTCTCGGCAACCACAGCCATTAGTCAAGAGCTCTCCGAGGCCTTTCTGCATGCCGCTCGCTGTTGGCAGCTGCTCAACACGGAACAGTTCCAACGTGACTTCAGTCAGTTGATGTTGGCGTTACCATTGGCTCCCTGGATATCCCGCTTCCTGTTCGATTTGGCCATTTACTTTGGCCATCGCGATGAGGCCAACAAGCTCATGGCGGACATGACCACACAAAGTACGCTGGTGCAGAGCCTGCAGATACTAAGTCTCAATCTAATGCAGGGTAGCATGACGGTAAGGCTAATCCTTAAAAGAGATCAGTTGAAATACTCATGCTCTCTGTTTCTATCTCCTGCAGCTTCAGGGCTTTCAGTGCATTCTCAAGATACTCGCTGAGCTGCCCGCAACAAGCGGTCAATTGCTGGAGAATATCAGCCTGAAGAGCCATCGGCATATGATCTTCCTGCCACTCACCAAAATTGCTCTCATCCAGTATTGTACGCGTGCCATCGTCAGTCGCCTGAGTCGCATGCTGTTTGAGCCCAACTGCTCGGATCGATTGCTGGGCGATCTGCTGGCGTTGCTGCAACTCAACTCAGATAAGGATGTGCTGCTCAAGCAACATATCTTTAATTTGATCACCCAACGCAAATCATTCAATTTGCACACATTGTCCAACTACATCATTGCCACAGACATCATAGAGGAGCTGGCGTTCATCTGGAACTCTCAGCAGCAGGACGATGCCAATTTTGAGTTAACTGGTTCACCCACCAGCGGCGGTGGTGCGGGCAGTACTGCAACCGCCGGCGCAGCACAGCCACGTCGCATTGGCACTCGCGGCGCCGACAAGGGCGCCAGGGATGAGTTCAAATCCTTGATTCGACAGCAGATTGCACGCTGCAATGAGAATGTGCCCACGTTGGTGGCGAATTTCATCACACAGGAGCATCTAACGCTGGCACAGCACATCTTTGGCATTGCGCCGCCAGTGGAAACTATTGTCATCAAGTGAAGGAATATTTTCCATCTGATTGTGTGTAAGAATGTGGATGTCATCTTAGTGCGAGTGTCCAACCGCAACTGGATTTGTTGCCCCTCGCGGACTGAGAGCAAATTATAAGCCAGTGCTTATGAGAAATATATTTTATAAATATACTGAAAGAACAGCTGTGCCAGCGTTCTCACAACTCTCACAACTTTGATTTCTAATGAATTCTGCATATAAGTTTTATTATTAAGGCGCTCTGTTGTGGATGCTAAGTGTGAGTGCTTGTGCAAGAGCAGTTGAGCGGCAATAGTGGACGCTAAGTTTGACTGTGTGTGTGAGTGCTTGTGCAAGGGTAGCTGAGTAAGCTTTAAGTCGCTCTGTAGTGAACGTCAAGTATGACTGAGTGTGAGTGAATGTGCCTGAGCAGCTGAGCGATCAGTAAGGCGCTCTGCAGTGAACGTAAAGTTTGACTGTGTGTGTGAGTGAATGTGCCAGAGCAGCTGAGCAAGCTTTAAGGCGCTCTGTAGTGAATGCAAAGTATGTAAGAGCATCTGCAACAGCAGCTGAGCGGCAGTAGTGGACGCTAAGGATGACTGTGCGTGTGAGTGAATGTGCCTGCGCAGCTGAGTGATCAGTAAGGCGCTCTGCAGTGAACGCAAAGTTTGACTGTGTGTGTGAGTGCTTGTACCACCTGACTGAGCTAAGTCTGACTGTATCTGTGTGAATGTGCGAGAGGAGCTGAGCACGCTTTACCACGCGCTGCTGTGGATACAATGTGTGTGTGTGAGTGCTTGTGCAAGAGCAGCTGAGCAAATTTTAAGAGGCTCTGTAGTGTGTGTGTGCATCTGCAAGGGCAACCAAGCAAGGGGTTCTTAGTTTGACCCGCTGTAATAGAGCATACAGCATTAGTGGCTTAGTATGAGTGGGTGTAAGATCAATTTGGGACTTTGTTATAGAGAGTATACATAGAACCATCCGTTTTTACTTTTTGTGACAACAATTAACAATTTATTCAAATTTAGCTTAAACTCTAGACAACATATAAGAAGATAAATAACAAAACAAGAATAATAAAAGATATCATTCTGCTTATTGACTAAGAAATTGTAGCTTCGAGTATATAGAGGGGGATTGATATTGTGGCTGGTAAATATTTAATTACATCACATTATTTCATACTTTTAGCCTCTTCACTTTGTGCTGAAAATAGTAAACATTCTATTTTAATTACTACAAATTTGACTTTATAGTTTATCAGAAAATATCGTTGCTTGTGAGACTCAATTTGTTTATAAATATATATTAATTACATGAAAAATACATCTCACAGTTCTCTTTCTAAATTTTCAAGCTCTTAGTATGATGTAATTTTCTTAGCATACACAAAACTAATAATTTAGCTAACATTTAAATGTCATAAATAATATTATCAACACATATAAATACTAAATAAATAGTACACAAAGAGTTTGATAAAGTTTCTAGCTTGTTTTCTTTAGTATAACTTTGCTAATTTAATGATATGCATAGATATTACGCCGATGACTAACAAATTTAGTACTAAATGTTCATTATTTTTGATTATATCACACAAATAAGTAAAATGCCACATATTAGGTCTTCGTTTCCATTGCTGGGCTTTCGGGATTACTGGCTAATTCGGGTGGATTATTCGACACGAGCGGTATGTGGATTCCAAAGTCATGTTTCATATAGGATATGAGCACATTGTAGACCGCCGTGCAGACGTTGACAAAGGCCACACGATATTTGGTGTCCAGGTAGCGAAAGTTAATGTACTGCGCTGCTGGCCAGGTTAGCCAATCCAAGAGGTAGATGTAGGGGAATTTGCTAATCAGCTCCCGATTCGTTTCCTGCAACGTTTGACGCTCCAGATAGCACACGGAGTAGAAGAATATTAGAATACAGGCGGGCGACATGAATAGTTGATCAATAAGTATCTTTTTGACGATATTCTGAATCGTTCGATGTGGCATAACAAGATCCATCCACTTGTACACATAATGATGCAGTGGTCCTTGCAAAGCGCCTGCCACAAACATGCGATACATGCGATCGCCATCATAACGATCCTGCTGCCGCAGTCCATGGCGATATTCATACTCCTGGGCAATGACATCACCCACAACCATCAGTACGCCAGAGCCGAGAACGTTTGTGACCAGCAGATACTTGCCAAACATTTTGTCCCATACCTGCCTGGACCAGCGGAGCAGTATATATGTAAAGTCATGACTTGTCTCGCCCTTGCCGTGGGCCCAACGACGGCCAAGTGATTTGCTGCCCTCTCCAATTACATCAGACCTCCTTTGTATTTGACGAGTTTTTGTGAGGGATGTGAACGATCGGCGCGGCAAATCGATGCGAATTGAAAGGCGGCAGCTTTGCTGTAACAATGCTGGTACACAGACAGCCACACCTCGAGTCACTACAGACATTCTGGCCTCCTTGAAGTGCAAGCACTTTGAAAATAACGTGCGCACCTGACTTGTTTTTCTTTTCGTTTTTACGTTCGCCTCTCACGTTACGAATTCGTGTTTGTTTTGCCTATCAGTCTGACATTTAGGTGAAGGGGAGAGTGAAATCAAAGAGCATTAGAACGAAAGTATCGATAACTGCTGTTGCTACAACATGTTAAATATACGAAAAGAATATTAATGAATTTTCAATTAATGTCCAATAATTATTATACAACACATTATTTAACAAATATAAACTATTTCAAATAACTGTACAGTTGCGATAAATTACCTTAACTATCGATTACGATAATAGATAACGCTGCAGCCCTGGCAACATCGGCGTCACTTCGCTCTTTGCTTTGCTCTTCAGTTCGCGTTATTTTTAGGCCGCCTATGTAGTCTTCTTTTTTTGGTTCTCATCGCTAGCGCGCCAAATGTGTGTTTTGGTGGCTAAAATAGAATAAATTCCATCCAAACACGCACTTTTCACTTATAAAACACAACTCACACGCAGCGCAAACAAATTTTAAGGTTAGACACGTACACGGCAAAACAAAATAACAAAAGAATATAAATGTGAAATTAATGCATATATTAAGAAAAATGACACAATCGTTAATTAAACGATACATTTTAGGTGCCAGCAACAACAATAAAACACAACTACAATGAGGCTGCTCTATGTCTTCGGTCTCATTTTGGCCGTGCGACTCGCATCCGTTTTCGTAGTCAAAACTTACTTCGTGCCGGATGAATACTGGCAAAGTCTGGAGGTGGCACACAAGCTGACATTTGGGTAAGTAATGATGATGTTGCAAGTGTGTGTAAGTAGCTACATATGTTTTCTTATCCCGCAGCTATGGCTATCTGACCTGGGAGTGGGTTCAGGGCATACGCAGCTACGTTTATCCCTTGGCCATCGCTGCCATATATAAACTGCTGGCGTTGTTGCAACTGGACAGTGCCCAGTTGTTGGTGCTGTTGCCACGTTTGCTGCAGGCCTTGCTCACCACTTACTCGGACTATCGCTTCTATGTGTGGACGGGAAAACGCAAGTGGGCATTGTTCTTGATACTTGTGCCTTGGTTTTGGTTCTACACGGGCTCCCGCACATTGGCCAACACACTGGAGGCTTCGCTGACAACCATCGCCTTGAGTTACTTTCCCTGGCATGGTGAGGGTACCGCCTATTTGTGGCCAGCGGCCATCTGTTGCTTCCTGCGACCCACGGCTGCAATTATTTGGCTGCCATTGGCATTGTATCATCTGCGCAAGAGTCGCCTGTCCGTGCTGGAGCTGATCCTCAAGCGTTTCTTTGTCATTGGGTGAGTAAACTCAACTTGGTGTACCTTAACTTTTTAGTAATCCTTCTACTCTTACAGTTTGCTAGTAGCCGGCGTCGGCATTGCCATCGATACTTATTGGCATGGACAGTTGATAGTGACGCCGTGGGAGTTCCTCAAGTACAATATTTTCAATAATATCGGCAGCTTCTATGGCTCGCATCCTTGGTATTGGTACTTCACATCTGGCCTGCCCACAGTGCTGGGCATCAATACACTGCCCTTCATCTTTGGCCTCTACCAAACCGTTCGCAAGAGTGAAAAGTATCCGGTTAGCAAACAGTTGTTGATTTCCATCCTCGTTTCCCTCTTGGTACTGAGCACCGTGGAGCACAAGGAGCTGCGTTTTGTGTCCTCCCTGCAGCCTTTGTGCCTGTACGTGGCATCCGATGTTCTGTCCCGCTGGAGCTATAATGCATCGCGAACAAAACTCTGGTTAGCAGCTTTCTTCATCCTGCTGCTGAATGCGTTGCCCGCTTGGTATTTCAGTACTGTCCATCAGAAAGGACCCATTGAGTTGATGCCCAAGCTGCGAGACATTGCCCATGAGTACCGTGACGAGCGCGATCATCGCGCTAATATACTCTTCCTGATGCCCTGCCACTCCACGCCTTATTACAGGTGAGCATTCTCTTCCCCGCTTAAGTTATTGTTTATTTCAATGGTTTTCAATCTTTTAGCCACATACACGAGAACGTTACCATGCGCTTCCTGACCTGCGAGCCCAATCTGAAGCAGCAGGCGAACTTTAAGGATGAGGCTGATCGCTTCTATGACGCACCCATGCACTGGCTGCGCTCCCACATTCCGGTGCATCCTCGCACCGCGTTACCCTCACATGTGGTGCTGTTTGATTCACTGGGCGATAAGATCAGTGAATTTTTAACAAACTACAAGCTGCTCCACAGTATTGAGCATGCCGAGGTAAACAAATTGAGTGATTCACAGGCTCTGCTTAACGAATGGTCGTCGGCGTTGGGAACAAAACCTCCTAACCTAACGTCTCTTCTGCAGTTTGTGGAATCACGCATCGGCAAGGCGATCTTGGTCTATCAGCGTCTGCAGTCGGGCGAGGAGAATGCATTTAATCGCAATGAGTTCAAAAACACAGAGCCTGTCATTGAGCCTGAAGCCTTACCGAGCGAGAACCTCTTTAATTAGTTGAAAGTTCTTAGCTGGCATTTTCCTTAGTTAACAATGAAGCAAAATTTAGAATGTCATATATTTTATTTTAAAACAGAAGACTTGAAGCAATACTTGGCCCTCCGTTCAAATTTATAAGCAATTAATTGAAGTTAATAGTATATTTTATATTTGTCTACCCTTAGTAGTACAGTTTTTAAAAAGTTTTCGAAAGAAATTTGTAATGAGTGAACACGTTTTTGTATTTTGTAGTAGATTTTTAAAGTTTTAAATCGTATATTTTGTATTAAGTCAGTATGTCTATGGTGAGGCAATATATATTTATATATATATAATAGAACACATAATAAAGTTGAGCTGTCCTTTAGTGTTTCAAATAAAGGTTCAGTAGTCGCGTCAAATGAATCATAAATTGTTTATTTTTAAATTTAAAAAATGTATCGGTGTAAGCTACGTGCACAATAGCGGTGTGAATATCGATATTCTAATGTGATGCTACCGATACTTGCAAATAGATAGATATTAGTGGAAATAAGATTATATTCGACATTATCGATAGTGCCATCGATAGGCAGCCAGCTCTAGTCGTCTGCATTAATTAAACGCGTTTTAAACACAAACGCTGGTCAAGTTAGTCAGGGCAATTAATTAATTGCATAGATCTCGCACAAGCGAAAGCAACAACAGCAACACACAAAATATGGCTGCTTCAATGAGAGCGCTGCTTAAAGTGCGAGGTGAGTAAAAAATCTATTGCGAAACATCTCAATACGATATGTTGGCAAATTATATAACTTTCATACGATTTTGGGGCACAAAAAAACCAATTGGACAAATTAGAATGCCGCAACAAGTGGCAAATGCATTCCGTTGATAAGTATTAATTAGAAAATGAAATAGAACCACGTAAAACGACGTGGCTGCAGTTTGCAGTGTGTATAAGTGTGTGAGTGGGGTATGTGTGCGGTAAGAAGAAGAATGCTAGGGGTGAGTGGGCGCTGGTTTGGTCATGTTCAAGGTTCACATGTGACCCGAAAAACAAACAAACAAACAAAGCATTATGACAATGGAGTTTCTCATCTCATTTATGTATATATGATTACTATTTTGATTAGATGGCTTCACTGCCAGCGTTCGCTGTGGCTCGCAATATAACAAGACGCGAGGCAATCTGAAGCTCAACGGCGACTCGCGCGTCATCTGCCAGGGCTTCACTGGCAAACAGGGCACCTTCCACAGCCAGCAGGCGCTGGAGTATGGCACCAAGCTCGTTGGCGGCATTTCGCCCAAAAAGGGCGGCACTCAGCATTTGGGTCTGCCCGTGTTCGCCTCCGTTGCGGAAGCCAAAAAGGCAACGGATCCTCATGCTACCGTCATCTATGTGCCACCACCCGGTGCCGCTGCAGCTATTATTGAAGCGCTCGATGCCGAAATTCCGTTGATTGTCTGCATCACGGAGGGTGTGCCCCAGCACGATATGGTCAAGGTGAAGCATGCGCTGATTAGCCAGGACAAGTCACGCCTGGTGGGACCCAATTGCCCCGGCATCATTGCACCCGAACAGGTTCGTATCTGCAATCATTGTCGTAGGCATAATCAACTGAGATGCGTGAAGACAACAGCAGCGCGATAAGGCTTGGGTACAAGGTTCATAAAGTGGATCGATCGATTGACCGGCCGGTCGCTCGCTGAAGCTGTGCCTCTGTTTGTTTTCCGCTTGTTTACCCTAGTTATAGTTATTTTCGGTATGCTACAGTGTACTTTCGATATGGTGGTTCTGTAAATGCCTCTGTAAACTTAACAGAAGTTCAGAATATCTTTGTTAATCTTTAATATAATCTAAATTTAGATTCATTACGATTAACAGCGCTTAGCAATTGCTGTCTGAAACCAGAGATGAGCCACTGTTATTACCACTGTTAATGTCTCTGTTAATTTAACAGTCCTATTTTTTTCTTTTAAATTGTTAATCAAGACATTTATAGAGACACACAGCAGATAACTGCGGTTCATCATAACGAATGCTTACTGTTTAACGCTTATCTCACAATGCTTTAGCTGACGCATGAACCGGTTTCGTAATTTATATCCAAAATTTAATCTAATCAAAATGCCCTTTGCTTGCAGTGCAAAATCGGCATTATGCCCGGCCATATACACAAGCGCGGCAAGATCGGCGTCGTATCTCGATCTGGCACGCTGACCTATGAGGCTGTGCATCAGACCACCGAGGTGGGTCTGGGTCAGACACTGTGCGTAGGCATTGGCGGTGATCCGTTCAACGGCACAGACTTTATCGATTGCCTGGATGTATTCATCAAGGATCCGGACACCAAGGGCATCATTCTGATTGGTGAGATCGGTGGTGTTGCCGAGGAGAAGGCCGCCGATTACTTGTCTGAGTTCAATACGGTAATAGAGATTAGGTTTTACTAAACGCAACTGGGCTGACAAACTTCTCTTTTTTACAGGGTATCAAGGCCAAGCCTGTGGTGTCGTTCATTGCTGGCGTCTCAGCGCCACCCGGTCGTCGCATGGGTCACGCCGGTGCCATCATCTCGGGCGGCAAGGGCGGTGCCAACGATAAGATTGCCGCTTTGGAGAAGGCTGGCGTTATTGTTACCAGAAGTCCTGCCAAGATGGGTTACGAGCTGTATAAGGAGATGAAGCGCCTGGAATTAGTTTAGAATAATGCAATCCAATTGAACAAAATACGTGACAAAACCGGGGTACCACAAGTACGTCTCAGAAGAGAATTATGCGAAGCAACAAAGATTATTAACTAATTAAGTGAAAAGTGAAAAACTATCAAACCAATATGAAAATATGTCGAAATCCTAAATAAATTATTGTGAAGTTCTCTAATATGAAACGAAACCAGAGCAGGACTGAATGTTATATTCCACTAAATGAATTTAATTTAAGTAACTGCCGTCATACCACCTAAAAATTAACAAAATAGTTAAAGAAAAAACAGCACCGCGCACTTAAAAATATTCAAATTCTGTGGTTGCTCTCACGTTATTGGCACCAGCGTTGTTTTGCCTTATTTTGCAATAAGCTGTAGACATTTTATTTGCAAATCAAAGTTCAAGCTCGAAATAAATGTTATAAACATTACAACAATTATTGAATTGACAAATTTTAGTAAATATTTAAGCAAGTTTAAATATAAATGTATAAATGCCTTTTAATAAGTTATAAATCTTGCAGTTATCACGAGTGTGGAGCAATTTCTGTAAGTGTGGAGCAATGCTGTTAGCTGCATACTGAATAACATTTCGATGTTAGTGCATTGATGTATCGATAAGATTTGCAGCTCAACCCCAGCTGTTTTCTTGGTAATTTAGTTGAATTTTGCAACACTTGCACAGCAAGCGTAAAAGAAAAATTTCTTTGTGCAATTTACAAACATTTCGTGATCCCCGTGAAGCAAGTAAAAAGCCGCGAGTGAAAAAGCAGCTTCAGCTGCAAATATCAATTAACGCTTGGCAAACTCTTAACACCCACAATTGCACACCCCGCAACGGCCCCGACACCAGTGGACACAATGCCAGTGTGCAAATTGCTCGCTGTAGCATCGCCAATGGGCAGCAGAACTGAAAATGGTGAGTTTAATGCGAGAGCGAAAAGTACATAAACAATTGCACAAGAACACACACTATAAACGATTTAGGGTTTATATATAAGTATATATATGTATACATTTGCTTTTAATTAAATACAATAATGAAACTTATGCTGATTTAAACTGCGGCTTCAGTCCGATCACATCACCTCTCATAATCCGCCGCATACGTTGTCTGCAGTCTTTGCATTTTCTCTAACCGCAACTCGCCCCGCCGCTGGCAGCGTCTGCCCGTTGTGGTGCGATTGCCATAGCTGAGCATTAAATCCAAATCCTGCGGCTTGTCCGGCACACTGCTAACTGGTTGCTCTGCAGCTTGCTGTCGCAACTGCTTGGGCATTATATCATACATGATCTTATAGGTTGTCGTACAATTCTCCATCATATCTGCGGCGAATGGGAAACGCACTTGAACTTCACGATTACGCATGAAATTGTGGACCGCTTCGTTGCGTCCATCTAAATAGTGCCGTGTCCCATCGTTCACCTCCTCCCCCGTCCATGGCACATTGTAATTGTCATGCATTTCACTCAAATGCTGTTCACATGCATTCACCCTCTTCAGTCCCGGCACAATGCAATCGTTCTTCTCCTCGCTGCCCAGTCGCAGCTCTTGCCAATTGGCCAACAGCACCTCCTTGCTGTAGTCCCTGGATATGTGCTCATCCACATAGGAACCACGCGGTATATTTGAGAACATTGCACCAACGCTAATTAACCACAAATTGTTATCAAAAGTAAGACTTAAAAATTTTTAAAAAATAATTATTTATAAAAAAAATGTGTCTAAACTTTGAACACAACTAAGTATGTATAACATAATTTGTTGACAAGCAAACATACTTTTTAGATTAAAAAACCATTAAATATTAATAAGTGATGAATAATTAAAATTTATTTTTTTTAGAAGATAAAAGTAACAACTAATTTAACAAGGGAAAGTTCTGTATCTGTAATATTTATATAAACATTTGCAGCATTTCTAAGCACAATCTTTAAACTCATTTTTGTCTGCAAATATGTGGTTGAAGTTTTGCAATGCACGAACTTAGCCCAGAGTATTGCAATGTTTTTTGTTTGGTTTCGAAAATAGATTCGCAAATGATTTTCTGGTCGAACTGCTACTATTGTTGGCGTTTTTCAAATGGGTTTTCGTATTGAAAATCTATTTTGTGTGAAAGAACCGAGCCGACGACCGGGTTGCGATCAGTGCGCATTCATGGCGATCATGTCGTCTCTTGTGGTGTACTTTATGGTTTGTTTGTATTTGTGTTTGTGTTTGTATTTGTTGTTGCAGGCCCAAACAGAAAGAAACCCGGGCATTACTTATTGCTAGACTATCTATGCTATATACCTGGGCACATACATATCTGTGTGTATACAAAATAAACTGATATTTACATTAAAATCCTAACTAAAACAGACAGCACGCGTTGCATGCCTCGGTTTTGTTGCACAGTTGCAGTTGCAGTTGTCGAGTATTGAGATGATGCTATAAACGAATTGTCGTCGTCATCTCACATGTTATTCTTTATACAATGTAAGTTGTTGTTGTTATGGTTGTTGTTGTTGTTATGGTTGTTGTTGTTGTTGTTAGTCAGTTGTTGTTTCGCTTGGTTTCGCTTCGTTTGCCCATTTTTCGTTTTTCTGTTTACAATAAATGCAATTTTTACTGCACAAAAGAATTGAATAGAAAGAAAAAATAACAGAAAAACAAAAAATAACAACAATTCTTTCTTCATGTGCACACGCAGAATGCTGAGAATTTGTGAAAATTAATTTATGGCTTTTTTCACGCCGCTTTATTCTATTTGCTACACTGTATTTATGCTCTACAAATATACATATATATAAATTTAAATCTGTATGTATTTATATAAACGTAATGAATCTATGATAAGACTTTTTTGGCCGAGTTCTCAAGGCGCATAACACGTCGCAACATATTCTATTTTGACAGGCCCCCAGGCGGGGTCGACACAAGGCAACGCAAGCAGCTGCTGCTGTCTCTGTTTTTTGCATAATTCATAACTCCCGCAGGTGTTTGCCTGGGGTAGGGGTAGAAGTTTTGTAGCTCATGCAGATAAAAGCCTTTCCACCCCCCTTACCCTGCATAGTATAACATAGCAATCGAAGGCGCCCCATGTGCCCAGTTGTGTATGCAACAAGAATTTTGTATACCTGCGGCAATCGAAATGCTTGACCTGGAGGTATTCTGAATTTTGAATGGATTACAAATAATATAAGTGAAGCATTTGACAATTTGATATCTACAATTGTTGAATGTCGAACATTTAAAATGTTTCAACTAGAAAAAGTATTAATTTCACTCGTTTAACTCTTTAACTCTCCACTTAGAATCCACATTTCTTAGAATACTTAGTTTCCACTTATCTTCAATCATTTTGCAGTGTTATGCAACCCTGTTTCGATATCATTCAATACTCAACTCTAATCGATATATACTTTACGATAACTATGCTTAATAATTAACTTACTAAGTTGCTTCAAGTATAAACTTTTATTTTATTTTTCCTCACTTTCTACTTATTTTTGGAAACTCTTTAAGTTGACTTGGCACTGCAATCATTGCAGGACATCTTTGAGTCATCTAGTGCCGTTCCCACTCAATGTGCTTAGCTTGCGTGTTTAATGCTCTTGGAGAGCACGCGCTCCTCGTGGCCTACGAGTATTTCTCCTTGTGTCAGCTAAAAAACAAGACAACATGATTACTAACTAGCCAGCCTGGCTGGCAGCCTTTGCCAAGATGAAGAGCGCCACGCGCTCGTGTCTCATATAAGCTGCATAATCTAGCTGGCTACGAAGGGTTGAATGGCGCTTGTGGATTCTGCGGGGGGCTTTGGCCTTTCAGACTGAACACGCGCAACGTTTAAAGTGAATGCTTCGCTTGTCGGTTGTCGCTTGTCTGTTGTGTGTGTGTTTCGTATTGCTTGTCTGGGTCAAGCGGTAAAGTGAAAGAAGCAGCAGCCAAGAACGCAACACGCAAGAGAAGTGCTGCTGTTGTCCTTGTTTTCACTGCCGCCTTGTTGTTGACACCTTTCACGGTCGACGAATTAATTAAAGAGCCCCAGGCGATGTCGTAAAACATTTAGCATTTTAATTGCGTCATAAAAGGAAAAGCAAAGGCAAAACCTAAGCATGAGTTGTAGTGGGAGTAGAGAGTAGAGAGTAGGGACATCAACATGCTCTTTGTCATTTGTCACCTAATTAGATGAGATTAGTTGTGGTTCTAAGAGTCTAAGTATCGTTTAAGCCATCAATTGTAGCCGATTTTAGGGCTTACCTTTCGTTTCTCTTTTGCATGACAATTAATTTTGACTGGGCCACGCCCACTCGTGGCTAGAAGTCACCCACTGAGGCACCGATTGCAGCAGCGACATCAGCAGCGGAAATGACAGACGCAGCGCATCCTTGCTCTCATCCTCGCCTGGCACTTGGCCTCGAAACGCGTTGCGCTTTTAAGCTCACACGTGCGACAGGCACTTGTCAACTTACTCACGCTCTCTGGCCGTTGCTCTCTCAGCAGAAGTAGCAGCAGCAGCAGCAGCTTGCGCTCTCTCTTTTATATGTCTGTCTGTGTGAGTGTGTGTGTGTGTTGTGAGTCTCTGTCAACGCTGACCCAAATAAGATGTTGTAATTGCAACAAGGCGCGACGACACTCACGACATTCACATTCTATATGCAATTACGTTACCGTTAACAAAAAACCCGAGAGCCGAGCAACAGTCGTTAAATGTCTGTCATCTCTCTCATTTCGCTCTCTCTGTCGTTTGCTCAAAGTAAACAATAAGAGCACGAGTTCAAGCTGATGGCTTCAAGTGACGTCGTCGTTGTCTTCGTTTCATTTCCATTGTTCCGCCTGTGCATAAATTATTTACTACGACGCATTTTCAAACGCACTTCGCACAACCCAAACCCAATCCCCACTGTTCCCCCTTGGCTTGTTCCGATTGCTTTCCTTTAAATGTTGCATGTGCATGTAATGAAGGTAATAATCGTTGGAAATTATCATGAATTACGGTTCGATTTGCAGCTTATTAACAATTGCTTGACACATTCTGTTGCATACTTTAAGGCTGCAACTGCGACTCTCCTTCCAACTGTTTGGGAAGAAGAATGTGGTTTGTTTGAATCTAGGACACGCTGTGCTCATTGCAAATCCTTTAAAGCTTCAATCATGTCACATACTTATTATGGTTGTCATACACAGTTCTCCATACGAACACGAACATTAGTTATCCGCTTGATTGCGATTTGACTTTTGTCTTTTGACTGTGTGTGCGAGGTTCTCCCCCTTCTCAGTTTAGCAGTTTTTATATCCTAAAAGCTTTTTTATTGCCCACTTTGCACGGCTGATGAAATGCCATCAATTGAATGAAAACTCAAATAACCCAATCCCATCAAGAATAAATGCAATTTGGGATTTATAATTGACAGCGATGCGCATTGCAATATCTACAAATACAAAAACATCCACAAAACGCGTACATATACAATATTCCAACGAGATTGCCCGCTTGTAATTGAATTTGGCCAACTTTTTGCTAAAAGTATCGACGAGAAACTATTTTTCGTAAATATGCAGCGATAGTTTTTAATCAAATTTATGCGTCTCACTGCACTTTGACAACTTAAATGCCAAACTTTAAATGTTGCAAGTGCCTCATATAAAAGTTTTATTAGTGCAATCTGTGCGGCGCATTTAATTAAGTTTAATTTTATATTCTTAGAGGAAAACGAGTTATAAAAGAAAAAGTTGTTTAAACTTGTACTGTTAACTCTTTCCACTTTAAATACGCAAAGTTTTCCTGATTAAAGGAATCTTTACTTTCGGCTGTTAAGACTGGCACTATAATTTGGGATTGTGAAACTTTTATAAAAGAATAAGATTAATCTTCTTTTGATTAAACCATTACTTCATCATTTTTATATCTCTTAGTTTTCCAATTCTTTTATAATACAGTAAAAACATAAGTAGCAAATTTGGAAGACAGATTATGTTTTATTCTCTATATCAAAAAGTTCGCTTCGTGTGAAATTCCTTAGCATTCTGAAGTCAAGAAACTAAATAAAGTAAATAAACAAATACATATTATAGCATGACATTCAATTAAGTTGATTGCTTCGTGAGATTGATGATTTATATCTAAAGATCTAATAGTTTCCTAGATATAAACTACTCAGTATATTATGTATTTTTGATTTTATAATGTTTGATTTTTACTTTGTTGTTTTGTTGTTAACTTAACGGTCAATCTAAGTCGCTATTAAGTATTTAGTACTCTTATCATTATGTTTATTAACATTTGATTTGAATCGCGTTTAGTAACCAGGTAAAGCTGGGAAATCGTCATGAATTTAATTGCTGGCAACAAACTTTTGTCATAAACATTCCTGTTTGGCACGCACATACATAAAGACACACACATCATACACACATGCAGGGGTATATATGTACATATGTACATTGAGGCTACTCCAAGGTCTTGTCGTGGCCTGCTTGGAAGCTAAAGCAATGTGTAGATAGAAGATGATGCCCAGCACAGCAACAACAAGAAGAACAATTGCAGCAACACACGCACCAGGAAGGACAGCAAGGATATGAAATGCCACCCCAAAAGCAAATCGTGCGCATTTTGGCTCTGGGGCATAATACAGTAAAGGAAACGAAACGAACGAGAGATAGTGTTAGAGCGAGAGAGTGTGAGGGGAAGGATATGAGGGGGGTGAGAGAGTTTGCGGGTCGCGGGGGCACATGCTTTAACCTGTTTTCCGCAAAGCTTTTACGCACTCAGACTCTGACTCGGTCGCTGGCTAGGCGCGCTCTCTTACACGCTCACCTTGCCACCCTTTTTTATTTTGCCAAAGCATAGCAAAGCACAAATAGAGCTGTGAGAGAGGAGAGCGAGAGACAGAGAGAGCGAGTGCCCCAGCAGGCGATGCTTTTCTGACGGCCTTTTCGCATGCGGTGGCCCAGTATCCATTCGGTCGTGTTCCCATAATGTCTGCCAGCGGAGCGCAGTGCTCGTCGCCGTCGCACTATTCGTCGCAGCCGTCGTCAACGTTGTCATTGTCATCAGCAGAAGCAGCAGCAGCAGCAGCAGTAGAAACAGTAGTAGAAACAGCAGCAGAGGAGCAAAAGCAGAAGCAGTAGCAGCAGCAGCAGCAGCTTAAAAATACATTTTCACAATGAAGCAAACGGGCGAAGGCAAGAGAAAATGAATTAATTTTGCGCTGATCAATCTGAAATAAATACCAAAAATACAAAAATACACAAAATACGAAACGCACAAAAATGAAAATGGCACGCGCGTAGCAATAAATAAAACAGCAGCCGAAAAACGAAACGAGGAGACACTAAAGTAACTGTATAGATGTGTGTGTGTGTGTGCGTGTGTCAGATAAGAACACAGCTACCTATATACATATAATACATATGTACACTACATATGTATTTAGGCATATAAGTATGCAGGAAAAGAAGGCAGCCCGGCGCAGTGTATAAATATAAAATGCAAAAAAAGGGAAAAATTTAAACAAAAGAAATCAAACGAAAATGTGTAAAGAATAAGAAAACGCAAAGGAAATTAGGAAATTTTGGTGTTATTTTTTTTATTTTTTTTGGTTGTCTCGTGAAAAATGCTAGCGGAATTTTCATTTGGCTTTTAAAGTTTTTTCGTTGCCTTTTTTCGCATTGCCTTTTTGGTGTATTATACATACACAGCGACACACGTTTTTCACACAACAAACACACACATACACATACACAGAGAGCGTCGTCAACGTTCGATTCGTTGCTTTTCGTTTCGTTTTTCAGTTTCGCGTTGTCGGTTCGTCACCACGTCGTGTCGTGTTGTCGTCGTCGCTTCGCCCCACAACCGAAGCAGCGCCGCTTGGCGCTCTTCGGCCGTGCAGTTGTTTGTTTGTTGTTCTTGTAATTTGATGGCATAGGAAGCCCTGTAAAAGTTTAGGCAAATGTTTAGCCCTGGCGAATGGCGCAGTTGTTTCTTGTTGTTACAATAAACAAACGGTAGAAATTATGTTCAAGTTGTGTTTCCAAATACCCAATTGCAATGCAACGCGGCAAACTTATCTCAGCTATAAACTGCACGCACACAACGCATTCACTCTACCGTTCTAACTCCCGCTCTCTCTGTTTCATGCTCCTCTCTCCCACGCAAGCGCAAGCGCTTTAAAGCTCGTTCTCTTTACAACGCCAGCCACAACACATTTTTGAGTACAGCGTGGGAGCTTTTTGAGTGCTGAACACAGCGACAGCTGCTGTAAACATTCAACTGACAAGTCGTGACACGGTTTGGGGAGGCGATAAAGGGAATGGGAATGGGAATAGGAAATAGGAAACTGAGAACAGGGCTACATTGAGAAGAAACACATGCACATTTGTGCAAAGTTTCTTGCTTCTTGACTAATCGTTTAACTGCAATTGCCTGGCTGCTCTTGGCAAAGTTTTCTTTTATTTGCTTCTCTTTATGGCGAACTTTGCCTTTGACTCGTTTGATTCTGTTTGGCGTCTTTTCATTTTCTTGGTCGTGTGCCACACGTCGTATGTGTGTTTCTTATAACAGGCGACTACGTCATCCATTTGTCACCTGTGCTCGCATCTTACTCTCTCACTCTCTCTCTCCTTCTCTCTCTGTCTCTCTGTTACCCTGTCACTCGTATTCTCTTTTGTTTTTCCAAATCTGATGGTTGTTATTGCTCGTTTTCCTTCGCATATTTCGCGGGTATTTCCCAAACACACAAAATACGCGCAGGAAAATATCAAAAGTGGCATGACTTGCTTGAACCTATGCGGGTGGGGGTGGAGGGTGAAGGGTTGCTGCCAGAAAGACTGTGAATGGATATCATCTGTGTATGTATTTGTGCGGCGACTTGTTCATATTTTTGTCTTGTTGTTTTCCCTCCGTTTGTTTTCACTTTCAAGTGTCCATGCAATTTGCTGCTTATTTGTATTCTTATCGTCTCTGCGTTGGATTTTCTTTTAGTTTTCTTGCGGGGTTTCGCAAATTATTATTATTCATTGTATGTTCTGAAAGACTAAGACCAACCAGAAAGATAGCAAAGAATACAATACAATATACAATATTTCAGAAAAGAATCAGGGAAAAATTTAACAAAGCTTAGTTAAGAGTGCTGAGAAGAGTGTGCTTAGTTATGGGTAGATATTCCTAAGAAACAAAAACTTAATTAAAACCTACTTATCAGAAAATAGTAGTTAAATTTACCGAAAAGTAAGCTTAGGTGTTGAAAACTTATGAAACAACAACTTCAAGCTAACATTGCTGATGTCAAGCAACTGATATTTTCTTTTTTTGAAATATCTTAAAAGAGTTCTTTAATTCTTAAGTTAGATATGTATCTTATCGTTCAACAACCCCTTTGAGATCCTTGAAATATTTGCTACCTAAAAAACTAAGCCAAAAGCAAAAAAAAAAACTGAAAAAAAACTTGTAGCAATCACAAATGAACATAATTATGCTAAAAAGTGAACAACGAACTCGCCAAAAAAAAGAACTATAACAACAACTAGAACAACAACAACAACTGGTCAAAGACACGACTCGAGAGAGTCTCGATTGTGTTAAAAGCATCCCTTTTGGCCGAACTATGCGGCAAAGTTTAGTTCGTATCCTGGGGCAGAGACACGCACGCATTTCAATTACTCAGCTCTCATCTGGTTTAAAGCTCGTGCAGTTTTGAATATCAAAATAAATCGTAAACAAGGTCACATTCCTGAGCCTGTGTGTGTGTGTGTGGGTGTGTGTGTGTGTGTGGTGTGTGTGTGTGTGTTTGAATGCGTTGCCTACACAGAGAGATACACACACAGAAAAGTTCGTTCTCGTTCGCTTGTTCGTTCCGTTCGCTCGCTCTTTCTGGAATGTTTTCAATCCCTTAACTTAACCATAGTTCGTTCCTCAACTTGCAGCAAAATGTGTGCCACAAACAACAAATCAAAGAAATTCTCACATAACCTGAAATCCATAGACAACAGAAAGTGAAGAACGTGAACAAAAAAGAAATAAGAAAGAAAAGAAAACCAAAACAACTGAAGCAAAAGGAGAAATAAACGAGGCATAAGTAAAGAATCACAACCAAAAGAAAAGCTTTAACTTAAATATTTTTTAAGTATACAACTATACTAAATACTATAAAAACGTAAAAAAAAATAAAAAGAAAAACAAAAAAGAATAGTAATAAAAACTTAGCTGTAAGCTATAAGTACGTACATTTATAATTAATAATAATAATAATTAATAATTGAGAAACTATCGCAAGTGCAGAGACCAAAATAAATATAAACCTAATGGCAGTTTGTGATTCTCGGTGATATGGTGTAAATGTGATAAACAACGTTATAAAAGTTTTAATGCAATTACAAGCAACAATAATAATAAACAACAACAACAACAAACTACAACAAGCGCTAAGTTCTTAGCAAATTGTGTTTTCGACTCTACGTTTTTTTAATTTCGCATAATTTGTAAAAAGAAAAAGTATAAAACAAACAACAATAATAACTATATACCTATAACTATATACACCCACATATATATATATATGTATATACATATATATATCTATATATATATAAATAAAACTAAACTAAGCCTTGTCTCTGTAAGCTAATTAAATAAAACTAAATTAAGTCGCACAAAAACCAAAAATCCTAAAAACCTACAAAGAAAACCCCGTGGAGTAGCAGCGGAAAAAGGCGTAGTGATTTTTTAAATATTCTATTAACTGCACTGCCGGCATATTTTTGACAATATATGATTTTAATCTAACAAAAAAAAATAAAATAAATAAATAAAAAGAACAATCCCAGAATTACATACGTACAAAGAAACTAATTAACTCAAAACGTATGCAAAGATTCTTATGAAACAAACAAACAAAAAGACAACTAACTACAACATATAAACAACAACAAGAAGTTGAAGCGACAAACAAAATGCAATAGTTTTACTCACTCGCAAAGGTAAACATATGATAAGAGAAAAGTGTAAATATTTAAGAAAATATGAAAGAAATCAATGGCAAATAGCAGTCTTCTTGACATTGCACACACCCTGTAATTTATGTCAAGAAAATGTGTGTTATTTCTATATTATAGATAGCCTGCTCATTGGCCTATTTATTTACAGGTTTTAACTGCTTAAACTCTTTTGAAATTGATCTATTATTAAGTGTTTATTGAATTGAGAAATTAGTTTTAATAGATCTTGGTAAGATTAAAATTAATCGTATTAAATGTTTAGAAAATTTTGAAGATTCAATTGAGCCTGATTAAAATTAAGCTATGAAAGTCTTAAATACAAAAAAAGTATATTAATTTGGTTTCTGCAGACTTCAAAAACATATCTTCCAACAATTTATATTTATTTAAAAATTCCCAAAATATATTTACTTAATTCCTAAATGATTTAAATGATTTGTTTACATTTGTGTTTATTTGCAGTACATTTTACATAAACTGTGATTATGAGTTCCACAAAATCTCAAGTAGCCCTTGCTACAAATATTCCAACCAACTTAGCCTCCGCCTCCGCCACAGCCACCTCCACTGCGGCCGCAGCTGTTGTTGTCGCCGCCGCCGTTGCCTCAAATAACAGTACGACGTCACCAGCAACAGGAACAGCAGCATCAGCAGCAGCAGCAGTAGCAGCAACAACAACTACAACTGCAACAATAGCAGCAGTGACGTCACCAGCAGCCGCAACTGCAACAACAGTGACAACAATAACAACACAAACAGCAGCCAGCAACAGCAACAACAGCAGCAACAGCAGCAGCAGCAGCAACAACAGCAACAGCAACAACGAGGACACATCTTCCGCCTCCAATTTGGGGCGTCAGAACAGTTTTGGCAATAGACGCGTAAGTACACAATAGCTCATAAATCAGGAAGAAAACGAGATATATATATATATATAGAGATACGTATATATATATATATATATAGTGATACGTATATATATATATATATATATATATATATATATATATATATATATATATATATATATATATATATATATATATATATCTATATGTATATATATCTATATACATACAAATAGGTCAGTTGTGAGTCGCCTGAATGTGCTCTAGATACTGTCGCTCCCAAGTCGCGCTCTCTCACTCTCTCCCTCTCTTTCTATGCATACATATATACTGTTGCCTGATACATAAGTGCAGCCATGAACTGGAACTGGCCCGTGCAAAAAGATACACGCCCAAAAACTGCATTAACTGGGTCAGGTCAGCATGTAAGGGATGACTGATGGTAGGGTAGGGGGTAGGGGGCGTGCTTACGATTGGATTGCTGCTTTCTAGGAATACGAATTGGAAACGCAATCGCTGGAAATTCCCAATCGACCTGCAAAATGCCAAAGAGATGCATTGAAAACGTGTTTTTGATTGCTGGTTACCCTCCTCCCTCCTTCTCCCTTCCCCACTCAAAAAATGTCCCCAGACGAGGATTAGCAATTTCCACGGAGTTCAAGGTTTATGTGAGCAGGCCATGGGTGGGTGGGCAACTAGCAATGCTTTAGTTATTTATTTATGTAGTTTGGCATGTGGGACAGGTAGCTAACTAAATTTTAATTGACACAAACAATTGCCCTTTAACCTGTCACAGACTAAAATGTTAGAGAACAACGAGCAATGAACAAATCCAAAGCAATGAACATGAAAATTGTCGAACAGCTTCAGCTGGGAGGCTTCCAAGGTCGATTTATTGATTTTTCCCAACGAACTCACACAACAACAACTGATGACGTTCACGGAAGTTGGCCAACACGAAGTTGTCTGCACTTTGATTAACTAAATGCCACAATTTCAAATGCCAATAAAATTTGTTATTTGCATATGCAAAGCACGTGGCAAATTTATGGCAAAAATGTATCTGTGAGATTGTAAGATACAGTAATAACCAAGTATAACCAACAGAATAACCAAGTGGATTGCCTCAAATGTTAGTCGAACAATTATATTGTATGTAGATTGGCATTATGCACTTTACAGGGTATTTTTGATGTATTCTTTGTATGTATTTTTAGCAAATAAATATATAAACAAATCTGCAGTAAAAGGAGTCAATAAATTAACTCAGAAAAGTAAAAAATTCTTAAGATATTTTTATGAAATACTTAAATCAAATACTAATGCTACTTTCGCTCAGTTTTTCCAATGTAATTCTCAACTGGTTTAAGCCTAGCTGCAGTATAGATTCAAAAAGTTGTAAAAGAATAAAACTGCAATTGAGTCTCTTAGATTTCTTGAATAAAGAATATAAGCTAATAAGTAGGTTAACTAAAGAAGAGGGAATCTTATAAAAATACTAATTAAATTATGCAAAAAATGCAATTCTTCAAACTCACTTTAATTCACTTTATTAAACATATTTTCCAAAGATAAATTATAAGTTTTTAAAGCAGACAAACTTCTTTATTAGTTCACATATTTAAGAACTAATTTCAACAGTTTACTATCCGTCAGCTGCTAGTGCTTACTGTACTTGCTTACAAAGCACAGCAAGGCAAATGAAAATGCTCAGCCGAGAGTTCGCCGAATGCCTTTGACTTTGACATTTGCGTTCCGCTTTTATTGCTTCCACTTTCTTGCAACGTCACAATGCCACACCCGTGTTCAAGTTGAGGATGCGTTGAAGTGCACAGCGCAGCATACAAGTGGAAAGTTCAAGTAGTTGCTGTCTCATCAGCAAACCAAAATACTCTGATTAATGAACTGTCCTAACTTTGACTTTCATGTGAACTGTGCGCGAGTTGGGAAAATAAAATCAATGGAGGTCAGCTAATAGCGCAGTGGAAAACCCACTGATTCGGGATAGACTATCTGATGAAGACTGGCTGACCGACTGCCTGACTAACTGATTGCCCAATTGACCAACTGACTGACCGACTGACTGACTGACTAAATGACGCAGTGACTGAGTAACCGACTAACTCAATTCGTGGCGTTGTCCTTCGCCATGGCTGAAATGTCAAAAGGCAGGCAAGAGGCTTTGAAACGATTTATGTGGCTGGCACGGCATAAGCTATAACGGCAGCTAAGTTTAGAGAGTGCTCGACTAGGATATACCCTGTAAAGAATGTATATAAAACTTAACTTGGAAATATGTAAGATATTTAGTTTAATTTGGAACAGAATTTACTTGGGAGATATAATAGACTCTTATGTTTTAGAGTCTGCTCGACTTAATAATACTCTGTAGCAAGTTTTAGCGTAGGTATGTAGCAAGTTGTTAAACACAATTATGTGCTAATTCATTAGAGCTTTTAAAGTATAGCATTAAAAATTTTCGAGTCTGCTCGACATACTAATACTCTGCAGCAAATAACTAAGTCGTAAAGTTAATGTAATTTGAAATGTTAACATTCATTTACAGAAGAGCTATATAATAACTATAGTTTTCAAAGTTTCGAGTCTGCTCGACATAGTCTATGCCCTGAACTCAACACAAATTCACTTACATATTAGTTTAGCGGAATTTGGGGAAAATGCAAAGGTTATTAATAAGGTATTCTTAAATAGGCAGTCGAAACAGTCGCGTTGTATGCGTACAGGGTATTTCAAGAACACAATACTGCTTGCCGCTGTCTCCCTCTCCCCTAGAACATGTGTGTGTGTGTGTGTGTGTGTGTGGATCGTTAACGTGGCCTGGTGTGGCATTTGTTTTACACTTTAATGAGCCAACAATTGCATCACGGGCAGCGTCAATGGTTGAGTTGGATGGGCTTTAGGCCACCATTCTACAGTGAAATCCGTCTGCCTATTGGCTGTCAACTTTGGCATTAAATTAGTGGCAGCTAATTCGAAACTAATTGCTTTCACTCTTGTTACTTTCATTTCCACCTGAACAGGGCAACATGAAGGGCAAACATCTCACACGCAGTCATGCCATGCGTGAGTCAACATCGCCTCCACGCACGCCAACGCCTCGAGCCGCCTCCGAGCAGCAGCAGCAGCAGCAGCAACACCCCAGCGATGCCCATGAGCACAACAACAATAACAATAATAATAACAACAACAACAACAGCAATGCCATACTAAATAATAATAATAATAATAGCAATACAAATACGAATAGCAAAGCACAATCAACTGGACGCGGCAATTCGCCGCTCATGGAAACGCCTGCTGTGATTGTTACTAGTCAGCAACAACAGCAGCAGCAGCAGCAACACCACCAGCCACAGCAGCAGCAGCAGCAACCGCTGAATGTGCCACTGCGAGACGAGGCAGAGTTTCCCAAGTTGTCGCCACCCAAGAAATCTGGAGCTGGCCAACACAATCGCACCAACAGCAGCGGCAGCTCTGGCATTGAATACAACAACAACAGCAGCAGCAGCAGCAACAACAACAACAACAATGGCAAAAAGTTTGTGGTGGATTTGAAAGCCAATGGACTGGACAAGCATCACAACAACAACACGAACAGCAACAATAATAACAACAACAACAACAGCAACAACAACTCTGGTGCTCTGCTCTACAACTCGGGCATGAATTATAAGGCAGCTGAACGCCATGATCGTCATGAGCGGCACGAGATGTCCAGCCAGAATAGCAATCTCAGCAACAGCAATCACGAGGAGGATCAGTATCATTATGAGCGTGGAGCTGGTGGTGTTGGCGGCGGCGGTGGTGGCGGTGGCAAGAAGCATCGTGCCAATACCAATTCAAAGGGCTCGAAACCACGCATGAAGAATCTAACTGGCAGCTCATCGGGCAGCATTGATGGCGGTGGTGCTGGCGGTAATGGTGGTGCTGGCGGTAATGGTGGTAATGGTGGTGGTGGTGGTGGTGGTGGTGCCGCTGGTGGCGTTAACAACTGTGGCAACAATTCTCAAACGTTGGGCAACTCGAACAATTCGAGCAACAACACATCGGGCTTTATATCGCGCGGTAAGTTGTGGACAAGAATGTGGTCCATGCCAGACTCATGGCTCAATTCATTGATTCTAGTCTTTCGTCAATCAGAGAACTCAAGCGAACAGTATACGGACTTTGGTGGCACAGATCTGTTGACCTTCTTTCGTGATACGCTTAACAAGAATCCCAAGGATCGGAATATATTGTTGAAAATTGAAAAGGACTTGATGGAGTTCGTGCAGGATAAGAAGTGAGTTGTTGCAAGACTAACAGTTAAAATACTTATAGACTTCTTTATAAACCTACAAAAACTTCAAACTCTCATAACTGTGGAAATACTTAACTTATTTTCAAGCGGATTGTTCATTTGTTTATAGCTTGACTTCTAAATTGATGTTGCACCCATATTTGCTTCATTTTTAACATAATTCCTTAACTATTTCATAAACTTCAAACGCTTATAGCTTTGACAAAACTTAACTAACTTCCATACAGATTGTCAATTTGCTAATGGTTTGACTTTTTAATTGTTTCTGTTACCAATTTTTATTCATTTTGGAAACTAATCTTTTTAAAAACTTTAAATTTTCATAACTCTGCTAAAACTTAATCAATTTCCATGCGAATTGTGACTATGATAATGATTTTAACTCTTAATATCACATATCGTGACTGCTTTAGCATTTTCTCTGTTAGGCTATCAACAATATTGCAGTATATTTTACAACTAAATCGTATACTATATGCACATAACATTCATATTACTCATTTCTTAGTCGTGGCTGTGAGTATCGATTTCCGTCAACTTCCTCGTACAATCGCATGCTCATACATCGCACGGCTGCCTTCTTTGGTATGGATCACAATGTCGACACGGAGACGCAGCAATGCGTCATTGTGGCCGTTACCAAAGGCACTCGCATACCAGAGGTGAGTTTCTGAATGAATTCTATTGAATTGTCAACAAATATTCATTGATTTTTACCACACAGATTCGCTTCAAATCTCTGGTACGTGGCGACCATCGTGATGATGCGCGCAAGTCAATTCTGAAGCGTGATACGCACAGCTTCGATGAGGTGCGCCAGTCGCCGTATCTCTGCCCTGAGCGTGTCATGCTCGATCGCAAGGCCAAGAGCTTTGAGGAGCGTGAAGATGATTATGATAGAGCGCGCAGTCGCATCTTTAATCGCACAGCGCAACAGGATGGCTACGGCGGCGAGATGCCCAATGAGGAGTGCTATGGCGGTGGTGGCGGTGGCAATGGAGGTTGGCACAATGCTGTCGAGCAACAGCAGCAGCAGCAACAACAGCAGCAGCAACAGCCGCCTAGGCCCAAGCGACCCAATGGCAAGATGCTGCAGATGCAGAATGTAAGCAACTAATATTTTTAATTGTAAACTTATAAAATGAAATGAAATGTTCTCCTCTTTTAGTCGACGGAGTCACGCGATGGCGGTGGCATGCGTTCAGGCGGTGCGGTGCCCAAGTCCCATAACTTTGGCAACTACGGTGGACCGCCGACTGCTGGCGGACCCGGTGGCTCTTCGTTGCCGCGCGGCGATTCAACCAATTCGAGCAAGAGTGGACGCGGTGGATTCGCCAAGCAGGATTCGACTGGCAGCACTAGCACGCCCTGGCGACTGTCGCCCTCGAGCAGCGGGTGAGTAGCTGAGTGAAAGAGTGTGATTTTAATTTGGACCCAACATTCCATACCCAATTCGCTCGCTCTTTCTCTCTCTCTCTCTATTTATATATATATATGTCCCTCTCTATCTATCTATGTATCTATCTTAACCAATTTTGAAACTGTTGTTAAATTTGCCAAAAACCATTTTTGTATGCTACCCAAAACCAACCAACAAACCAACCAACCAACAAACCACCACCACCACCAACAACAACAACAACAACATTTACCAATCCAGCTACAAGACACGCACACAATCCGTGCGCTCCGATTCCGTTACGCCCTCGCCCACGGGCTACGGCAGCGACAGGCAGACGCCGGAGTTCAGCCAGCCGCCGGGGCAGGTGCAGTCTTCTAGTTCTAACCGGGGAATGGCCTCCTATCTGCAGCAGGCAGCCACACCAATGACAACAACAACGTCCAACAACGCGCCAGAGTCGGCATCAGCTTCGGGACTCGTCTGGGCCGTCACAGACATTTCGAGTGTGCCAATTGGCAGCGTCCTCATTGATCCGCAAACCCTCCAACCAATTCTCAATCCAGACGGGTAATTTACAAAAACCAAACACACCAAAAAAAAAAAAAAACAATATAAAAAAAAATCATTTAATCAATCGTCACCAAAATTATTGGAGAACTCTATGTTGTGCTCCAAAAAGAGATAAAGTTATTATCGCAATGCTTTGATTTCGTTTTGCTCTTATTTTCTTTTCTTTTTTATGAAATTCTAATTACTAATTCTCAGTGTATAAAGAGCTCGAAATATTCAATGTTTATAATTTGATTGGAAACTTGAAAAATGTTTGGATAATTTGCATAATAGAAAAACCTAAAAGGAAAAAAACTAGAGAGAGATAATTGCTTGAAATTTAAAATATAATCTTGTAAAGAAAACTATAAATATTTGTTCTACAGTATTTACTGAAATTTTTCAAACTATAATTTTTATTTAATACAATTTCGAAAGGTTTTAACTTGTAGATATTATCATGTCTGTGTGTCTGCTTTGATCTAGTGAAGCTTTTGACATTTTTATACTTTTTATAGTTACTTGAAATACATTTGTAAATATTTCATATTTAATGCCAACTTAACTGAATATATATTGCATATTTACTTTAGTCTTAACTAGTTATTGTTATTACATTTTTTTTTTAACAAGTTTTTACTCTGCTAAATGTTTTTTCTAATAACGCAAGACTAATTACATTTTTGGCCTGCCAAACTGAGCTTTTCTTTCAAGTTTTTCTAGCTTAAATATGCCTTATAATAGAGAGTTTTCTTTAATAATAATATAACCAAACATTTTTAAAAGTTTTTAATACAGAAAACAGTAATTGTTTAATATATATTTTTTGCATTTTTAAATACACATTATTAATGCCATTTCGATGTGCTACCTTTTCAACTTGTTGATGTTGTTTTTGTAAATTATCTGCCTAAAATCAATTCAATTTGATATTGATACGAATAACTGTGCTCCCAATCTCTCGCTCGTCTCTCTCTCTCTCAGTTCAGCCTCAACTCGCTCGCCTTTCTCTCTCTTTCTGTCACTCACGCTCGCTCTCACTTGTACATTGCCCACCCCCACAAAACACTCACCAAAAGCCAAAAAAGCTCTGACGCTCTCGCAATCAATCACCTCGCTCGCCTCGCCTCGCCTTGCTCTCTTTTCTACTCTCTCTCTTTTTTGTTTGTTGATCGTTCGTTCGCCTGCTGCCCTTTGTTGTTGGTTGTCTCTCAGCAACTCTGTCAGTTATATACATACATAAGTGTGCTGTCTGGCAATGTTGTCGTCTAACTGTTGTTCGTTCTAATTGCATTGCATTTTCTTGTATCATCATCCAGCATTTGTTGTTGTTGTTTTTCCATCACAAATACCAAAAAATCACAGAAAAATCAATATATATATAAATATAAATAAGGGAAATTCCTAATGATTTTCTTATGAAAACACAGAAATGTCTGTCGCTGCCGCCGTCTTCACTGCGCACGTTATTTTTTTTCTTTTTTTTCTTTGTAACGCAACATTGTGGCAACCCTGACAACTGTACTTTCCTTTTACTTAACACACACAAACTTAGACTAATATGCGCGTTCTCTCTTTCAACTAGAACGTTGCATGCAAGAGCAACAATGTTGAGTGTGTTGTATAATAAATGTTTACTCTCCATTTGCAGCTCCATTTACCACTACGACCCGTCCAACTTGCCGCCCAATCAGGCGCTGCAACATCAAGCGGGCAACAATGGAGGCGGAGCTGGTGGTGGCAACTATCAAACGAGCGGATCCGGCAACTATGCATCCTATCGCAAATCGTCGCCACATCAGCCGCAGCAACAGCAGCAGCCATCACAGCAGCAGCAGCAGCAGGTGGTGCATCAGCAACAGCAGCAACAACAGCAGCAGCAGCAGCATCAACAGCCACCTCAGCAGGTCTACAGCAATGAATTGTCGTGCAGCTCAACGGAGAGCTATGCCGAGGAGGTGCAATCACCGGGCATGGAATGCTCCGATGGCTATGACAACTATGCAGCCGAGCTGCAGCAGCAACAGCAGCAGCAGGCACCTTCACTCGATGGCAAGGGCGATGAATGTGATAGCCTGTCCAGCGCCACGGGCTGCCTGAGCATTACAACGTCGACCTCAACTAAGAATTATGATCGCATTGAGGTGCAAAAGTATAAGAATCAGGCAACCAGTCCCAACATACCTGCATGTTGTGCCGGCGACAAAGAGCTTGAGGTGGTTGCTCAGCAGCAGCAGCAACAGCAGCAGCAGCAGCAACAACAGCAGCAATTGCAGCAGGAGCCGGAACAGGAAGTTGTGCTTGTTGCAGCCAGCAGCAGCAGCACAGCAGCGTCAGCTGAATTGCCGTCAAGCCAAACGCCGCTGCCAGTGGCGTCGGCCCCCATGAATTGTGATGCCCAATCGCTGTCGCCAAGCACCACGCCATACAGTCAGTGCGATGTGAAGCCCGCCAGCCAGAGCCAAGCTCAGGTAGCCATCGAGGAGCCGAAGACAACCACCTGGGCATATACGCAAAGCTATCAGGCGCCCGATGGTTCCACCGTGTTCCATACCACAACAACGCCCAATAGCGCTGCACCCTACTGCACCACCACATATCAGCAAGGAGTAAGTTTTCGAATTCCCTAATCTCTTCCTACTTGTTATTCAACAATTTGCTTTTGTTACAGCCCGATGGCAGCATCTATGCGGTGCCCCAGGGCATGGTGTATGCGGCATATCCGCAGCCAACGGTTAGCAGCGCCGCAACGCAGCCGCTCTTCCAGCTGACGGGCAGCAGTCAACCAACGCAAACATTGTTTGCCTCACAGGAGGGTGGCGAGCTGCCTGGCGGCACCTACATGATACCTGTCTTCGATCCGGCCCAGCAGCAACGTGAGGGCCTCATACCCGCCCAGGCAATATACCAGACGCCGGCTGGACATGCCACCGCTGTGATGCCCATGGCCACCGCCACCTATCCAACGGCACAATTCGCTGCCGCCGCGCCCAATGGTGCGCCCATCTATCAGGCACCATTGATATACTCCAGCGAACCAGCTGCCGCCCAGTTGCAACAACTGCCGATGGCCACGTATCCGATCGGTTATCCGTATCATTATTATCACATACCCTACTATGTACCGCAACAGGCGGTCGCTACGGCGCCAATGGTGGCCACAGCAGCGTCTGCCCAGCCGCCCAATGGGCCAACGTCTTCGCAGGCTCAGGCCCAGGCCCAGGCCCAGGCTGCTGCTGCCCAGCTGAATCTCGCAACTGCCTCAGCGGCTGGACCGCCCACGGTAGCTGGCGGCCAGCAGACCAGCAACGGTCACATTGTCAGCAGCAGCTCCAGCGGTGGCTATTTGGGTGGGGCGCGCGTGAAGCGTACACCCGGCGGCGGCTCAATACATTATAATCCCAGCTATCAGGCAACGGCGACTGGTCACGCGACGGCGGCCCATCATCCGGGCGCTGGATCTGCCCAGATCATAGCCACGCCCGGTGCCAGCACAACGACATATCATGCGCTGCCCACGCTGACACTGGCGCATGGCGGCGCGGGGGCAAACACTGATCTCAATGCCGCCGCCGCCGCCGCTGCAGCGGCAGCTGCTGCTGGTGCTCATGTCTATGCGCTGCCCGCACAACATACCACGGCGTTGATTCCGACCAACATCTTTCCGTATGCAGCGGGCCAGGCGGGTGGACAGCAGGCGGGGCCACACAGCGCTGTGCTGCAGCAGCAACAGCAACCGCCACCGCAGGCCCCACATTCGGCACCACATCATGCATTGATTGCGGCCACGCCCTTCTATTCGGCAGCCAGCGGTTCAATGGACGCATCTGCCTCACAGTCGGCGCCAAGTACGCCAGCGGCACCGGGACGCCAGGCACCGTTGTTCAGCACACCACCAGCGCCCAATGGCAGCAGCGGGGGAAGCGGCAACAGCAGCGGCATGGCGTCGGGAGCTGGTGGTGCTGGTTATCACAGCAACAGCTCCACACCACACTACTATCACAGCCAGAGCAGCAATGAGGGCGGCTACGCCACGCCCTATGAGAAGCGCAACAATGTCAGCGGTGGCGGAGGTGGCATGGGTGCACCGGCTCCTGGCCGCAAGCCATACCATCCGGGTGGCTATAATCCACGCCACTCGGTGCCAATGGGTGGCATGCCCACGGGCGCCAAGACGCCACTTCTCAATTCCAACAATGAGCCAACGCCGCGCGCTTCGCCCAGCAGCATTAGCCTGGGTGGACCTGGTGGACACTCGACGTCCTCGAACTATCATCATGCTGCACACCGCGGACCGCCGCCGGCGCTGGGCAAGCGTGAGATGAAGCCCGCCCAGATGCCGCTGATCAGTGGCCCGCCGCCCAGCTATGCCACATCGAGCAGTCCAGCTGGCACTGGTGGCTATGAGGCGAAGCCTCCCGTGCGCCTCAATGCGGGCGCCGCCAGTTTTCGCAGTCAGAAGTCGATCAATGCGGACTTTCGACGCAGCGTCTCGCAGCGCAACTCGCCGAGCGCCAATGGAGCTGGCAATGGCAACGGTGGCAACAGCAGCCACGAGAGTAGCAACAACTCGCCCAACAGTATTGTAGGTGGCGGTGGCGGTGGCAGCAGCAACAACAATAGTGCCGCCAATACGCCAAATGCCACCGCTCCGGCAACCGGCATGGGTACTCAGTACATTGTGTTGGATCATTCAACGGGAGCCGCTGTGAACACCTCACCACCATCGCTATATCTAAGCGGTGGCAGCAACGCTGGCGGTGGCGGCAACGGTGCCGGACCGCGCGCCTCGCACATTCCAGCCCAGCTGCATCACAATGCCGGTGCAGCGGCAGCGGCGGCGGCAGCAGCTGCGGCAGCCGGAGCTGGTGGCCAACAGGCTGCAGCGGTGCTCAGTGGCGTTGCCGCCTTGGGTGGCTACAATCCCAATGCCGCATCCGGTGTTTACATCAAGTATGGCCAAACATACTTTGCGCACGTAAGTAAAACCTCAGCATTAGCTCAACTGAGTTGGGGAACTAATGAAACATTCTGCTCTCCCGATTGCAGCCCTTGCCCAACAGTCGACGTTCGCCATCGAATGACATACGACCACAGATGGCTCAGGTTACCGGCATGTATCCCGCCGCAATGATGATACAAGGTGAGCACCAGCAGCAGCAGCAGCAGCAACTGTTTGAGCGAAGAGAGTGCATAGCACTTGTGAGAGGAATGGAAGTAGCTGTGAGATGAAGTGAAGCAGTGTGGAAACTGGGAAAGTGATGGGAAGATCTGATGTGATGGATAAAGCAGAGTGCTGATCAATATTTGCAGAAACTCTTAAGAGGAATGGAAAGATCTATTAGATGAAGTTGAAGCAGTGTGGAAACTGGGAAAGTGTTAGGAAGATCTGATGTGATGGATAAATGAATGCAGAGTGCTAATAAATATGACGAGAAACTTGTAAGAGGAGTTTAAAGATCTGATAGATGAAGATGAGGCAATGTCTAAACTGGGAGACTGATTGGAAGATCTGATGTGATGGATACATTAGATGAGGATAAAGTAGTTTGGCAACTGAGAAAGAAAAAGGATAATTGTGGATCTCTAAGCTAAGTAACTTGTTGCAGCAGATGCATTTAGATTGTAAAGCAATTCAAATAGTTTGGAATCAATATGTAGTAGATGAATGAATGCAGAGAGTTTAGAAATAAGAAGAGAAACTTCTGAAGCGAATAACATTTGTGATCAGAATATAAATCTGTGATACATGAAGATGATAAATGAATTCAGTGAGAATATTAAGAAGGAAAGATGGAAAGAGGAAGTTCAAATGTCAATTACATTAGCAAAGCTGTGAAGTTTTATGAATTATAAGATGCAGATTCAGTTGAACAGAAGATGCAAGTAAGGGCTGAGAATGTATGATGGATAAATGAATGCAGATTGCTGATCAACATTTTCCAATATATACAACTAAATGGACACAAGTAGATTAACAAACTTAGAGGGTATCTTAAGTACTGATTAAATTTCATCATCAGTTTGAATTGTATTATTTAAAAGCAGAAGTATTTAATACTATTAACAGCTAAAACTTATGAGTTGACTTAAGACAAAGTTGTTAAATCTAGACAGCACAATTAACAAACAATAAGAGTTGCTAATAGGTTGAATTACTTAGTACTTTGCATTTATTTAAAAAATTTAAAACGTAAACTATATTTAAATGCAGCTGAATGTACTTTCAACTCTATTCCTTATGTGTATAAACAACAAATCTATAAATTCTTTAGTCAAAAGATACAAATGTATCTTATAAGTATCTCAAAAAAGTATCTTTACTAATTTTCATACTCTTTTCGCTTGCAGCACCTCCACGTCATCCAAGTCGTCATCCGAATCCGAACTACAAGGGATCGCGTCCACGATAAGTTCACCGCACTGTGGTCAATGCAAGGACGCTCATAACACAAAAACCACAACAGCAAAAACCACATCAACAACAACAACAACAACAAAAAAACATAAAAAGAAAACTACATACACATAACGGCATACCTAAGATAAATATAAATAGCAACCTAATCTAGTGGAACATAATGTAGATGACAAAACAAAACAAAGCAAAACGAGAATGAAAGAAAAGTGAAGAATTGAGAAATGAACAGAAGCGAGAATGCAGAGCAGCAGAAAAGGAGCAAAGGAAGCGAAGAGAAAGCGAGCAAATTGTTAGGCAGCAGCAGTGGTGACTGAGAGGGGGAAGTTGGCAGCAGTGGGATGAGCAGGAGAAGGAAGAGAAGGGGGGGATAGATGTGGGGGAAGTATGTGAAAATTGTTATCTTCCGCAAAGAGAGAAAGAGAATAAGAAGAGAGAGAGAGAGAGAGGACAGTAAATCAACTTAGCGTATAGCCCTAGTTAAGAACTACAAGCAAACAATAATTGAAGCAACAACAACAGCAACAGTAACAAGATCAAGAACAACAACAACAGCAGCAACAAGAACAACAACATAAAACATAAACCATAAAACAAATCAGTAAATATAAACAATGCTGTATATTTTGTGCCATTAAAAATAGTCTTTAAAACAAAATAAGAAGAAAATAAGAAGCAAACGAGTACCGAAGAAGCAATAATTGAACACAACGACGGCGGACGAAGGACGAAGGACAATGGACAATAGACAGATAGAACTCTAACTGGACTGTGACCCACATTAAAACTATAAGAGTATTTAATTTTGGCAGAATTCTCGAAATCAGAAATCTTTACAACTGACTGACTGATATGTCCGATAGTTAAGGCAAGACAACAGCAGCTGAGAATCTCCAGACTTGATGTATCTGCAACTCCCATTCTTATTAGGAATCCATTCAGTTTGTTACGCAAACAAATTCCCCAATTGCTGCTAACTGTAATGAAAATGATAAAATGTATTATAATTAATATTTATGGTCTTGCTTTGGTGTGTTTAATTGAATGCGTTTTAATTATGTTAGAAATCTCAACCAAGAAAAAGCAAAAGATATGTAACTCCAACTCAAATGACCCGAAACTGGCCAAGACAGACTGCTGCCAAATATAAACGATATTGTGGGCATGGCTTTTACTATATTTATACTTATTTTGTATTGCAAAATTTGTAATTTGTAAAGCTCTTTGGCATTGTTTGGCTCCACAGCGGATTCTCGAAATGTCATCAACATCAACTGTTCAAAAGTTCATCAAGTTTTGTTATTAAGTCAAATTTAATATTAAACATTATTATTATTATAATTACTATTATTATTATTAGTTAACATTATTATTATTACGCTGATCATTTTGTGAAATTTTTCATTTGAATTTCTTTATTATGTTTATGTTTTTCTTTTGATTTTCCATTTTCATTTTGAATTAGAATTGAATTCTTTATGTTCGTTTATAATTTCTGTTCCTTACGGCAAAGAAGCTGCACTTTAATTTTCGTTATGATTAATAATAAGAAAGAGTAATAAAATGAAATATATACATAGTAAACAGATGAGAGGAGGAGAAGCAAAGAAAAGAGAAGCAAAGCAAAGCGAAGCGCAGCGATGAGCAAGGAAGAAGTAGAAGGAGAAGAAGCGGTACATAAGAGCCAAGCAGCTATACATTTATTGTTAAACAAGATATTTAGCTTAGCGTATAAATTACATATGTATATGTACCATTTAACATATATACTTATATGTATATATATTTATTATATATATATAAATATAAATATAATATATATATATATAAATATATAGGCAAGTGAAACGAGAAAAACAAAATAAAAATCTTAGTTAAAGTTGCGTTGTTGTATTTTCGTTTTCATTTCACTTTCTTCTCGATTACTCTTTCAATTTCTATTTTTAGTTTTCGCCTTGGCCCATGGATCACTTAAGCACTGTGTATACCGAGAATTGTGTGACATGACAAACTTTCGTTATGATTTGTTAATGTTTCATTTGTGCTCTCGTACAACGAACTATAAAACACTATACAGCATAAACTGAACTCATACCTTAACTGTTTTTCAAACTGTATGTCTAAATGTACATAAACAATAATTTACAAACCCAAAAAACAATGAACCTAAACTAAGTAGATTAGGCGGACAGGACAGGACCCAAAATAAAAAAGAATAAGAAGAGCAGTAGTATCAGAACATGATGATAATGATGATCATGATTATTTGGCGCAAATATTTGGCACAACAATTTGTAATCGATAAATATTTGCACCAAATACATACAGCAATTAGAAAATGTTATCGAAGCCTAACTATCTATCTATTATCGAGATTATCATTTCAAGCATTGCAATTCTTATGAACTCACTCAAACACCTAAACTAAGTATAGCTTTCAAAAGTGCGCTAAAAACAAAAAGAAAAAAGAAAAACAAAATAAATGCTAAATGCAGCTTACATAACATAAAATAACATAACATAACATATATCTAAATGCAATACAATTAAAGAGTATAAAACGTACCAAGTAAGTTAGAGAAACTGCTCAAAAACAAATAGAGAAAAGATCAAGAGAGAAAGAGAGAAAGAAAGAGAAATTTGAAATAATAAGCACAAACGTATATTGTACCAGAGAACGAACACAGAAACGCTTTTGTTGGCTAGTCCCGCAGAACCCAGATAGATAGAGTCAGTTAAGTGGTAGCTAGCTAGTGTGTGGAATGACAAATGAATGCATTATAAGCGGAAGGAAGATGATCGAAGATCCTGAAATACTCCTACACGTATTGAACATTTGCTCCTGTTGTGGATTTCTTTGTTTGTTGCTCTGTTTGTTATGAAAAGAAATACAAAAAATAATGTTGAGAGTAATGTTGAGATCGTTATACCGAGGGAGAAAGAGAGAGAGAGAGAGAGTGGAAAATATAGAGAGGCAGTGCATTGAGCAAGAGCGTGCGCGGGGATAACAATGAGGAGAAGATTAGGCATAGAATATGGGAAATGAAAATAAACAAAACCCTTGAGGGGCAAATATGTTATACAATATTATTATTACATCATGATTAATCTAATGGTAAAAATGCATCGTAATTATAATTATACAACAACAAATGCGACAAAAAAAATTAAAACAACAACAACTCGAACAACAAAACCGCACGCAAAAGTACTCGTAATAACGATTTAAATGAGATAAAGACAAAAAATGAAGTTTTTACCGACGAGCATAATGATAATGATAATTATGATGATAAAACAAAATAAATAAAATGTATTTATTTATTTTAATTTATATATACACTAGAGAGTTATTACAAATATATATATACATAATGTATAAGGCAAAAAAAAAGAAAAACAGTTTGTTTTATTATAAGGTAGTTGGAAAGAAATTTAGGAAGTTAACAAAGAGGAAATAATATCTGAAACTAGACTACAAAAGTTGCTTAACCCCTTGACATATTTTCAAAATTTTCCAATTCGCATTACTTTGGTAAAACTCAACCGATTTTGATAAACGAAGTCGTTTTGATTATTGTTTCTTATCTTAATTGATTTGGCATCTTCATATTGTTTATTTAAGCAATTTAAATTTTTTCGAAAATTTTCAATTTTTTGCATACATACCCCTTGAAATTTGTTCGAAATTTTCGAGTTCGCATTACTTTGGTAAAACTCAACCGATTTCGATAAACGAAGTCGTTTTGAATATTGTTTATCATTTTAAATGATTTGGCATCTTCATGTTGTTTATTTAAGCAATTTAAATTTATTCGAAAATTTTCAATTTTTTGCATACCTACCCCTCGACACATTTTCGAAATTTTCCAATTCGCATTACTTTGGTAAAACTCAACCGATGTTAATAAACGAAGTCGTTTTGATTATGGTTTTTCCTCTTAATTGATTTGGCATCTTCATATTGTTTATTTAAGCAATTTAAATTTTTTTTCGAAAATGTTCAATTTTTTGCATACATACCCCTTGAAATTCTTTCGAAATTTTCAAAATTTTCCAATTCGCATTACTTTGGTAAAACTCAACCGATTTTGATAAACGAAGTCGTTTTGATTATGTTTTCCTTTTAATTGATTTGGCATCTTCATTTTGTTTATTTAAGCAATTAAATTTTTCGAAAATTTTCAGTTTTTGATACCTACCCTTGACATTTTTTCGAAATTTTCCAATTCGCATTACTTTGGTAAAACTCAACCGATTTTGATAAACGAAATCGTTTTGATTATTGTTTTTCTCTCAATTGATTTGGCATCTTCATTTTGTTTATTTAAGCAATTTAAATTTTTTCGAAAATTTTCAATTTTTTGCATACATACCCCTTGACATTTTTTCGAAATTTTCAAAATTTTCCAATTCGCATTACTTTGGTAAAACTCAACCGATTTTGATAAACAAAGTCGTTTTGATTATTGTTTCTTTTCTAAATTGATTTGGCGTCTTCATTTTGTTTATTTAGGCAATTTAAATTTTTTTCGAAAATTTTCAGTTTTTTGCATACCTACCCCTTGACATTTTTTCGAAATTTTCCAATTCGCATTACTTTGGTAAAACTCAACCGATTTTGATAAACGAAGTCGTTTTGATTATTGTTTCTTATCTAAATTGATTTGGCATCTTCATATTGTTTATTTAAGCAATTTAAATTTTTTCGAAATTTTTCAATTTTTTGCATACCTACCCCTTGACATTTTTTCGAAATTTTTGAGTTCGCATTACTTTGGCAAAACTCAACCGATTTCAATAAACGAAGTCGTTTTGATTATTGTTTATCCTCTTAACTGATTTGGCATTTTCATTTTGTTTATTTCGATTAAAATGTTAACATTCATATAAATTATATATACTAGCTCCACCATAAATTACAGCAGAGTAAACAGGACAATATGATATGATTAATTAGCTATGAAAACGCATTGGACGCCCTCAAGGTTAATAATTCTGGCATTCGGAGCACGTTAACATTGAGGGCATAAAAACAACTCGAGCAAATAGAAATGACTGTTAAAAACAAAGAGATATCTAGAGATATGCTTATGCAAACATTGTTTGCGACCCAATAACCCAGAATAGACGTACAAATGTAGGGGAATTTATGAGAATTACGTATGTGAAGACCCACTTTAACCTCCCCCAAGCACAGCACAAGTTCCATTGTCTCTCGTTTATAGCAATAATTACACAATTTCAGGCTGGGAACGTTTTGACGTCTTCATAACACGCGCGAATGAGCCAAAGAGAGAGAGAGAGAGAGAGAGAAGAGAGAGAGAGAGAGAGAGAGAGAGAGAGAGAGAGAGAGAGAGAGAGAGAGAGAGAGAAAATTCATGGACTCATGGACTCTGCAATGCCACCAACAGTTTTTGGGAAACGGGACAACAACAAATTACCCTGAAATGTTTGTGAACGCAACTAGGAATAGCTTAGTTTATTTTATATATCTATATTCATTTCGGGGCAGCCGCTGTCGTATCTTGACTGTGCCATCAAGTGGAGACGACGACCACATTCTGAGCGTCCCATAAATCTGCCAAAAGAAGAGGAACCCAAACAGCGACAGGTTGCAGCTCAATAAAGAGCTAAATAAATATATAATATCGTCTATGGGCACGGCAAAAAGGGATGAGTTCATTTAGGGTTCGCGTTCGATCGATTCGAACTGGCAGGTAGCCCAACTAACTAACCTGTTTACTTTCTTGTACCCACGACAAGACAATGGGCCAACAAGATGCGACGGCTGCTGTTGCTGTGGCTGCGGTCAAAATCAAATGGTCAGCGCTTTTGTAAACTGGTGACATTTAAAAATTATGGCATGTAAATGGAAGGCATTCCGGGAAGCGTTGACAGCCACAGCATCAGCCTTAGCCTTAACCACAGTCGCAGTCGCAGTCGTAGTCACAGTCTCGATCACATCTGAGGGGGGCTACTGTTAATCAATTTAGTGTCTGGATGAAGTTATTTGTGCGGCGTGCGCAGATGGCCCAAAAGGATAAGCGAGCTGTCGAGTGAAAGGTTGTTCGATGCACTTGCCTGATAAGCGCTGAGATCTTTACATCTTTACATACCTTCTAGGCACATCTATGCATTGGCCTTTGTCTGCCCTACGCCCCACGGGGCGTATGCGTGTTAAAGCTTTCATTGCTGACGTCGCTGTCAAGCTTTGCGCTCTTGATATATCGCACAGCATTAAAGTGCCGCCTTTGTAAGCCGGAGACATCAAAGTGCACACACACACACACACACACACACACACATGTTCAAACATTTGCATACACTACACACATACGTGCACTCGAAAAGCCATAAAAATCACTTTGTAGTCTGAACAGCAGAAGGAGAGGGGTTAGCGGGGGGAGCAGCTTCGTGGAGGCGGCGCATCAGCGCAAACTATGCAACGCCAACAACAACAACAACAGCAACAACAACAAAAAGTGCAATGCAATCAATTCAAAAGAGCTGCCAGTGCATGAGAAGGGCAGCAACATAAAGAGAGAGCGAAGCAGAGCGTAAGAGCGAGAGAGAGAGAGAGGGAGAGAGAGAGAGAGGAAAGGTGGAGCTGTCAGCAAACGGCAGGCAGCATTTAATCCTGCAAAAAAGGCATTGCGAGGCAGCATAAAATGATGTTAATCCTTAAATAACGTGAGCAAGCGGCTGGCTGAGGGCAATGGGCAATGGGCATGAGAAGTGTCTGAGAGGGGGCAGACGTGTGGGAGGAGGAGGGGGGACTGATGATGACGATGATGGCGACAGCAAAATGCCAATTGAATGCCAAGCGGCTTTAAGTGTCGGCCAGCAAGGCAGAAAAAAAGCATTAAGCAAGTGAGCACTTGGCAGAGCAGCGAAGAGAGAGGCACGGAGAGCGAGAGAGATAGCAGGAAAGAACAGTTAAAGTGCTTGAGGCGCGTTTCAATTGAACGATGAAATGGGGAAAATACATGAATCCGTAACAGATGTTTAACGAACTATAAGCAGTTTGCTTAAGTTGGCATAATGTGCATATTTAACTAATATCTGAATGCGGAAGAAAGTTAAGACGGCCAAGAATTGTATATAGTATTTTATTAATAACCAAAGTTTACGTATTCAGTTGTTGTGATTGTTTGTTTATAATTTATTACAGTTGTTATATTTATATAATAATATATTCGTTTGTTATTTATTTTAGCTGTGCTTATAGTACACTCATTATTTATCATTACTTAAAAGCTTATTAATATTAATGTTAAACATGTAAAAATGTGATATGATTTAATTTTTTCTTTATTTTTTTGCAAGAAAAACAAAGTTAATTAATTGAATAAATAAATTATTTTATTAGACTTGTAAATTAAATTTTTAGTTTATTTTATTTGTTGTTTATTTACTTTTTATGAAAAAAAGCAAAGTAAATTAATTAAATAAATAAATTATTATATTAGACTATACTTGTAAATTAAACAAAATCTATTATTTATTAGTTTTTCTTACATATTATTTATTACTTATTACTTAATATTTATAATTTAAAATTTATTTTTTATTATTTATTATTTATTATATATTATTTATTACTTATTACTTATTATTTATTGTTTATTTTTTATTCTTTCTATTTACTATTTATTATTTATTATTTACTTTTTATTATTTTTATTTATTATTTATGGTTTATTTTTGTATTATTTACTACTTATTATTTACTTTTTATTATTTTTTATCTATTATTTATGGTTTATTTTTTATTATATACTTTATATTATTTTTTATTTTATTATTTATAACTGCAAATTCTGTAAATATTAAAATTTTAATTTTAAGTTGTATAAATTTTAATAAATGTTCCATCATTTACAAACAAGTAGTAGTATTATCTTACTATATACAATACCCTGTCTTGAAATGAATCTATGATCTTGCAACTGCCACAAATATGCTTAGACTTTAAATCAGTTGGCTGAGTCTTTAAGCTGAAATGTTAAATGGCTACTTGGAACTCCACTTCCGCCACATAGTCGCATATCGCATCTCTGGAGTTGCCTTAACATGGTGGCATGCCGAATGCCGCGGCGTCAACCAAATGAAAATATGTTGAAAAACTGTCAACTTGCAGCTTTTGGGTCCGTCAAGCGGTTTGACCCCAAAAAAGTCAAGTGCGCCGCTGTCCGTCGCACTGTTTCCGCCGTATGTTACGCTTTACTCTCCGGCTTATCGCTGCCCTGCTCTGCTCTGCTCTATGCTATGCTATGCTCTGGTTGCTCTGCTGGCGGCAGTGAAGCGTGGGCAGCATCCAGAAGCCACCCACCCAATGGCACACAACCGCAGTGGCTCAAAGCGAAAGAGACTCAAGCGTAAACTCGGCTCAATACAGTTGGCTCAATTGCCTGGCACGCGCCGGCGCACTCAATTGGCCCATTGTTGATGGCACAAGGGGCAAAAGGGGGCGCGGCCGCATGGCGAATTCACTCAAAATGGGGGACGCCGATGGGAACTCGTTCCTCGCGTGCTGAGCGCGGGGCGTTGCCGTTCGAGCGCGACGCCATGGCAACCAATCACCACACAACCCCCGAGACGAGCTGAGCTGAAACCAGTTGAGCGGGTTTTCTCAACGCTCATTCAGTTATGTTGGTGGTGGTGCTACGTGTGTGTGCGTGCGTGTGTGCGTGTGTGTGCTGTGTTTGCTTTATGCTGCCTACCACTCTCGAAACCGGGTCGCTCGTCGTCGTCAGCGTCGTCGTCGTCGTCGTCGTCGTCGTCACATCCATGCTGATCCATGAGCCATCAACTGAGGCAACAGCGCCGGCAGTTTATGCAGTGGCCTCGTAGCTGTAACAACGTCGCTCGCCTCAACGCTCGTGAGCTGCCACAGCTGCCTCGTTGTTGTTGTTGTGTTTGATACGTCTCATCGACGTCTCATCATCATCGCCGGCCAGAGAGCCGGAGACATTTAGAATCGTCTTGGAACCGGACCCCGTCTGGCGTCTGTTATCGCGCCACGCGTTTCGCGCCGTTTTGATAAGCAGCCAGCGCTGCGAGTTTTTAGCGACGGCGAAAAACCTTAAACACAATATTCATTCAACAGAGAAATAAATAATAATTCTAATTATAAGAATAACAACCACAAAGATATCAAAATCCAGTGAACAATTTTCCAAATTTCGTATGTGCTTATCAATAAAAGTGTTATTAAACGAGTGCTTAGCTTCCCCATACTCATACTCACACTCATATTCATACACCCACTCCAACTCACGTTTATTCACATTTGCAATACATTTGCATGCAGTTGACAGTGGCATCTGTGGGACGCTTGACTAACTGATCCGTCAAGACGTCTAAACATTTCACAAAGTCGTCCAGCAACAAGTGATCTATCAGTTAATAGATCCCAGATCAATAGCCAAAAGCTGGCTCAAGAATTTTGTGCAAAAGACTTGGATTAAAAATCGCCAAAATTGTGGAGGCAATTAAAATGAAGGTAAGCCAAGTCACAACTCTTTTGTTGTTTATTTCTTATTCCAACATAAAAAGTTTATTGATTTCTTATATAAAGTTATAGATAAAATAATAAATAAACCTTTTGTTGTCAACATTTTAATGTCCACAACTTAAACAGTTTGTTTACATATTCTTTCTTCTTGAGTTTAAGTTTCATAAACTGCTTTTAAATTGTTGATTAAAGTTAATAGCAGTTTAATTATACTTTTTATTATAATATGATTTACTTTCCTGATATTTTTAAAAAACCATAGTAAATTTGCAATTGAAGTTTGCTAAATTACAACTACAAAACGTTTATCATAAAACAGTTAAATTATGTTTAATATTTGTAAACTGTTTCGTATATTGATTAAACATTTTATAACATTACATGTCACATTTAAATGTAAGTCAAAATCTGATTTCAAATCAATGTTAAGCATGATAAATTGCAAAAACTGAGTAATAGTTTGATTTAATAATTCAACTTGTGCCAGCAAATATGTTAATGTTTAGTTTTGATTAATGATAAATGTATTCTTTAGAAATAACACAAAGAATGTTGAATAATTCAAAAGGTATTGAAAACTGTTGAAGTTAAGATAACTATATTTAGCAAATAAATCAAAATAAATTCAGCAATTTTTAAATATAATAAAAATCTATTAGTAATAATATTTATATATTTTTTAATGCCATCAAAGGGCTTTCTATATTTCTAAATTCATTTGGAAAACAATGAAAGCACATTTTTTTTCTTTTTAATAGACACCTACGCAGCACAGAGGAAATGTTGCCTTCCTTTATTTCTGTTTTTTTTTACTTTTATTGTTTAGTTTTTTTAATTGATGCACATGTAAAACCCTTTCGGGTGACCTACAAAACGTGCTGAATAGATATTGAACCAAAAACCCGCTGAGACGCAACAGGCGGCTTTAGTTTGTATAGTTTGCCTAGAGGCAGGGCAAAGGGCAAAGAGCTGAGAGTTGAGAGTTGAGAGAGCAGAGTGTAGTGTATTGGAGGGGAAGTTGGAGTTGCTATCGTATCGCATCTAAAACAATGACCCAATGGGCCAATTCAAAGCCATCAAACTCTCTCGACAAACCGTACTAATAACTTTGGAAAACGATGAGTTTCCAAAACAGACGACAGGCGAGCAATCGTAGCCGCCGTTTGAGAGTCGGTGAATATTAAAAGCACACAAATCGCACCATGGGGGGTGCAACATAGCCACAGCAACGCATTTCAATACTGATTCGAAATACACGAGTATACGGATTCAGATACAGATACAGATACAGATTCAGATACAGATTCAGCTTTAGATTGAATGACGACCATGTCAAGCCCACACGTTGAAATTATGAATCTTATGTGTTGGCCAGCGGCAGGAGGCGGGTATCATTTTGAGTTTGAGTTTAGAGTTTATTGTGGAGCTGAGCTGCAGTCGTATGGCTGGCCAACGGGAATGATAGGCGCGTTTATCATTAGTTAACGTTTTTAATTTCTAAATCTTTTGGAGCATTCGCTCATGACGTCGCTCATTTCAAGTGTGTTCATAAAAAACGTTTTGCTTTAATCGATTTTTACCTCTCGAAGATTTGCTTTGGCTTAGGTATCAATGTTGTGTTTCTTTTATTTTTTTTTTGTCTTCTCTTTTCTTTTTTTTTGTTGTTGGCACCCGCTGAGCGCATTGTGTGAACTCTGACGCAAGTGCTGAGCCACCCACAGGATTCAATGGAATACCATGTTGTAAAATGTTAAATATTCGACATTCGACATCGACAGCAATGAGTTGGCTCTTTGAGATACAGATACAAATATACACATTGTATCAGTTAGATGTTGCATGATTTATGCCTCACGGTTTCCACATCTTTTGATTTTGCATGGCTTTATCCATAAACATAATTTTCATTACCATAGCAAATTAGACAAGGTGCTGACGCTTATTGGGCCGCACATAAAAGGCCTAAATCTGTGTGTTTTTTTTTTCTTTTGGCTTTTATAATTGATCTGCTAGGCCCACGTAAAATCAATTCTAAAGATGTTCGCATGTGGTTAACTCTCTTAATGCTTAACTTATACCTCTTAACTCTTAACTCTTTGCTCTATTGCCGGACTTTTAATAACTGTCAATGTGCACAGCGTGAGATCTTAGGAAAAATGCCGCAGCAATTCGATTTCAAATCAAATGTCAACAGTTCTAAGCCGCAACTAAACCACAATAGAGTCGGGCTTAAATCCCTTTTCTCTCTCTTATTTTGTGTTGTATTTCTACTTGACATCATCGATCTTGACCCGACCCAGTTGTTGTACCCCTCCCCGAATGCTGATCCCCCAAAATGTGCCCAGAGCTATGACGCCACAAAGCGCAGCTTATGAATATTCAATGAATTTTGTTTCTTCTTATTTTTTCGGCTGAGAAAGAGGCAAAGGAAAGGCATAAATATTGAAACTCTTAAATGTCGAATGTCTGCAAAGCAACTATAAAATATACATATTTCAATAAACGATTTTTCATTAATAATTCACTAGGAAATTAAAAAAATAGAAACTCAACTTGAAAAGCTGTTAACGCCTCCCTGTGTTCCAGCAAAGCGGCATGTTTTCTTTAATTGAGAACTATGCGATAAGTTATTATTAGCCCGCTATATGAATGATCATGAGTTGAGCTTCAAGTTGAACAATTTGTCTTCAATGTGCTCAATGTGTCACTTTAGGCATTTGGCTTGTAATTTATTGATTAACTGAGGAGTTGACTGCAGCTCGGAATATTGAATATTAAGAGTTAAAGAAGAGCTTAGGTAAATATAAACAAAAGAAATAAAATAAAAACGAAATACAAAAGTTTGCAACTTTAAAATGAACTATTTTCAGTTTAATTTTCATATTAAATTTTTTAATAATGTAGAGTAAATTGTATTGAGCAAGTACAAGTACAAGAAAAGAATGAAGAAATGCGCGCTTCGTAATTCTAGAATGTTAATTCGCGACTGACTACATTATGTTAGCTTAACATTATTCATAGTGTGTGCCAAATGTTAATGTTAAGTGGCCACACTCTCTAACAGTGACAGTGATATCGATATGCATGCGTGCACTGTTATTAACATACATATGAATTTCAACAAATTGCTTAGGTAATTTGGAAAGCTGATGAAATTAATTTATTAATTTATATTTAATTACTATTTTTATTAAGTTTTATATAATTATTGAACTATTACAGCTTCAAGTTTTAAATATATTAGCAAATTGTTGATAAAGCAAAAAGCTTTGTGAGCAGATTAACTATACAGATGTAAAACGTTTTTTAAAGAATTGACTTAATAAAATAGTGTATTAATAGAATGCCAACAATGTGCACAGAATAGTTGTTGCTATTTATAAATGAATTCAAATTTGTTGCCCACAATTCACACAAAGAATGTTGTCCCTTATCGCCTTAGGCATTATGCGCTTATTATTACATGTCTTTAGCACACAAAAGGTGCATTTTGTAAGCAGATCTGAAGTTGTTAAGTCCCACACAGAAGACAACGCGTGCCAGTTGCAACTCTCTCAAGTGACATCTTGGCCAGGCCAAGAAAAAGCAGCTGCTTGACCAATGAATCAATGCAATGCCCACAGTTTTCTGGGCAATGTAATTGGATTTTTGGCAACAACAACAACTAATGGCTAATTGACAACTGCGGCGTGGCGTGACAATGCTGACAAGAAGTCGACGCCTGACAATAGAGAACCAAGAGAGATTGAAACAGAGAGAGAGTGCGTGTGTTTGTCTCAAAATGCATCTTGAGTTGAGCCAATTGCCCCGATCAGGCACAAAAGACAAACAAATATCACACCTTTGTTGATGCGGCCAGAACAAAACTGCAAAAACCAACGAAGACAATAGGCCAAGTCGAGTGGTCAGCTTGAAGTTTGATGTTGTTCGCCCTTCGCTCTGTTGCGCATGCGCCCCCTTGTAATTCGAATCTCTAGGGAGAAACGTGTCAAAGTCACAGCAGCATTTTTAGCAGGTAAATGTGAAAATTCCCAAAATGAAAATCAAAATCAAATGCAGACGCCAGCCGGCAGAAGGCAGAAGGCAAAAGGCGAAAGGTAAAAGGCAAACGGGCAACTGACAACTGGTAACCGCACAAAAGAACTCGTGTGTATCGCCTGAAGTATATAAAGTGTATTCTTGAGGTCTCTGTGGCATTGTTCGTCGAGTGCATCCGCAAAATAGTCCTTAAAGGACGCTTAGTTGGCTTACAAATGATGCATGGGCCCAAAAGGGGCTCGTACTCGTACTCAACGGCCAGCGGCGGCAGCAAATAAAATTGTAAAATGCCACAAATCATTGTAACTTCTATCTGTGCCACAGACCCAGCCTCAGCCTGAGTCTCAGTCTTGTCGCCTGTCAATGGTACTCGAAAAAAGAAAGAAAAATGCAGTGGCAAGAGAGGGGAGGAAGGGACAACCCGCCCCTAAATCATTGCACAGCCTGCATACACTCTATTGCTGCTGCTGCTGCCCCGTTACCCCGCTGCCCCGTTGCCCCGCTGCCCCTCTGTCTAACAATGCGTAACGACCAAACCATTCGATTTTATTTTACATTTTCCACAAACTTTCATCGTTTGGCAAAATAAATGTTTGCCTCTTTGTCTTTTTGTGTTGTTGTCGATTTGGTCATTAGTTTTCCAATTTTCCTTTTCCCTGCATTTCTCTCTGTCTGCGTGTGTGTGTGTGTGTGTGAAAATATTGTTATTTAATTGTTTGGCAATTGGCAAAAGCTTTTAGAGCTCACAAAACAAATGCTAGTGCCAGACATTAGCTTATCTTTTGCATCTGACGAGAAGCACAGTAGCCAGCTGAGAGAATTAACTTGGAATTTAGTTTAAGTTTTTTTTTGAAAGAAGAAACACCGCCAAATATATTTCAAAGTCATTTTGGCCAGATTCTAAATAACTTAGCCATGCGGAGCACCAACAACAATTTGCATGAACCGAACTGAACTTCGAAACTTGATTTATTGTTTAAACACAAACAGACTCGCCAAAGAACCAACAATACAAAATACAAAATACAAAAAAAAAAACGACGCTGATTTTGTGTGCCACACGAGCGATAACAACAAACGAATGGCAAATATTAAAAAAAAAATATTATTATTAATTTATGCAAAATGCAGATTTAGCTAATTAATTGTAGTCAATGTTCAATAAAAAAAAACATTCAGCTTTACACAATGCAAATCGTAAAAGCTGTAAAAAAACGACAGCCGCAGTCGCAGTTAGCGTCGCAGTCAACGTCGCAGTTAGCGTCGCAGTCAGCGTCGTCTTACTATTGATGTTTAATGTGGCTGTGACATGTTGACCACAAGACAAAGGCATTCAGCATTCAGATTCAGCAGCCACTCGACACGACTCCACTCCACTCCACTCCCCTCCACTCCACTACACTCCCCTCCACTCCACTCTCATCTGAGGCTCATCTGAGCTCTCGACTTTTATGATGAATGCCTTAAAAATGCGATGATCATAAACAACCACATGATGCGCACGCACTGTAAAGCTAAGCTACCCGATGCTAGGGTATGCATTCGTGTGTTAAGGAGATTAAATTTGCATGCTTGTGGCACTTCATTTCAATGCAAACTTTAAGCAGGCGAAGCGAAGAGGAGAGAAATAAAACTTTATATAAAATAAAGTATTAACAATATATAAAATAGTGTATTTAAATTTGCAGTATTAACCGTTACTCTCAGTTTGCATATCAATTAAAGTTGAAGCATTATTCAGCTAGTGAAATTAACTACTCAAAAAGCGACTTAGAAGTTAGTTGACTTAAAGAGCTTAAAGAGCAGATACCCTAATATTTTGACAGGCATTGCAATTTGCAGTTAATTAAGTAAACTGCTATAGCTAAGCGAACCTGAGCGTAGAGTACTTTGAGTTGAAATAAAGAACACTGTTAGATACTTGGGGGCGATTTATAAGCGATTTATTGGCGAATATGCTGGCTGACAGATCCGCATCATTGGGCTTATACCGGTCTCCGTTGCAGACTATTAACTCTCTTCCACTCTCACGTCTACCCTCTCTCTCACTCGCTCTCTTTCTCTATCTATAGCTGTAGCGCTCTTGTCTCTCTTGTTTGCACAACTGCCTTTTGAAGTTTAAGCAAAAAAAAAGTATAATAAGTAATGAAAGACAATAAAAAATGGCATTTTAAATGTTTGACGTTGAGCTGTGTATATTATTATTTAAGTTGAGAGAGAACAAGAGAGATAGATGGAGATAGTAAGAGATAGCAAGAGATGGAGAGCCTGCAACTTTGTTAGAAATGATTCAGCTGCAAAGTATTGCAATAGTTGAAGACATTAACTATAGTTAACAAAAGAAGCTGCAGATAAATGAAATAGACAAAGATTATAACTCATTTAAAATCAATTTGGCGTTTGCTTTTAGCCCCGTTTAAAGCCAAAGTAAAACATAAACATCAAATGTAGCTTTGCTTATCAATTTATAAGCTTAGTTTTTGTTGTTGTTGTTATTATTGTTGTTGTTTTATTTTAGAAACACGCAACGGCAGCTGCCGCAAATGATCAAAACAAGTTCCAGAATCTGAAGCAGTTCGAAAAAAAAGTAGGGCTACTTTAAAGGGGAACATAGACATGGTCAAATCGAGAAACCAATTTTGTGTTTCTGTTTGAGTTTCTGTTTGCCACCGCGTGTCCATTTCCAGCGGGGCAAGCGGGCAGTGGCGGTGGGCATGGGGGGGGGGAAGCCGACGGAATGTCGTTGAGTGTCGAACGCTTTGAAATTTAATATGAAAACGTTGTCTATGCAAATGAATATTGCCACCTGTTTATGTTTATGGTCAATAGAAATGGCAGCACACACACACACACACACACACACACACGCTTATCCAGCAGCTAGAGCAACAAACGGTATTGGCTGCAGCCCATCCGATACGATCCAATCCAATCCGAAATCCCAAAAAAAAAATAGAAGCCGATTCGTACAGATCCCAAAGCAATTTCAGTGAACGATCTATCAAGTGGATGTGAGTGTGGATAATCTTGGTGGGAAAAACGTGAGAACGATCTTGTATGCAAATCACTTTCAAGACTTTTGGAGCAGCATTCCCTCCGCATCCCCCCCTCCCCTTCAGCCTGCTCCTGTTCCCCTTGTTGTACAATAAAATATACGAAAACTAAAACGAAGAAAGTATTAAAATGAAATTTATTTCGTATTTCGTATTTCGTATGGGGCGAGCCACAGTTATAATAAAACGCGTCTGGGAGCGCACACAAAGCCCAATGTTTGCCAACAACAACAGCAACAACAATAGCAACAACAACAATATTGCTTATAGCGGCTGTAAAACACAAGACAGTCAACGGTCTTTCGGGCAACCAATTGCCAGTTTCCCAGTCCCCAGTGCTCACTTCTCAGTTCTCAGTTTGTCAATTCTCAGCTCTCAGTTCACAGTTCCCATTGCCCAATGAACAAAGATCGTTGAGAGATCTTTAGATGATGATGCTATAGCTTGGAATTGAGTTGAGTTGAGTTGAGTTTTGTGTTCTGCAGTGTAATAAAGTGCGACATTTTAAGTCGTCGACTGATCGAGGTAATAACTTGTCAACACCGGCCCCAACAATATAACCATTAAAAAGAAAAAAAAAAAGAAAAGAAGAGAGAAAAAAATAAAACAAAATTAAAAGTGTGTGGCGACCTGGCCAGGCCAACAGAGTCTTTGTCATCGCCAGCGAAACCCCAAAACAATTTATATACACATTTATATATTCATATTCTTTGTGGCATTTTAATTATATTTGTATATTATTATTTTTATTATTATTATTCTTCGCTGTGCGAATAACACTTGTTGAGCATAATACATGTTATATCTGTTGCTTTTGTTTTGTTAGCCAAGCATATATTTTGGCTAGGAAATGGCATGAAAATGCATTTAACATGCAATTGCTGCATTGTGGAGGCTAACTACTTAGCGGCTAAGCGAAACAACAGGCACAACAGACACAACAGCCACAACAGACAAACACATCTTCTAGCTGGCAGCTGAAGATCTCAAAAGTCTTTGCTTCTCTTTCTTTCATTTCTTTTTTTTTTTTGGCTATAAAAACGTTGGCAGCTCGCTGGGCCTATTGGCCGTAAAATATTTTACGATGTTACGCCAACAAAAGCAAGCGTCCAGCTAATCCGCCATGTGCGTGCTGTCCTCCACGCTCAGTCTCTCTATCTCTCACTCTATCTCTCTCTCACTCTCTCTCTCTCTCTCTCTCTCTATCACTATCTCTCTCTACCCCTTTCTTCCTCTTGTGTACCTCCCGCTGAATGGCTTGCCATCATAATATTTGCCTAGGCCAAAAGCGCGCTCGTCTGTGTCTAAAGCCGCAACTGAAACCTGCCAAGTCGGCAACTGTAAATGTATCTATATCTATGCATATGTGTGTGTATGATACTGTATGTGTGTGTGCGTGTCTGTGTGATGTGTGAATATGTTGTGAAAATTGAATGGCATATGCACATTTTGTCGCCAGTGATAAAATTTAATAACGCTGATAAATTTAGCAAAAACATGTTGGGCCATTGACATAAAGCGGTAATTAAGTTTGCTGACTCGCAGCAGGACAACGTCAACGTTTCGAGTCGAGGTGTTGCAACGTGTGTGTGTGTGTGTGTGGTGTGTGTGCGTTTGCAGTTACAGTAAACACTAAGCAGCTTGCACAAATAGCCTAGTGAAAGGTTTGATAACTTTAATAGGAAAAGCCAACTTAATAGACTTTGTAATTTTTAAGTACAGGGTCTAAAAATTGTCTAAACTACGAAATAAGAATGTTTTAACAGCCAAGAGTGAGTCATTTGCAGTTTATACATAAATATGCAACTCAATGCAAGAATTTATCAGTCAACTCCACTTTTAGCCAAGAATTTATCAATTAATAAACTATTTGTATTGGAAAGTATTGTCTGTACTTCGCAATTTTACTCTCTTACTTTGTTCTCCTTGTTCTGTTTAGTTATAAGCATTCATTTTTATTACAAAACTAGCTCTCAAAGTCTCTGAGGTGGACGGATTGTATATGCTGATCAATATTATATATACTTTATAAGGTCGGAGATGACCCCTTCTGCCTTTTCACAAGCTCAATAGACTATCTACTTGTTAAGTACAGAGTCTAATTAACTTTGTTTTAATAAGACAACTTCATGCATTACTAAAGCCTTAACTTCATTGTGTTTCACTGCCTTTGCCTGTCCATTTAGCCAGCACTCACTGTATTCCCATAGAAAAGCTTTCGCTTTTTTGATTCGATGCTGTTCTGTTCTGTTTTCTGTTGTGTTATAGCGGCCATTAATTTGATTGGATCAATGGATGCGACAACAGCAACAGCTATAGCTATAGCTATAGCTATAGCTGTAGTCACAGACAATGGCATACAGAGAGTCGATGTCTGAGCTGCTCTGTCGTGAAATATTTGTAAACATTTAACCAATTTATGGTGCAGCAGAGTGCGAGTATTGTATACTAAATACATATACAATTATGCATATGTGTATGTATTTGTGTATCTGTGTGTAACTGTGTGTAGCTGTGTGGGCGCATCATTCGTTTTCATTCATAAAGAGCAGTCATTAAATAACAATCAGCTACAACGCTGATCTTAACGCCAAACAAACGCCGACGTGTAAATTGCCATAATATATTTAAATATTTTAAAGCACAATATCCCACGCAAAGCATAACGAATACAACAACAACAACAACAACAACAAAAGGTAGCTCTAATTAAATGCCAAACAGCCTTATTCGAAAGTCTTTCAAAAACGAAAATAAAATATATTTTGATTTGGTTTATAAATCAAATGAAAACTTTTATATATATATATATTATTACTATATTATAAAGAATGTATTGTTTGCTGGCGCTTAGACTTGCATTTGCTGCTATTTTGATTACAACAAATATTATTATTAAGCATTATTACTGTTGATGTCAAGTCGAGTCTTAAAGCGCCTTAAATGGAGCCCAAAGACCTTAAGAAAACATTCGCCAAACTGTCGCAGCGACAAGTGGCTTGAACAAAAGATAATACACATACACATATTTATACATTTATATTTATATTTATCATTATATGTAGTTTGACTTTTTTATATATATATATATAAATTGTTGTTGGGGAGCGACTTTTGTCATGGAGCCTGCAACATTCTCACGCTGTTTACATTTCTTGATTTTCATTATTTGGATTGCCGAGCATTTGTCCCTCAGCCAAAAAGCAAGGCAGCCAACAGCCAAAAGATGACAAGTCACCAAGCGTATCAAAAGAGTATCTCAACCAAGGGCTTTTGTCTCTTTTTCTCTTTATTTATTTATTTATTATTTTTCTTGAGACCATCCATCGATCGAATTGAAACTGCTCCCATTGATGATCGCTCAATTTGCGCAATGACGTGAAAATTATCTATGAATCGTATTTTTTTTTTTCGTTGTGGGTAATCGATCTTCTAGGCGTGCAGCAACCACTGAAGATGATATAGTTATTTTTCAGCCTTTTCCCTTTTCTTCGCTCAGTTTTCCCATTGTTTGCCACAGCGGCTACTGTTGAAAGTCAAAGTTTTGAGGCAGATCAATGGCTTAGTCGATCAATTGATGAGTTGCCTGCAACTTGTGCACATTCAAATGGGCTTGTCTACTATGTATATGTATGTGTATGTGTATGTGTATGTGTATGTGTATGTGTATGTGCAAGTGTGCAACTCTCACACCTTCCCATAGGCATGTGGTGTTATCAACTATCAGATCCCCCCTCCCCTACACCGATGGGGCATTAAATGGCAGCTTGTAAATTTTATTGCATACTCTTCAGCGTCTTTCTGCCTGTTTCTCTGTGTTTCTGTTTCTTTTTATAGTTCTTGCTGGCCTTTTGTATCGCTCTTTGCATTTTATATTGTCTTCGCCGCTGTTATTTATGACATTTAGGCAAAAGTTGCAAGGTGCAAGTTTTGTTTATGGAATTTTTATGATCGCATAGACAGAGAGATCTCAAGATCTAGTAAGCCATTACTCGAGAGTTTTCTATATAGCGTTATAAATAATATATATATATATGTATAATATATATGAAATTCCTATCTTATCTTATAAGATGCTAAAGTCCGCTGTGAACTGGGTTAGTCTCTGCTTGCTTCAGTCGCTCTGCTCGTCCCGCTGAGCATGTTGTCAGTTTTTTATATTTGTTATCATAGAATCTGAAAGGCCATAAAATTTGTTAATAATTCCTTTTGTTTAGCCCATCATTGCCCACATTATATGCAGATATTTAAACATTTTATCTGACGTTTTAGCATTTAATCCGAGCGTATTACCATGATTTACCAATTTGAAGAGATGATATCATGCTGAATGCTAATAATGAGACAAATAGAAAACTTACTGAAGAACGGTTTATTATCAATAATCAGTAGCTAAAATATACGAAGAGACATAAATATGTAATAATATATTAGTTAATTAAATTAATAAATATATGAATGAAAGAAATCTATAAAATAAATCAATATTTAAATATGAGCAAATAATTAACTAGTTAAATGGTAATTATAAAATAAAATAAATATATAAAATATATAAAAATAAATCCATATATTTATATATAAACAAATATATAAAATATCTAATAATAAATAAATATAAAATAAAATAAATCTATGAAAAAAATCTATAAAACTAAATCAATATTTAAATATAAGCAAATAATTAATAAATTAAATAAGTAAATATATGACATACATAAAACATTTGTAGCAATTAATAAATTATATAAATAAATAAATTAAATATATATATATATAATAATAAATACTAATATGGAATAATATAAATACATTAAATATTTTCAATATGTAAAAAAGTAAAATTGTCGCTCTATGAACATTTCTCAATAATTAAAAATATCAATTGCTACTTAAAAAATTATCTATAGCGCTTATTTGGCGAACCTTTCACTGCGACTTATTGAATTTAAGCAGTCTCTGCAGATTTATGCAATTGAGGGAGAAAACCTCAGCGTTCATGAGTAAATTACAGTCAAATGACATGCTCGCCAAATGCCACTTTGGCTTCGGCTCTGACAACAGACATATTTTCAGAAGTGGGCATAGACATGACAACAATAACAACATCAGCAACAGCAGAAACAGCAACAGCAACAACAACAGCAACGATAAATGCATATATGAAGTACAGACCGCCAGTCAAGTCAAAGTCTGGCCTTCACTGCGAATGTGTGTGCGTGTGTGTGTGTGTGTGTGTGTGTGTGTGTCATAACGGGCGTCGGGAAAACAAATTGCCAAAAACACCCCGTAACGGGAGGCAGGCAGGCAGGCAGGCAGGCAGCTTCTGGGTTTTTGGTTTGGTTTCGCTGGCTCGCTGGCAATGTGAAAAGTTAAACGAAAGTGACAGGCCGAGCCACGGCTAGGGGAAGACAGTCAACGGGGCATGCAGTCAGCGCGCAGGCTCGTTGCGGTTGTGTGCAGGAGCAGGAGTGGGTAGCGCACAGGGTAGCATTTAGGCATACGGGAAGCGTTGGCCCGGGGAGGCCAGGGGAGGGCGCGATTAAACGTGTCACACGAGCGACGCGGTTGAAAAGTTAAATGGCAGCGGGCAACGCAACAGAGGCAACAAAATGAGCAGCAGCCACCATGTTAGCATGTGTAGTTATAACTATACAGATACGTGAGATACATGAGTGTATCTGCGAGATACATGGCTACATGTTGCTCCGATGTGTGCGTAGCTGTCTCTGTGTGTGTGTGTGTGTGTGCTTGTGTATTTTGATGGTGGCCATATTGCATTTTTGGCTATTTCATTTCAGTTCCGAAAGGCATTTCCCAGGCATAAAACCTACCCTATGCTCCCCTGCCCCTTCCACTTCGCCTACCCCATCGCCAGCCCATCGCCAGCCCTTGCGCTGTGCGTAGTATCTCATAGTTGGCAGCTTGTATCTACAAATTGTCATGAATAATTTGTGAATAGTTTGTGTATGAGTATTCATGTGTTTTTGTTATTGTTGTTCTTCCCCTCAACCGCCTCGTATTTGTTTAGTTTTTCTTTCATATTTTAGGCGAACTCTCTAGATATATTTTTTATTGTTTTATTAATTGGCATAGTCGCTCCACCGACCCACTTTGATCTTGTGCCGCTCCTGCGGCCTAGTCACGGCCGACTTTTTGTTTAAATATGTATTTATTTTGTATTACGCGTATTTGCTGTTGTTGTTGTTGCTGTTGCTGTTATTGTTAATATCTCTCGCGCTATTTGTATTTATTTTGTGTATTTTGTCAATGGCAACGTTTTTTTTCACTCTTTATTTTGTCGGCAACGGAGGCTTTTTAACAGAAATTTGTCAGCCAAGTTAATAACAAGTTGTCAGCTTCAGTTGCTGCTGCTGTTGCAAAAACTCAACAATCAGTGGTAGCAACAATTGTTTTGCTAGCAACTACAACAGCAGCAGCAGCAGCAGCAACAACAACAACTACAACAACAACTCATCGCCAACGCCAGCAATTAATTTGTAAAAACGGTAAATTTATTTTCACTGTCGCTTTGATTAATGGAAAAACAATTTCAAAGTCGTCGCCGTCGACGTTGCGGTTTGTTTTGGTTTTTGTTGACAATTTTATTTTGTATTAATGAATTGAAAATATGCAAAACGTTAGCCATTAATTAAATGGCTTAAAGCCCTGCACTGAAATGTCGCGCTGAACAAGAGAAATTGAAGCATTTTAAAGCAGCTAGAGAATACAACGATTTATCTAAATTTCGTTGCTAAGAATTTGAGTTTTAATTAATTAGAGTTCATTGGAAGATCTTCAGAGATCTTGAAGTAAAGGATTGATAACACACTCAAAAGAAATGCATACAATTATCAATAGATCCAAAAGCCAACAAGTTCTTTGTATACTATACAAAAGTCTCTTCTAACTACGTTTTAAATAATTTTAGGTATTTTCGAATCCGAGCTCAATAAAACTCAGTTTAATCTCAAACTATAAATATATAAAATATTGCAAATGTATTTGCATAATGAATAAAGTTGTAGAGCTTTAGAGAAAACGAGTCTGAGTAATAAACACACATATCTAACTATTTGCATAAGTATCAATTGAATTAGATACCTTATCAAATGATATATTGTAATCATTTATAAATGTATTTGTATAATTTATATATTTCTTAAATATATCTCTAGAATTCACTTGATTTAGATGCATATTGAATGATTTATTGTTATCAGTTCTAAGTGTATGCATTTAATTAATTGATTCTAATGTAATTTTGATAATTTCTTTCTTTATTCATAATACATTTAATTAAAAATGCTGTAGCTGTTGCAATAATTGTTGATATACGGCGTGAACACAGAAAATCCATTTAAAAATATACACAATATTCAAACGTTTATCGAATTTATCGAATGCGAAAGAGTACGCGTATAAGAAATGTGATAAAAATTAGTTTAAGACACTTTTAAAACGGCGTAACATGCAGTCGCAATGAATATTCATGAATCCAACAATCGATGGTCCATAAATTAAATGAATAAATCTTCGCAAAAAAAAAAATAAGAAAAAATGTTCAAATGTTGCTACTCAAAACGGTGATTCGCAGGCGGTGACTGTGACTTTGGAGTCGCGATTAGTGAGGCAGCAGCTTAACTGAAATGGTAACAATTAGCATAACATTTTTAGACTCTGAACTAAAAGTTCAAAGTCTATTAGGTTTGACGAAGGCGAAATGTGCGTAACAGGCAGAAGGAGGCGTGGCAGACCCTATAAAGTATATATATTCTTGATCAGCATCAACAGCCGAGACGATATAGCCATGTCCGTCTGTCCGTCTGTCCGTCTGTATGAACACCTAGATCTCAGAGACTATAAGAGCTAGAGTAACCAAATTTGGTGACAACACGTGTATTGTTTGCAGGCAGATCAAGTTTGTTTTAGATTTTTGCCACGCCCCCTTCCGCCCCCGCAAATCGAAAAAAACGTATAACTGAAGCTACCGACTTTAGATTTAATTCAGATTTGGCACATATGGAGAATGTCCTTTTCCGGACGTTTTCTGAAGATTTCAGCACGATCGGATCATAAACATAGAAGAAGATATTAAAGAATGAATGATCACCAGATTCATGGCAGCTGTGCGGCCAAAATTGCTTTAGCTAGAACAACAACAACCAGATACGCCGCAAAGGCGCGAGTTCGAATCCCACTGCTGACAATTCCAAATTACATTTTTTAATTATTATAAATTAATTACTTTTATTTTATATATACATATAATATTAATTTTGCCTTATTTGTCAGAAAATGTTAAGAATTTAAAAGAAAGCAATAACCAAATTTCGTTAGAAATTCGTATACATATACATATGTATATATATGACAAATGCAAAAACTCGTGCTGTATATGTATTGACGTTGCCGACTGCGCAGTATGGAAGGCGGTGGCTCAAGCTGTAGGACGTACGATTTGCGTGTAAGAGGTCTGCGGTTCGAATCTCGGTGCATCCCAAACAAAATTTTAATGTTTTTAAAATTTTATAAAAGCAATATATATGCACAAGACGCGTTTTTAACCACCAATTGATTTGTCAGCATAGTCATAGTTTCATAATAAGCATCTCAGTAAAAACAGACGCGCGCTGTACAGTTACAGTTATACGTGTATACACAGCAACGCGCAAAAAAAGTAACGGTTGTTTGTTTTCCCTTTCGCTTCTTGCGCGTTCACTCACTATTGCTGCTCTCTTCCAAGAACGAACGATAATGAGTTGAACATTGCTTAAGATTAATTTGGCTTTAAATTAGTTTTATATTTGCTTTATTTTTTTTGCTTTCCCCGATTAGTTCAGAGTCTACCACAGACGTTGTACGACTGTAGCTGCCTGACTTGTTAAATTTATGTTTGAGTTTACAGAAAAAAATAAAATACAATAGAAACTCGCCAGCGTCTATAGCCGATGGCGTTTCCTAGTGTTATTATTATTATTATTTTTTTTTGTTTTTTTTTGGAATTTTAATATACATTAATAAGTTAAATGCTGCAGCAGAGAAATAAAACAGAAGCCGACGGCACATTCGATAGATTTATTGAGCGATTTCAGTTGAAAGCATAACAAAAGATCCCCCAAAACCAGGCGCTACGATTAGAGCAAAGATCAGTGTACCACAGCCGAGACGATCCGGTTCGGCTTTGACTTGACATCAAACGAGCTGAAATGGCATATAAATTTGGTTCTTCTTGAATGTGTTTTTTCTTCCTCTTCTTTTCTGAATATTATTTGCATTTTTGTTGTAAAACAATTTGCATTTGTGACTAGAAGAACTGCTAGAGTGCAGTGATCTTTAGATGGAGTATACTGAAAGTAACTTCTACTCATGTTAAATTAGATCATTTATATTTGTAACTATAGACTAATACTTCGTTACAGTTACATATTCATTGCGATAACTCATATTTCTCCTCATTTCGCTTCATTTCCAGACTGAGCTGCGTTCCTGCGCAGCGTGCGGCGAGCCAATCTCGGATCGATTTTTCCTCGAGGTTGGCGGCTGCTCGTGGCACGCCCATTGCCTCAGATGTTGCATGTGCATGTGCCCGCTGGATCGCCAACAGTCGTGCTTCATTCGGGAACGTCAGGTCTACTGCAAGGCCGATTACAGCAAGTGAGTAACATATTTCAATAAAATACGCATCTAACAACAAATTTACCAATAGTATTCCTCAAAATCAGTTAAACAAGATTCTTGCTTAATTTGTATAGTCATTTTTATGATACAGCAGTTGGCAGTAGTTTAGCATATGTATTATTTCCACTTATCATTGGCAATTCCATGCATTAATTACGGCATTAATTTGTTATTTTATTGTGGACTTTCTCAGCATTTGTTCCCATGTCGAAATCGATGTGATCATTGTACGATTTCCAATTCATTTTCCAACTCTTTGCTGTCGTTGTTGTTGTTGTTGTTGTTGTGTGTGTGTGTGTGTGTGTGCACAAGTGTTTTCAAGTTATTTTCCCACACAAACGGTGAGTACATGATAAAGTCTAAGGTTAATTGTAACAATTCGACAACGTTGCGACTTAATCCCTAAGATAAACACCCCAGTCGAAAGATGCAACCAAAATGCTACGAAAGCGACTTTCAGAGACAGCCTTTAAATGCAAGTTGCAAGCAAAGTATCTTACAGATGCACACACACACACACACACACACACACACAGATAGATACACAAATACAGATACATTCACTGGCACTCGTACTCGCACTCATCGTTGTCGCTTGTGCTGTCCACACAGGCGGAAAACGGTGTCGACGGCGAACGAAATGAAAATAAACAAACAAACGCGCCGTGAGATGCTGTAAAAATATTTATTTTTCAAGTTAAGAATTTTAAGTGTGCACTGGGCGCTGGGCCAAGGGGCCGTTGGAGTCGAACGTGCAGATGGAGACATCATCATCATCTGATCTGATGATGATGATCATTGTCAGTTTCAGAGAGAGAGAGAGAGAGAGAGAGATGGAGAGGTCCAGTCATCCCTGCGTACATTGTTGTGCTTGTAAAAATAAGCTTAAAAGCTAACAATAAGCTGCCAAAGTTGCCAACTCATTTGGAAAAACGCAGCGGCAGCGAGAGCGACAACTTCCGCTTAGAAAACGTGCAGTGAAAACGCAACAGAAACGCGCCGAAAACGCGCGACAAAAACGCTAAGAAAACGCGTGAGCAACGCTAGCGAAAAATGAGCTGGGAAAAACTTGCAGGAGTAGAGATTCGACTTGGAGTTAATTTATATTAAAAATTGGCATAGAAAACGTATGAATTACTTAGGAAAAACTCAGGGAATTGGCAGAAAAAACGACAACAAAACGCCAGGAAATCGCTAGCAAAACGCGAGCTTTAACAGTTCCCTGTTTTCTGTTGCCTACAGCCTCGTTAACCATTTTATTACATATGTATATATTTAAATACACATATATTAATCATTTGGCATTAACAACAATTTCCGTTTTTGATTTTTATTGCAGAAATTTCGGCGCCAAGTGCTCGAAATGCTGTCGCGGCATCTCCGCCTCGGATTGGGTGCGACGAGCCCGCGATTTGGTATTCCATTTGGCCTGCTTTGCCTGCGATCAATGTGGACGCCAGTTGTCCACTGGCGAACAGTTTGCGCTCATGGATGACCGTGTGCTGTGCAAGGCTCATTATCTTGAAACGGTCGAGGGTGGCACCACATCAAGTGACGGTAAGCGTAACCAACAAAAAAAAAAAAATGTATACAAAACCAAAATGTAAACGACAACGAGAACGAGAGCGCCAACAACTTGTGGCAAGAACATGTGGCACGCTTCAATTGCAAACGAATCGGTTTTGGCAATTTGAGACGCTTGGCCAAGAGTTAAGCGCCAGGCAGTCGCCAGGTCGACAATCGCAGCTCCTGGACTGATGAAATCGTGTCATAACTGAGGCATAACAAGTCAAAGCCAAAGCGAGACGCGCCAGACGACGTGATCGGCTTCCAAATGTCGTGTTCGTTGTTGTAGCTGTCGCTGTTCTGGCTGCTGTTGTTGTTGCTGTTGCTGTGTTGCTGTTGTTGCTGTTACCCCTTTTGTAGCAGACCACCAAGAAGCTTGGGCCATAAAGCAACACGGCTATAAACTATAAACACTTTTGACATTTTCAATTTGGTCCACTGTCAAAATGCTTTTAGGCCCAGGCTTAGGCACGTACACAGTACACACACGCACACACACACCAAGAAGAAGCATTGAGTAATAACACCCTATTCCCTCCCCTCTCTCTCTGTTGCTCTCTCTCTCTGTTCCCTAGATGGCTGTGATGGTGATGGTTATCACAAGAGTAAAACGAAACGTGTACGCACCACCTTCACCGAGGAGCAATTGCAAGTGCTGCAGGCCAACTTTCAGATTGACAGTAATCCGGATGGCCAGGATTTGGAGCGTATTGCCTCAGTGACTGGCCTGAGCAAGCGTGTGACGCAAGTTTGGTTTCAGAATTCGCGTGCGCGTCAAAAAAAACACATACATGCTGGTAAGAATAAAAGTAAGTAGTGGATTAGTGCAGCATGCCCCTCCCCTTACCCCCACGCTCCCCCCATCACCCAACCCAATCACCTGGCCAGCACTTGAACAAGTAGTAGCCAAGGTAGCCCAATGTAGCCAAAGTAGTCTTAACTATTTATAGTAGAAAACACAAATACAAGTAACTATAGTTCAGTATTAGCCTATTGCTCCCCACAAAATGCCAAACGACGATGCTAATCAAAGTATTTCGATTTTTCTGTTCTATTTTGTTTTCTTCTGACAAACGATTTCTGATTGCAGTACGCGAACCGGAAGGAAGCTCATTTGCGCGTCATATTAACCTGCAGTTAACGTATTCATTTCAGAATAACGCACAGAATCCCATGCATATGAATGGCACCAAAGGGGCTCTATATCCAGCGCATGGTAAGGCGACTCTTAGCCCCATCCACCCTCCATTAAAAAAGTGTATAACCAAATCTTAACTCTCTCTCCTTCTCTCTCTCTCTTTCTGTCCTTCTCTATTCATTAGAATCCTCAATGGATGAGCTGTCGCAGGACTCGAGTGTGCACTGCATGCCCAGCGAGGTGTGACTGGAGCAGTCCTCGTCAGCGCGTGCTCATCGCTAATGATCATTACACCACAATAATGATAACGATGATGATGTCGATGATGATCATGACATTGGCAGCTCAGCTGAAGAGCTACAAAACGAAAAACACACGTCCTTTCCTAGTCAAAATTTTATGTAAAGCGTCGCCGCAGACAGCAAACGCTCAAATGAAATGAAAAAAAGCAAAAAAAAGAAGAAAAGAAAACAACAAAATATACTAGATACACACACACACACACACACACACACACATACGCATACACACGTAAAAAAGTCGTTAAAGAATTACGAGTATTTAAAACATAATCAAAGTCCATCAATTAAAACTGTTTGTCCAACAGCTGATGCTTTGAGCATTGGCAAACGAGCCCAGTTCAACACACACACACACAAACACACACACACATTATACATACTCACACACAAATATAGACATCTCAGCATACATTCCTGCATAGCCTATAAAACCTAAGCATAGTTTAGTTAATTTAATTTAAATGAAATTTAAATTTAATTTAGTTTAATGCCTAATTGTTAAGTGTTTTTTGCTGCTACTATACACTCTCATTCCAACTATCCATGAATCAATCTGTGTCACTCACTCGCTCTTTAGTTGATAACAAGTTTTGATAACAAGTAAAACTGCAGCTGCTTGCCAAGGCTTTTGTAAAATATTTATACTTATTGTACTATATGCCTAAACTCGTATCATGAGAAATGTTGTTATTGTTTATTTTCTTGTTTTTTAAATGTATAAAAGAAATAACTATATATAATATATATACATGCATACATATATAATAATATATATATATATATATGTAATTGGCCAGGCATTTTGTATATAGTTCTAATATAGCCAGAATTGATAAGCATCGCAAATTGATTAAACGGAACTAAACATTTAGTTAACACAAATTATAAACCAACTACAATTAATGATGAATCGAAATCAATTAAAATGAAAACAACAAGAAATCTTTTCAAAAAACAATCCATCAACATGTGTTATCAATCTATCGGGGGGAACTGCAATTAATCAATAAAAATATATATAAAATAACTCAAGTCAAGCTCAACTTCCCAAAGTTAATGTAATTCATTTTACAATAATTCTTAATTAATAATTAAGTTATTCAAGTGAGGAAAACAAAGTTAAATGAACTAAGAACATTCCATTACAGCTTAGATTTGCCTCACTGATTAAAATCTGATCAATAAACAATAAATCACTCAGTCTTAGACTTTCTAAATCTATGCAGTTGACTTTATAGATATTAGAAATAGTAATTGCATTAAGTGCAGATCGTTAGGAAAAGTCAATGATAAGTAAATGCTATTAAATACCGTCAACTGAATAGGAATTAATCAACTCTCTGCAGCACTTAAGAGAGGCAAAACAATTAAAGGAACTTTTATGGGCAAATATTTGGCAGAGATTGCTGTTAAGATACACTTGCAGCTTGACAAGCTTTTAAGCCAAGGTAATCAATCAGTTTGACTACGAAGCAATTGATCGCTAATGTGTCAATGCTGCTTTGGCAGCAACACTCTCTATCGATTTCCGGTGCAATCTCATCACCTGTGCACTGTTCACTGTTCACTGATCAGCTGAAGTTGCAGTTGTAGATGGAGTTGTAGATGGAGCTGGAGTTGGAGTTGAAGTTGTAGATGTTGATGTTGCAGCCAAGATTGAAGCATCTGCAGCAGACAGTGTGACGACGATTGCAATGGCAATTGGTAGATAAAAGACAGAGAAAGAGAGAGAGAGAGTGAGAGAGAGAGAGGCGCAAGAGAGCTCGTCTTGCCACTCGACACTCAAGTTGCCAGTCATGTGGCAGCATTCTAGTGTTGCACTTCAGGCTCGGCATTAAGTGCACAAGCCATCGTATTAATTGAATTATAAGCCTAGATTATGCAAAGATTTCCGGCCACAACAGCAGCAGCTGGTCAGCAATTTGTGTGGATCATCATCCTCACCGTCGTGCATTTGTGGCGGGTGGTTGTTGGTTGGTGGTTGTTGGTTGGCGGTTGTTGGTTGTTGGTTGCGTGACTTGCCATTTGCAGGACTGCACTTGTTTGTAATTTCTGTTGATGTTATTGTGCGATCGAGGCATTTTTTCTACTCATTCTCTTCTCTCTTTTTTTTTCTATAACACGTTACAAAAATATCAACAAATCGTCATCATTAATAATGATCACTCCAGGCTACACACACACACACACACACACACAACAGAGACATACGCATGCATATGCACGAAAGGTTGCTATCAGTTCAGTTTTTTTTTTTTTTTATTATTTTTTATATATTTTTTTGGTGGTTCATTTGTCAAATTTCACCGCGCCTCTGAGATCGACAACAAGATCGAGAGCTCAAGATCTTGAGATCGCTGTTGCTGTTGCTGTTGTGATGTTGATGTTGATGTTGCTGTCGATGTTGTTGTTGCCGTTGTTATTTGAGCAAACATTCAACACTTGAGGCAAGAGATTTTCGTGGCAAGCTACAACAACTCAATTTCAATTCCCATTCCCATCTCTCTCTCTCTCTCTCTCTCTCTGTCTGTCTGGCTGGCTGTCTGTCTCTCAGCCGCTCTCTGTCTGTCCAATACCCAATTCCCACTTGGCCGGCAATGAAATTATGAATGATGTGATACTTTTGCCATTGAGATGTTTTCACAGTCGCGGGCGCATGACATGCCCCAGCCATATCTTATTTGCTATATCTCTACATCGCATTCGGATACGGACACCGACAACGACACCGACACCGACACCGACAACGGCAACGGCACCGGCACTGAGAACGGGTTGCCTGACTGCCTATCTGCCTGACTGCTGGCCTGGCTTGGTTTATGATCGAATCTTGGCTTGTTGTTGCTGCTGCTGCTGCTGTTGTTGCTGCTGTAGTTGCTGTTGTTGCTGCTGCTGTTGTTGCTGTTGTTGCTGTTGCTGCCGTGTTTGTGTTATTTCTGCTGGAAATGAGCGATCGCGTGCAATAATTTGTAGAGCTGTTGCGCGTTGCAAGCAGCAAGATTCGTAGCCAGTTCTTGTTGTAGTTGCTGCTGTTGTTGCTGTTGTTGCTGCTGCTGCTGTTGCTGTTGCTGTTGCTGCACATGCTGCACACATCATTTTTCAAAATCATTCAAACACTTGTTAAATATTTTCTTAACCGATTGATGATGATTGTGACTTTGCATCGATATACTTGCGCTCTCTTTCTCTCTCTCTTTCTCTGTCTAGCTCTTTCTCTGCAGCAACATTGTCGGCATTCATCCTGCCACACTCGACACTCAGCTCTGCGCTGGCTGCAGCAACAAACGTATTTGTGTTTATCAATAGATTCTTCCATTCGAGCGAAGCATAATGAAAACAGACCCAAGATTGCCCGACTCCACATTCACATCCAAGTCCAAGCTCCAAGCTGCAAGCTGGATATCCGACTGAAGGCATTGACTTATTACGATTTGTTGGCCTTTTCACGTCGCTGAAATTAATTGATATCTGTGGTATGCGCATTGTTATTGCCGCGCTGCTGCAGCGGCTGTTGATGTTGCTGTTGCTGTTGCTGTTGCTGTTGCTGTTGCCGTTGCCGTTGCAAGGCTGCAAGTTAAAACGCCACAATGTCTGCACTTTGTTGAGTCGGATGAGCCGCTGACATGCGGCCACTTTTGGCATTGATGATCGATTACAGAACGTCTCCCGCCAAGACACCAAACAAACCACGATTCAGACTCCAGACTCTGACTCGTCATCGAAAATGGGGTCAAGTGTGAGGATGCCTTCATAATGCTGATGATTGGGTATGCAAATTCATATGCCTCCCTCTCCCTCTCTCTCTCTCTCAGTGCCTGCATAAGCGTTGTAATTTCAGACTATTGGGCCCATCAGCGCAGACCAAACAAAAGCCAGCTTTCAACACTTTTTGAAGACCAACCTCAGCGTTGATGTGGCACCTTCAACTTCTCCTACTACTCCTCGTCATCCACATCGCCTCATCGCATGCTCTGTCTACGCTTGGGTTTCGATCCCCTCTCCCTCTCTCGCTCTCTGACTCATGTGACTCATGCCGCTTGGCATTTTAATTGATTTTGTCCGAATAATCTTGTGGCATGAGCGCAGCGTTGTTGCCATCGCTGTTGTTGCGCCATGTGCCAAATGCCGCATAACTCACATGGCACACGTCCTGCTCCTGGCAAGCACGTACGCAACGCTTTAGCTTTCAGCTTCAGCAACAGCAACAGCAACAGCATCAGCATCATCTCCGACACCGACTTTAGCTACAGCTGCAGCTCACCTAGGTTGAGCCAGAGATTGAACATTTATCATGTGGCAGAGGGACATTGCTGCGGCCTCTGTCTGCCTCTGCGTAGGCGTTCTCTGTTGACCACCGAGTTGACTGTGCGTGTGCATGTGTGTGTGTGTGCATGTGTGTGTGTGTGTGCATGTGTGTGTGTGTTTGTGTGCATGCCATCATTGGGCGTTGGAGCACGTAAAAATGTAACACCAACTGCGAGACTGGCAACTTACGCAGCAGTGTTGTCTAACTAGCTGTTTTATAGCCAAATTTGGCTTAGAATCTAAGAAATGTTGTCAGCATTTTATGGCATTTTTTATGTTCTCCTCTCAAACTACACTGTGTCAGCTACTAGTCTTTAGAATTACCTAGTAATGTCAGCAATAGTTGCTTGTAAAACACCAACAGTTGCTGTTGTAAAAGTTTTACGTTTTCCGTTTGTTATAAATTATTATTATTAATTATAAATATTTATTTTTGTTAATATAACTTTACACTTATGTTGTTGAAAATGTAATAAAACTTTATTTACATTCAATTTTCTCTCTGGCTACTTTCACTTTTGCTTGTATTGCCCCTGGGTTATTCAGCTAAATTGCCGCGGGCAGCAGCAACACTGGCTGGCAACTCTGCTGTCCAGAGTTGTGCCATTCCTTTGCCCTCAAAGTTTGCTTAACTGTGCGCGCACAGGACACCCAGCTGTGGTCGCACAGGCCAACAAGCCAAGCGGTTGCTGCTGTAGCTGTAGCTGTTGCTGTTGCTGCTGCTGCTGCTGCTGTTGGTGGTGTTGGTGTTTGTGTTGCAGCAGTAAAAGACAAGACAACAACAACGACTGACGACGACAACTTTGCAGTTCACCTCAATGTTTGTGCAAGCAACATTCGCATGCAAGTCAGCAAAGTTTGCATTGACACGCAGCAGCAGCAACAGCAGCAGCAGCAACAGTCGAGACGCATTTGCATAAAGCAGCAACTGGGGGAGTCTGAAGTGAAGTGGAGGCTTCACCGTTGCTCTGCTGGTGTCATGGTGCCAAAAAAACCAGACAAACGCAAAGTGCACAGCATGGCAAACAGCAGCAGCAGCAGCAGCAGCAGCAGAAGCAACATTGCTGGCCATGATGAAGATGGACGTGTTGCTGGTGGCTTCACATCAACAGCAGCAGCAACAACAACAACCCCATTAGGCCGCACATAAACTGCATGCACTGCCCAATGCTCCTGTGGCGTGGTCATGTTGCTATTGCTACCGAGCTGAGCTGCTGACTTATGGCAATTGCCAATGCAACATTTGTTGCCCGTTGCCAGTTGCTGGCTGCCCATTGGCTGTGTTGTTACCCCCCGCAAACATTTGTTTCAACACGTACGCGCAAATGAGTTTACAAGGTGCGATATTCATGTTGCTCGATGCGATGTTGCTGCCGTTGCAAGTTCCAGTTGCAGTTGCTGCTGCTGTTGCTGTTGTTGCTGTCGCTGTTGTTGTCCATATTTACTATGCGCCGCATGAGCAACATGTTGCCAAGGCTTGCATTTGCTGCTTAAAACATTTTGCTGGCTAATCGTATTTTTGCAGTTTTATATTAATAGCGAAAGAGCAACAGCAACAACAACAGCAACAGCAACAACAGCAACCACAATATGAGCAACTGCGTATGTTGTTGTCGATATGTTGCCTCATTTCTCATTCTTGTAGCAGCTGCTGCCGCATTTTATATAATTTTAATTAACGCATTCGCTGTTTGTTGCTGCTGCTGCTGCTGTTTCTGCTGCTGCTGCTGCTGTCTGTTGTCGCCTTGCTGCTGTTGTTGTTGCCGTTGCTTTGGCTGATGTTGTTGTCGTCTTTGCCCAACATGCTAAAAGGTGTTAATTGGCGAAATTTCCATGTAGAGCCTAACCAACAAAAAAATAAATAAAAACGAAAAGGAAGAGAACTTTGTGGTTGCTGTTGCCAGTGTCGCCTTGAACGTTGTCAACAAGATTTGCTTTATTAGCCACTTTCGGGTGGTGGCTTCTCTTGCCGGCAACATGCCACACAGCGGCAGCAACAGCAACAGCAGCAGCAGCAGCAACAGCAGCAATAAAAACATGGACTTTTCGCTTTGTTTCAGTTTGGCTTTAATGAGCCTCGCTTGGACTTGACTCGTGCCCATGCCACACCACGTTGTGGCAAACCTCAACTATGCCGAGTTTTGTGCTGCAGAGTAAATATTTTCATGGTTTAATTTCATAAATTATGACAATTTTGCCTGGCGGTCGCTGACGTTGATCATTGAAATCCCTAAGTTATCGCTGCCTATTCACATCGCTGTCTTGTCCTGCCGCAGCCGCCATCCATCCGCCATCTATCCCTTCTCCTTCAGCACTCTACCAACTAACCATGTCGAGTGCTGCATAAATGAATTATGCTCGCCACAGCAAATCAACCTAAAGTGCACAGCCTCAACACGACAGGGCAACAACAGTGCCAAAAGCTCCTAAATTTTACTTAAGAACATGTGCGTTCAACGCCATCAATGGGCTGCCATTGCTATATTGCAGCAGCAGCAACAACAGCAACACAACAGCAACAACAATGAGCAACAACAGGCAACTACAACTCGGCCAGATGATGACGATAATGATGATAATCATTAACACCTTTTGCCGCACAGAGAGCAGCAGTGGCACAATACGCCCCAACAACATATCTGCCATGCAAAAAGCAACAACAACAACAACAGCAGCGACAACAACAACAACTGCAGCGACAACAACAACAGCAGCCGCAAAATGTATACGAAAATAATTCAAAATGAAATTTGCTTTATGATGCGCAACCGGGCGACGTTCCTACGCACAGTGTGACGAGTGTGCTGTTTAAAGTGACAAAACTAGTATATAAAATACGTTAATAGCTTAGAACTTTACTCTACATTAAATTACTGATAAACTTTTTATTATTTATTAAACTAATCCATGTTAGTCTCAGCTATATTTAATATTTGTATGCTCAGCAATAGTTTTGATAATGATTTGATTTTGATACATCCTAGCAGAGATATTTAATTTATTGTATAACTATTTTAAAATAATGTGAATAACTATTTAGTTTGTTTAATTAAAGACTTGTTTTAAAAATTGTGTGAATTAATCAAGCTATTCTAAATCAGACTTGAAAAACTGTTAAATAAAATTCTGCATCAATTTTATATTTGAATGAAATTCTGAATATTTATTGTTGACCATGTTTCTAAGATTATTTAGCTATATTTCTTAAGACAGTTATTAAACAAAGTTAGCTGAAAATTTGCAATAAAATATATAAATTGCTATAATTAATTTTGCTGCATTATCTTTAAAAATTTTATATTATTTCAAGTTTGCTTAAGAGTGCATAATATTGCAGTAACTTTATTGCATTATATAAGTTGACTTTGTAAGCTTTATTTAAATTATAAATGTGGACTAGCCAATTAGCCACGATTTTGCCCCACTGTGACAGTGCCTATCTGCGTTGATATGAAATATGTGTCGGTCGGCAGGCAGCGGAGATTTATCGAGCGCGAAATGTAATACGCGAGCAACGTCCAGTCGAGTCCAGTTCAGCTTAGTTGAGTTGACTTGAGTTGAGTTTAGTTGCGTCCAGGAGTCCACAGTTGTACATGTTATGTTGTCCAGGCGGTCGCGGCAGCAGATCAGCGTAGCCACCGTTTTGGTCGCCACTTTGAATTGGCTTAAGCGACGCCGCCAAGCCAACCAAGCCAGCCAAGCCAGCAATCCCCCAGACCGCCAACCGACTGACTCCGTTGACTGTTCTCGATGCGATTCGGCGCGCTTATAAACTGCATCCTGCTGGGCGCACTCCAAACGGTTGCCCCTGCGCCGCACAACCGACTGGACATTAACTAATGCATGCATTTATTTTTTTATATATTTCTTTTTGTAGTTTTTTGTGTATGCCCCAAGTCAAGCCACCGGCGGGTCTCCGAGCTCGTGGTGCTCGTAAGTTGGCATCTGCTGGAGCTGTAGCTGGAGCTGAAGCTGGAGATGGAGCTGAAGCCGAAGCTGCAGCTGGAGTTGTTGTAGCTGCCCCAATAACTCATGGTGACACTATTAAAGCGACGATTTGTAGCCGCGCATAAAATAAATGCGGATTAGACTTTATAAAGGACAAAATGCTCATGACTGAATTTATGCCGGACGCGTTGAGGTGTGGGCGTGGTTCCCGCAAGAGACGCACATACACCAGTTGAAGGCGTGGAGAGATGGAGCTACAATTAATTGCGATTTCAAAATCGTTGCATGTACACGAATGTTATCAAAATCAGTTGAGTAAATAAACCAAACTAAACTCAACTCAACTCAACTCAGCACAACTTAACTAAACCTCAACCTCAGCTCAACTTGAGTTGACTTGCCTGCCCCCCCCCCTCCCGTTCCACTTCCACTTCCTCTTCCTCTCCCTCATCCCTGTCAGCTGCTCTACAGTTTTCAACTTGAGCTTCAACTCGTCGCAAAAATAACAAACGTGACAAATTTTGTGAATTCAACTGTGAAGGGGCCAAAAAACGACAACGAAGCATAACAAAAACTTTGGATGCAACAAAACTTTCGACAAACTGCACATGGAATGGGCGCAGCACTAGCACTAGATGTGGGGCGTGGCAGCAGCTACAGCTTACTACAGTTTACTCCAGCCGTGTAGGCGTTGGTCCATATGTGGCATGAGTCGGGTGGGCGTGGCAATGCCAACGCTCAACGCCGAGTGCTTCTACTATTTGCCATGTAAACAAAAGTTTTTGGCGCAAAAAAATACAATTGAAGTATAAAATTCAGCAGCTTTGCACAAGGATACAAATACAACAAATCGCAGCCTCATCTGCCCGCATCTACGCTGGCATCTTCTATTTTCCTGCTATTTTCACAGTATGCCTTGGGGGGAAATTGTAACGAAAACTGGCAAAGAAAACGTTGCCAAATAGGCAGAAAAAATGGGGGAAGGAGGCAGCTAACTGAGCTGTGTGTGTGGTAACTGAAAGGATGCTTCCACAAACTGCAGGAAAACAATTCTAAGACATTTTCCATTGTTCAAACGGGCGAAGCGCGAGTTTTGACAAGTCCATTACAAACTTAACACCAGAGTTGCCAACGCCTTGCAAAGTGTTGGAAATAGAGTTGAGCTTGTGTTTGGATAGGCTGTTGAGGAAGTGGGGAAGCTGTTGGCGAATCGCGCTGTTGATGAAGGTAGGCATATTTGGAATTAAAAGAAAATTCTTTATATTACAAGTCTATTCATTTCTGATAGAAAATTTATTTTATTTTAGAAACTTTATTTCTTAAAGTAAAACCTAATATATTTATTTTACTTCAAAGTGTTAGAAAATTATTATAATTAACAGATAATTACCTTATTTCTGATAGATGTTAATACTATTATATATTTTAGAACCTAAGAACATTCTGGAGCTCTATCATATGAGTTTCAAATACTTTTGTGATTTACTTATTTTAAACTTTTGGTTAAATATATTTAAATATATTTAATTAATTTCAATGCCTGAGTATATCATATATAATTAGCAGATAATTTACTTATTATTCATAGGTATATGCATATTCTTAAATATTATTAACTATTTCAAAACTAAAGAACATAAAAGAGCTACAACTGATGCTATCTCCATACGTTTGTTTGAGATACTTTTGTGATTTACTTATTTTATGCTTTTATATTTAATTACATTTATTTTATTCCAAGTTCTGATAATATAATATTAAAGTAACAGTTAATTAACCTATTGTTGATAGATATATTTTATTCTAAAGTATAATAAACTATTTAATAAGTTTTGAACTTAAAGGAGCTTCAACTTGCACATGAGTTTGAGATACTTCTGCCATTTCTGTTATGCCGAATCTACAATTATAATAAAGATAAGTATGAAATTAGTTTCTCTCAATCTTTCTAACATATGTAAATCCAAGTAAATATCTCCATTCGAACTCTGATCAGTTCTCTGTTAATATAACAAGCAACTTCTCTGCAGATTCCACAACCATAATGAATCTGCATCCCGCTGTTGTTGCATGCCAAACTCAATGAACATAAGATTCATCTAATTGCTCATCAAGGTGTTTGGTAAATATGCCAATGTTTTTATTTCTTTTTTGCTTTCGAGGCCGACACGACAATTGCAGATGAAACGAAGGGCCAATCCCTTGAGCTGAGTTGGATTTGCTTGGGCCGACTCGCACTGCCGGATTAATGAGGGTCAAAACGCGTGTAAATGCAATGCAAATGTATGTTAAAGTGATTAGCAGCCTTCAAAGAGAGAGCCATGACGCAACTTGATGGCAAACGGCTGGGAGGGAGGGAGGGGAGTAGGGGAGGGTAGTTGAAATACACCAGAGGCTTCATTTAACGTCAAATGGCAGGAGTTTAACAGCCGCCCACATTGAAAGTGGCAGTGGGAGGCGCAGTGTGAAATCCCCCCGCACAGCAGCCGGCAATAAAAACAGTTACAGAAACAGAAAACAGAAACAAATACAGCCAAAAAAAAAAAAAAAAAGAGAATAAAAATAAAAGGCAATGCAAGGAAATCATGAAATGATGGCAACTATTTGGACGGGTGATGAACTTCCATTCGACACTTCATTGAAGTTGACAGATGTGGGCTGCACTCCGGCTCCGGCCTCGGCTCTGGCTACGGCTCCGGCTCTGGCTTTGGGAAGGTGTGGGTCGGCATTTCGCACCCCCGATGGCAAACAACAAAAACCCAACGACAACTGTTGTGGGGGGGGAGCATACACACACGTGTGTGTGTGTGTGTGTGTGCAAAGCATTGTGTGAATGGATTTTTGTATTTATGCGAGAGTTGCGAAGGAAACATTTACAAATGAAGTTGTAATCGGAAGTTGTTCGTTTGCAGCGCTGCCAGCTAGCCAACTCCCCTACTCTCTCTCTCTCTCTGTGTCTCTGTCTCTGTTTCACTCCCCTCATCTACAATAAATTGAGCGACAATTGTACAAATTGTCAAGGCGGAAACGCTGCCAGGGATAGTTCAACAGTTCAACAGTTCAAAGGTTTAACATCAGCGAGCGTCCAGCGTGCGGGCAGGCGAAGGATTAGGTGACAGTCCATGAAAGGGGTGCCCGGATTTTAGATCCTGCTACTGTTCCTGCTTCCTGCATATGTTCACTTTGTCTCTCACTCTGCGTGTGTGTGTGTGTGTGTGTGTGTGGCTGATCCTTTTTTTTTTGCTTTTGGCCGCAAATATTTGTTTTTAATAGTCGGCGCTTTGTTTTGTTTGGAAATGCAAATAGGATTTCCGTTTATTCCCTTTTTGCATCGACGATTTTCATTTGACAGTTGAGTTTGTTTTGCCAGCGAAATATAATAACACTTGTTCCATGGCCCTGGCCGACTGTTTGTCCAACTGATTAGCCAGTTAGTTGCCCAATTTGACATATGTTAAGATTGCCGATTGCTGCGCTTAAGTATCGTATGAACACACGGATCTGAACTTGGCCAACGCTTAATATAGTTGTTGTTGCGGCTTCCACTGTTACCTGCAAACGATCCAGCAGTGAACATGTAGGGACTGCCCCTCTCTCTCTCTCTCTCTCTGTCTCGTTGGAGTTGGAGTCGGAGTCTTATCTATAAAATTGATCGTTTTGAAAACGCTCAAAATGTGATGTGGTGGCATTTTCAACTTGTCTGCGTCTTAATATTTTTACTTTCTTTATGGTTGTGGCAATAGTCGAAGAACTGGTTCAACGTTCAACGTTCAACATTGTGTTTCCGCCCCACAGTTTCGATCTTTTGCTGCGTGTCGCTGTCGCTGTCGCAGTTGCTCTTGCTCTTGCTGTTGCTGTTGTTGTAATCGTGTCGTGTCCATTTCGATTATCACCAAAGTGAGTAATTTAATACCAATTTGGCGGCCTCGCAGCGGCATAGAGTTGAGAGAGATATGCGCACTTCAAATGTCAAATGTGAGCAACAGATGCAGAGATCGCTTTTAGGCCTGGCAGCAGCAACGCTGTAAGCGGAACATCTTATCGACCATTTGGGTATTTAACTGGAATTTCAGATAACCAGTCAATCGCACCGACCTCTGGTAGCCGCAAACAGCTGCAGGACTGACTGACTTGGCCTCTTGGCCCTTCTTAGCCAGGTGATTACATTGAGCTAGTGCCTGTTGAGCTCGAACAATTTACATGACGCACTGAGAGATAAGCTGGGGGAAATAGCACACAATTGGGTGAGAATCAAATCAATGTTATGCTTATAACATTGCTTATAAGATAATAAAAATATATATGTAGGCTTACTGGAGAGTATTGAAAGTAAAAACACAGTGACTCACAGCTTATTTCAACCAGCAACAAACATAAAGCTTAAGTTTACAAAAATCAGATTTCTAAAGTACTCTACTCAAATTATCTGCGAAAATGAACTACAACGTATTGCAATAAAAATGGCTAAAGCATAGAAGAAGAATATACCGTTAAAGTGGATAAATAACGAATCCTCGCTAAGCTGCAAAGATATTGGTTGAAGTAAGCTGTGACCTTATTTTTAGTGGATATTTTAGCTTTAAATTGCAAACAAATATTTGAAAAATACCTAAAAAATAAATGCAATTATATAATCACCAACAAACTGCATTAATATTATTTTGCTATCTTTTTTAGTTTAGTTTTTATAGCAACTTTTCTTGGAGCTGGTTGAAATAAGCTGTGAACCACTGTAAATTTGTTTGATTAATTGAATTGATTGAAAATTATTGAAAAGTAGTAAAGAAATTGAATGCAACATCTTGCATAATAAGATTAAAGATTGAATAGACTTAACTAAACTAAACTAAGCGACTAAAATGAGAACTCTGTAGATATCTCAGCAGAGCTAAGTTCGAAAAAACAGAATTTTCAATTTGTTAGCACACCAAGAACATCCCTCCTCTTCCCTTTCCCCGCTACAAACCATAATCATTGTTGTGCTGTTACCAATATTGAAAAGAAAACGTTAAGCTAATACTTCCAAGTACTAGAGAATCGTTAAATAATTTCCATACTTCAGCTATGAATTGCCGCTTGCAGTTTTGAAAACATCATCATTGTAATATCACTTACTGCAGCTTATGGGCCACTAAAGTGGCCATAAAATGGAAAGAACAAAAAGAAAATAGTATGCGCCATGGTATTGAGCCGAAGATCAATTCGGATGAATACATTTCCCACGATTTTCAGCGATGCGATGCGACGGCAGCACTGATTTCAGTTGGGGTTTTTAATTTATTCAGAAGAAATCTGGCGGCAGCAATCGAACGGGAAACCAAAAAGAAAAGCCAGCCAGTAAATCGATAGAGACAACGACTATGACTGCGACTACGACTGTGACTGCGACTGCGACTACGACTATACGATGAATACCTATGGAGCGTATGGATCTGGGGCCTGGACTGGCATCGGGTTACATTCTTTTGTCGGAAATTTATGACTGTACGGAGAGTTGCCGTCGCTACGGTCACTACTGTGGAAGCAAATGGAAGCGATGGAAACACGGTGGAAATTGGTGGAATCGGTGGAAACGGTGGAAAATGCCCGTGTGTTTAGCAGCATTTAATGGCTCATTTCGGTTTGATTTCTTTTGCTTGCATATGGCCAAGATACGAAGACGAAACGAAGACAACGAAAAAGATCTTTTCAATTTTTTGGTCACTTCAGCTGCGAGTGTGTGTGTGTGTGTGTGTGTATGTGTTTGTGTGTGTGTGTGTGTGTGTGTGTCGACAAGTTGGGGTGCTGCCTATTTTAGCGGGAAAGCTGTAAAACTTGTTAAAGTGCTTGTAAGCATCGTAAAATGTGCACAGTGAAGAGTCTATTACAATGATGCCATATCACTGATAACAAGCAGCAAACTCCGACTCCAACTTTGAGTTGCTGTTGCAGTTGCAGTTGCAGTTGAAATGGAAGTTCGAGTTAAGGCCAAGACTGATGCTCATTTAACGGCATTGGAAAGGTGCCTTCGAAGCGCTTGAGCCACCGACGACATCTGCAAGACTATGCGAATAATTGAGTTTCAGATTGGCCATAAAATTGGCAAATGATTCAAGCGCCACATTGTTGCCAGCTTCAAACTCTTTAACTGTAAGTGAAATGTGGCCGAAGTGAAATGTGGCCGTCCACTGAGCGCGGGTGCGATTGCCAGTTCTGGCCATAAAGCATTCAGTTATTGATCAACCTGATGTTGCTTTTGACTTATGGCTAATAGTTTTTGGCAATTGGCAAATTAATGATCATTTAAGCAACTAAGTGAGTTGCTTTTACTTGTAATTGTTGAATTGGATAATCGACTGTAAAATAAAATGTATAAATGAAGATGTTTACTTCTAAATTAAATATTATTAAAAAACATTTTTAAAAATTAAAAATAATTCCAAATAATTATTTTATTATTATTTTATTATTGAAAGAAATCATAGCTAAGCATTTAAGTAGATACTTTATAAGTATAACTACATAACATTAAGTCGTAAACTCTATAGAAATAATACTCCCTTACATATTCGCTATTTACACACAGTATCTATTTAAATTGATCGCTGCTCTTTCTCCAAGCTCTTTCTTCTTTGGTCGCCACACGAATTATATTTGAGTAGCCCCCCAAAAAGGCGGCGTTATCAAAATTCATAAGCGATTAAACATTTAAAAGCCCATAAGAGATTTTCATAAAAAAGCGATTTAACTTCGGCAGCAGACATCGATGTCAGCATTGTCGGCATTGTCTCACGACTCAGGGGGAGGGGAAGGCATTTTGAATTAATAATATGCAATATATGTATGCATATGATAAGTTTTGTAAAACAATAAAACACAATAGAGAATTTTTCAAACGCAAAAGCCACAAAATGATAATTGTATTTGTGAAAGACGATGAAGGGAAATTATGAGCGCGAACGAAGTTTAAACAGCAACAATTAATCAAACTTGGCTCGGGGTTTGGGTTCGCTTACCAGGCCAGGAGTGAGGGGGGGATGCTGATAACTCTATTATGCATGGCTCTGATCAGAAGACAACGGCATCAACAACAACAACACGGAGCAGAGGAGACATTTTAGTAGCCACTAGCGGCGATTTACAAGCGTTTATCATTTCGACTGCGTCAGTTGTCCAGATAAATGCGATTAAAAATGTTGTTCTATTGTTCGCAGCCTCGTTCGTCTGCCTCCGGGAGGATTTATGTATTCGTATGTTGTTGTGCTCATCTGTCAACAGGTTGGCATCAGTTACCTGATCCGACGACTTTTCCCAAAAAAGAAGAAAACTCTGGCTGGCAAAGGGTTGCTTATCTGCACAACGTCATCTAGGGAGCGGGGAATGGGGGCATAAATTAACTTGTTATGGGAAAAAAAAGTAAAGAACGAACTTTCGATGCCTATCTGACTGAATCTGTTATCTACAAATATATATAGACTCACTGGCCATTGTGTGAGACCACAATCCAGACCGAAATCCCACTAAACATGACACACATCGTCAACGCATTTGGAGTGGAAAGTTGGGGGGAGTTGCGCTGTAATTACCGGATTAAGGACACGTGCCGTTGACTTCCTATTGACTCCTGTCTGCTCTGTCTGTTCGGCCTGTGCACTTGGCGTTCGGTTCGTCCTTTTGTCTGAGTGCATAAGCCGCGTGCGAGACTTCTAGCTAACAAATATCTCTTGATTTAATCATAACTATGCGATATCTAAACGCGCTGCCAAATCAAAATACAATTTGTTGTCGCGCCGGCATTAAAAATCAATCAAATGAAATTAACAAGTTAACAATGAATGCCTCACCCCCACCACCCTCCCCAATAAAGAAAACCAAATGCCAAATGCTGTGGGAAGCACCCCGAGCGATAAACTCAACTGGAACTCGAACTGGAACTGAAACTGGACGAGCGACAACGACAACGACAACGACAACGAGTACGACTCGAGTAACGCTCATTCATTGTGCAATTATGTGACAATGCGAATCGCCTTCCCACCTTCAATATACCACGCACCACGTTTCTCATTGAACAGCCTCCCTCCCCCTACCTAACCTCCCGTACATGACAAAGTCAACAATTGCACACACAAATCGCCAGCGGGCACTTGAAATCGCCAAAGCATCGACAGCTCAGTCTCATTACTTGGTTATACCCTTACCACAGTACTTCACAGGGTATTTTTGAGTGTGCCCACAAATAGTTTAATGAATTAGGAAGTAGAAAATGGAAGATTTGACTTTAAATTAAAGAATATATTTCAGCTTAGACTCATTACTAAGTTGAACACTAAACTCTACCTCAGACAGGCTGTAAAATAGGGAACAGAAAAAGCTGTTAGATTACAGAGCATACTGCAGTTCAGTCGCATAACTTCAACTGCATTAGACAGGGTATATTTGAGTGACTCACGTAATAGTTGATTAGCATAGGAAAGTGGGAAAACAGTTAAATAAACTAGGCTCAAAGCGCAATCTTCTTGATAACTAACAATCAATTTGAATATTTACATAAACAAGTACGGGTATTTTCTAGTTGTTATATTTTTGTTTTGAGCCAGCATAAGTTTTTGGCATATTACATAGTTGGTAAACTGTGTTTTTATTTTTGTTTGCTCCCATAAACAATGTGAATTTCACGCCTATTTGACGTTGACGTGTTGCCTCATCAATTTGTCTGTGCTCCAGTTTTATGGCTGATTTTAAAATCAATACGCTTGAGTGTCTAGACATAAAGCGAGCTGCTTTTATTTTTTTCTTATTTTTTGGGAATATTTCAAGTCACAACAATGTCCAAACAGAGTCACTAAAACTGCTCTTAAAAAAAAAAGAAAAAAAATCAACTTAAAACCAATAGATAAAGTCTGTGGACTGCACATAAAATCTATAATTTGAGTGGAGCGAGCGATAAGAGTTTATACACCTGAATCGCATAAAATGGCTTTATTCTTTGGAATTTCATTTTTTAATTGATTTACCAGATTGATGGGAATAGTTTTTTAATTGTTTTTCAATACCAGCGCAGAACTGAGAAAACTGACTAAAAACTGAAATATTTTTGATTCGACATTCAAATGGAGCTCAGAAGTTTTATGCGTCTTTAATGTGCTGGAGAATAATGATGGCGCTCGAGACTTGAATAGAGCATATCGCATAGATCTACTAAACCGCTACAATTTAGGCATAAAATACTTTTGTTTGAGAGCATTTGAAGAACAAGCCATTAAAATCAAACAAAAGTGTCAAGCGGCTTTAAGTGCTAGCCTAGTTTTCTATGGAGATTTGTAAGGCCTAGAGCACGTTCCACTAAATGAGTCGTAAGACTTGAAGTTTGGCGACGGCAAAAGTGTGTATAACTATTTACATATATTATACTGTACTGCAAAAGCTTTTGTTAAGCTATCAGTAAAACGTTTACGAATGGGATGTAAAGCAGAAATGAAAAGCTTGAAGCTGTTGCAGATAGATTACTACCAAATAATTCTAAACTCTGTTTATAATGAAAGGATATAATAATAAATTCCTTTTTATTGTCAGCCAGTGAAATGTTAACGAATATAGTGTAAGAAATAACTGAAAAGCAATTAGACGAGAGAGTGGGCAATAGATCACACTTGTAATATAATTACAAAAATAAAGATAAGAGATAAATAATACACATTTCTGGAATTGTTTATCTTCAGTTTCATTAAAGAATTATATTTAAAATAAATTATTATATAACATATGTAATTTAAGCAAGATTAAAAGCTACAACTGCGTTATATTTATCATGCTTTCTTAAGATAAACATTTATATTTGCATAGCTGTTAATATTTTTGAAGATTATAAAATCAAATGTTAATTTAAAAGTATATATTACTAATTTGCACTTAATACGCATAAATAATTTTACATATGTATTATGTATTGAGTTGTTGTTGTTGTTGTTGCTGTTGTCGGCAAAAAACATAAATCTCAACTCAATGCGGCATATTAAATATTAAACATCAATATGCAAATTGTCTTATTTAAATTGTTGAAGTTTTTGGTTTAGTTTTTGGTATGATAAAACGCCTACAGAAGTTGCTATTGATGTGGGGGCTGCTCTTGTGGTTGGTTGGTTGTTGTTGCTGCTGCTGTTGCTGTTGTTGCTGCTGCTGTTGCCGTTGACTTTTGTTTCTGTCCATTTTGTGTGCTGCTCTCTGTGTGCTTGTCTGCCCCAATTGCTCACTGTCCCTGTGTGTGTATGTGTGCCTGCATGTGTGTGTGTGTGTGTGTGTTTGTTTCACTTTGTGTTACACCAAAAATGCGCCGCAAAGCCAAACGAGAGCAGTTGCAAGCGCCAATGCAAAGTGCAGCAGCAGCAACAGCAGCAGCAACAACTGCAGCCATTGCACTTTGCATAATAGCTCATGTGTGTGTGAGTGTGTGTGTGTTGGCGCTGTGGTGTGCAGCCATTTTGTGAGTGTATTTAACTCTGCATGGGCTCTGCGCTTGTCTGTGTGTGTGTGTTTGTATATCATTACTTATCAGATACTTATTATGAGCACACGATATCGTATATTTTGGCATGCGTTTGTCTGTGTATCTCCCTCTCTCTCTCTCTATCTCTCTCTTGCACACTCTATCAATGTGTGTGTGTGTGTGTGTCGCATCTGTGTGTTTGGTAAATATGCAAATGAGCCTGTTTGTTGCCACTACTGTTTGCCATTGTTGTTGTTGTTCTTGTTGTTGTTGTGCAGCCATTGCCGTTGTTGTTGTCGTGCGTTGATTATTGTTGTTATCGTGTGTGTCTGTGCATGTGTTGTTGTTGTAGTTGTTATTGTCGGTGTTTTTGTAGTTGTTATTGTCGGCACCGCCAACGACAAGCAGCAAACATTTGATTATGATACGAAATCGATATAATTTAAGCGATGCCAACCAGAGAAACGGATGCCCACAGTTTGGCAAGCTGGGAATGGTACGACCAACTGCCTCCCGCCTCTCTACACCGCTCTACCCCGCTCTACACTCTGTTGACTTTTCAATTTATTGGTCCAAAACGTAAAAACATAAGCAGTGAAACAGTTGGCCCAAGTCAGCGTCGACATTAACTTTAGCTACCTTTCTGCAGTCGTTTGTCTTTTGGCTTTTATGAGGTGATGTTGCTGCTGTTCCTCTTGCTGTTGCTGTTATTGTTGCTGTTGCCTTTGCTGTTACTGTTGCAGCTACTCAGCCATTCATCATACTCCGCCCATCTGCAGTTTTGTGGCTTCCGCACACATCGCGTGTCGAGAGCAGCGCACATTTTAACGCCTTTTTAAGTTTTGCCGCCAAACAAGTGCAATTCTCACCACAACAACAAACAGCAAACAACAATCAGCAACAACAAACACCAACACAACAATTGCAGATACACGAAAACTAATTACAGATTCTAATCGCGTCATATTTTTTCCTTCAGTTAGAGCTGCGTTTCGTGTGCTCAGCCCATCAATATTGGGAATACCAACTCGGGTCTTAAGTTTTGCATGGCCCTTTGTGGAGAGGTTGCCCCTCCCTCCCCTCGCCCGTTCAGCGCCACACAACCTACATACATAAGCTCACACATACATTTTCCAACTTCATTGTGTTTGTTGTTTTTGTCAGCATTTCTTGGGTCATTCCTATTTGTTATTATTATTATTTATGTTGGTTTACTTGTGCTGTCGCTGTTTTGTTGACTAGTGCAACGGAAATGGCTGTAGACGCGGAAGTGAATTGTTAGGCGCCTTCGACTAAGCTCAAGATGAATGCCTTCAACTGTAAGCTGTGTGTGAAAGGGCTAAGAGGAGGCTGCCAACTGCCAACTGGCAACTGGCAACTGGCAACAGAAGTGGAAACTTCATGGAATCTGAAAAAAGAATGGCGAATAGTTGCTGAGGAAGAAGTTATTCCGTATTCAGGAAGGGAAGATTATGTATATTATTACAGCTAAAGAGGCGGCTTCAAATAACTCAAAGAGCACACAGGAAGTGCTAGAGATAGCGTCAAAAAGTATTTCTGATATGGAAGCTCTAAGATGTAGAAGTGCTTGGTTCCCAAATCTTGAGAAATTGTGATTGAGACTTCAGCATTGTTAAGGAAGTTGTTAGAACAAATGCAATTGATTGTTCTAGTATGTTCCGTTAAGTAAACTTGGGGTAAGTCGAAAGGTTAAGCTTCCTGAATAAATCTGTAAATATCTGTAAATGTACTATGCAAAAGAACAAAAGTGGTAATTAATACATATAAATATTCTATCATTTTCTTTCGCATGTTACTTTCAACTCAAACTATAAATAATTTAAACACATATTAGTTGCAATATTTATCAATTATTAAGTAATATAAATTGGACATAAATATCATATAAAATATAGAAAAATGCATTCATTAGAGATGGAATGGCAACTGTTTTGCCGGCGCTTAAACGAGCAGTCGACCAGCTCAAGAAGTAACCGCCCTTCGGGTTAGCGAAATTCTACGAAAATTCCGGCACAGGCCAAAGGGGCAGCCGTCGCAGCGGTTGCAGTCAGAGCCGCAGTTACAGTTACAGGCGCAACCACAGTCAAAGCCAATGCCACAGCCAGAGGATAAAGTCAAACCGAACGTAACAAAAACTCATAACTCAAAACGGCAACGCGCAGCCCAACAGCTGTTTTTTTGAACAGCAGCTGAAATTGAATGCGCCGAAACACCCTGTAATACACACAAATAAAACTCAGTCACCAACACACACACAGCTACATGTACATTCATTGTGAGAGTCAAGCAAGCGTGACGCGTGGCTGCGTTTTGGGCAACGCCTACTTTCGTTGAGTGAGTTTCGTTAAGTTGAGCGCTCTTTTGCTGGCACTTGAGTCGTTTATTTGTTGAGTGACTTTAACAGCGCGCAGTCGCAAAGTACAAAAACAAAGAAGAAAAACAGAAAAAAAACTGGCGCACGTTGCTGGTCATAAAAAAGCAACAACGATAACAAGCAAAACAACAACAACAACAGCAACAAGCGACATTCTTTTTTATTGCTTTCAAAACAAAATGGCAACCATGAGACTGAGCATAACAAAAACAAAAACAAAATGTTGAGCTATGCGCTGCGATAGCTGTAAAAGCTGCGATGCCGACGCGAGCGTCGCTGTCGCCGCTGCGGACGTTTGTTTGACTTTTCGCATTTTGATGTTCTCTATTTTCTGTTCTCTGTTCGACAGCTTCAACTTTTCAAGTGCCCGCACTCAACACACATGCACAGCCTCTGTGTTCCTGTTCTGTCCTCTTGCCTCCCGCTAGTCATCTACAGGCTGTGTCAGGCCGTAGAAAATATTTATGCAAGTCAAGCTCCGAGCATTTATGAACTGTCAAACATTCTCAACGCAATTCCAATGATTTTGATACTTTAACATTTTCGTAAAATGGCAGCCAAGTGGCGCTTGAGTGCAAGGGGAACGGAAAGTCTACACACACAAACACACACACACACACACACACACACACACATGCATACACATATACAGATGCACGTGTCGAAAGCTTCACACACAGACACAGCGACTCTCGCCTTGGCGTCAAATTGGCGGTGTTAGTGCATATGTGGGTGTTTTCCATGTGGCGAGGATTCGAGTGGAAGAAGAAGAGCAGTAGAATGTTGGCATTGCCCATTTTCCCGCCTTGTGCGGCATAAATGTTGCACGCGGCGTATGAGCAATTTTAAGTTGTTGCACTGCCTTCAATTGACATAGTAAAGAGTTTTGTGGCAACTTTAAAATGGCGCCGTTGACTGCGAAATCGATTGACAAATGGGGTTGAATAATACTTGAAGATGGGCGACCCGCAATGGGGGATGCTTGTTAAAGTTCTGGGGGATAATTTGTGCTTATGGCTGGGGATGAACTGTTTACATTACCTTAAGAGGTAAATAATAGCAAAAAGGCAACTCTAAACTAAAGTATATATTCAAATGTTTTCCTACCTTAAATAAATGTTTTAAAATTATATAAGTTTTAAATGTTTTCTAAAACTATATTTTAGTTACTATTAACTATAGTAATAAACTAAAGTACACAACTTTATTTACTGTATATTTCATTGGAAATCCATTTTCCTTTAGCTGATAATCGCACTAAAATGTAAATTAGGCTTTTTGGAAATGCTCATTGTTCTCAGCGCAAAAGAAATTGCATTTCCCAGTATTATACGCACTTTTTGAAACCATAATTCCCCTATTTCATGCTGAAGTCCTTTCCAACCGTGTCCGAAATAATGTGAGTAATCAAAGGCGCTACACTTGATCATTCCCACAGTATTTGGAGTAGTCTAACAGGTCCATAAAGACAAAAGGCAAACATGATAACTTCATCAAGGCAATATTCAACTTCATTAGAAGTAAAACGAGTGCAAAGGTGAGAATAGCCAAATCAAATAGACATTTTTAACAAAGCGCCGCCTTCGATCTACAGCTGCAGGCGCTAACTGCGAGGTGTGAAAATGGGAAAAGATTCTCGTGAAAGAGTCCAATCCGTTTAATTGTATTTGTAATTTTCATGCATTTTACGAGGCTTTGAACAATTTGACGTCAACTTTTAAATCAAATATGGCGCCGACTGGAGAATAAAAAAAAGAGAAAAAAAATAAAAAAGAATATTGCTCAACATATTTTTTTTCGTTCAAAGGAAAGGGAGAAATTTGGATGCCAGAAACAAAAGGCAGTCGTTGCTCATTTGCATTGACGATCGGGGCGGCGTGGCTGGGGTTTGAGGGGGGTGCTGATGCTGGGCAGACCAGTGCGGGTGCTCGGCAACACTAACAGGATATGCCAGTGAAGCACCAATAATCCTTTTAATAAATATGATATCGCAAAGGACCAAAAAAGCCACAGTGGCACCAGCGTTGCCTTCTCCCTTCGGTTTCCCCTCTACTGCTGCTGCTGTTGCTGGTGTTGCTGCTGCTGCTGCCGTTGGCTGCTGTGTCGGCATCATTTGCATTTTATGCAAATTTCATAGCAGACGTACATAGCGAACGTTCCAAAGGATACACCAGCCAGCAGCCGGAGCAACGTGGAAGCAATCGAGCAGAGCAGGGCAGGGCAGAGCAGACAAGGGCAGAGCAGAGCGGAGCGGAGCGGAGATAGGAGGATAACAGTTGCCAGCTCTCTACAAAGCGAATATGTAAATGGGAATGTGCTGATGTTTTTTAAAAGCTTCCAAAAATAAACAACATAAAAATGCGCAAAATACGAGATGGAAATGGAAATGGAAATGGAAAATTCACAAAATGCATATTTGCTCTTTGTTATAGACGATGGCCAAAATGGGGCTATAACGATTGCCTATGAAAGTGGAGATCCTTGAAAAGAAAAGAGTTAATTCTACTTAATGCGAAGAAAAACCGCACGGAGAGGAAATTGAAAATGTAATTAGTAATGTTAAAGACAATGAAATGTTGAAGAATTAAGGAAAATGTTCTCAGAAAAGTTTCTTAAAAATAAGTAAATTGATATAATCCTCAAAAACAACAAAGTTATAATGTTAACCAGCAACAACTTAAGCTTTATATATTGTCGTAAAGTATATTTGAGCAACTTTAAGTGTATTTTGTTATTCGTATATTCTGCGCTTACATATTTACTTTGTTTTTTCTTGTTTGTTGGAAAATATTGTCGAATATTTTGAGAGGCACACACACACAGAGATAGACACACTCGCATACACAAGCACACATCAAATACTCACACACATATGCTTATGCAAACACAGCAATAGAAAGAGTGAGAGAGCGGCTGCCAGAGTGAGATAGCAGATGCATTTTGCACATATTTACATGCAAATTGTTTGCTTTAAAATATGCATAAACTTTTCTTATTTATTATTTATTTTTTATTCTTTATTTCACTCTTCTGGCTGTTGTGAACATTTCGCAAATACGAATGACAAACCGAAAGAAAAAAAATCAAAGTTGACAACTCGAGCAAAGTTTTCATTGCACATTTTGCCAGAGTTGAAAAGTTGCAAAGAGTTTGGCCGTAGTCCACCCCTTTGGTGGCTAACTGAAAACGTGGGCGTGGCAGTGGCACTTAAATAATTACAGAACCACAATCCCTTAACCGTGAACGGGGAACACCTGCAAGTGCGTAACCGCAATCAAAGGCCATTGATCCTAATAATAAATAATCATAATGATAATAATACATTTTTTATCGTCTAATCATTAACAACAATTGTCGCAAATTGCCACCGTGATTATCGGATGCAAACAAATATGCAAAAATTGATAAATTTATGGAAAACCGAAAGTGCAAATGGGCGTAAAGTTGAAAATAAAACTAAATGCTCGCTGGAAAAAATCTAAAAGGGGTTGAGTTTTTGGTTTTTGGATTCGGGATTCGGAATACGGTTGTGAACTGCGGCCAGCCACGCGTTAAATTCGATTTGTTAATTTACAAATCCGCAAAACTATTTGAGTATGCGAGGGTTGGGAGGGGGCGGTGTTGCCATGGCAGGCGTTACACAAAGGGGGCAGGGGAACAGGGACAAACTGTCTGCTTTGTGGCTTTTTTTTCGAGAGGGAGTTGAACTGCGAACTGGGAACTGGGAGTTACAAGTTGTTATTATTTATGAGGCAAGTTCTCATGTTTCCATTGACAACGACAGAAATATAATTGTGATACATTTCAATTCACAGTTATTTTTTGTGTGCAACAACAACAACAGCAACAACAACAATAAAATCAATTGAAATGTTGGCAAACATGTCAAAATAAATTATATAGCACATGTGTGTGCAAGTGTGTGAGTGTGTGAGTGTGTGTGTGTGTGTGTGTTTGTGTGTGTGCTCGTGTGGGTTGTTTACCAGATGGGTGGCATGCCACACTGTGTTGGGTGTTATGCAAGTGGCAACCACAAAAACCGAATTTTAATTTGCACGCTTGCTGCATTTGTTAGTTAAACTGGTTGAAGGTGCTGACGGTTTCCCACCCCCCAGAGAGAGAGAGAGAGAGAGAGAGAGGGAGAGAGAAAACACGAATTCAATTCAAACCTCAACTCAAACCCAAAAATGCAGACTGTAAAACCTCAAACCCTTAGGGATCTAAGCGGCTTACAAAATGCTCAACGCAGACAGGAAGCGACGCACCCAGAGAAACCCACAACCAAACTGAGGAGCTGGTCCATTCAACCCTCCTCCCTCCCCTGAGAATTGCGCAACTTTTACGCCTATTTGCGGGCATAATTAAGTTAAAGTCCAACAAAAGAACAAGCACAAAGCGAGCTGGGCAAAAGTCGAGAGTGCACTTGAAAGAGAAGCACAAAAGAGAGAGAGAGACGGAGAGAGAGAGGGAGAGAGAGAGAGGGAGAGAGAGGAGTGAGTTAGAGAGGGGGAATCACAGAGAGGAAGGGAGTAGCTTAGCCTCAGACTTTGTTCCATTTCCCACAGTTCCAGTTACAGTTTCGACACCTTGCGGGGCCCACGAGGAGCAACTGAGGGTCCAAGCAAATGCTTATGGCCATGCTATGGTAAGGTTAACCCATCATAAATCAACGGGACACGAGAAAGATCATTAAAAGCGAATCTCGCTATCATAATAAAGAAATCACACGAGAAAACAAACCGAGCAACTCTCAGCTCTCGGCTCTCGACTCTTTGCTGCTTTTTATTATTTGATCGCTCAATCAAAATGATAAATGAAAATTAATATTTCTTAATATTGTTTACAAAGTGAGAATTATATATACGATCCAATGATCTTTGCGTTCCCGCAACAACAACTTTAAATGTAAAGTAATGTGCAAAGCTTAGGCACTTTTTGGAGGCATCATTAAAAAATAGATGGAATTACTTTGCTGGAACGCAACGAGGTGTGGATACTCTATAAAAAAAGGAGAGATATAAATTGATTTCGAAGTGTGTATATAAGTAGTTGTAAGTTATATAAATGTAGTAGAATAAATTATATATTATGATATAAGGATATTATTTATTAATTAATCTATTTATTTATTCATTTATTTATTTATTTTCTTATTTATTTATTTATTTATTTATTGATTTTATAATTATTTATTTATCTATGTATTTATTCATTTATTTATTTATTTGGTTATTTCTTTATTTCTTTATTTTTTTTTTCTATTTACTTATTATTATTTACTTATTTATTTATTTATAAATTTATTTCCCATCTCTTATATGATATTCATATTAAAGTATAATTTCCATATAGTATACAATAAACCTTGGGATTAGTTTTAAGGTAATTTCTGGAAAATCCAGGATATCATTCAAGTCGAATTTGCCGCTTGCAAGTGTATAAGATCGTAGGATAAGTAATAAGCATGTAAGTATATGCCATTTATGGGAAAAAGACGCTGTTGCGGTCAATATTTCATGGTGTGGAGCCATTGTTTGATAAGAATTATTGCAACATATCAATCATGAGGTTAAGTGGATCTCGGAGCACTCGTGAAATGTGACGGGGCATGCATCAAGAGGCACGCACAGCCAAGGCAGCCAAGGCAGCCAAGGCAGCTAAGGCAGCTAAGGCGGCTAAGGGAAAAGTTCAGCCACAAAATGAAAACATGAAAAAACAACAGTCCAAAATTTAACTAAACAACATGAGCAGCAGCAACAGCAACAACAACAATAATAATAACAGCACACCAACAACTGTGGCAACATTCATCAACATCAAAAACAAACAAAAAGGCGCGAGTCAAAGCCAACAAACAAATAAACAGCGAAAGGGAAAGAAACACTGCCGAAGACAGAGACAGAGACAGAAACAGAGACAGAGATGGAGATGGAGACGAAGTGCGGTTGAATGAGAGCTGCTGCCGCGGACCAGGGGCCTTGTGGGTCCATCCCATAAGCCGTAACCATTCCAGCAATTTATTGCGGCTAGTTGAGACGTCTCGATGTTTGGATAATGTTGGTTAGTTTTTGGTTTTTGTTGCACGGCCAGATGATGGTTCGTTCCCCGTTGACTTTGACGCCGTGTTTTGGCGTTTGTCGCGGTTTCTTGCCCTCTTGACGCGCTCTTCCTCTTCGCTCTGAGTTATTACCACGCACTTGGGGCGATTAATTGACTTACGGGCGGACGGAATCGAAGTTGTTGCTGGTGCTTAGGCCAAGCAATGGGGTTCCAATTAGGTCAAGAATTTTGCTGTTCCTCTCTGCCATTGCACCGATCTCTTCTCACAGCTGCAAGGGATTAAAGTATTTCGATTTGAGAGTTGGGAAAATAAATATTCAAATAATAAATAATAAATGAAAATGGTGTTGTAAATCCAGACAAAGTATGACCTTAGCTGTAGATCTAAATTTCAATATCAAAACACTTGAGAGTTTCCCCTTTTCAATTGCTTGCTAATCCAGGTATTACAGCTGCCAAAACGCACCCCCTGCTTCTCCCTCTGTTCAGCTTGTTTCACCCTAAAAGCTGCCTAATATTGAGTCAACACTCGACTGTGGCTGGCTTTAAGCAAATTAGCAACAATATCACAAAAAGTGTTATGTTGCCATCGATTCGAGTCTGAGTCCGCATCCAAAAAGCGACTCCTCTTCCGCTTGGACGCAGCGGTGTTCGCCTAATCGTGGCACGTGCTTCGACATACATAATCATAGGGCTGACAACAACAACAACAACAACGAGAGCAACAACAAAAATAGAAATGAAAGCGTAGCAAAGGGTCGCTGTGGCACACAAAGATAATCCAATCTTATGCTGCTAATTTTACAGCATCAATTGAAAGTTGAAATAGAAATAAAATCAAATCTCGTGTGTGGACGAGCGTGTGGCAATGTGGTTAGCACGGGGGTTTTAGCACTTCAACTCAAACTGGAACTCAAAAACTTTGACAAAAGCAAACCAGAGCCCTGACAAATAGATTCGATTATGTGAGCAGTTCCCCATCTCCGCCTCCACCCCCCTTTTCGGGGTGGAATGTGGAAGGTTGCCGCCACAGGGAGGCGATATTGTGCAACTTATTTTCTTCACAAATTTGTTTGCTGTTGTTGTTGTTGCTGCTGTTGTTGTTGTTGTTGGTGCGCCCTTCTCGACCCCCCATTGCTGCCACAAGCTGGCTAATTCTAATTCGTTTATTAAGTTCGCTTCGCTTTTGCATAGTTGAAGAGTCTCTGCGCATAAAATATGAAAACTCAATAATGCCGCTAGGCAGTTGCTTGCTTACTTGCTGACTTGCCTGCTTGCCGCTTAATTGTGCGTCCACGCACCTGTTGGGGTGGCACGTGCAACCGTAACAGTGGCAGCAACAGCGAGACGCCAACGCCGTGCCACGCACGAGCTGCATTTGCAAGTGGGCGTGCATAATTTATGTTAATTCGCCTGAGAAAGCCAGCTCGGAAAGCGGCAGCAACACAACTTTTAGCTGCAACAACTACAAGTGCAACAAAGTTATGCATATGCGTAGTGTGTGTGTGTGTGTGTGTGTGTGTGTGTGTGTGTCTACTTGCCACCAAGTCAGCCAGCTAATGAGCATTAGCGCCAGAATGAAATGAATATGAAATGCAAATGTAGCCGCCAAAATGTAATAAAAGAAAAACCATAGAAAATGCATAATTTTTTTTAAGATTTTCCACAGCTAAAAGCTTAACGAGGGGAGCTGAAAGAATTGCAGCTTCTAATTTATAAAGCAGATCTTCTAAACTTTGCTTTAGGCAACTGCAATTACACTACAGTGAACTATATCCTTTTGTGCATTTCCTTTCTCACATTGAGATGCCAGCAACAGAGCTGTGAATCCATAAACAGAATAAACTACTTTATATCTGACTTTCTCAAGTAAAATATTCGTTAAGGAACTTATTGAACTCTTGACTCTACAGTGTATATCAAAAAAGTTCTGTTCACAAACTGCAAAAGATGTTTTCTGAATATTAAAAAACATTTCTGCACAAACTGCTCGACTAGATATTGTTGATAGAAAAGTTCTCTTAGCATCCGTAAAAAGCATTTCCAAAAACTAAAACGCACTTCTGCAGAACATTCATATTAGGTATAATAATAGATCTTCTATTATTTTTAATAAAATATCAATAACAAGGCTTCTTCTTAGCGTAACTTCAGCTTCCCTTCTATGAGTAACACTTGCTCTCTAAAGTAATACCATGACACTATTTAATTTAATATAGTTCCCCAATGTTGATGAGCTGTGCAGAGGGTTGAGGAAACCCAACGTTGCACAACGCTTCATGGTCGATGCCCGTCTGTCGTCAATTGGCAGCAACATCATAATTATTATTATATATACAAACATGTCTCGGTGTTTGTGGCCTGACAATCAACCCAAAAGTGATTAAAGTTAATTTTTAGGTGTTTCTTTTTTTTATATTTTTCTAAATTTTGGGTTCGCTTTCGCAGTGGCAATTAAAAGATCATTGTGCGGGTCGCGCACTTCATTAAATGTCAATTTGTTGAAGTTCATTGACAGCCCTAATAACTTCATTAGGTGTTGTTCAATTTATTAAAGGGTTGACACATTTCCTAAACACATTCTCAAGAGTCAAAAGTCGAAGTACTATCATAAAAAATGTAGAAATATAAAAGAATTGTACTTATTATAACCCGCATGGGACTTGCAATTGTGTATAAGTTAGTGTTTAAGTTTGGAAATGAAGTTGGCAGCTCCTGACCGGGGTAATCTATGGCAAGCATTGCTCAACACTGGCGCAGAAGTTCGCTGCTGCTTGTTTTTTTTTTATGAATTTTCCATTTTCATGCGCTTCCTTTTTGACATTATTCACAGTGCAGTGATTTCACAAAAGATACAAGATACAGATACACACACACACGCAAACACATAAACACACACATACATTCAAAGAGCCACTGAAAATTATGCATAAAAAAAGCTGAGGAAAAAGGACAAGCGACGAGGACATAAACCCCAAAGGACACGGAAAAACTTTGCTGCTTTGTAGAAAATTCATAAAACTTCCGCTTGGTCAGATTGGGGGCGCTTGTGGGCGTGGCAGCTGAGCAAGCGCCTGCTGCTGGGTCAGTTTACACAGTCTAAGCGAGCGCATGATGGAGGGGGAGGGGGGAAGGGAAACATGGGCAAACAACAAAATGGCGCATTTTAAAGCGCAGACCCCAAGGAGAAAAGCTCAAGAGCTGAGCATGAAAATTTCCCATGCTAAACAGCTCAGAAATTTTTCCTTTTACTTTGTGCAAACTTGGCGCCGCGTCGCCATTTTTATTTTTCTATTTCTGCTCTTGTTTCTCAAGCATTCTCTCGCTGTCTCTCTCTGTCGCACCGCTTGGCGCCCGTCTTGTTTGCTCCGCTGGGGGTTGTGCGTGCGGCAGCCCCATCAGCCCAGGAGGGGGGTTGCTTGGAGCAAAAATAAACAAAAATCAAAGTTGCAAATAAGAAGAAACTACAAAGTAAGTTAACATAAAAAGTTCGACGCCTTCGCCTTGTTTTTCCGAAGTTTGTTGTGTGGCACGGGCAGGGGGGTTCTTGCAAAGGGAGTAGAGATGGGGAGTATGCGGCATACTTAGCTACCCCCAAAAGACACGCACACAAACACACACACACACACACACACAGGGCAAAGGGAGGGATTCGTACAAAAGATTTTGTCGAGCACTTTTGGGCAACAAAAGCCGGAAACAGCACGGAAAGAAGCAGCGGCAACGCAGCCAACATCCTCTCAAGTGCTTCCTCCACTCGTGCTGCGGCTCCTGGGCTCCTTCTCAGCATGCAGCCAGCGATGTTGCGGCGCAGTCAAGCGCACGGACAACGACGACAACGACAACGACAACGACAGCGGCTGGAGCGAGGACGAGGACGAGCAAGAGGAACTAAGGAACGACTTAGCTGCTGGCAAGCAGCCCGACTGTATGCTATTCCTTGGGCATGCTGATCACGTCTATTTATTGTGCACATAATATGGGCGCACAGTGCTCGTCCTGTCCTCCAGTTGCCGCCTCCTGCGTCTCGACTGCTCCTCCAGCTACGTGCGACGCATGCATCGCTGGACACGCTGCTGGCTCCACTGAATCTCTTTTTTTCGCTCGCTCCCTCTCCCTCTCTTTTACTGTCTCTCTCTCTCTAGTTTCCTCTCCCTCTCTGGTTTTCTTTTCGCCTTTTTTCTATTCCTATTCCTGCTTCTGCACAGAAATTCAATTATCATGAATGCGAATTTTTGCCCGATTCCGATTCCGATTCCGCTTCGCATGTTTTGTTTCAGCATCGAAGACTCGGCGAACTTTCAGCGTATCAGCATTTTATTTGCTGTTGATTTATGCAACGTTCTACCTTCTCTTGTCAATCCCCGTCCCCGTCCTCGTCACGCTCTAAACGTGTCCCTTGACTTGGCCCAGCCAGCACCCGCTGTTCATTCAAACAATCGCTTGTGCTGCCAGCGTTGTTGAATATTTGCCAAGTATGCTGATTGAATTTTTTCCAGTTGACTAAATGATATCAAGGATATTTGCCCAAGCGCAGCCCCCGTTTTGCCAGCTCCTGAGCCGCTCTGGGCACAACCTGTCAGTGTCTTTAAGCTGAACTTGCATTCTACTTACACATTCGATTACATAACTGAGAGCCATACCAACTGTATACTATGTGCTAGTTGCAGCCTTGGGCCTATTTTACTATAATATTCAACTGTTTAATTATTTATGAGGCATTTGCAAATTGTTGGGGAAATTGTGTGCTGTAAGTAAATTTTATGTATACGTTTTATTTGTATTAATAGAAACAACTTTTTTATTTAAAATATGCATCCAATTTCATAAAAACTATAATTTTAATTTAAATATAAATAAATATTAAATAAGTTAAGAGAAAAGAAATTTGAATTATTTATAGTTCAAAGAGGTTGCTAATAATATTAAATTAACATATAAGTTTAATATAATCCCTTGGATTCTATTTTGACTAACGATTACTTCCACTAAGATTGCTTACTTTTTGGCTCAATTTAGATTTATTTTTATTATTATTATTAATATTATAAATAGACAGAAGCGCTTTTGAATATTAGAAGTCAGATAGAAGAGTGTTCTAATTATAAGCTATCTATACTAATAACAATCCAAAGTAAAGAAATCTTAGATGCCTCTTGATTGTTCTAAACAACTGAGAAGTAGTCGGAGTTCTTCTTTCATCTTCTAACTTAGCAAAGAATTGAGGAAAGGCTTTCTGCTTTCGGCTCTCTGATATAAAAAGCATTTTATAATATCGCAACAAACTTTTCACAGCTCAACTAAAACTAAAATCCTTTTAAAAATTAATTGAGTTAATGTGTTTAATTAGTTTAGTTAGCAATTGCAATAGTACGAGTATCTGCAGAGCTAAAAGACGCTTTCGAAGCTTAATTGATATTGAGATTCAAGCAACAGCATCTTGGTAAATTTGATGAGTACACTCATGAATACAACTATGAGTGCCTGCCCACATTGATAGTGTTCAATTAAATTGCAATTTGTTGCTTATTCAGCCACATCCCATATCGCAGCTGTGGCAAACTAGTCGTGCCTGTGTCTTATCCTGCATTATCCTGCCGGCAGTGGCAGTTTGTTGCTGATACGACAAACGAGCAGCAGAACGGAGTCCAGCAGTCTGAGCAGTCCAAGGACATAGATATTCGTAAATGGGATGCATACTCGTATTATCAATTTTCAATATTTAGACAGGCAACTGCGACTAATAATCACGTTTGTTGAACGTAAAGCGAGCATACATTTTGTAAATACATCCTGCTTGTCTTCATATCGATGCTCCATTTGTGGGAAAGTTATTGGGATCAGGGGTCAGGGTGAGGGGTCGCGGGAGCGTAATTAACACTTTGTGCCGTCGAGCAAATCGAGCGGGTTAAACTGCACAAATGTTGCTTCGAGGCAGCGACTCTGGCCAGCCAACATCGAATGTGCAATAATTAATATGCCCAACGTGCAACAGCTCCTGTTCAGCCGCCAGCCGCTTGCCGCTTGCCGCTTGCCGCCTGCCACTTGCCACTTGCCACAGCCCTCTGGAGTGGGTGGCTGATACTCGACTCTGTTGACGGTGCGTTGTTGGCGGGGTGCCATAAAAGGCGTTAAATTGACACAATTGAACACACCCTTGAGATTCGAGGACTACAACTCGCCCCTTCTGCTCTGTTTGTTTGTGTTGTTGCTGTTGCTGCTGTTGTTTGTGTTGCTGCTGCTATTGCTGCTATGCCTCAGGAGGGGGCGAGTGCGTTTAATCGGAAATGCTAACATCTTCATCATCATTGACAGCGCATAATGACGCTCACGTTGAAAAACTGACAAGTGACAAACCAAAATCGCGTCCTCCTCTCATAACAATACAAATTCCCAATTTTCCACTTCGATTTGGATTCCGAATCGAAGCTTCTGCTTTCTCCATCATATTTGATCCATGCAAATATGTGTAACAATTGATATTTTGGGCAAATACGTAGCCGAATCGAAAACGTGACCAACATGATATATAGCCTCAAGCATAGACACATATGTGTACTCTCCACATTTGTATAGACTCCAGGCATAATCCTTAATTGATAGGCCCGTGAATGCAGCTAGAAGAGGGTAAAAGTATGCATGAAGGAGCAATTGGTAACACTGATACTAGGCAAAGCTATAAACAGAAGCAGTAGATGAATGCAGAGGTTGACAGAGGTAAATGTATATTTAATATTATTTATAATATTTAATTTGGATTTTCAGAAATTTAAAGAGTGAAAATTGGTTTTAATAAAGTTATATGCAATATCTGTAATATTTTTATATTAAACTAACCATTTTAAATTACATTTTTAATGCATTTAATATTGTTATTCCAATAAGACTGCTTGAAGCAGGTGAATATTTGTTTACAGCTTTATAAGGTTTATATATAAATTATGACTAATTCATTCAAATATCTGTTTCTCAGCTAACAAATCTCTTAGTCCTAAAGCTATCTCTATATGAAAACCAAAGAAATAAGAAAATATGCAGCTAATAGTTGATATAAATGCAAATGAAATCATTATTAGAAATAATGCAAATAATTCTTTTGCAACTTCACTTACTTTACTTTACTGCAAAAGTATTTATTAATAATTGAGTATTATTTTTTATATATTAAATATAGTTAAATAACTTAGAATGCAACTTCCTTTCATAGTAATTAACTGCCTTTGCTTACAAATAGTTTAGTTTAAAGTCTTATATTGATTGTTCCTCTTTAGACGCTTGGCGACTTGGCAGGTTAACTGACTAGACTGCCATATCGATATCTATTTCAATTGCAGCCTCTGAGCAACTGACTGTCAAAACAGGCAAACAAATTGTGCAAATAAGTCGAGAAAATGTTATTTATGCTCGGGCGATTTCAGTGATTAAATAACTGAGCCAAACGAGACCCCTAGAGATCGAATTACAAATAGTTAAATGACATGAAAGTGCAACTAGCAAAAGCGAATGCGGGAAGAATGATATCGAAAGAGTGTCTGTCCAGTCAGACAGTCAGATGGTGGTGGTGCAATGTGGTGCATATTAATGGCCCGGAGGTGTGCATGCCAATTGTCATGCGCTGAAATGCTTGTTAACAACAGCGATTGCTTTTGGTATCGGCTCCCACTCGTCGAATGTTCAAGTTTTCTTTTCTTTTCGTTTTTCGTTTTACGTTTTTTTTTTTTTAATCAAAGCAAAAGCCAAAGCTGTTTCCTCTGCCAACTGCTGCGGCAACTGTTGCAGCTCCTCCCCCGTGGCAATAACGCCACACATTTGTAATGTTGCTTCTGTTTTTAGCCGTTTAAAGTGGTATTGCTGAGTTGGCTCGTACCGCGCTTAGAAGCATTTTACAAGTTACTTTAAGGCAATCAATTTGTATCCAAGTTGCGACTGCTGTTGCAGTTTGCTCTTCTCCTGCTGCTGCTGCTGCTGCTGGTGCTGGTGCTGGGGCTCTTCCTGCTACTAGGGAAGGCAAGCAGTCGGGTTATGGGGGGTGAAAAACCAATCAAAAGAGCGTTGCGAACGCAAATTGAACGGCAAATGGCTGGAAGATGATATTTCAATACTTGAAGAGCAGCCTCTGTCGGGGCCATAAATTATGAACGGGCGACGCCTGCGCGTAGTTGCTTACTTTTTTGCAGTTATGATTATCGCGCCAGTTCCAACTACCACTACAAGCTACAAAGCTGTAAGCCAGGCCAACTGAGGTAGAGGTTCAGGTTCAACATCAGGTTCAGCTACAGCTTCAGCTTCAGCTTCAGGTTTAGTTTCAGTTTCAGCTTGAGCTTAACGCATTCAGAACAGCGTTTCGCTTGTTGTGTGCAAACAAATGTAAAAAATTTTTAATTGACTTTTGGATTTGCGCCACCGCCAGTTGCACTTTTTATGGCCCCTCGCGTGCATGCAGCTTAAAAGTTAATAAAACACGCCCAATGATAACAAGCCGCAAACAACAATAACAACAACAACAACAGCAACAACAACAACAACAAGCACTTCAACAACGACTACAGCATTCACATATTTTGCCCCTGAGGTCTTCATCATCTTCATCATGATGTTGGTGCTGGCGGTGGTGGAAACATTGTGAGCACTTCGGCGCATCATCCTCGCCAGCTCGTAGAAAAACAATCAATTAAGCGTGCAAGTAGCTGACACAGGAGGAGCGCCAGTTGCCATTGGCAACAGTCAGTGGCACGACTCTGATTTCTGGCCAAGAACTCAGCGCAGACCAGACCAGAGACCAGACCAGACCAGGCCGCCAACAACCATCGAACGTAGCATTTTATGGCCTGCTTTGGCAAAATTTATGTTACATTTTTATAGTTCAGTGTAAATTGACTTTTAAAATGTAAAATTTATCATAGCAAACGGCCCCGCAGCGGTAGGAACCACATTTTAATTGCTTTATTTCGGATATGCCGCCAACATCTGGCAACGCTGCAATGCAAAGCTTGCGCTAAAAGCTCGCTGTGACAAAAAAACATCTGCGCAGTTCGAAAGCCCAAAAAACAACCCCTAAAAGCTTGAGCAGCTAAAGCAATTAGGGAGAAACGAATGTTAACTACACTTTAATTATACAATTTTAAGAATTATTATTTAAGAATTATCAAGAGTATCAAGAGTATAATAAAATAAAAAGGAAGTTGGCCGAAGTATTAAGTAAATAAAATAAAAAATAAATTATGAGATTAGATAATTAAACAATTTTGAGATAAAACACTAAACTAATATTCAGCATAAACTAAAAGTTCTATACATTATATTTGACATGAAAGATAAGCCTAGCTTATAAATAAATAGTCAGAATGATATAAAATAAAGAAGCTATAATATAAAGCGTGAGATATGGGATAGAATACATAGGATAGGATAGATTACAGACATTAACTAAGACATAAACTAAAAGATAATGAATATTATATAAGATTTATTCGTAATAAGTAAAAAAACAAATTTTTAAGTATTTGTTGTGAATAAAAAAACTGAGCAGCTTATAAAGTATATAGTATAAAATATAAAGTATATAGTATAAAGTATAAAATATATAGTAGATATTTATAATCTTAGCAATTTATCAAATTGCTTTTAGCCAGCTCTTTTTATTTCCATTTAAATAATTATTTAATGTTTGTAAGCGCACAAAGTGCTTTACATAGTTGCTATATCCTCTACAAGAAAGAGCCATCCCACATGCAAAACAAACAGTGAAAAGCTCTTGAAGTATCAAAACAGACCTTGGGAATGCGGGATTCGCCTTCGCCGTGTGGCCGCGAAAGCTTTGCCAAGTTTTATATGATATTTGTATTGTGTTTGTACGTGGGAGCCGCAAATGAAGCCCCAACCCTTAAGTTGTCATTGGCAAAGGCAATTGGATGACGAAACAGTTGCGACAAGCCGTAAAGTTAAGCAACTGCAACAGAAAAATCCATAAATTGATTAAAAAGTAAAAACACACAGAGGAAAACCTAAGGAAAATAATGCTGCTGCCGACGGTCAGCTCGGGTGGCAAATGGAGTTGTCGCCACATCTGGGAAATGCTGATGTCGCCCATATCACCGCGCAATCTTCGCACCACAGCACTGTTGACGAGCATCTACCAACTGGTGAGTAACTGTTACCCCCACTACTTATGTAAGGAGCACTCCTGGATGGATCAATCAGGTGGGGCACAGCGCACGAACCAAAGCTGGCACGCAGACGGATCTGCAATCCAGCCCCAGTCATAGATTGTGCAGCCGCCAGCCCCAAAATACAAAAATTACGCACTGGATATGCAAAGCCATACCCCACTGGGCGCGTTAGGACCCATCGAAGGCGGCAATGTAGCGCAGCGCCCCCGCCCAACGAGGGGCGTATGGATGAGCCAACGGCGCAATGCGTCAGCACCAATGTTCCTAACAATGGAACATGCCAAAGACGAGCGCCCTTTTTGGACGCAATGTTATGTTGAAGCGCATCTTGGTCTGCGCAGTGCTAAAACCGGTTGGGAATTATTAGTGCCATCGTTGATAAACTATGCTGTAGATCATTAGGGTTCTCTTCTTAACCCCGTTTCCGTTTTATCCATTGCAGCTGATTGCCCATTCCATACTGTTTGTGGTGCTGCTATGCCTGGCGCATGCGGAGCAAATGCGTCATCTGCTTGATCTGGACATATTGGATCAGAAGGACAGTGGGTTCTATAACATGTCGCCATTCCACAATGATATGCGACTCAAAACAGCGGCTCAACTGGCGGATGCTACCGAAAATGCACTCTATGTGCTCGCCAGTATTACGACTATCTATGCCTTGAGTACCATCGCTCTGTTCTTTGGTGTGTATAAGAATAAGCCGGGTCTCATCATACCCTGGCTGGTGACTGAGTTTCTGGGAGTGATTGCTGTGGCAGTCATTATATTCATGCTGAAGAACACAAAGTTGCCGATGATATTTGGTGGACAGTGTCCGTATTGTAAGTAATATACTTTTAATTTAAGGTTATGTTCAGAGTTAAGATTGTCTGCTGTTTCAGTTATCGTCTGTTATTCGTTGCTCTGCATGGCTGGCGTCAAGTGGTATGTGATGCACAGTTTCTATCAGAGTCTACGCACAATGAACAAACTGCGAGAGATTGCTACGGTGGCCATTCCCTGTCCTGCTCCAGGAACTGTAAGTATCAAAATTAATATATATTAAACCAGATTACAATATTATCTTTCTTAACAGATTCCCTATCAGTTCCGTCGTGAGCACATGTACTTGGGCAGCAACGGATACAAGCATATTCTAACCGAATCACCCGATGGACAGTGTTAAATGCAGTTCACTAAACTAATAAAGCAACCTACATATGAACAATGCCCCAACTCCCCCAACGCCCTCGAACTTCCAGCATCAAGTGTCTTAAATTCCGTTTGGTTTTTCATTTAAATTTAAGTTTTGCAACGTGTGTGATATGGAAATAACCACAGATAACTATTTTAGATAGAGAATGATGGATCGAGAGGCATACGTATGTGTAATATGTGCATATACAACCAATATATTCTTACAGCAATACGCAGATAAAACGAATATTAGCAATATTATGCTAGAAACTCATTAACAATTAACTATTTACTATTTTCTACATAGTGCTTAAAAACCTCCCCTATATCTCTTAAACTTATCGTGTAGTTGTTGTTAACGATGCAACTTAATTTTAATTTAAATAAATTATGAAAATAACTATAAAAATTTGAATTGTTTTAGTGACTTCCGCATGATTTGAACCCAAGATCTACTGATCCCCAGTCTGACTCGCTATGCACTACGCTACGGCAGTGAGCGCATCGGCGTTGGCAAAGTGCGACTAAGTGTAATTCTTATTCAAAAATTCCGCATGGAAATGGGTTGATTAGTTGTGAAGTTATGAGAGTTTGAAATTTTGAAAAACTGTAAAGGGGTACAAAAATCAAAAAATTTTAGATTCGTAAAATAAGCAATATTTAGTTGCAGAATGAATTTATAAGTCAAACAATGAATAAATTGACAATCCGCATGAAAATCGATTGATTAATTTAGAAGTTGTGAGGGTTTGAATTTTATGAAAATCTGTAAAGGGGTAAGTATGCAAAAAATCGAAAAAAATCGAAAAATTTTAAAATTGATTAATAAACAATATTTAAATGCAGAATGAATTTATAAGTGAAACCATGAAGAAATTGACATTCCGCTTGAAAATCGATTGATTAATTTAGAAGTTGAGAGAGTTTGAATTTTATGAAAATCTGTAAAGGGGTAAGTATGCAAAAAATCGAAAAAAATCGAAAAATTTTAAAATTGATTAATAAACAATATTTAAATGCAGAATGAATTTATAAGTGAAACCATGAAGAAATTGACATTCCCCATGAAAATCGGTTGTTTGATTGTGAAGTTATGACAGTAAATATGCTAAAAATCGAAAGAAATTCTTAAAGTGGTAGCACAACTGCTGTTGTATAGTTATCTCTGTTACTCTCATGTTATTTCTTATTATTTATGAAGAGCCGAAAAAGCTCTTAAAAATGTAATTACATAAATAAAAATTATCTAAAACAGTTTTAAAAAAATCGATTGTGACTGTTATTGAACTTCTCACAAATTTAAATAATTAATAAAAGACTATTTTATGTAATTTGTTTTTATTGTATAATTTATTCTAAGCAGTTCTAAGTATATTTTATTGTTGTCTAATTGCTGTGCACTTTTTCCTTGTGTTTTTGTGTTTTGGGCTTCAATTCTTAGACTCATAACAAATACTGTTACCTTGACCCAATTTAGCCCTTTCGACCACGCCCAGATCGACTAGCAACAGCCACCATTGTTGTTGTGGTTGTGGGAGCAACGGTTCCCAACAACGTCATATCATTAGACAAACTGTCCATCAGCATTTCAACGACGGTAACATTTGTATTGCCATCACCATCGCCCTTGTCGGTTGGAATGCTGATCTGGAACTGCAGCAGCACCACCAAATAGGTGACCATTGTGGTTATCAGACCCTTGAAGAGAGTACGATTTACATCAAAGAATCCGCCGCAATTGATATTCGATGGATTCATTTCGGTGGCACGCAAAAACATATTAATCTCTGTCTGGGCATCCGAATTCATCCAATTTAGTTCGACCATCAGAAGTTTCTTTTGGAAATTCGTGCGTACATTAACGGAGGCATAGTGAGCCTCATCGCAAATGTAGAAGAGGAGTCCAATGTTCCAGAGCGCTGTTATGGTCAGTCCGATATCCTTGATGCCAAATCCCTCCGACAGTTGCGACAATAGTCCATAAATTGACAGAGTTATGATAAAGAACAGATACAAACTCATGAATACAAAGGTGTAGCATAGTGCGTTGCCCGTGTCCCTGGTCAACTTGCTAAGACGAAGCCATAAAACACGATAGTCTGCCACCATGGATGCGGGTCCAATGTGCTTCAATGCCTTCTGAAATCGCTCGGCTAGAAGATATGCCGTTGTGCTGATTCCTTGGCAGATGAGAAACCACCAAGCGCCCAGCATGGCCGTCAAATTGTCCAGTATACAGTAGGGCACCACTTGATTGAGGTTCAAATCTGACATGGTTATGTGAATAATAATCACCGAGAGCACCGATATAATAGGCAAAACTATTGCAATATATACACCCTTCTGGCGTAGATTCAGGGGCAAACTGTGACCTGAGATCTGATAGTAGAGCACTTCAAAGTCATCCCAATCGTTGAACAAACGGGCTATTTTCCTGGCCTCCCACCAAAGGATTGGTATGATAATAATGGGTAGGATGTTGACCAGAAACAGATACGCGATGACTGCTTCTTCGAAAGGGCCGCTCAGTGAACGCACGATGTGAATGCGATTGTTGGCCACATAGCCGACATAGCACTGCAGTAATCGGATGATTAATGGGGAAATTCCTCTAGCCTATTGTAACAACTCACCAACAGCAGCACGAAGAAAACTACAGAATAGACAAAAGCAGCTGAATTGAGCGCAAACTTGGCACGAGAGGGGCCACGGCGTACAATAGGCAGAACCCCAATGATCCGTAGAAACCAATTAACTGGTGCAATGTTGCGATAAAAAACGCTCTAAGATATAAGAGAAATTTACATTTAGGCCCTAATTGCTATTATCATTATTAGTTTTACTCACAGGTATAAAGTCATTATTATTGGAGCCCACTGTGCTCACAGAACTGCGTTTACCATTTTCAGGCGCCTGGTAACCACTGTCCAAACGTTCAGCCAAGCCAATAGAATACTTCCTTACGCCATGTAGATAGGCCTGCGCGTTACCGCTGTTTATGGGCTTGGCATTCAGGAAAACCGCGTCCTGTTTTTTGCGTCTATAGTAGCTGGCCATTGTTAACGAACTGTGAATCTTTTCAACTCCTTGCTGGCGTCTTAGACCCAGACATTGCCATTAAAAATGCATTTAACCTCGCCCTCTATTTGTTTCTCATTGTTTACATTGCAAGAACAACTTGAGTTTCCTGTTGATTTCGTTTGTTTGTCTTGTGCATGCATTAACCTTAACCGTGTGTCCCAATTTCAAATTAGTGTCAATGGCGCGCAACCGGCCGAACCTCTACAACATTAGCGCTTATCAACACTACAAGTGCAATCGGAAAATAAGCTTTACAATTTATAGTATGCTGGTGAAGGCCGATGTTATCGAATTCTGCCTATGTTAAGCTTTATTAACTTAAAAGAAATTATAAATTTATTAATAGAGTTGGATTTATCGTTGTGTTATCAATTGAAAAGCAGCTTTTGCTTATATTGTCAGTTACATTACCTAAAATAATTTAAATTAATATCGCGTTCGACTTTATGTACAAATTATCGATATATTTGTTATTGGCTCATCCCAATATTTCTAGAATTTGCAAGTAAAGCCGAATAAACCATAAAAAAAAGCAAACAGCCAAAATGGTCGACTACAGTAAATGGAAGAACATTGAAGTGAGTAATATTGATAAAATACTCGAAATTCATGTGACAACTGACTGAGATTCCTGCAGATTTCGGATGATGAGGATGAAACACACCCAAACATCGATACGCCTTCGCTGTTTCGCTGGCGGCACCAGGCGCGAGTTGAACGCATGGCAGAATCAGAGAAGGAAAAGGAGGATATGAAGAAAAAGCGACAGAGCTTCCAAGCGCGTTTGATGGACGTCAAAGAACGTATTAGCAAAAAAGAGGGCGAAGAGGCAGCGCTTAAGGTAAGTAAGCAAGCACACGCAACAAGCTGTTATCCGTGGCAGTGACGCATTCATTTTATATCACAGAAAGAGTTGGAAAAGATTGAAAACGAAGGTAAGGAGCTTGATCGGCAAGAGAATGAAATGCTCAAGAAGGAAAAAAAGACTCCATGGAATGTAGACACAATCAGCAAGCCGGGCTTTGAGAAAACTGTTATAAACAAGAAGGCAGGCCGCAAACCCGATGAAAATCTGACCGAGGAGGAACGTGAACAGCGGTTGAAACAGTTTGTCAAGGATAACGAGAAGCTATGCAAAGAGTACGGTATGCTTCGCAAGTATGAGGCATCCAAGCGTTTTCTACAGAAAAACTTGCATTTGGTCTGTGAGGAGACTGCCAACTATTTGGTTATTTGGTCCATCAATCTGGAAATGGAAGAGAAACACGACTTGATGGCTCATGTGGCGCATCAGTGCATTTGCATGCAGTACATGCTAGAGCTTGCTAAGCAACTTGACGTCGACCCTCGCGCCTGTGTCAGTTCATTCTTCCAAAAAATTGAAAACTGTGGTGACGAATATCGCCAGCAGTTCGAGAGTGAAATTGAAGGTTTCAAGGGACGCATTCAAAAGCGAGCACAAGAGAAGATACAAGAAGCCATGGCCCAGGCCGAAGAGGAGGAGAGACAGGAGAATATGGGACCCGGTGGTTTACACCCAGCTGATGTGTTTGAAACTCTACCAGATGTGAGTCCGTCGTGAACTCAACATTAATCCTAAACGAACTCTGAATGTTATGATTGTTTACAGGAACTTAAGGCTTGCTTCGAGTCGCGTGACATTGAGCTGCTGCAGAAAACTATTGCTACAATGCCGGTGGATGAAGCCAAGTATCATATGAAACGTTGCGTAGACTCTGGACTTTGGGTGCCAAATGCAGCCGATCTGGAGTTGACCAAGGATGAGACAGAAGCAAATGACGATGAAGTTGAAAAACCAGATGGAGCTACATCAAAGAGTTCCAAAAAACCAGAATCGCCAAAGGAAGAGCCCATATATGCTGGCGTTAGCACTGAGGATGTTGATTGATTGTCTGATAATGCAAATTAAATGATATGCCTAAACTATAAGTTTTACTTTAACTACTCAATCGTTGACAATTGTATCCAGCCATCAAGCATTTCCGAGTTCAGTTTGTATATAATTTGAGTCAACTTAACCAAATTCTCAGTACACTGAGCTTGAAATTTCAATAAAAAATCAAGCTTTCAACGTATATACTCCCATAATCAAATTGTTTATTTAGTTAATCATTAAAAATGAACCGACCGGAGTTGGATTACTATGCGGTATTGGATATGCCCCGCAATGCCAGCAAAGAACAAATCACATTGGCCTATCGCCGTTTGGCAGTGCGTCTCTGTCCGCATCGGGACAAGAAATATGAACTAGACTTTGTGCCATTGGCCCAGGAGGGGAAACTGACTCACCTGTCGCCTATGGGGGAGGCCAAGCAGTGGGCCTACATCAACATGGCATTCGATGTGCTGGGCAACGATCTGTACCGTGCCATCTATGATCGCTATGGTGAGGCTGGTCTCTTTGAGGGCGTGATGCTGCCCAATGGCTATTTTCCGCCATATCAGTACCATGGCGATCACATGAAGATCTACGAAGAGGTCTTTGCCAGCTATTCGCCGTATGCCAATATAATTGATGCTGTTACTAATCCGCCGAGTCTGTATGCCACAAGAGAACATGGCATTGGCGTGCGCCAAAAGGATTCTAACACGGAACGTATTATACATTTGTCCCTGGAGGAGGTACGCACGGGCTGTGTGAAACTGATGCATGTGTGGCGTCAGGAGATTGTCGACATCAAGGAGTCCCGGTTGGAGAAGCGTAAGCACACCCTTAAGCTTAATATACAACCGGGCACCACTGCCGGAACGCGATTCTGTTTCAAGGAGGAGGGCGATCGTTATCCAACCACTATTCCAGGAGATATCATATTCATTGTAGCCGACAAACCGCATCCCGAATTTGAGCGTCGGAATATGCATGATCTGGTCTATCGCTATAACATTACTCTGTCCCAGGCATTCACAGGTTTCGTATTTTTCGTAACCACTCTGGACAAGCGGCAGTTGAAGATTGTCATAACCGATGTGGTTTGTCCCGGCTACCAGAAGATAATACCGCTTGAAGGATTACCCAAATGCCGCAATTTAGACGCAGTGACTTCACTTAAGCATGCCAATAAGAGATTTGAAGAGTTTGGCGATCTAATAATTGAGTTTAATTGTAAATAATAGTCAGAATTTGTCTCATTCCTACTAATCACGGTTTATTTGCAGATATTTTTCCAAAATACCTTACTCCTGAAATGAAGGCTATGACCCGACAATTCTTTAATGCGTTCCATAAGCTGGAACTTGAATTGGAGTCAGAAGAACAAAAGCATATGACATGAATAAAAGTGTTTAATTTGATTTGTTCCATAAATAAAATTGTATGTGTTTTAAAAATATTATTTTAAGTCCAACTATGTTTCGCGGCAAGGTCGCTAAATTGTCTACTGGGTTTTGCTCACATTTGCGTTATCAGCGTACTAACCGTACGATATCTTACTCTTATAAGATAAATATCGATATATCGATATTGTGTTCATTCCGACGGGCAGGTAAAAAACCACAGCAAAATTAAAATATACAACAAAACGATAAAAAACAACAAATAATACAAATTTGTGCACCTGATTAAACACGGAAATCGAATTTATCTTGCCAAGAATGCAATTACGTTGAACTTCGTGCAAAACTGTAAGCGAAAAGCGATAACTTCCATTGCGAACAAAAGTGAATTTGGGCTACATAATTCAATTACTGACACCTGACAACTGTATATCACGCCCCCCTTACGTCGTGTGCAACGGAAATACCAACGATACGCATCAGTGCAAGTGGAAGCTGGCTAGTTGACCGCACCCACGCCTAACGATAACGGGCCAAGGTAAAAATGCACCTGAGCGCCGATATTTCCAGTGCCTTGCAGCAAATCGAAGCTGTGAAAAAGGGCATTGATGAATCAGAGGATGCAAAGCTGCAAATGCAAACGGCGGAGAGTTTAAATACGATATTGGGTATATTAACAGATCCCGTGTTTCGTACAATTGCCCATGTGCAGGAATCGCTCTTCGAGTTGGGCATTCAGCTGGGACAGCATCCGTCCATGTTGCCCAATGACTTTGATATCGATGTCTCGGGCAATCTCGTGCTCAGCCTCAATGGTGGCGATGTGATGTACGACTCTTCGGCGCCCGCCAGTCCCGATAAGTCAACATCTACAGGGGAAGTGGAAGCGCGTCCACAGAGTCAGAATTCAAAAACGGCCGCTAACGCTGACCTATATGCCACGGATTACGCCCAAATCCAGGCCATTGAGCTGGTCAACGATGGAACAGGCCTTGGCTTTGGTATTATAGGGGCGCGCAATTCAGGTGTCATTGTAAAAACCATACTGCCAGGAGGAGTAGCAGATCGAGATGGACGCCTGCGCTCCGGTGATCACATCTTACAGATTGGCGATGTTAATCTGCACGAGATGGTGTCCGAGCAGGTGGCTGCCGTGCTGCGTCAGTCGGGCACACATGTACGCCTTGTAGTTGTGCGTCCCATCGAACAAACCATGCCAACACCACAGTATGCCTTAGAGCCGGGTAGCGCCGTTGTGCCCACGCGTGTGCTTGTTGATCCCGCCGAGCTGGAACGCTATCTGATCTCTACTGGCTACCCAGAGATCTTTGGCGAAAGCTCGACGGCATCCACGCCGCAAACGACGACGGAAGACGATCGTTTTGTGTATCGCGGAGAGACATCGATGCTAATAGACCCAAGCATTGATCTGGAGGAGCTCTTGGCTCTGCCCGAGACGGAGAAACTGCAGGTGGAGTTAAAGAAAGATGCCAATGGCTTGGGCATCACCATTGCCGGTTATGTGTGCGAAAAGGAGGAACTCTCTGGCATCTTTGTGAAGAGCGTTTCTCCAGGCTCTGCTGCGGATTTGAGCGGACGCATTCGCGTCAACGATCGCATTATCGAAGTGGATGGCCAATCGTTGCAGGGTTATTCCAATCACCAAGCAGTCGAGCTGCTCAAAAAGTCCGGCCAAGTAGTTAATCTGAGGTTGGAACGCTATTTACGTGGTCCCAAATACGAGCAATTGCAACAGGCCATCGCCGCCAATGCGAATGAAAAGCTGCCCACCAGTGCCCCAGGCACACCCTCACGAGCCCCCTTGCCAACCCCAGTTGCCACCTCAGTGGCAAGCACCTCCTCCGCAACAGCAACCAGAGAGCTTGATGATGAAACGCTGCCCGCGCCGGAGGCATTCATGATGACCACACCGCCATCAAGCTCTCTAGCGACGACCACAACATTGAGTAGTTTTGGCGCTGGAAAACAACTGGTAGCTCTGCGGGATTCCCTCGAAGGTACGACTAAGATCGTGCCCACAGATGTGGTGCAGCTGGCGGATAAACAAGAGGTGAGCTGCCTTACTTGCTTTTCAATCTCTATCCATACCAATTAAATGTTGTCTTTACAGACCGCTGTGCATGCCAAGAATGCTAGCCTTATCACGCGTCACAAGTACTACACGGAACCGGAGCTGAGTAAGGAGATCGAGGCGGAAATCGTGCGCAAGTGGCAAAAGATTGTCGGTTCTGACATGGAGGTGATTGTTGCGCAGATTAAAAAGTTTGCAGTCGGTGGATTGGGCATCTCGTTGGAAGGCACCGTTGATGTTGAGGGTGGACGAGAAGTGCGTCCCCATCATTACATACGCTCCATTCTGCCCGATGGTCCAGTTGGTGTCAACGGAGTTCTCCGCTCCGGCGATGAGCTGTTGGAAGTCAATGGCGAACGCCTGCTTGGCATGAATCATTTGGAAGTTGTGGCCATATTAAAGGAGTTGCCATTAGATGTGCGCATGGTGTGCGGACGCGGCAAGGTCACTTCCCTGCTGCCCTTCTCCGACGACACGCTTAAGAAGCTGAGCAATAACTTTGAAAATCTACTGCCAGCAACGGACCGTCTGGTTAAGGCCAAGTCCGATGGCAGCCTTGCCACTGCTGGATCGGTTGCAGATGCAGACTCTGTGGCTGTGGCTGCCTCTTCGTTCAACAAGCTGAAATCTCGCTCGCTGGAGCCACTCACTGGACTGGCCATGTGGTCATCGCAGCCGCAGATCATTGAGCTGCTTAAGGGTGATCGGGGATTGGGCTTTTCTATATTGGATTACCAGGATCCTTTGGACTCCAATGATACGCTCATTGTCATAAGATCACTGGTGCCAGGCGGCGTTGCTCAGCTGGATGGACGACTTATTCCGGGCGATCGTTTGCTATTTGTGAACTCAATCAATTTGGAGAATGCTTCGTTGGATCAGGCAGTGCAGGCATTAAAGGGTGCGCCCAAGGGCGTCGTGCGTATTGGGGTGGCCAAACCGCTGCCCATGACAGACAACTCGCTGAAGGCGTGCAGTAATGCCAGCACCACCAGCGAAGAGACGCTGGATGCGCAGCAATCACCGCCAGCACTGCCCACCGCAGCGCCTCCAACAGCGGCCAAAGGAGCGGAGCCGGATCTAATACCCGACTGGCGCAACTAAACGTCGAATTCGAAACTGTTATCATATTTATGTAAGGATTGGCAGCAAGTGCTCCCTCCAGATATTATTATGTGTTATGTGTATGTAGTAGCACCAATTGTGTTGACTAGAGCTGCTTTACAGGCTCGGCTCACCTCTATTCCGGACAACTGCATTCCGAATTTCGCAATATTTTCATTCCCTTTAGTATTAGTATTAGTTTGTGTGAATTTAATGTACTTAAAGCTAAATAAATTATGCAATTCGTTTACAAAAGTTAATATGTACACAGTGAAGTTGAGATGAGTATCCTTGGCATCACCCGTTCCTGGTTGACTACTGCACCCGATTGAGCTGGCGTTCGATACGCATGTAGGTGCGCCTGGAGAGCACACGGTCCCGTGCATAGCTTGCCAAATAGCTAAGCACGCCCAGGACAAATGTGATCAACTCGAACTTAATGAAATTTCGTTGCTCAATATACGCCACACGATCACAGCTTTTGGTCACAATCTCTCCGCTCTTGCAGCGGAGCACTTCTTTGTAATGCGTGTGGATGCACACGCCCAGGCTGCGACTGACAATATCGAACTCGGAGCAGGGGTGACAATCCTGGACTACTGTATACGTTTCATGTTTCCAGCACGTCGAATTGTTTTCAATCACAAACTGTTGACCTCGACGACGCGCCATACCGCCCTCCGCCGCATAGCGTGATTCGACAATGAGCACTAGAATGGTTACCAGGGTCAGGGCAGCGAGGCCCAACACCATGTGATGCCTTTGGCAGTTCTCGAGCATTATAAATGAGTTCACTTTTATAATTGCGACTAATTAGAAACTAAAGTCGTGTTTCTCTGTGATTTTACAGCTGATCAAGTCAGGGCTGGAGAGTATGACTCATCTGCAATGTTTACACATCAGACTTTATTGGGATGTGATAATTTGCAAAGCAATTATTGTTGTTTTTATTGTGTGAATCGTAACTTAGCTGCATCAAACAAATCACTGAATGCATTTGTTTTTGTTGTGAAAATATGATTGTACATTATCAATGAAAATATAAGAAATAATTGTGACGCAAAATATAATTTATATAATGTAATCTCATTAATATTGTTTAAAATATCGCGATACTTGTCACATTTGTTTACCAACTGTACTCGGTATCGATGTACTAGTCTTGTTGTTGTGTTAAGCATCGATGCTTAATCATCGATATTCATATCGATAACTCGGGCTGTTTACGAACAAGTAAAACATGCAAATGGCAAGGAAGGGACAGAGACCAAAACAATTACGAAGATAGCCGCAAAGAGAAACGTGGAAAATTTATGAAAAACTGTGAAAATTGTGTGGTGGCGCATTGAAAATGGTGCTGCGATCAGGAATTATAATTCCATTTCAATTTCGCGATACAAAGAAGCTGCTCATGATCGGCGTGCCCGAGGAGAATCGAAATTTGAACATATGGGACTTGAAGAATGTTGGTAAGCTTTGTTGATGGGCAGAGGCAGGTGCAGAGGCAACAGCGCACGCTGCTGCCCCGCACGATGGGGCCTGGCTGCCTGCCGCAGCACCAGGCCCAGGGCAGGTCGTTAAACTTAATTGCCTTTTAGAATGTGTGTATAAAGAGCAACACCCAAATGTGTAAATACTGCATGCAGCATAGAAAACACATTGATTCCGAATTGGACATTGGAATTGAGCGAATTGATGAATGATTTATTTGTTTGCTTCTTTCAAATTTGATTACAGTGCGCGCTGCTTTTGGTATCTACAATTTCGAGTTTCGCAACAAAAAAATTGGCTTCAACATACCCGATGAACTGCTGCTGCATTATTTGGCCCAACGTCACGACCTCACAAATTTCGTTATAGAAATCAGCCAAGGTAAATAAATAGGCATATAAGTTAGCCGCGTTATACACTAGCGTTTAAGCCCCGTTAACCACTTGGAGTCATACATATACTTACATATGTGTGCCAATATACTCTATATATGATTGCACATACATATATAGATCTGTGTATATAGACGCGGCAACCGTAAACGTGCTTTGCTTGTAAGTCTCTGCCAATTGCCTTGTAATAAAACCCGCATTGAAAATGCTTCCTTTTGCAGCCCTAGACGATGGCCATGCCAAGGAGCTGCTCTCCTATGAGCCATCCTGCTCGATGGCTGCACTCAAGCAACAGCAGCAACAACAACAGCAGCAGCAGCAACAACAACAACAACAACACCACCATCCACATCCGCACCAACATCAGCACCAGGTGCCTCTGCCACAGCGTTCGAACGAAAGTGCCAGCCATGCTCACGACTATGTGCCAGGCCCTGCAGGCCCTCCAGCTTTGCCTGGTTCGCAACCCAATTCACCGGCCTTGGGAGTGTGCAATGAAGCTGTCGATTCGCCTTTGGAGCATGCAAACAACTCCAGCTCCGATCATGCGGACACAGCGCAAAAACTGCGGCTCGCACAAAACTATTCGGAACGTACGCCCGAGTCGCTAACACAATCCATAGATCCCATGGACATAATACCCAAAGCAGAGTCGGAATCCGAGGCAGAACGGGCGGCGCGTGCGGCACGTTATCAGGCACGGGAACAGCAGCAACGACAACAACAGGAACAGCAACATGCCCAAGCCCTGCAACAAGAGGCACAGGCATTACAACATGTGCTTCCCAGCCAGCAATTCTTTACAAACTATGCGCATAGTCTGCCGACAATGACAGCACCAAATACTTCCCAACAGCCGCCATATACGCCCGGTCTGATGAGTCGCTTTAGAAGTGAGTATATACGATATATAAAATGATGATTTATTCATTAAATTGCATTTGCAGAACGTGGCGAGCGCATGTCCAAGGATCAAAAGGAGCTCTACGTCAAATTCTTTGAGGATAATCCCTGCATGCTGTCGAACCACCGTCGCCACGATGGACTCACGGAACCACTGTGGGCCAAACTTGCACATATGCTTAATAGTGTGCCCCAGGGAGCTGTGAAGAATGTGGAGGATTGGAAGCAAACATTTGATGCTTGGCGCTATCGCATTTTCATGTACACACGCTACAACTCCAAGCTCAGCATGTCGGAGACGAGCGATCCTAAGAACTTTAAACCGCTAACAGCCACCGATCAGAAAGCCTATGCCATGTGGACCAGTCACAAGCACATTGCACCGCCGGACTATGAAAAAATGGATATGTTTGTGCCGCTGGACGAGAGCACAACGGCGACCAACAGCTACGACTATTAAGCCAATCCTCCCGAGACCAGTGCAATGTTAAATGATGTTCAATTCGATGATGATGTGTACTTTAACTAATACTAAGCGCTAAATACATTATGTTTAAGCAAACAAAGTCTACTGAGATGTTTCCATCAAAGTCTAGATTTAAGTTCAATTCATTGTTGTTTGTCGTGACTAACCAGCCTCTTATTGTTTTCAGTGTACGATGCCACCTTGGAGAGCTACGTGTTGCATCCGCAGTGCCGCTGTGGAGCTCAGAAACTACTGAACGAATCGCCCACCCCGGAGGAGCCTACAAATTTGTGTCAGACCAACAGTGTTATAGACGCCGCGCCATCGACTTCAACACTTGCGCTTCCCAGCTGCGATGATGATGAGCAGGAGAGCATGAAGTACCGCATTGATAAGGCTAGCAGCGGAGCAGCTTCTGCTGAACTTGGAATGCCCGCTTACGAACCGTGCTCACCCAAAATGGACTATGATACGCAGGACGAGTTGCCGGATTCACCGCATTCGCAACAGCAGCTGCAGCAGGTGCCAACTGTGCCATTGTCGTTGCCGCCGCCACCCACACATCATCAGCATCATCATCAGCACGACGAGGAGCAGCAGCAGCAGCTGTTGCAGGAACGCATACAGCATGAGTTCATGCTGCAGCAGCAACATCAGCATCAACATTTACAACAGCAACAGCATTTGGCACTGCTGCAGCAACAGGAGCAACAGCAACAGCAACAACATCAGCATCAGCACCAACAGCAACAAGGAGTCAACATGGCCATTGCCACAACAGGCACAAACAACATTCGACGTAAGTAGATCTTTAGATCTTGAGAGCTGGGAACGCTGAAAAGTATGCTATATTTTCTTTTTACATTTCCCGCAGAACGCAAGGAGCGTATGTCCAAACGTCAGAAAGAGCTTTATGTGCACTTTCTGCAACAGCATCAGTTCATCAACGATCACAGGCGCAACGATCCTGTGCTGGATCCCTACTGGCTAAAGCTGGCGAATCTATTGAATGCTGTGCCCCAAGGTGCCGTAAAGCATGTGACCGAATGGAAGCAAACCTTTGATAATTGGCGCTATCGGATCTTCCTCTATGCGCGCTACAACTCCAAACTGCAGGACGATGAGGCGCAGAATCCTCGCAACTTTAAGCCGCTGACACGCACCGATAAACAGGCCTACAACATGTGGATACGCAATCCGGATACAGCGCCGCCGGATCTGGACAAAATGCGCAATGTCTTCTGCAACATGGAGGAGAGCACAACGCATCAGGACTAGAAGACGTTCGAACTGGAGGAGGTGCTTTCGCAAATTGCCATTGTCGTAATTATTAAGAATTGGTTTTATTTTCATTATCTTTGTTAAATGTGTGTGTTTTATTTGTAATTGTATAGCTAAAAATGTATTTTTTCTTTTCTTTGTTATGCTAATACTTAAATAAGTATAAATATTGATTGACAACACGTGAATAATTGAAGTAATTGAGTTATTGACGTAAGCTGGTGAGCCACTCCTTGTTAAATCATACGTTCCTCAGATCTTGTATCCCTTCGTTAACGAAACCTTGAACCTCGAGTTGCAAGATCTATGTCACATTTGCTCGAAATTGAAGTTGACAAACTCCTTTCGATTCCAACGATTGCATTGACTAAATGAACTTGCTTTTGGTTTCATTGTGCACATTACGACTGGATATAAATGTTTGTACTTCCCTATCTGAGAAACATGTATCAAGATCTAGACACCTACGTCTGGGTCTCTTATGCGTTGATTAATTTGCTGCCCCCGAGGCGCACAGCATCCAATCTGTGGGTACTTGTCGCACGAGCTTCGATTGCTGCTGCTATTCGAAACCAATCTGGTGATCATTAATTAACTGTTCAATCAAATGCGATACACTCAATGCTGTCTGCCGTTTGTCGTCTGTCGTCTGTCGTCTGTCGTCCGTCTGCGTTTTGGCGCTACAGAGAACTCTCTGGGGATTATTGGTTATTTAGTGCGACTCCACGACAAATACGCTTAAGAAAAGACCTCAATAATTTCTTCTTTTCTACTGAAGCCGGTTGCACATTGTCTGAATAATTTAATGGCTTCTGATTACTTGTATTTATGACATTTTATTATTATATGAAATTGCATTTAATTGTGTGCAAAATGCAAAATACAATGTGGAAATCGTGTTTATAAATAACACAAATGTGTTACATAAATTATGAACTTAAATGAGCGTATCAGTGTTAAGAGATATTGCAAATGTCTCGTAAACTGTTCAAATGTCCAATCGACTGTCTGTCAGTCGCTCTGTCTCTCCGTCTGTCTGTCTGTCTGTCTCTTATCTTCTGCGTCGTCCGTTGCCAATTGCCATTACTAATAAAGATAAATGAATGTGAGCTCATTAAAAATGTTCAAAGGCATTGAGCCAGGTTATTGGCTGTGCAAAAACTGTGACTATTCGCTTTGTGGTACGAATAGTATGTTCTCGGCTCTCCCCAGCTGACTTTGGCTGAGGCTGTCATGTTATATCCAATCGATAACTGTAGCATTCAGTCAAGCATTCAAGATCAATACGTGTGTTCTCGAATATTATTTGCATATAGTATGGCTTTCAGCTCTGGGAACTGTAGGCCGTGCCAGTTGACAGCCTCAACTGGGTGGCGGTCGACTTACAAGTTATGACAGGCTGGGGAAAACAATGCTACGAGTAGCTCATATAGCTACCACCTCATGCATAAAACATGCACAAATCATCACATATAGATCACAAATTGCAATGATAAAGCGATTGCCGAGCAAAGGACAGTCCAAAGTTAAACCAAAACGGAAGACTGGATATTATTGGCATTTACTTGATGATTGGTTTGATCGGAAAAGATAATAAAAATGTTTAATTTATGCACTTTTTAATTAGTTAACTTGACAACAAATGCGAGAACTTGCTTTACATACGAAGACAAATATCGAGAATTGTCTACAGCCTTGCTCAATCTGGAAATGGCTCAAAAAAAAAATAGATCATAAATTAACCTGTCACTTTCAATAGTTTACAAAATTACCATCAGATTATTTGGCCACAAAAAAATTCTCCCACACTCTCTAAATCCAAAAAATGGGAGGCAGAGAGAAAAAAAAACAGATTGCTGGCAGCAGCAGTAGCTGCCACTTGTACGGCCCACAAAATCATCAGATCAATCATAAACACGGGCGAACAGCAACAAAAATGTTGTAAAAAACGATAAAAAGACCATAAATGAGATTGCGATCTTTTTGTAAGACCTGTTTTATCCAATCCCCCGCCCCACGATTTGCTCATAAAGGTAACTTGTCAAGCCAAAGCGATTTAAGCAGACATTTCTGTTGATTTACTATTGGAACAAATACATAATTGCAAAAACTTGTGTATGCTAATCGATCGTCCGCTTTGAGTGATATGGCTTTATAATTATATTTACATTTTAATTACGACATTTTAAGTGCCCTGAACCTGAGCTACATATGAATACAATTAAATTTTTTGAAAAGAGGAAATCCAATTTGAACATAAATCTCTAAAATGCCTTTAAAATTCTTGAGCGAATTTACACAAATTTATTGAACAAATAAAATGAATATAAAATTATTTAAGAAAATGTTTTGCATTATTATTTTGCATTGAGTCATTGCCTGATTCGATGATATCATTAATTGTACTTACTTGTTCAAGTAAATATGCTGATACTGCGAATGGTTGGTTACATGCTAATAAACATTCAACAACAAGCTTGCTTACAAGCCGAGTTCTCACTTATCGACCGTTAATCGTGGTCAGAGTCTTCATTTAGTCAATTTCAATGTCGCTCACGTAACGTACAATAATAGGCTTAGTTTTGTCAAGTAGAAACTTGTACAGTTTTGAAAAGAGGTCAGGGCTGTTTAATTGTATCACGTGTGCGGCATTAGCAGAGGATCAATGCCCCAGCACATTTGGTATCCTGTTGGACGGGTTCATCAGTTCATCAGTGTCCATCATTAACATATTTGAGTACATAAACGCAAATACCTTAACGAATTCGCAATGTAATTTGTTGTTGGCACGATTCTCGCTAAAAATACAACAAATCTTGGTTTAATTAATAAACAATAAATAAATTTTATATGCTCGGCATGCTACCCACCTTCATTAAGCAAATGCAAATGAGACAAAAATGCACATTGAACAACATCTCTCAGCAACATGTCCAGCCGGAAGCTGCCCTAGCAACATCTCGAGTACATACAAGTATGAAAAACCCGCTTTGGCAACAATGAAAAACCAAAACAAAAACCAAAAAATCAAAATTCACAACAACAACAACAACAGAAGCAACACAGCCGAACTGTGTGTCGGCAACATCGGCTCGTGCTTCGGTCGTCACTGAAACCAGCTGATGCACAAGCAACTGTGGCCAGTCGGTGAGTCGGCAAGTTGGCGAATCGGGAGACCTGAGACCTGAGACTTTGTGTTGATGCTACCACATTTGCTGCTTTCAGTGTGGCCCGTGTCTCCAATGTGTTTTGTCACGCTTTAAGCGCTGCCCTCGGTAACGAATAGAGTAACGAACAACGAACAACCAACAACCAACAACGAACATCACTAGCAGCACCAGTAGCAGCAGCAGCAATATCAACAGCAACAACAACAAACATAACAACGTATGTGCAGTGTCAACTGATGATGCAAATTTTGCAATAAAATAGAAAAAATTGAATATTAAATAATAAAAGAAAACAAACACATGCTAAAGTTGCTTGCAATGCTGTTAAATATGATATGCACACACACAGACACACACACATAGATATGCAGACAGACAGACGGAGTTGTTGTTCTATCTGAGTGCAGTGTAAAAAAAAAAGTAAAAACAATTTAACAATCAGCCAAAACCCATAAAAATTCCTTGCCCAAAGCTAAACAAAAGACTTAGGCAACAAACTTGCGTGCAGCTATGCTGCCATTGCCTACAGGCAGACAGGCAACCAGGCAGACAGGCAACCACAACCCAAAAAAAAAATCACAAAACAAAACAAAAAACACTCAACTGCTGTCAAAGCCGTGTTAAATTTATGCAAATAAATAAATCAATGCAAGAGCCTGCAAAGGAGGCGTTGTTGTCGTTGTCGTTGTCGCTTTTTCTTGTTGCACGCACCAGCAACAGCAACAAAATAACAGTGAATACTCGTAATCATATTTGCAGTTAACGCCTCGAACATTGTTGTGCAGCATTTTAAGGCCGCAAAAGTCGCCCACAAATCAAAAAAAGGAGGGGAACAAATTAACACCGTAATTGTAACTAAATTAAAATATTAAAAAAAAGGAAAAACTAAATTTAAATTTGTGCAAAGTTGAAACACCTTGAAATGAGATTTTAAAGGCCTTTTGGTGCATAAGTAGTCATTCACTCACTTATATTCATATTGTAGTCATAGTTATGCTGTTTATGTGCCGGAAACGTTTGCTCAAACTTGTAGATAATTGTAGGCACTTACAGTAGGTACTCACACATAATGACTTCTTAGTTAGCCATAGTCGAACTGTAGCGAAATGAAATGAAGTGTGCCATAAAAGTCACTCATAAAAGTAATCCATAATAGAGAAAACTGGAAATGTCAATCACACACAACATCTACTTAGTTAAATGCAAATCTACAAACTATGAACAACAAACTATAAACTATTAACTGTAATCTCTATTCTAGTTCTAGTTCTAGTATGCACTTATTGCACTTAGCACAGAGCTTAAACACGTTAGCAATTAATTAAAACATAAACTCATCTTAACTAAACTAGTTTATCGAGAATATACACATAGAGATATATTAAACTAATACCATTTCAATTTCCACTTTGAATAAGGCCACATATATGGATGATCTACATATATATGGCACCTCAAGCACGTCGCAGCAAACTTTATAGAGCCATAAAGATTGAAGTCAGGGATATGTCTTAGTTTATATCAAGGGAGCACAACGCTGACTCTAAAATCGCATGCGATAAAATATTGGTCACTCTACATTGTCACGTTTTTCTGGCTATAGCCATGACACGCACACACACGCACACACACACACGCACACTCACGCACACACATCTACACACTTTATTCTTCTGTTTGTGCTTTAAAAGACTCTCGAAAATTTACGATGCCAATTTTGAGAGACTTGGCATCGCCGGCACTTTAAATGCGTGGCATGCGCGCACATTTGGCTGCATTTGCGACACTGAAAGACCAAAAACAAAACAAAAAAATACTTCAATTTAAACCAATTTAAAATTACTCGCACTTTTAAATTAAAAACAATCGCATAGCAACAACAAAAACAACAACAGCAACGAGAAAATCAAGAAAAATTGTCATTTAAATTGTTATTTACGCAGCCAAAAAGTTGACGTCGACGTCACGTTGCTAGCCAAAAGAAAAATTGTTTGACTAGGTCAGTTTGCGAGCGTAAAAAACGTGGTTTATTATCAGGTGTCAATTCGCCTGCAGATCTATTGAGACTGCAAAAATTGTCAACGTCACCAATGCAAACAATCGGGGGCCCAAATCGGACACACATTCACTGTGGCAGTAGGGTCCAGGCCATGTTGCTGGCCAATTGCTGATTGCATAATGAGTGCGGACAGTTCATTTGATATTGCTTCAAATCAGATTTGATTTGATATTGTCACATTGAGCGTCATCGTCATCGTCATTCAATATGCGAACAATGCCGCGCGACTTCAATTACACATCGCTCGCAGTTAGAGTCAGAGTCCGAGTCCGCGTCCGAGTCGGAATCGGAATTGAAATTGGAGTTGAAAATGGAGTTGGAGTTGGAGTCCAAGTCTAAGTCTCAATGAAAATGTTTTCATAACTAGCGACAGCTGGGCAGTACGAAATTAATAACAAGCATTATAAACATCTAAACTAGAGGACAGCAAGACAACAATTACATGAGAGTGTGTGCCTGTCTGTGTGTGTGTGTGTGTGTGCAACTTAAATTCATATTCATATCAAATGCCAAATAATTGCAACGACAACGACAACGACAGCGATAACGACCCTCAAAGGCAACTCAATTATGCGTACAATTACAAATTAGAAATGAATGAATATATTAAATAACAACATCAAATTCATTTCAAATATTTACAGCAAAATCGGCTTAGAAGTTTTAATTTTCATTAAAAGTTTTCAACTACAAAAATGGTAAGTAAACGCAAAACTTGACTTATAACTATTTAATTACTTAAATAATGCTAAATATAAGCTGCTCATGTTGAAACAGTTGGGGAGGAGAAGGAATGTGCTTCATATTGTAATTTGTAATTTATGATGAACCCGAACTGAGTGTAAACTGGGTGCAAACGCGCTGCTTAACAAAACTCAGCACATGTGTTCATATACTATATACGAATATATTATTACTATAAGCGTGTGCATTCGCCACTTCTCACACTTATAATTGAAAATTAAAATATTTAATAAGCTCAGCCGCACGATCTGATTTAATCAGCAAGCGCAATCCCAAAAAAAAACTGTCACACATGACGATGCGCATAAATCTTGATGGGAAGGCAATCGCATAATCACGAAACGGAGAGCATCAGACACAGCAGGCATTGCCAAATGCCATAAAACTTATGACAATCTCGTCATCTTTTCAGCCTAATCAATGTCTCTCGTCTGGTCTGGTCTGGTCTGGTCTGGTCTGTCATGTGTATCATGTTTTATGCTTAACTTTACAAGGGTATTCAAAACTTTTTGAAGTTTGTGTGTTTCTTCTTGTGTTTTTGTTGCGGCCGCACAAAACAACAATTGTCTGAAGGCAATGACCCACAATTGTTGTTATTGCTGTTGTTGTGGCTTATTGTTTGCAATATTCTTTGGTTTGCTTCTACTTGTACACATTTCTACATGATCTACCGTTAAACAATGCGAGAAGCTTCTGTCGATTTATGAACATTGTCGTTGGTTCGTGTCTTAAGTCTTTTGTATTTGCACCTTTTTTTGTGCTTTGTGCTTTTTTTTTTTGTCTGATACGCGCACCGGAAACGTGTTTGTGCTCTTGGTGAAATCAGCGTCATTAATTGTCAAAATGCACAGCGAAAACAAAAATAAATCTTGCTTCTTTGTGCAACATCATTCGAGTAATTAACGTTTCATCTTCTTCATCGTTTTGTTAATTGAATTTTGTTTAGTTTATTTTCGGCAAATTTGTTGTAGAGTTGCCCGCATAATGAAACTTATATGCAATTTAACTTCCTCAAGCAAACAAAAACCAAAAGATGATTCGATTAAGTAATTTGTTGATGATTTTGAAATGGAATTTCATTTATAAAACGCTTCACACTCCTATCTAAATACCATTAAATATTTCTTGCCACATTCAACATAATTTGTCAGCCAATTAAGCTAAGTTAGGGAAACGAGTCAATTTCCAATTCCATTGTGTTGCTAATTTATTTGTTATAAACAAACATTCGAGGCCTCCGATTGGTTAACATAATATGTATAAGCTTGTAATTAGTAATGTTTATGATTGTTTATATGTTCGCTTTGGCACTTTATGATGGAATTGTCTTGCCCAAAAATGCATACAAGTTTATGCAAATAGCCAAATCGAAATACGTTATTAATTCTGAATTCGAAATGAATATTTTATGCAAAAAATTGCAAAGTAAAATTATGCAAATTGCCGAGGGAGTTTATTTGTTTTGTATTGTGTTGTTTTGTATTTGTATTTCTTTTTTTTTTGTTTTGTTTGCAGCGAATCAATAATACTTGACCAAATCAAATGCAACTTTTTGAATGGGCAGGCAATTTAGTTAACGGTAGCACATTGACCTCTTGACCAGTTTTGGCAGCGAGATGTGGATTGATATGCTACTCAAGAAAACAGAAAATGCACTGTGGGCCATTGTCCATTGACCAGGCTGAAAGCGCTTTGATTTATTTATTTATTTTTCATTTTCACAACACAAAAATTCCAGACAAACGTCGAAAAGTTCAAACAGTTAAGTGCCTGACAGGCATTAACTTTTGGGTTTGTAACCGCTGATTAGCAGTTGTTGTTGCTGTTGTTGTAGCTTGAGTTGCGTTGCAGATTTATGATTAGCGCCCAGTTAGCCTCAGAGCCTTAGAGCAACAGCAACAACAACATCAGTAACGAAAGACGCAGCGCATTGCCCTACTCAAAATGCAAGTTATTATATTTTGAAGGTTTTTGCGAAATGGTTACGCCCCCAAATGCCACAAATTCAATGAGCCTCGCTCTTATCGAGCTGGCCAATCAGACAGACTGACAAACAGACCTGCAACAAGAATGTTGCAATTTATTTAATTTTATTCCAGCGATGATGCTGCAGCTCAATATTTTATTCTCAAAAGAACTGAGTAAATTTGGATTTGGTAATTAATTTTTGACACGCCACTTGCATGTTTCCCACTAAAGAGAAATCCTCACGGGGGTCAAGTTTACACATTGCCTGGGAACTTCACACATACGCAAAGAATCGGAGAGACACGGACAGACACGTCTGCAGCTGTGGCAGCTTCAGGAACAGCATTGAGCTGTCGTTGTGTTGAATGGATTTGAAATTTCATTAACCCCGATTGGGACGGGTTCGAGAAATATGCGCATTAATGGCCAACGTAATTGAAATCAACATGATGTCTATTTATTTTATTAAATTTCGCTTATTTATTCGTTTATTTGGCTGATTGACTCCCACGTACTTTGAGTTTGAGTTTTGTGTTTGACTTTTGCCTTTGCAAATCACTTTTGGGCATCAATAATTTTAATCTTCCAACTACACATACAATTTATATATATATGAATATATATATATATATATATTTATTATTCTTTTGTTAAACAAAATACGCATTTGTATGGACGCTTGAGTCTTATAAATAGCCTGGGAACATGCTGGCAATTAATCAAAGTGCATAAGCAGATTTTATTTGGCGTCGATTTGATTTGTGTTAGCCTGGAATGTGTGCAAACATTTGATCGATGGTGAATAGCTGAAAGGTGGGATAAAGGTCTTGCGGTATTTAAGCAAAAATGGCTGGGAGCAAAGCCAAGATGAGTTTGCTCAATTTACAATTATTAAAACTGACATTCTAAAGTTGAATTTTAGAAATGGATTGTACATTCACAAAAATCAGACAAATCCACGCCAATCAACTATCATAATTCAAGCATCTTCTTGAGAATGCGATACACGACATCGATACCAGCGCCATCGCCATCGCCATCGCCATCTCCATCTTCATCACATTTCTGATCTGAATACATTCAAAAACGTGTGCGCTCGAAAATGCCTCACAAGGTTGTTTGTCGGCAAGCTGCAAGCAAGACTTGAATTATGGCTAATACTTGAGGCCTGCCTGCCTGCTATGGCCAAAATGCTGACGAGGAAGCCGCCGTTGCGTTCAATGGAACAATGTTGATACGAATACCAGTTCGAGTACAGCAAGTACACAATGTGAGCAATGCAACGAACCGAAACAGAAACCGAAACAGAATCTGAAACTGAAGTTGAAACTGAGACTGAAACAGACACCGTAACCAAGACCAAATCTAAATCCAAATCCAAATCCAAGTAGCCGATCAATGACTAAGACCAAAGGCGAGACCTATGCCAAAAATAATTCGAACAAATGTTTCAGCTGTTAAAACATGAAACAAGTTTGTGTCTTTTCTTTTCTATTATTTTGTGTTGTTGTTGTTGTTGTTGTTGTCTTCTTAGAGCGTTGAGTTGCGCCTTCAAATTGGCCAACATTAAGCTGTGACAAATGAGCGCAGTCGCGAAAATTGAAGTCAACTACCAGCAACTGGTAACAACAACTGCTGCCAACTTCTACATGGCTATCAAAAATGTTTGGCGCTAAAAAGCCATGTCAAAATTTAACGCCAGCTTTGATCGCGCATGCGCAGCGTTGGCCACAGCTTACAGACAGACAGACAGACAGACAGACAGTCGAGCTGGAGCTGACGGTAGCAGTGTGGGGGCGATGTGTCATGTTTGTTGTTTCGTTGTTTGTTCTGGCGTTCAAGGTCGCTCGATTCGTGTTAATTGATGGATGCCTGCAATGAGCGACAATTTGGCAAACCTTGAACTTCTACGCTAAAGAAGCGACTAACCCACTATGGGTCTAGGCTTGGCCTGGCCAATGGTGGTTCAGCATGATAGTCAGTGCTTTATATGCAAATGAGGCACATTACCTGTGCCAAGCTGTAATGCTGCAAGCAACTAATTACCTGACACGCTTCGACTGTTTGCCAGCTAGATGAAGTCATTTCGTTTCTGTGTTGTTGTTGCTGTTGTTGTTGCCATCTTAAACCCTTTATTTATTGTTGTTGTGCAAGTGTGTGCGAGTGTGTGTAATTCTCGAGCGATGTGTAAAGTAAACGTCAGACTGAAGGTTAGCCACACAGTCTGTCAATTTGTCAGTCTGTCAGTCAGTCTGTCTGTCTGTCTGTCTGTCTATCAGCGAGTCAGCTGTGCCTGAAGAACAACATCTGAGCGTCCGTCCATTCAGTGATCTGCCTTTGCCGGATGTCTTCTTTTGATTCAGCTCTGCGCTAAAAGCGATTAACATGTAAATTTAATGACCGCGTAGCATGAGATTACAATGTAGAACGCTAAATTTATGGTTCATATTTTTGATTTTGACGCATTCACAGCACACCCACCTCATATAACATAGCTATAGCCTTCGTTGTCTATAGACTGCGTACTTATAAATCTGCATACATCAGAATATAGTATATACATATATTTATATATAGTAACACTCTCATTTCCTGCTTAGCATTTGCCAACCTTTGATGTATCAAAGAAGCATTTATGACTCGACAATATTTATTTATGTAAATCTTCTTTGGAAGAGAAAGAAAGAAATAAATCAGCGAGTTGTTGAAATAAATGTAAATTCGAAAAGAAAGCAAGGCACGCCGAATCCTCTTAATACACTAACATTTGCATTATAACTTTGTTAAATTATAAATAATCATTTCTCATAATGTAAAGTTGTTTAATAAACTGCATGCTATTAACCTTTTGCTTATAACTTAATAAGACAAAGCATAGCTACACCTTTAACACTTAATGACACATTTACAGTACCCCGCGGCAAGTGTATAAACGATATAAATGATATACAATATATATACAATATACAATGTATTCTATGGGCTATAAATCAAGTCTTTAATGTCTCTGCATAAAAAGCGACGAAAGAGTTATCACTTAAGAGCTGAAAGAAATCGAAATACGAATTTGGCAGCTCATTGTAATTTAATTGTTTCAAATCAGATCATGTTGAAAGTGAATTGATTAATGAGTTTCTGCTGCTTCACCCCGAAATACAATCTTCGATACTCTTTGCACTTTCATAATCAAAGCTATTGTGTCTCTATGAACTTTTCACCCTTGGCTCACTTTCATCGCACACATTTGATATGGAGCTAATTATGTAGACTATCATTTTCAGAAACCGTAAGCAATTTCGAATATTCATTACTCATTTATCGTGCATATATCATTTATCTCATTTATTATTATGCAATTGGGGGCCCGCATTGTGAGCTTGCAAAACTTTATTACAATGCACAACACACACACACATATATATATATATAAATATATACATATAATATTTATTGAGCTCGTTTAACCGAAAATTCCCCATATCAATAATTAAAGTGCAATTCGAAGCAGCCCGCATTAACATTACCATTACCATAACCATTCCTATTACCTCCCGAAATGTTGAACACCAAATGGAAAATGGCAGCGTAGACTTTGGCTAGGCATTGCCCTCATGGCAAATGGTGAATTATGATTTCAATTAGGGCGTTTAAAAAATGATTATGGCATACTTAATATAATATTATCGCATTGTAATTTGAGCGCGCCAATTGATAGAAATTGTTAAATATTCCAGCACAATATGATTTTTTTATTTTTATTATTATTTTCTGTTTGATAATGTTGTGTAATACGAGACAATGCCGAAGATATTAGATTGGAGCACACCGGTCACAGCTGGCGCCTTTGTACACGCCCCCGCCCCCATCTTGCCACATTAAATTAAATCTAAGCTTGACCCAAAAAACTGCAATACTACGAGTAGTCGTACTACTTAAACGGTTTTCGCAAAAGACGAAAAAAATAAGCACTTAATTTGCAGCCAAAAAGCTGAGCAGCGAAATCAAAGAGCCAGCCAAGTTATTTGATAATAAATGATTATTTTCGTGCTAAACTGCGTTAATCACAGATAATGATAATGCCATGTAATGTGCGCTGTAGTTTTCGTTTGCTCGCTGCCATTTTTTATTGATTGTTTTTAATTAGTCTGCTGCTGTTGTGGTTAGAATTGACACGCCCCGTTCGCCTTAAACGCCCGAGCAGCGCCTTCCTGCTCATTACGCCAAGACAAGACAAGGCAAGTCGAAGGAGGCGGGGGCGCAGAGACTGATATCAAAGAGGGAGTGCCGTCCAATTAATGCGACCCACAGCTGCTGCTCCACCTCTGAAATGTGCTCGAAATTGAAGTTCATTCAACTGGCAGGTACTTTTCGGCATTCCAACGTTATTTTCGAACTCTTGACTAAGCCAAAAAAAAAAAAAAAAAAATGCCGACAAACGCACAGATTCCCAGCCAGACTCCAGCCAGTTGGGAATCTCATTGTGCGCAATCGCAACTTTTAATTAACATGAAAAACTGCGAGAGCCGTGAGAGTTTGCCAAAGAAAAGTTCGCCTGTCAATCGACTGAAGAGTCGTACACTCAGCAAAACATACAAAGCAACTAATTACACATCATAAAAGAGCGTTAATCTGCTTCTGGGAAGTAAATACACTAAATGCGAGATAGAATTGAATGTACTTACTACAATAATTACTTGAAACTATCTGCTCTTGAGTGATTGCATTTTGTTTCTCTTATCGTTTGCTTGCTGCGAATCGTAATTGGATTTGGTTTACCTTTGAGATTACACAGTCGCGTTTTTTTCAAGTGTAGCTTATTTTTGGAGTTAAGTGAATTTCAAGTTCATGGCCATTGTCATTATGTCTCGGAAGTGACAAGAGGCCAGGCAAAGCTCTACCTATGATTATAATTGAGTGTCCATTGTGACAGAATATAATAATAATTTTTTTGATGCCGTCATGCTGCTTGACAAACTGGAGCTGAAGCTGCCACAACTGCGCCATTAAGTTGTCATGGAGCCCTGCTTGTTTCAGTGTTTTTTTTCTTTACAGTTGATTCGATCTGTTATTGAATCAAGATACGTTTGAAATCTGTTGAATTTGATATGCAAGTTAAATCCATTTAATTAGCACGCTCATAGCCATCGTTAACGGTATTGCAACATCTGTTTTGAAGACTTCCACGTTATTAGCACTAAAATCGGAATTTTCCCACTTTAATTGAGTTTTCGTTGCTATTAAATATAAGGAGGCTTCACTCAGTTACTAAAAAGCACATCATAAATCTGACTGTTAAAACTAACCATAAAGATGTCTTTGCCTTTAGCTCGGGTGAGTCGAATCTTGGCTAATCGATTGCTGGCCATGTAGACACAAATTTTCCATTAGCTATGCATGGCACAAAGTCGACATTGCTAAAAATTGCAGCACTTCTGAATATTTATTGACTTGCTTAGCCATCAAAATAATATAATTAAATAAAATGTCAAAAAATCAATCAATCAGTGAACTTAACAATGCACTTAATGACTTGTAGATACCCTAAAAACTGAAACAAAGCCAAGCTGAGCACTATTTTGGGGCAGAATAGTAGCTTTTGTCTGCAGAATTAACAAATATTTAATAATCTATAATCTCTGATCTACAACTACAACGAGGTACAGTCATACCTCGATTGACTCAGCTGCTGATTAAGATCTTGCTTGAAGATTGACGTGCTCGTGCTCTTATTTGCTTTGAAATTACAAGTATTAATGACAAGTAGGCTGGGCTGTGATTTTATTGTGTGTTTAATGGGCGTCATTAAAGTAGGACATGACTTCTTCTGTCTGCTACAGACGAGTACATCATACCCCATTAACACTCCACTGCAGGCTATGGAAGTTAAGCAACTTCTGCCCATGATTGCATGCAGTTTATACCTGTACATGGAATGTTTGTTTTAAGTAGTTATAAAAGTACAACTCAACATTATTTGATGTGTTTTACTAACATTTCTATAAGTACATTACACCTCCCTCAGTTAAATATTTTGATTACAGGGTATAAAAACTATTGTACACACTTAAATAAAACATAAATGCGCCAGCCTTGCCAACTGTATTTATAGTGTTGCAGCGAAAAGTGATGTGCCAGCGCAACACAGTGAGTCAAAAAAGTACATGCATACATGAGCGCCGCTCACTCATTTGTTTACATGTTTATCGTAATTGTTGAAGTTGACACATTCAATTTGCAACATTCAACAAATTCGCATCTTCTGCAAAGCCATTCGAATTGCAAAGTAAAAATAAAAAATAAAAAACACAAAATAATAAAGAGGAGCAAAGTTGCAATAACTCAGGCAGACAGTCACCCACACAAGCAGACTCACATATGTGGGGCAATGTTGCATGCAGGTGGCATCGATAAATCACATGTATCGATATCTTTTGTGCACATTGTCAAAAGCGCCGACCCATTGACAAATTGGCAACATACAAATTTTGGCCAAGGAGAGCACAGATTGCCGATTTGTCTGTGAGTTGGCCCCGTTGCAGCTAGCAACTGTTGCAGACACAATTGCAGTGTAAAAGTCTGTTCCCGTACCCGTTACCCGTTACCCGTTACCCTACCCCTTTTATGTTCCGCATCGATTCACATTTAGCACCTTTCGCGCGTTTCTGTCGCGTTTTTGTCGCGTTTTTGTGGCGTTTTAAATCGCATTAGCATGTTTAACGGCCCCTAATTGATCATTAGCAGCAAAAGCACTTGCGACCCGGTGACAATGTTCACAATGCATAAATAAATAATAAAAAGCCATAAAGTCAGCAATGTTTAAGCTTTCAAACGGTTTTTTTTTTATATGTAGTACAATAATAACAATCAATTCATAAAATAAAAAAAAATATATGTTAAATTGTTAGACGATAAATAAAATCGCAGCATTTGAAGCCTTTCATGAATGCAACGTAATTAATCAACTATAAATCCATTATTAAACAAACTATTTCAATTAACAAAGCAAATATTTTCAATACAAATATGTTTAATAATAATAAATAAATCATCAAGACAAAGAATGACTTTCAACTTTTCAACAGATTTTTGTCGCTCTAACAATTTCTAACCGAGAGTTGAAACATGTTAAATTATGTCAGTATGTTGAGAAATTTTCTCATAAATAAAAGCAGCAACAGCAACAACAAGACGAGTGTAAGCGACAGCAGACAAAACAATGCGAAACAATGCCATAAAGTAACAACAATTTGAGTTGATTATTATATTTGTCCGCACACAAACTTGACATTGTTGTAAGTCATCATGTAATTAATGTTTAATGCATTATTAAATTTGTAAACATTTGAATCGAGTCTCGTGTATCGCGCATCGCGCATCGTGTATCGTGTATCGAGTTCAAGTGCACAATACTTGACGCATCTAAATAAAGCGCATTTAATTGGTTAGCAGAGCATTAAATACGCATTGCGATTTGCAATTATGTTGCAATCGCTGTGGAAGTTAAAAGGCAAAGCGAGTCGAGCGAACGAGTCAAAATTTTGTGGCAGGTGCAAATAAATTTGTACAACATGTTGCATATTGGGGGCGATGGTGTTTCGAAGGCAATGCCTTATCGAAAGTCGAATTGCTGCAATCAGGCAAATGACAACATTCACTCGACAACATTCTAACAACTTCTTGTCACTTCTTGCCGCTTCTTGTTGCAGCATTCAATTTGCCTGCTGCTAGTCATCTGCCTCGCTGCGAGCTGCCAAGCGATACGCGTCGACTGGGGCACAAACACGGGCCCAATTGTGCCACCGCCGCCACGTACCACGCCCTCACCGCCACGACAGCCATATCGCGAGCCAGCGCCCGTTTGGGAGGATCAAAGCGATGATATACCCAATCCGCAGCCCTATGTGTAAGTATGCCAGTTAGGATGGTTAAGTTCCATTTAAGTCTGGCTTTCATTTGTTATTTTTTTCAATGTCTTGCAGCTATGTGCTGCCGCCACCGTCACGCCCCCGCAATTGGATCATACCCGCCGGACCCTATGCACCGGCCAACTATAACAATCAGCCGCCCAAGCGTAACTACGGTGATCTTCTGACTCCATACAGCACACCAGGAGCTGGAGCGGGAACGGTAACGGGAACGGTGTCGGTGCCAGCGTTGGCGGCACAATATGTGCCCGGAGTGGGCATCAAATACACTGCGATTGTGGCCAACAAGCAGCAGGGCAAATACAATGCGAAGACCAAGAAATACAAGGCCTACGAGAAGGCCAAGTATGCGCCATGGAACTATGTAAGACATTATGATAATCGCAAGCGTTATCTGCGCTACTGATATGCATATTTAAGAAGAGTATAAGGAGTCGTTGTCGTTTTCTGTAAATTGCGTGTACAACAACAGATTAAAGCCAAATGAAAATGAGAAAGAAAAATATGAAAAATAACGAGACCCCAACAACAACTTAACGCTTTTGACACTTTTTATAAATGCTTTTTGCACAAGAGCTACACCTACACACACACACACACACATACACACACACACAGACACACACACAGACACACACACAAACAACACACGCAGAGACAGAGAGACACGCACACCCACCATTCACCACCACCCGCCACCACTCGCCACCAATCGCAGTCGCAGTCACAATCGCAATCGCAATCACAATCGCCATCGCAACAGCATTTGCTTTCATGCTCATGTACCATATCCCCACCACATTCATATCCATGCCCATGCCCATGTCCATGTCCATGTCCATGTCATAATCACATGCATCATCTTTTTGCAGTTGCAGCTGCTGCCAGCGGAGGAGACGCCGCTGGATTGGCAAGCGCCACTGAAGGAGCAGGAGGGCGAGGAGCTGAAGCAGCAGGCGCACAATGAATTGCCACAAGAGACACTTAGCTCCTCCACAACTGAAGTGCCCAGCAGCAACAGCAACAACAGCAGCAGCAGCAGCATCATCAGCTCAACTGCAGCGGCAGCAACAACAACGTTAGCAACAACAATCACAACAAACACAACACAAAAGCCCACAACAACAACAACAACATCTACCGCGGCAGGCACAACAACTGTTAAGCTGGCACATGAGAAGAGCGCCTATCTGAAGAAGCACAACAAGCTGAAGAAGCTGATCGAAATGATGCAGGCCCAGAGCAACTCAACGCTGACCTCAAGTTGAGCAAGACAAATAACTAAAAAAAAAAAAAACTAAATAGAAGAAAAAAAAAATGTAAAGGAAAACTTAAAACGCAAACTTTACTTTAAGACTTGCCCAAAATCTGTAAATACATAATAATAAATCGAATAATGTTTCGTCTATTCCTTTGAGTTGGCTGCTGTTGACCGAAAAAAAAAACACTAATTCGCTTACATAAAACAAAAGACTCAGGCAACAAACTTGCCCAGTTGCGTGCAGTGGCAACGGCGTTAAATTGTGCTTTAATTGCACACGCCGCATGGCAAAAGGGTAAATACTCACTTACACAGACACCACAAGAGACACCACGAGACCATAGAGCAGAGTTTATGCGGCAAGGTAAACAGTTTGAATGAAATAACGGTCGGTGTTGTGTTAAGTGAAACCATGATTGGTACTTTCTTGAACGGCTTTTCATAGCCGGCAGCCAAACGCAATTAGCCTAGGCAATTAGCAATCGCTGCGCCGGCTTCACCTGGGAGCCCATCATTTAAATGGCGGTCCCCCAGTTGATCACAGAGCGGCCAACTGACGACCCTGACCGCGGCGCCAGCGTCAGCGACACGGCACATGCAACACACATCAACGACATCATTAGAAATCGCAGTCACTGTCACAGTTAGTAGTTGCAGTTTAACAAGAACAACAACAACAGCAGACTCTGTGTGTGTGTGTGTGTGTGTGTGTGTGTGTGTGTGTGTGTGTGTGTGTGTATGTTGCAGGTGTCATTAACCGCTGCTCATTTTCGTCGCATTGTCAACGGGTTTTATTTTTGTTTATTATTTAGTTTTAATTGCGCGCGCTTCACTCACACACACACACACACACACACAGTGTTGGCACCCATTAATAATAATTAAGGGCACATATTTAAAGCGTCAACATTTCGCTGTATTACACAAAACTCTTTAATTAAATTCAATTAGTTAAAATTGACACCAATTTGCCTGTTCACCTGCTTTGCAGTTAATTATTGCGCTATATGCGTCTGTGTGGGAAATATTTGTTATTAATTAATTAAATGATGCAGAAAACATTTCGCATTCATTTACTATAATTTAATTGTTTTCATTTCAAAGTGCCAAAAGTATTAAATGAATTTATTGCAAATAAATATTTTGAATTGTTATTTAAATGACATTTGTTTATGAATATATTAGATAAGCCTTAAATACAGACCCATAAATTCAAAGTTTATTCACTTTAGAACTGATATATTTGCAATTCAATTATTCACTTTTCAGCTGTAGTAAACAAATCAGAAGAATACGAAAAAAAAAAATGGGAACATACAGTTCAGGAATTTCATTGTCGTAATTCAATTTTCAAATCAATTAACTGAATCCGCTTTATTGAGAGTATTCGCATAAGTGTATTCAGTTGAGTACATATGTACAGTGAATGTTTTAAATGTTGTTTGTTATCCATGGCGAATCAATTAAATATTGTTAATTTACAGTCGACGCAATGAAGACAAATTTGTGTAATTTAAATGACTCGCTGAATGCATTTATTGATCGCAATTGAGATTGAGAGTGTGAGAAACAAATATACGAATTAACGCAAGGATATTAAATCACACAAATGACATCCCTACAGCTGAAGCAGTGGCAATTGCAATGCATTGCTTCCGTTCAAATTCCAGAGCCAGCCTTTGTATTGGGCAATGACAGCGACGACAGCGACATCACGACATCACGACGATACGACGACACGACGACAGCCTTGGCCACCTCTCACCTCGCAGTGAATGCCGAACACTTCACCAATCGTCTACAGGTGATTGTGATTGCCTTGCACAAGATTCCCGCTGACGCTTCGTCTCGACTACGGAAATCCGAAATTGTGGGCGCAGCTTGGCTGAATTGTGCAGCGAACTAATGTGGGATTAGGACGTTTACAAAAGTAAATACATGTAAATATTATTTACAGTAAAATAAATTATAATCTATATTTATATGTTGCTCATAAAATGTATAAAATAAAAACCAACAAGCAATAAAGTTATAAAATTATTTAATAAAATTCGCAATCTATCATTCATAACTTTTCTACATTTAACTGACGTGAGTCAAGCACTCTAGTTAAGGCAACTGATTTACCATTCCTGGAAGGCAACGACAGTGACTCAATGTACATAGCTTCTGAGTTCTGTAAAAAACTAGACTTGTGCTTATGGTGTTAGACGAGTTTTGATAGGTGCGAGCTATGCCAGAAAGATTGTAAATTGATTTCGCACTAAACGCAATCGCAACGCCATTTGCTTCAACTTATAGAAGTTCGAGTAATGCAAGTTTGATTGTATTAATAAATATTATTGCACAAATAGTATAATCTGAGATAATTGCAATAGTTGCATGCAATATGTCTGGATCACCCTTCACCTTTGGCTCATGCGAGCTTTCGTCATAGACGTTATAAAATGCAATACGACTTCGAGTTGTTACACTCTGCGTATGCGCAATGTGCAGCCCAATCCCAATTTGAGACTGAGACGTGTGTGTGTTGCTGCTGTGTGCAGCTAGCGAAATTAATTTGATTAGAAACGAGACACAACGAGTCTGTTGTAAAATGCTTAAAAAATCATTTGAAGCTTTCGTACAGCGGCCACTTTGGGGGCAGTCGAGCTGAAGCTGATGTTGCAGCTGAAGTTGCAGCTAAAGCTGATCAATAAAGCGGCTGCAAGTTGGGCGACTTCCTAGGCTTTTGCTACTGATGCTGATTACATAGTCACGTTGTTAACTACATCTTCACGGTGCACGGAGAGCAACGAACAAAAACAACAACCGAAACCTTGCAGCGTGTGCTGGCCAGTGGCTAGTGGCGCAATCGAATCGAATCTGAGCCGACATCTTTCACACTTCGTTAAAGGTAACGCGGGCAAAGCCGCCGCCAAGGCAATTTATTGTCAAAAGCGAGAAGCGATAATAAAGAAAAGACAAAAACCAAAAAAAAAAACTGCAATATGCACATTATGGCCAAGTCTCGAGGCCGCTTCTGCAGTTGCTTATGCCTTATGCTCGCCTGTGAATGTGGCCCTAACGTGACGGGCCACTCCACACAGCGCTTGATTATGGCTGACCCGTCATCAACGAGACCCGCACCCGTGCCCGGCCAGCAACCGGACTCAGACCGGACCCTTTTTTTCTACTTTTTGCTGGCGATTGGTCCGTTTATGAGCCCGTCCACAGATCAAGCAACTTTCTTTCTCTCTTGCATCATGATGGTTAAGTTTTTTTGTCTTGTGCCAGAGCACGTTTCGTTTAAATACAAAGATTTGTACAAGTGACGCCATCGCCAGAGCCATCAGCATGGCAAACAATTGGCTGGCCAGCCAGCCTCAAAGCCAGGCCTTAACAACGGCATCAGCACCAGCACCAGCATCAACATTGGCCAGGCCCATTCCCATTCCCATTCCGATTCCGATTCCCAGAGCTGGATGCACAGTTCGCAGTTCATAAAAATCAATGCCCTTTTGATTAGCTACATCAATAATTGAGCGTTGAGTGGGGATTTTGTGCTGTTTGTGCTTGTGAAAGGCATAATAGAGAAATTGTCTAATTAAGCCTGCACTTTGCTCGCGCGCCTTTCAATTTGCTATGGGCATTATTACGCATACGCCCCGTGGCCGTACTAAGCTTAGCCACAAGTACCCAACGAATCTAACGAATCTAGACATTTCTTTGCGCCTCATTACACAATTGGCCAAAGCAGTAGTAGTAGTTGAGCATTTCAACTGCCGGCTGCAGCACTCAATAACTGAAAGCCACAAAATTTTAGAGACCAAAATTGCTGGCATAAAGTTCAGATTTGAGTTATTAACATAAAATTATTGTCATAAGTCAGAGGCACGTTGGGGTTGCTGGACCTGTAATCACGGCGCATCTGCTGACTGTCTTGACTTAAATGGCAGCGGTTGGCCGAAAGGCAAACGCGTTGCAATGGACAGACAGGTTGACAGACAGACAGGCTAACAGGCGGACAGGCAGACAAGGAGACAGGAGCCTGCCAGACAACTGGCAGACACTAGGCCAGGCGACGCAGAGCCAGGAAATACGAGTTATTCAGCTGGAGCGTGTTTCCTTTGGTTTGTATTATGGCTAATTGCAAAACCCGAAAAACACTTTGCTCTCTTTTCATTTTCATTTTCGTTTTCATTTTCATTTCTATTACAATTTCCAAAGCTGGCTAATATTAAATACTTAGAGATATACCAGGCCAAGAGACAGCGACAGCTTACATGTGGCACATGTTTATTCATAATAGCGGCTGCAACACGCAACTGGAGCCGGTCCGGCTGCGGCAACAACAGTTACAGATTCCCCACAGACGTGCTCATATAGCCTGGCCTAAGTCAGTCAGTCAGTTGGTCGGCCAGCTCGGCCAGCTCGGCTCACAGGCATCACATCCCGACGCGACGCCCCATCAATGTGAAATAAAAACACTTTTTTCTATTGATTTGTTGCCAGATTTCTTGTTTTCCTTGCACAAGTTTACATAATGAAATGGCCTCGCTGTCTCCCGGCCAACTACGTACACATTGTCCACGTTGTCCACGCTGTCCACGTTGTCCAGTTGTCCACGTTGTCCAGTTGCCAGTTGTTGTTGCCACGTTAGATGTTTGCAGAGCTATGCGGGTGCTTATCTCACATGCTGCACTCGTAACCATGCATGAATCTGTGAGCGGGATAGCAACAGAGAGAGGGAGGGAGAGAGAGAGAAGGACAGAGAAAGAGAGAGTTAGAAAGGGATAGCGTGACAGCAAGCGAGTGCAAGCGAGAGCGCTGCAATTGTGTCATGAGATGCTAACCTTATTCAAGTCTTATTGTTGTTATCGTTGCTATTGTTGTCATTGCAGTTATTGTCATTGTTGTTGCTGTTGTTGTTGTTAAGTTTGTTGCTGTTTCTGTTGCTGCAAAGGCCTCGCAATGTCGTGGCGCTACCGTTAAGTTGTAAATGTGCAAATTACGAGTGAAATTAACTGCACTGAGCAAAATGCAACTTAATAATGGAATAACAAACATTATGAATGCATATTAAGAATGTATATTCAATAGAAATCAATGAGGTACAAAATTATAGAGTTCACTTAGTATATTAATATAATTTCTTGTCAATTTATCTGTTTAAGCAAATGCAGCTTCATTGTCTGCTTTATCTGCACTAATTTCTAGCTTAATTTAAATTTATATCACCTATTAACTACAGCTAACTCTTAGCTCTTTTTCAAGCTCTATTTCTCCCGCATTTAAGCAGATGCCTGCGCTTCCCCCAGAAACACACACCTTGACTCTCAGAGTCTCAAATTAACACGCTCCTTGCCTTGCCTTTCCTGCCTTAACAGAAAAGCACATTGTATCTTAACTGCAGTTGCCAATTAAAATGCACCTAGGATATTGCCAAGTAAAAAAGACGCTTAAGAGAAATATATATAACGCTTAATGCGGTACAACAACAATAGCAACCAACAAAAAAAAAATATAAATCGCTTCGATTCGGCGCACAAAGTGAACGAAATTGAAAACGCGAACCAGTTTGCAATGAAAAAATTTACATAATGTGCTCCAAATGGGCAGCAGGTAAATATAAATCTCTAGACAGGTCAACAGCATAAACAACAAATAGCCAAAGCAATGACAATGACAATTGCATGCAAAGCTTGCGGAAAAAGGCCAAAAGTAGTAGGACCCCTCTCCCTCCGCAGATTCCGTTCCATCAGCTACTGTCAGCCCCCTGCCACTTTGGCCCAAACATGCAAATTGAAGTTCATGGAAAATCAATTGCATGAAAGTTGCCCCAGACCAAATGAAGGGGAACTGGAGCTAGAGCTAAAGCTGGAGCTGGAGCTGGTGCTTGAGCTGACGTCTCTCTGTATATGAGTGGAGCCTGGCAATTTATGCTATTGAACTTTGCTTTATGCAAATTGAAATTTACAGTTTCGTTTCTTTTTATTTTTTTTTTTTTTTGGTAATTGTTAAAGTTGTTATACATATTCATAGCTCATTTTTAAAGAGAAATGGAAAGGCAGGCCAAGAGAGCTTAGAGTTTCTTCCTTTACACTCACTTTATGAGTTGTTTGATGTTGTGGCATGTTGTGTATGTTGTGCTGTACTTGTGCGTGTATCAATGCCAAGCACTTGCAACTGCCACGCTTGCGCTGTAGTGTTTAAAGTGCACTTTTGGAAGGTATTTACCCTGCACAGAGATATGCAACTCGTAAGTTGTCTGTCAGCCGCGTAGATTCTGAGTTGATAGCACGACTGAAGACGTGCTCATTGCAAGAGCATAATTATGTATGCTAAAGCTGAAGCTTGGCAAATTGGGTCAGCTATAATGCGATTTGGCAATCCTGTTGAGACTCCTCCTCCTCCTATGACTCCCCCACTTCTCGCTTGGCACTTGGTTAGTCAACTTTTGGCGCTTTTGTTCAACAATAATTGCAAATTGTGCACTCATATGAGCACCCCTCATGTGCTCATGTGTTCGTGGTCGCCCATGCTCCCCATTCAATAAGTTCCTCCCCCCTCCCCCCCGCACCGCTGCACCTTGCGAGCTAACAACAAAAGGGCATGATGCCGCAGTTTGTGTTTTGGAGCCACGAATAAAAACAGGCCGGCAGTCGCTTGTAACCACAAATTAGTTTGAGCACCATAAAAAGCTGGCAACAAAACTGCAACGAAGCTGCAAAAACAACAACAACAACACTGCAAAATAAAAACAGCAGCAAACACAACATTGAAGCCTTGCAAAATTTCGAGAAAAAAAAACACATAAATGAAAATCCATGGCAATAATCAGCAAAACCCGTCCAACATCAGCTGGAAAATCAGTTGAAGTTTTCGTTCAATGTTGATAGCAAAAGTGACGCATCATATAAGCTTCTCGCATTGTTGTTGTTGTTCTTAATGCTCATGAGTCAATAACACACAATTACACACACACACACACACACACACACACACACACACAGAGGCATTGACAACTCATTTTGCAATATTGAAAACGTGATGAGACAATCTCTTTAAAAGGGTCTCGGACGTGTGTGCTGCTGTGCTGTAAGCATCTAATGGATACGTGTAGCTTAAGAATCGCCAAAGATGTTTGCACAATCAGCAAACAAAAAGAACAATCAAATAAATAAATAAACAACAACAAAGCACAAATAGAGCCATCAACAAAATGGATTTCAAAGGCGCTTTAACCGCTTTTGCCATCATTTAGGCGCTTTGCGAGTTTCATTAAACGAAATCTTTTTACGTGAATTCATTTTGTTTATATTTTCATATTGTTTATGCAAAAACCGCAAATGGAGTTCAAGAGAGTTTGAGTTGAGTATAAAATGCGATTTATTTGTGGTTTGTGGCTCATTTCTTAGACCCGGCACTTCAAAAATACAAAGGGTCGTTGTGGTGTGTGGAAAGAGCAAAGCATTTGAAAGTATTTATATTTATATTTAACTTTTGGATGGCTTTCTTAACCATAATTTACTTTTTTATTTTTACAGGGTCTCTCACAGTCGGGTGTACTTGACTGCCACTCGTTGTTTTTGTTATTTTTTAAAATAAATTGCTTGATTTACGTTTCAGCTGAGAGTTCAGCGAATTTGTTTTCTGTTATAGGAAATACTCATCGTAATTGTTTATAAATTAGTTTAAATAGCGCATAATCAAATGCAATTAGTTGCATAAGATTCATCAGAAATATTTGTTAATTAAGTTTAAAGTGTTCTCAGTTTGCACTATGCAAACTATTAACATTTTTCTTTAGTTTAGCTAATTTAAAATTCTAAAGAACTTTTTCTACTCCTGCAGAAAAATGAGAAAGGAAAAATTGCATTTAGAGCTAAGATTTCTTATTAAATTGTACTTTTGCTTTGCTTAGAATTGCCGTAAATGCAACTAACAATATTTATTTAATTTATTAGTTTTAAATCATTTAAATAAATGAAACTAATTACATCATTTAATGCATTACCAAAGACATAATATAGGAAATCGAAGAAACAATTAAGCAAACTAAACTATAATTCAAACTACAATCAATTAAAGCAGCTGTCACCTGTGCTCCTATGGCCTAATCGACCTCTTGATAATCTCGACAGCTAATACGAACAGTCTTAGCATTATCTTAGCTAATCTAATAACTATCAAGCAGCAAGCAACTCCCAAACGAATTCACAATTAACTCACGTGGAATGCCTACAATTCTCAAGCGGTATAAGTTCGGATTTGTGAGTTGTGGTGTGACTGGTTTCACTAGGAAGTTGGCTAAAACACTATACTTAACAGCTGCCAAAAATCTATTACATTTCTTTCCAGAGAGCAACTCTGTTGGCTTGAAACACTTAACTTCTGCCTGTTGCATTTCTCGGCTTTGCTTTTATATAATAATCTGTTTGAGGGCCATTTGCAATTTCGCCCGAAAGCAAGAAATACTTGTGCTCTACTTATGCAAACCGTTAAACTTTTTGGTAATTTCGTTAACCTCAGATGTGAGCCCAATAATCCACATACCACCCATCAAACATTTCTCAGCTAAGAAAAATGAGGCTTAAATTATTGGCCTGGCATTTAACATGACAGCCACATTAAATTGTCCACTTTGGCAACCTGTGCCGGCACCAAATACGAGTGTCTGTGAATGTGTCTGTGTGTGTGTGTGTGTGTATGTGGTGTGTGTGTGCATACACACACAAATTATTTTATATATAAATAGGTATAAGCAAGTTGCGGCTGCCGGCGTTGATATAATTGAAGTTTGGCGGCGCTGACACGGCCCGGCTCGGCCCGGCCCAGCTTGGACAGTCTTGGCCCGGGCCGGCTTGGTTCGGGCATGGCCGGAGGCTTGAGGCATCTGGGCGCGCTCTCTTAAGGAAATGCAACCGCAGACGGCAAGTCAACAGTTAAAAGATTTTAATTGTCACTTTCGTTGGCTTTTTTTTTTTTCTTGTTACCGAGCGAAAATTTCAAAAATTTTAATTCAAATTTAATGCGCTCAAATGAGCGAGCATTGTGCAAGAGACCCGCAACACAGAGACACCAGAGATCACAGATATATACCTCATCTGGATGAGGAATTTGTGTACTATAGGAAAGCTGCTCCTATTTGAATAGGTGTTCGTGCTGTGGCAGCTCGTAATTCAATCACATTGTGGATCACTTACTATGCAATTTTATCTAGTTTTTATGCAAAACTAAGAACTGAGTCTCAATTAGGAGTCGTTGGGACCAGTTGCTGAGTTGTTTGCGGCCTTGAGCCAGTTAAAGCTGGCACTAAGAAGATGAACGTCGGGTTGGCAAAGTAAACCAGCTAATCTGTTGGCTATCAAGAGTTGAGCAATGATTTCAATGGATTAGCTGAGTGCCTGCAACTGGAATTTGTTGAATGTGTTGAATCACAGCTGGACCGGTTGCAATTATGAGCAACTATTACTAAAGTTATTAAAGCTAAATTCAAAACGAATTTATTTGCTAATTAGTCAAGTGTTAAATTGAACGCTTTGCTCGATTTATGCTGTCTCCTGTTTCACTTTGTTGTGCAGGCAACAGATTTAATCTATTACCGTATTAAACTTGTTGTAATAGCTTAGAACATGTGTATAATGGGGCGTATGAGTGATAAAACTAATTGCAAAGCTCAAGCATAAGTTGGCATGTGACATTAAATTCTCAACATTCAGAACGTCAGGAAAGTCCATCAAGTTATTGACACTTAGGCAAACTATTGCCAAAAAGTCTACTACGCTTTCTTTTCACAACAAGAGCCTCAAAGTATGTTAGGTTTTTGCTTGAACTTAACACTTTAGTTTAGTTGCAAACCCTCGCAAAGCTTTGGTGTTAGCCAAGTTAAGCTTTAGCTGGCTGAGCTAAAATTCCATCGTCTCTTAGCTTCAACTGGTCAACGGAAACAGCCGGAAGAAAGCTTTCAATTGCCAATTAAGACACACAAATGGGCCAGCTAAACTGATCAACAGAAAAACAACAAAACTTATATAAGAAAACAGTTGCAAGTTTGCAGACCGTAAAATGTAAAACTTTGTGGCTTTTTTCTGTGGCAGCAACGAGAAGCGAAGAGCGGAAATCTGCAACCACGCTAACTATTGTCATTTGTTTCAAATAAAGCGATTCAATGTTTGCCGCACTCAATTGGCCATGAATTGTTGCTGCTTTGGAAATATTCATATACAATCAATATACATTGCAATCGTTTAAATAATAGCAAATACTTGCACAAGCTGCAAATTATAACGCCAACGTTGCAAGACAGTCGATGTGGTGGGAACTGTTACATCTGCTGCCATTTGAGAGAAGAGCCCACATCAGCTTGTCTGACTTATGGAACATTTTTATGGATAATTAAGTTCAGTCAATACTTATTATTGGCTCGCAAAATTATTAAAACTGAGCAGAAAATCGATTCTCAGCCAAGTTATTCAATTATGCGACACTTTCTTGTGGCAAATAAAAGTATAAACTAGTTAATAAACATTCGATTTTTATTAGCCACATAAAATATGGAAATTCAAGCAAGAAATGCAATAGGTTACACAATTTCCATAAACATTCGCATATCAATTAATATTTAAGCTGTTGTCCATTCCCATTTAAAAAAAAAAAACATAAAATTTGTTATATTTTCACTTATAAAATGTTGTTGAAACTTTATTTTACAGAAAAATTCACAACTTAAATTAGCATCCATAACATTATTATCTTACTCCGCGTCGTCTGTGTGTGTTTGTGTGTGAGAATAAAGGAGTCAGCTAGTTGACAGTGTGTGTGTGTGTGTGTGGGTGTATGAGTGTGTGTGAGTGTGGATCTATAAACGATTTCGTTTTGCAACCACACAACTGCAATGTGGTCGACTTACATACTCGCTTATCGAAGCTAGGCTGGTTCTGCTTTACTTTTCTGCAATACAAACTAAATACGCTTAGAGTACTTAATAGTGTGATGTCGCATAGGGACTCGCATAGTGGCCATAGTGTCCGGCATCGTACTGTGGCACGTACTCATACTGAGCCTGGTTGTAGTAGCCATCATCGTAGTCGTAGTGAATGGGCGCGGCAGCGGGCGCATAATGTTTGTTAACTTTAAGTATACAAAGGGAAAATATTAACAATAAATGTTATCAGAGTTTGCAATTGTTGTAAATATGATTCAGCAGCTGGCTGGCTTTTGTTATGATTGTTTCTATTATTGTTGTAAAGTGGCTCAAACGATTTGTCTATGCATTTCTTTGGTTTTGGTTTTAGTTTTGGGCCATTTTGGATTGTCACGAATTTGTAACAAGCAAAGTCAATTGGTCACAGGTGTTGTTGTTTTCGCTGGCTGTTGCGACTTCCTTTTCATCTGCTGTTCATGTTGTTGTAGTTGTTGTTGTTATTGTTGTTATTGCTGTTTTCGTTGTGCATGCAAATTGCTGCTTAAGTTCGTTGCCTAAGTCTTTTGTTTTTGGGCATTGGCAAAAGTTTTTGGCGTGGTGCGTTTGCTGTGCAATTCTTAATTATTAAAATGGCAGCCACAATTAAAATCATTTTCACATGCAGCAACAGCAACAACAATTCCCAGCGGCAGCAACACAACATTGCGACATTGAGAAAAGATGTTGGCTTTGGGGTTAAAAACTGAAAATGGGCAACACAATTTTCCGCACAGTTTTTAAGACTGACTGCTGGAAAAGCTGATGCGCTGCCGGCGCTGATGCCGCTACTGTGGCTGCTGCTGCTGCAATCTGACATAATTAGTGTGAGAAAATTATGGAAAATATGAGTGAGAGGCGAATGCAAACTGCAAAAACAAAACTTGAGCTAATCTTTTGATCAATGTTGAGGAAAAACGAACTCATGACATAATTAACAGTTGCGTGGGCGTGCCAACTTTGTTGCATTAGTCAACGCAACAAAATGCAGGCTTGAGAAATGTTACACATTACACGAACCGATGCGATGCGATGCGATGATTCAGTTTAATCGCCTGACTGCGCACAGACTAATTGCCAATGCATGGGGCATAACAACAAGAGTGCAAAGCGAACTATAATGATGTTTGTGTGTATATTATAATAGAAATATGGTAGAAATATGCATATCTATATGGAAAACTCAGAGCTGATACTGATTCAGTAGGCTGCATAGTAATCGTCAGCTGCCACTGCCTCCGCTGCTGTTGTCGCCTGTCTGACTACATTAAGTTGTGTAGCCAGCACACCGAAGATGTGTGTGTCATCTTCGTCGTCTGGACGCAATTTGCGATATTGATTGTTAAAATAGTTGGCGTGTCGCCTGAACAGCTTGAGCATGCGATACGTGTTCATGCCTAGAAGAGCAACAAACAGCAACAAATCAGCAATGCAGCTACCGCTAACACTAACACCAAACACTAAATACACAAACCAACAATAACCACAACTAGCTGGAAGTGCGTGAGGGCTGCTAAAGAGAGTGAGTGCTTATCCAGTTTTCAGTTAACCAGGAAATATCATAATAAATAAATATAAGTTAAAGTGGAAGCGTGCTCACCATAAGGCGCTGGGGAAGCAACCACAATAGGGGCAGCCACTGGTGCCACATGTGGTTCATAGTGGGCCAGTATGGGCTTGTGGGCCACAATGGGTTTAGTGACCAACGATTGGGCGTGCACAGTGGGTCCAGATTTAGTCACAACAGCGTTGAAGCCATGAATGGGATCAGCTGTATAGTCAACAGTGCGAATGGAGCCATCGGGTTCGACAAGCGAATATTGACCTGGAATGGGAAGGGGAAGAGCATAACGAACAGGAAATTGTAAGTAAGAGATGTGTATATATGTATGTGTGTGTTTGTGTGTGTGGAGTATGCAACTTACCCTTGACAACATCGCCATCACGAGTTTCATGCTGGGATTTCACATCGCCGGTAGTGTGATCGGCTACGCCATAGTTGAAGGCATATTTGGGATGATCCTTATGGATAAAAGAAAGATATTAAGTTTGACTTTATCCAAGATAGTTTTAATTGATTATCTTAATTTAACTAAATCAACAATTGATTGTAGTTCCACTTTTTGACAACGTTAATCGCACTTTGCAACTGGAACTCACATAGTAATCCACAGCATATCCTGGCCGCGCCACAGCAACACTGGCGCACAGAGCCAACGAGAGGATAACAAAGCACATGAAATTTGCCATTTTGTTTGAGATTTGTTTGCTTTTTATATTTCTTGAATGATATTTTAATATTTTGAATAAATCGCTAAAAAATAAACAACACAAAATTGAGTTAGCACATTTGCACGATCCTTGAATGAAATCGAATTTACTTTTAGTACTGCAACGGCAACAGATACAAACAACGCCAAGTTCACCGGAATACTGTGGCTATTCTAGTTTCGAGTTTCCATTTAAATAAGCGCAAAATGTGCGAAAAACAACGACGCTGATGACGCAGCCAAGCAGCGCAGTCGACGCCAAGACTCAGTCACTCAACTGTGGCGACGATGCCGAAGCCGATGTCGACGTCGCGTCGTCGTCGTCGTCGTCGTCGTCGACGTTGGCTGCGTGGTGAATATGCGACGTTGCTTTTGTGGGGGCCATGTGAATGAAGTTGCAGCATGGATTGGGATGTTGCTACACTAACCCCGATGAATGGGGTCTGGGTATGTAAGCAGTGCAAATTGGCGACAGATTTCTAGTGCTGTGCATTGTGTATCTCGTATCTGTATCGTTTTATCCCACATAATGAAGTCATCCACAGAGGCAGTCACTTTTCAGGCAGCTCAGAATTATGGTATTAATCATAGCTTAATCATTAATTTCCTATTGCTAGCAACAGCAACAGCAACAGTAACAGCGTTCGCTTATAACGAAAGACTTAGGCAACGAACTGCTGTGCAATAATTATTTGCCCTAGACGATAACAAATAGTATGCAATAAAATGCAATTTATTTTAACAACTTAATTCTTATGAAAATCGCTGACAATAAAATATATCTCGACTACCTTAAATGAAAATCGGGTCAAGTTGCAGCCAGAATCAAGAACAATCGCTGCAATTCTTGTTGTTGTCTTAACAAAAAGCCCTAGTTATTTGGCACATGCGAAATTCTCAGTGATCTGATTGAATGAATACCAGCTAGGCAACAACAACAACTCCAATACTTCTTGAAGTTCGCATTACCCCGTCAACTACCCCTCTGGCAGTTCTTGCCAGCTGTTGAAGGTCAAGCGCGACAGCAAAGTTCAGACGCAGTTCCATTCTAGCCAACGAACGAAAGCAAAAGCAGTTCGCAGAACAGCGCAAAAAATAATATGACACCGACAATTTAAACTAATTTATATAGTTTTTATATCTCTAACTAGTTATGCTAAAGTTTTTAGTTGCTCAACAATCAATAATAAATGAACAAAAGGCCATTTTCAAAGAAGTAGCAGCTGGGCTTGTTTATAGTCTCTCTAAAGGATAAGCCGTTCAAAAGGATGCAGCTATAATAATAAAATACTTTAAGTAGAATCATCCGTTGTAGTTTAATCATTAAATGGTCTATTAATTATAATTATTAACAATAAATTCTCATACATTTCATTGTCATCTCTGGGTTCATAAACGTATTCTTCCCACGCATATTGTACGTTAAATATATTGAACTAATTAAAACAAAGGCAAAGGCTAGTTGAGCTCTAACGAATTGTTCTTACTCTAGGTGAACAGTAATTAATAAATAAACTTATTTAGTTAAGCTTAATCAAACAACAGAAGTAATCTAGCTGGCTGCACAGAACAATCTCTAGAGAAAGACAAGAGTCTAGCTAGAATACCTTTTGTTAGAGTATATTTCTTATAATTTGCTATGAGCTAAGTGGTTAATTAGACTAGGTACAAAGATAGCAAACACTTTGTGGTATTCAACAAATGATATGCATGTGAATTTAGCGCAAATTGTTAACTTACTCGTCGGTATAAAGTACAGACGAGCGAGAGAAGAGAAAGAGATGCATTATTTATATCAAAGAAACCGATCAAGAATATATATGCTATTAAGCCAGTGATTTATGGTTTCGCAGTCAAACAAAAAAGCATTCAGAGAGCAATCTGTTAAGATAGCTGAGACAATTTCAGTTCAGTTTCAATTTCATTTTGCAGTTAGAGTCTAAGATTTTGCGCATCCTTGAACCACGATGAGAACGTGCCAAATTGAGGTTGGCAGCTAACAAAGTTATTAGAAATATTGACAAACCGCAAGAGTCACAGCAAAACCCAAGCCCCAAGCACCAAACCAAAACCAAAACAACAATAATAACAAAAACACTTTGTGCTCAAAGTTAATAATAATATGCGCTAGTTTATGCCCAGGTCTACAACTGAGGCAGCTGCCCATTTTCACATAATTAAAAACGAGGGGCGCACTAAAGACTCTAATTAGAGTGAGCTCCATATGCGAGTGGAGTGCGCGAAAAGCGACTGAAACAATTTTTCGTTTGGTTTTCTTTTTTGGCATACAACCTTCAGCACTTGCATACAATTGTCTCCATCTGTGACTCTCCATCTTCACCTCCGTCTATGGTTATGTTCGACTTGTAGAGGGCTTGGGTTTCGGACTGCGCATTGCGAACTGCGAACTGCGCACTGCGGTTTGTCGGCAGCCAAAGACAACAACAACAACAAAAAAATAAAAACTAAATACTAGATTAAGTCAATTTGCATGTTTGCGGCCGCCGCCAAAGCATTTGGCCACGCAGACATGATAACTCGATGCCCAATTCTCGAGTCTCTGCTGGGAAAAGCGAAACGCAAACGATTGTCGGCATTTTTCCGAAGGTTTTCCATATGCAGCCGCTTGACAGACTTTTAGTTAAGCTGCCGCATGACACATGTGCGTGCCTTCAACATGCAACATTGTTGTTGTTCTTTTCGCTGCCTCTAACAAATGCTGGCAATTAAATAACAATAAACATAACTAAGTATCTGTATAAAATGTGACGTACACGCTAATCTGAAGAATAAATGTATATATATATATATTCTTTTTATGTTAAATGTGGCGTGCAGCTTGACTGTACGTCGGAGCGTGTGGCATGTGACATGTGGCATGTGGGAGTGGAATTGCCATTATGCTCGCCAAAATAATGTAGAACATAAATTTTACACAGCTTTAAAACATAATTAAGTAGCTCGTTAAAAGCTGAAATACATATTTTATGTGTCTGTGATTGCGTTACAAATAAAAACTAATTTTTAACACATTCGCAAAACGCAAAAAATGATTAAGTTTTAAATAACACAAACAATGGAATGATATAAAGTTATTTATGTGGATTTTTGATAGCAAAGAAGAAAGACTACAAAATAGATTATAGATATTTTTATTATTTTAAAAATTATAACATGTAAATATAAAAGATATAAATATTTCTAAACTAATTATACAAATCTATAATATATTTAACTTATAAGCTTATTGATAACTTAGAGACTCTTCTACAAGTGTTTCCTTTATCTTAAAGCACAGCTTTAACTTGCGTGTTCATTCTGGCAATGCAATTGAAGATGTGCCAACTGCCCGTGAAGCCGCACATTTAAGCCAAATGAAGATTGGGCCACGTCAAGGCAGCTTGAATTGAAGCTGGCTCTATTTTTGGCAACGATGACGACGATGATGGCGACTTTGACTTGGTTTACATTTGGACAGAGACACACAGAGGCACACCACATAGTTGGTCACCTAATTTGAGCTTGTTTACACAGACTAATTTGACAATGGGCAATGGGCAGTGGGCAATGAACATTGCTAGAGTACGTTGTCGCTTGCAACATGCGACAGCTTCAAGGTGCGAATGTTGCAAGTTGAGCTGTAGTTGAGTAGAGTGTAGAGAGTGAATGCAGAAAGTGAGTATGTGTGGGTGGGGAGCATTGTTGTCGCTTAGTTGGACATGGCTGAGTGCCTCAGCCACTGCCGCATCTCTGTGTGTCCGGGCCAATTGACTGACCATTGTTAACAAGAGCTTGTAACGCGCCATGAAAATGACCCGTGGCAAATGTGGCTGCTGTAATAAAATGCAAATTAATGGCTTCCAGCTCCATAGAGAAGCTGCTATAAATTTTCAGCTGTTCACTCTGCTGCAAGCGAGCGAGAGAAAGAGAGAGAGAGAGAGGGGAAATAGGTATAGAGCGGGAGGTAGAGAAGAAGAGAGCGAACTGGAAGTGAATTCTCGCACCTTTTTGGCCAATTTGTTGCAGACTGCTGAGCTGAACTGAACTGAGAGATGTTGCTGCTACCTGCCATGCATCAAATTAGCCCTCAAATAATCCAGTTAGCTTTGTTATATAATTGACGCTGACAGGCGGCATGCATAACTACACTGAGATGATTATGCCAATGGCAAGATACACCTCTGCTCCTGCCCCTCCTTCTCCTCCACTTGGAATACCTACGTGCTGCTGTTGAAATGTTTATTTATGCGCGGCAAAACTCAAATCGCTTATAACTTTAATTATGTCTGCCCAGTGGTTCACTTTAGTTGTCGCATTTGCTGTTGTTGTTGTTGTTGTTGTTGCTCAGCATTAGTCAATTATTAATGGCATTTTTCAATTACGCAGACAGGCGGCGACATTTACATTGCACTGTGGTGCAAACAACTATGAAGATGGACAAGAAACTGAGAAGTGATTTAAGAGTTGTAGAAATATAGGGAACAAAGAAAAGTTCTGATACAAATTGTAGTAAAGTGAGTCAAAAAATGTGTTTCAATTTAAAAATGTGAGATATATTAATAGAGAATGCTATTAAATTAATAAATAATCTGCTGCAGTTGACAGATTGCCGAGTAGATTGATAAGTGTAGTCTCTAAATACTACAGCCATAACTTCTTCAATCAACTCTTCAACATCCATCTTCTCTGTTCACTTTAAGAGCAGTTCACTTCTTCTCATTGCATTCCATCCCAATGAAAGCATACCACTGTGCAGCTAACAATTACGACTCATCTGAGAGCTCTAGTAAGAACTCTAAGTTTCAGTAGCGCCGACGCTGCAATTGATTATCTATAAATTGTATTAAGAACTCGAGCTGGCGATGCATATCTTCAGCTTGTATCTTAATGTTGTTCGAGTGAAAACGAAACTGAACCAAACCGAGCACGTGTTGAGGGGGGGTACGATAGAATGCTGTGAAGTTACTTGAATGTCAACAAGTTGTATCAATTGGCCGAGTGCAAAATAGAAACAACAACAAAAACAAAAAGTCGTTAGTAACTGTCATTTATTGATGAAGAAGATTGCCAGTCTGTCGCATACATGCCTGATATTTTGCTATAATTGAATTGTGGCTGCGAAAAGGTTATTGGAGCAGCTCAAACTGCGCTTAGCACTCGTACAGGTTTCTTGCCAGTCACCGGGGGTAGACAGCGAGCTGATTTTACGTGAGCTTTTGGGCCAACACGTATATGTACTATGTGTTTTTGGGGCATTGGATTTTCGCCAGCTAGCGGAACTTCCTTCCGGCATTTCCTAGCTAAATATAATAGAAACCTCAACCTAAGTAAACAGATGACCTTAACTGTTAAAGAACCCGTCCACAGGGCAACTGCCAGCTCAGCCAAATGCCCAACTTAAGTCTCTGACTAGGCGCTGTCTAATTAATGGAGTGCACGTAAAATGTTTAAAGTTTTGCTTTGCTTTTTGTATTGTTTCATTTTTTTGTTTTCTTTATTTTATTTATTTTATCTCTTTTTTTTGCCGCTCATTTTAACGCTTCGCTGATTTTTGTTGATTTTCAGGCAATGATAAATTTGTCTTTGCACCACTTTTAAGGCGTCTTCAACTATTTTATTTTTTTGTAGCCAGAAATTCTGTTCAAATTGAATCTTCTCGTTGAGCCCATTAAGAGATCAATATATGTATATTTCGCTTTCTTGTAGTTTTTATTTTATTCAACTGGCAGTTCACACATAAAAGTGACGGAAGTACCAAGATTTGTTGCACGGCGGAAGCGACTTATAAATGTTATTTGTTTATAGCTTATTATTTACTTGGAGTGGCACACGCCCCCACCTTGTGACCGCATTGACAGAGGATAATTGGAGCAGGCTTCCGTCTCTGTTTATGGTCTCGAAGGGCTAAAGCGTTGACTGTGTAAAAGCCATGAAAGCTGAGCTTTGTGGTATCTAATGATAGCAGTTGGAAGTGACAGTTCCACGGCTCTCTTTGACCTTGCCAAACAAGTTGGTAACATAATATAAAGTACATTTAATGTATGTTGAGAAATATAAAAATATACTAAGTAATTTATTATTAATATTATGTGAAACAAATATATTTAAAACTAAATTGATATGCAAGAAACAATTGGCTGTATTTTATCTACAAAATTCATTCGTATTATATATTTTACAACTCTCACTGGTGTAATTTTATAAACAATATTTTTAGGCGTATTATAAACTAATGGCTGCTCTGAGTTATAAGCTCAAGTTTCCGCTTAAAAGTAGATTTCAAGTTATCTAAGAGATTGTCAGCCTGAAAGTATACAAAAAGCGAATAACATATCTAATGGCATCTAACACTTTTAAAGTTTTACTTTGTTGGTAGATGGAGAATATATTAATTACTCTCTTTCAAATAATTTAAAAATTATGCTTATAATTTAAGAAAATTGCTGCGGCAATTATCATTAAACGAAAATTGTTCAAGCTAATTTTAATTGGGTTTCCACTTAATTGGCATCGAAATTAAATAACTATTTAAATTAACATGTTTTGGCACGGATATATAGTATTTCAATTTCAACTTAATTCGTTTATAATAAAAATTATTTACATCCTTGACAATATTCTACATTAATCCCAATCTTAAGCTGCAAACGGAGAGTTAACTATCAGCAATTGTGGCTATTTCCGTTTGACCCTCGTTGCCAATTTACTGCTCTGTCTCACCTATGCGAACACATTCACTTTTATGTATTCGTTTTTAACTGTAACTATACTATAAAAATATATTGCTAGTATAAACTTGGTTCTGTAATAGAAACTATGACGCCAAGACTTGAATAATTTAAATTCCTACTTTCAAATTGATTAATTTGCAAATAAGTCTTATTTATGTACTTATGCTGTGATACTCTGTATACATGAAGTGAGCAAAGAGGGTATAATGAAACGTTACACAATTAAACGACGTTAATTGTATCTACTATAAAATTTTATTGATACCAAACTGATCGTATATTGTAATCTAAATTCTATTCGACAATGAAATTTCTGTAGAAAGAGACAGCAACATAAGTGTACAGCCTTGATTGTGAGTGTGAGAGTGTAAACTGATAATTTAAGCACACTTGTTAATATTCGCTTGTTTAATATGTCTACACGTGCTTAGTTCTACCTTCACCTTTCAGCTGGCCACCCACAAATTAGCTAACCCATAATTGTCATGCAGTGTGCATGGTCAGTGGCTAACCAACAATTTGCATAACTTAACTAGTTGATTTGAGTATGAAATGCAATCATAATTATTGTAAATGATTAACAATTAAAATCGATTGAAAGCGCTTAAATTGTGCTATAATTAAATGTGTTGCCATCGTTGACAGTTGAGTTGATGTAAGAGTAAGCGTATAAGTTAGAGTATAAGCAGGAGTATAAGACAGGTTGAGCATAAGGCTAATCAGTAAGGGCATAAGTAAGAGTATAAGACTGATTGTGTTGAAGGAAATAAGTTACCAGAGTAAGTGTATAAGTAGGAATATAAGTAGCAGTATAAGAGAGGGAGAGATGGAGTAAGCGTTTAATGTTATTAGACAAAGTATAAGTCTGAGCCAGCGGCAAGTTGCGAGATGAGTAGAAGGGTAAATGTATAAGTAAAGTATAAGACACTTTGAATAGAAGTCAAAGTATAAGTCAGATGCTAAGCCACGTTCAGTTGAAGTAGCAGAGCGTGACAGTAAGAATATAAGACGGTTAATTTGATTTTTGTAATTCACTACATTTTATATTTATAGCATTTTGTCGCAGTTTCAATTAACTTAACATTAGACAGAAATTATGAGACATGTTACAAAATATAAATTCCCAATTTATATTCATGTTATGTATATTCCATTCTGTAATCCTTTATAGCTTCATCATCATCTTCTTCAACATGATCTTCATTATCATTTGTAGTAATGATCTTCGGTTTCATCCTTCATTTCGTGGGTGTGGCATCGTTGATCGTTCGTAGTATGTACAAAAAAGATGTGGAATGTTTAAATTACATAGAGAGTTGCACGAAAGCTGTATGTGTGTGTGAGTGAGTGTGAGTGTGAGTGAGTGAGTGATTGAGTAAGTGAGACAGAGACGGCGCATAAGCGTATGAGCAAGAGGGATGACAGATGCTGGAGTGGTTATAGTTGTTGCATTGCTCTGATTGATTATTTACAAAGTGAATGACTTGAGTATTACGCAGGCTTCAGCTTTCGGATCAGCTTCAGGAGGCAATGATGAGGTCGTCAACGTGTCGTCGCGTGCTTAATAAATATGAAAGAGTTGGGTGTGTGTTTATTGTTGGTTGAAGGTGTTGTAGGTCCAGATTTCTTAGTAGTGGGCAACATGCGCATGGGCGTTGTGGGTGGCATAGCCGTAGGCGGGCACGGCAGCGGCATGGTGCGCCACAGAGCCACCATAGGCGATAGCTGGAGCGGCAGACACATGGTGGGCAATGGCTGGAGCATGGGCAACCAGAGGGGCAGCATGGGCAACCAGAGGAGCAGCATGGGCAACAACAGCGGGTGCGGCATGGTGGATTGTTGGGGCGCTCTTGTGGACGACTGCGTTGAAACCGTTGTGGTCATCGGCGGTGTACTCAACGGTACGCACCGAACCATCGGGCTCAACCAGAGAGTAGGAGCCCTTGACAACATCGCCATCGCGCACCTCATGCTGGGACTTCACATCACCAGTGTGGGAGTCGGCAACACCGTAGTTGTAGTGGTACTTGGGGTACGCCTGTCAAGAGAACAAACAACAACACTTGCAGTCAGCAACAAGTGGCAAGATTGCATGCCACACGCCAGCAAACAAATTGGCCAGCCGACACACGTGAGAAAATCTCATCAAATGTCAGATGGTCATGTCGCACTTGGCCCTGGCTTCTTGAGCTTCTTGAGAACACTGCACACTTACATGGTAGTCCAGACCCTCATCGTGGTGTCCATGGCCAGCATAGGCCAGACCCGGGCCAGAGGCGTATAGAGCAGGACCGCTGTGCAGGACACCGGCGGAGGCAACGCTCAGGACAGCCAAGCAGATCAAAGACTGTCACAAAATATAAGCACAATTTTGTATTTAGTATATTATATGTAGATTAGACACAGTTTATGTGATATAATATATAGTTGCACTGCAGGGAGGGATCAAAACAACACTGTATTCAACACTCACTTTGAAGAATGCCATTGCAATGGTTTTGTTAGAGTTTCGAGTTTTGTTTGTTGGCTGAAAGACGCGTGTGTGCGATACGTTGAGCTGAATTCAACTGATAACTAGAACCAAGAAGGAAGCCGCTTTTATATACGCAGAGACAACGCCCGAGCTGCTCAGCTGCTGAACCGAGCCAAAAGCCACGATTACCAACCCGAATGTGAGCCAAGTTAACGAGCGAACGGTCAACAGCAACAGCAATAGCAACAGCAATAACAACAATTGCCATTTGCAAGTGAAGCCCAAGAAGTTGACGTGCCAACAACAACAGCATCAACAATCGCAGCAACAATAACAAAGTTGCGCTGACGTCGACGCTAACTGCGACGCTAACGTCGATGCCAACGCCAACGCCGACTGTCTGGCAATTATTTTATGCCTTTTTGAAAACGAGAGTGAAGTTCAGTTGGATTTAAGTAAGTAGAGTGCGCATTGTTGTTGTTGTTACAGTTGTTGTTGTTGTTGCGGTTTGTGTCTTGGCTTCGCTTTGAAACGAAAATTAACTTAAATTACTTACTACGTGGGCTAAATGCAAAAAATATTCAAGCATAGAATTATGAATATTTTATATATTTTTTAATAATCTATAATTATCACATATTAATAGCAATATTAAAAACGAATATTCTAGCTTTAAATTGCCAGTTATTCATATTAAAAATGTGCATTAAACTTTTAATATATATTTTAAGTATTTTCACAATTATCTGGCGAAATTATGTTGCGAAATTGGTTTTGTGCAATTTTTTATTTAAATAGAATTACAACTTTACTGAGCCAAGTCATATTTCTAATTAAAATTAATTAAAATATTTTCTAATTCAATTATTAAATCTTTTCATATCATTACAAATATCTGTGGATCTTCAGCAGTTGCTGCTTGCAACTTATCAAAACACAATGATATAAAAACAATCACAATTATTTATCAACTGACATTGCAATGCAAATACGTTTTGTGCATAAACAAGCAATTAATATTCATTATTAATTCTTATTATATATATATATATATATTTATATATCTATTCATGAATTTCAAGCGCAATCTATGGAAAATCGCAAAATTCACAGATTTTCCATCAGCCATCACGATTTAATTGGTATGGCCTCTCCAAAGCTGCTCCCTCGCACAATACGAACTGAACGAACAAGAACTATTATTTGGGGAATGGCCGACGATCTAAATACACTTCAAATTAATAAAAATTTAAATTAGTAAAGAAATTAGTAACACGCGATAGTAGGCAGATAAATCTTTAACTTATTGTGCTGACAATTAAATCTACTAAGGGACTTCTTTTGACATTAGAATGTTATTTAAATTAATATTTATTTAAAATGTGGAAAATATTCAATTTCATAGTATATATTAAAGTGTACAATGTTTCATCAGAGTTTTTGATAGTTTTGATAGAAAGACAACTGCTTGATTATATATCAATACTCTTAACAAGGACTTCTCATAATTACTAACAAAATGAAAATACTCTGCGGATAAGTGTATGAAAACTATACAACAGCACGAACAAAATTAGCAATAAATATTGTATATACATAGTTATAATGAAACAATGGGCTCTAAACACATTTTGGTGGGCGGAGGTGTTGCCTCTCATAATGTAACTCAGATTGCATGCGCCTAATGCAATTCTGGTTGTTGTTGTAGCAGTTGTTGTTGTTGTAGCTGTTGCTGATGTTGTTGTTATTGTAGTTGTTGCTGTTGTTGTTGTCGTCTGCTGGCATTGCAAACTCTGTGTGTTCTTATGCCGACTCCACCTTCTGCGCCTCCTGTCAGTCAGTTGGATGCAGCCTCACATGATTCATTTCATTTTGGTGCCACACTCGAGCATTTTTAATTGCCTTGTAGGCCGTTTGGCTTATTAAGCCAAAGCGCTTGCGCAAATGAGCTATAAAGATGCAGGTTGTACTTGTACTTGCCAGCGCTGCCACATGCAACAGCGGAACAGGGCGCCACAACTGAATTTTTTCTCTGTTTCTTTTTTTTTTTTTTGGGAACCGTCATGGACTTGGACAAGTAATACTCGCAGTTTTAGGCAGCCTGGCCCATAATCATTACCATAATCATTACCAGGCGTCATTTTGCCGTTTGTCTTTGTTTTATGGCATATTTTTGCTGTCGGAGTAACTATGTCTTTTGTACTTGCCCCGATTTGGCTCATTTAATAAATTGTCTCGAATTAGTGGCTTTGACTTGTTGGCAAAGGGGAGAGACTCCATGGGGACGGGGGGAGTTGCGCTGCTTGACTAGCCAGCATGTACTTACAAAATTGAAGTAATCATCTCAAGGTTAGCACGACAACGACAACGACAACGACAATACAAACAACAGCAACGTGTAACGGATCACTAACAGTCACAACAACAATTACAACAACAGCAACAGACAGCTATAAGAGGCAACAACTATTTGCTGTTGCTCTGTGGCTGCAACAGCTGCAACTCTCATTGAATTTTCGGCGACACAGCCAGCTAATAAGAACAACAACAACAACAACGATACAACAAGAACAACAACAACTTGAATATCTGCAGGCTGTCTGAATTAGAGCACGATCTGATTACGTCTTTTGTTTACCAAATGACGCACACTGTGCACACTGTGGCCAATTAATTGAATTTTAGTCGGCCATAGAAAATTTTGCTCTTGATAATCTCATTTTCCATTTTGATTGATGATTTATGATTGAGTCTCCCATATAAACTATTTACCATATATGAGTATGGGTGGGTCCCGCGAATGTCTAACAACTGTCGACTGGATGATGAATCATTAATAATTAAATAACTATGCTTAAGCTTTATAAGTGTAATTGAATACTCTATGTAATTACTAACATTCTAAACTCAATGCTTAAGTTTTGAGTATTTGTTATGATAATTTTAAGCTACAGAAATAATAAAACGAGCACAGCGACTGACACTTAGTTTGAAGGATTGATATTTTATAATACATGGCAATTTAATTCATAATAAAATGCAATTACTTAGTTAAGTTCATTGGGAAACTACTGAATGTGAGTTATAAAGTAGATTGCAATATTTTGTAGATACAATTGCTTCAGTTTTCTCAGACAATAAGCGATTGTAGAGTTTTGTAAGCGAGTTTAAGATCATTCGGTTACAGCTTCGCCAGTCAAAGCCTTCCAATCCCATACTTGGTACTGGTCTGTAGTTAGAATAGAAGCTGCATCTTCTCGGGCTTAAAGACCTTGCCTTGCCTCTGCTTTATGTGAAATGTGTTTACTTTCGCAGAGAAGAGCACATCTTGAGGCTGTTTACATTCGCAACCACTGTGCTGTTAGGCTGGCCAGCGATTTGGTGAGTTTGTCAGACAGACAGTGAGACAACGATGACAATTACAAATTTGTGCAAACTTTTGCCGTTTAGCCAACGACAACAACAACAGCGTTGTTGCTTAGTTGTTTGTTAGAGTGTTTGTTATTACAGTTTTGCCATGTTGCTCGTTTCCTTTTCATTTAATTATTCAACAATTGCTTTTATTGTTGCAACGACTGCGAGTCGCACTCATTATTTTGCATTAGATCCGGTCAGCAGAAGTCCAGAATCAACTGCAACCGGATTCGTAGAAACGCCCAAGCTGTAATCCATTCGCCGAAGTGCCTAGCCAAACCATAAACTTAATCGTCTCTCGTCATGTTAGAGACCAAGTCTAAGACCAAGTTGAAGTCGGACTCGGATACGGACACGGGCACGCAGTCGCAGTGGAAGTTGCAGTTGTAGTGGAAGTTGCAGTTGCAGTTGCATTTGATGTTGAAGTTGGGCACTTGAAGCTTGGGCATATTTCTAGTTGCGGGTGCTTGAGCTTAACAATTGTTGACGTATTTCGCGCGATTGCATGGCAGGCTGGCTGGCTAGCTGGCTAGCTGGCTGGCAGGCAAGTCGCCAAGCTGGCGAGTCTCTAGCAGCAGCAATCTCCATAAGCTTGCCCACATGCGAGAGCTCCCAAAAGAGACTCAACTTGATACCGAGTACTAGCAAAATTTGTTGCAATTAAAGCAATTTGTGTGCGTTGCCGTTGCCGTTGTCGTTTGTTGTTGCTGCTACCGTTGATTGAGTGGCAAATTTTTGTTTTGTAATATATGCAATAGGCTGAGCAAATGGCCAAAAACAAAAACAAAAAATAAAGAAAACAAGTTCGTTGCCAGAGTCTTTCGTTTCATGGGGTTCTGTCAGAATAATGCATTTGCGCAATTGCATCGCAACGGATCCGTTTCCAACGTCGAATTCAAATCAACCGCATGACATTAAGTTATAATTCAAATTAATTATTCAATAACGATAATTAACGTGTTATTGGAGCACACACACACACACACATACACACGCAACACATAGAAAAAATGCCACAAAAGTTCAAAGAAATATTACAAATCAACCTAAAAGAGAAATATAAATTGCTACTCACATTATTTCTGAAAAAAAGGCGCTGAAAAAACTGCAGCGGTGGCATTTAAATTAATTAATTTAACTGCTCGACGACCTTGAAATGTGGTTACAAAAAGAAATCATCGATCTGACGATAGGGGAAGCTAAAGTCGACAATGATTTCGGGCAAAGAGCAAAGGAAATAAATCATAAAAAGATTGAAAAAAAAATGCTTTAATTGATTTGAAAATTGATTTGATAAATTATAGAAAAAAACTGCATGTCATAGTTATCGAAGAATCTCTCTTATCTGTAATACATTTCCCGCCACCTTGAGCCACTGTTTAAGTGTTTAAGTTTCCATTAGTTTTACCAGATCAATTCAACCCACTTTCCGACAGAAAACGCAAAGTGCAACCAGACAAACACAAGGTCAAAATATTCCAAAAATTTTATTGTTTGTTGGCAGCTTTTCTTCATTTTGGTTCGATTTGAATTTTGACTTTTTGGACAGCTTAATGTCAAAGTCGCCACTTAAGTGTAGGCGTTGCTTATCAGCTGTCCAATTAGATGAGGGGGAAGCAGGGGAAAACTCAACAAACTACAACATAATCTCTGCAATTATGTCGCTCGAAAATGTACATAGCAGACCACGAAATGGAGTCCATTGTTTTCGGGTTTGTTCGGGAGACCAGCAAGCGGCCTTGGCTGGCACTTAGAATGGGGCGACAACAAAGCAAATATATGGATAGATAGACAAGCACAGACCCAGCACGGACCCAGCAGAGTGGGGCATGCAGCAAAGCAACTGGCAATTTGCCATGACCAGAGCCAAAGCGGATTCCAACTGGAGCCGCCCCTTAGGTCGCCTCACAAATGACTTACAATTTGGTTTCAGTCTTTTCGCAATGCATTCACCAGTCGCAGAGAGACTCTGGCCAAGTGGGCGTGTCAGTTGCAGCTTTACAAAATTTCCGCTTTAGATTTTCGTATCGAATTCGCTTTTATATGCCTTTGTAATTGTTGGCATTGCCATTGTTGCTGTTGTTGCTGTTGTTGCTGTTGTTGCTGTTGTCGCTGTTGTCGCTGTTGTTGCGCATTGTTCTGGTTTTCAAATTTGTGGCTCAGTTAGCTGATTTATTGGCTCTCGATAATGTCTGTGTCTAGCTATGGTCTAGCTTAGGCTCTGTCCATTGTTCGACCTGCTGCAGACAATGGCATGTCGATGTCTCTCCCTTGATTGTTTATCGCATTCCCATATCCGGCTTAGAATCGTTGCGCTATCGCATCGACTACAAGTTAATCCAGCTCGAGTTAGGCAAATTAATGGTTACTCATGTTGCCATTTTTGACGCAACAACAACCACAACATGATATATGCATGGGGCATGCCGCTTCTTATGATCTGTGACACCCCCAGCCCACCACGTCCTCGATTGTTTTATTTTATTTTTATTTTTTCTTTTTCTATTTTGTTTGCTGACTGACAACGGTGTCGTTAACCGCAGCGCAATTGTTGCCAATCGCTCGACAAAAATTACACAACTGACATGTGGCTATGGCTGCCGTAATCAAAGATTGAGGGCTCTGTCTCAACTCAGCTTTGGGTTCACTTTGTGCACCTCGGCTGCTTGGCGTGGGTGTCAACGCCTTGTTGCCGTCAGAGAGCGCGTGTTTCTATCACCACCGCCATCGCCATCATCAACAGCAGCCGCTGTTCAACTAAATTCAATTTGCAACAACAGCAACAACATGTGCAGCATTCAGTCTATAAATCGCCTTGGGTTATCAGCCAACTACACGTTTGAGGTGGTCCCACAGGCGGCGGCCACAACATCGTCAACGTCATCGACATGCCGCTATCTGTGGAGTCTGACGGGACTGTGGTCTGCCCCACCCGACCTGCTTTCAGCAGTGGAGAGTTTGTTCTATCTGCCAACCAGGCGAAGGTTCATAGATTGCCACTGAAAGTGTTGAAGTTTCTAGATGAAGAGGACTTCAGCTAGAAGATGCAAAAGATTGCAAAGAAACAGATTTCAACAGAAGCAAAATTGTTTATAAACACATGAATATATACTTTAATAATGATATATCTGTAGACACTTTCTTTCTTTGCCTGAAGCATTACATTGTTGCTTAAACTTAAGCTGTTAAAATGCGAGCATTTACAAGCAGTTAGTTTATCACGTTGAATTGCCTTCAATTTAAAACTCACACAAAATGTCAATTTAAATATGTGTTGGCATTACCAAAGTTTTAATTACCATAACTAAATGTGTGTGTGTATGTGTGTGTGTGTGTGTGTGTCTTTTGGTCACAACTTGTTGCCGGCAACAAAATGATGGTTAATTGTTATTTTTGCATAGAGTCTGAAAAGTGGAGCTAGAGTTGGCGGCAGCATGCAGCATTGCATTGAATGCCTTTCAGCCGGAGCTGCCTTTTGATTAGACGCCAGAGAAGCCTTACATAATAATCTAGTTAACAAATTGTGTCATGCAGAGCAGCCAAATGGCCAAACTGACGGTTGCCGCTTGGCTGGATGCCGTTGGAGTCTCAGTCGATGCCTGTGTCCGAGTCCGAGTCGGAGTTAGAGTTGAAGTTGGAGTTGGAATTGATGTTGGTGCTTGGAGTTGCTGGAGCTGGAGCAGCAGCTGGCTTAGCAACTGGGGCGGGCACTTTCGAAAGTGCTGTGGCAGCCGCCCGTTTGCCAGGAGTAAAAGATCGAAAGACAGAATATATATATATAAAAATATATATATATATATTATTTGAATAGAAATGACTTGCATAAGAGTCGGGCTGGAATGCTTGTCGCACAATTGCGAGGGTGTTGCCGGCGCGCAACTATAAAAAAGTCATTAAATATTTAAAAATAAATAATCCAAACGGGCAATCTACAATTTATGCACATTTTCCAGGGCGCTCACGAGTTTTTGCCACATTTGCGCCTCTAGCACCACCGCAGCAAATGTCCAGCCCAACGAACTGGCACCACAACAATAAACCAAATGCTTGGCCAAAAGGCTTAAATATGACAGAGCATGCAATAGTCAAGCCAAAGAATTGAAGAGCTTAGTTTACAACAATAAGTGCAGACAAGACGAAACTTTGATACACTTAACAGATATTGGCATAAATATAAAAATAATAAGAGAAAAATTTTATTTAAAATTTTAAAAACATACAAATAGTATTTTCATTAATTTAAAATAATTTAAACAGTGTGAAACAAATATAATATATTATTTTATAAAGTAAAGAATTTATTTATAAATTTAAATTGTCAAAAGTATAATAATATAAAATATAAATAAATATACAGATTACAAAAAAGATAAAAAAAACTATAATTTTAAATTCTAACAAATACTGTCATTTATAAAAATATTTATACAAACTTTATATATATTTTCGAATTAATAAAAAGAGGAAAATTATATTAAAAATCATCTAATAGATTCAATTCATTCAAGCGCCTTGAAAAAGCTAAGCATCCCTCTTCATAAAGTGTAGTAAAAACAATCATAAAACATTTTAGTGTTTAGCTTTTTTATTCCCTGTAGTAACTAGTTCAATTTGGGTGTGTTTGAGGCAGGGAAAACTACAACAACAGATATACAGTCTGCGGTGGAAAATGAGTGAATGAAAATGAAAACTGGGCGAGCAAGTTGAGGAGTTGGATTTGAAGTTGAGCGCATGTATTAACCAATGCAATTGTGGGTTAGTGGGTGAATGTGCAGTTGAGCCAAGTGTGCACATTACAATGGATACGACTACTTGTAAGTTGTAGTTGTAGTCGTTGTTGTTGTTGTTGTTGTTGTTGATATTGTGGTCACTGTGTGACGTAGCAATTGCATTGTCTGCTGCATTGGCTGAGCAAACAAAAGACTCAGTAAACAAACTCGAATTTAAATCGTTTTATACGTAAGCTCAAACAATTTGCAGATAATCTCTTATATTTTAAAGCTTTAGTTTTCTAGGAATTTGAGCAGTCGTTGCCTAAAGGGTCGAAGTGTCTGTCGTGTGTAAAACAAAAAGTTAATGACTTTTTATGCGGAATGAGGAAGTTGATTTCTTTGATTTGAAGACTAATTTAAATTGGGGTTTTTTCTTGCTGTGCTCAACTAATTCTAGCGCCTAATATATCATTAATTACAGTAAACAATAGACACACATACACACAAACACACACCTCAATCGACAATTCAATTATAATATTCGATTCATGCACGATTTCAAGGCGTTGGCCAAAAGTTGCCCAAAGCCAAAAAGTGAGTCCGTCGTGGTGCTGCAGTTCTAGCTTATAATTTAGGTACCACTTTCAGTTTTAATATTAAAATTAAATTAAATTTATTTCGACTCAGTCAAATTTTGTAGTGTGAGAAACTTGGCAACTTAAAAGAAACCATTTGCCGCACTTCAAAGACAGCTGCATGATTAATGAGCTAAACGTGTGTGAGTGCTTGAATGTGTGTGTGTGTGTGTGTGTGTCTGCAGCGCACTGTAACTAATGACTCAATACGAGTTGGAGCAATAACAGAAAGAAGCGCATTAATTGGCACAAAATGTTGTCATAATAAACTCACTTGATTTTGCAATTGTAACGCACGTAATTAGTTCATTTGCCCATAGCGCAGTACAACAACAAAAACAACAACAAGTACTTTGACTACAACAACCATCGGTCCCGCTGTGAAAAACCATGGTGTGGAAAAGACAGTGACAAATTGTGTCAAGGTCATCGCAGTTATGGCATCAAGTTGGCATTTCGCATAGCTTTTTTTGCCTTCAAAATCTCATCACATACAAATGACTTAGGCAACGAACTTGTTTTGACCAGCAACTAGAATTGAAATGCGCTGGCAAAGATGCGAGTACGATTTGTACAGCCAAACTCAGTCAACCAAGCATAGCTACAGCACACACAGAGTACATTAGCTTAGACATATAGTAAGCAACCAAAAGAATTTAATAGAAATCTACAAATACTCAGAGATTCTGTAGCTGAAGGAAGTTCATAGATCTCAGATCATACTTAAAGAATAATTGCCAATCTAGCTAGGGTATCCACTAGTCAGTCGCTTTACACTGCTCTACCCGCTCACATGTTGCCAGTTGTCATTAGAGCTGCTTTGCCAGCTGCACTGTCCAGCATTGCTGACATTTCCAACACGAATTCCGCACAACACGACAAAACGAAACGAGTTACGCACGCTTACGCATGGTTCCGTTATGAATGGACTGAGATGTGGAGCCTGCGTGCAATGTCGCGTCGTTGTCGCATTTTGTCATTCAGTTAGTTGGCCCCCAGTCAATGGCAACTTGGCACGCGTGAAGGCAAACGCAGACTCTGTCTGTCTGCCTAACTGGGGCCGGCAACGAGTTAGAGTTATGTTGCAATTTCACACATGTGTAGTTCAAGTTGAAGCTAATTGCAATGAAATAAGAAATCATTTATTGCGTTTAAAATGTGTTAATTAAAATACTCCGTAACGTTTCTTATTTCGCTTTATAAACCCGGAAAATTGAGTAATTTCATTTCTGATTTCCTTACTTAGATAATGACTGATAACCAGGCAAGTTTGAGCAGTTTGAAAAGAAATATTATAGCTAGAAATTATTTATAATGAAAGTAAAAAAAATATATATATAATAGTTTATTCTTTACATACAACTAAGTAAAAATCAAGTTTTTAAATATAGGAAATCAAAGTAGACCTAAGAAGCAGTCAGCAGTTTGATATTCTGTCAGACTAAGCGTTATTGTCCCCCATCTACTCAACTAAAGTATATCATAAATCTATAACTATTAAAAGAAAACCTCTTTAGCTGAAGCTGGCTTACTCTGTCCCCTCTTTAATCCACTTATAGCTCTTTAGTTACAAAACTTCATTCATTCATTCATCTACAATTTGCATACATTATATCAATCAGATATCATTTAAACGAGGCTACATTAGCCCGCCCAGTAGCTAATGACATTTACCCTTTGTCAATTACAATTTAATTGCATATGAATTAAGTTTATTATAGGGTACAGGATATTTGCATCATTAAAGTGCATAAAATTACACATTTCAACGAAAACTGCATAAACAGCCTAGAGAAAGAAAGACATCAAAATGGCAATCGCACCACAAAAGCAGCAACCACTAACCATACTCCATATTCCATAAGCCATAAGCCAGAAGGCATTAGCCAAACGCCATAAACTCGTACCGTATGCACTAATGGCCTTGTCAATGCCGTTGCATGCCTTGAGAATTTACATTCACAACAACAACAGCAACAACAACCAACACCTTTGCAAGACAATAAAAATCGCGCATATTTGGTGCAGCACCACAAAAACAAAAAAAAAACAACAAAAAAGGGTGAAACAATTGCAATTGTTGTCGTGTTGCAGTTGCATTCATTGCTGCTGCCCATTGTGTGGCATGAGAATCTGGCTAAGGATTGAACAGTGCCACAACAAGTTGCATGAGCACATATGAGAAATGGCAAATGGCAAATGGCCATCGCCACCAACACCGCCTATGCCTCAGCTCAACATTAAGATTTCAATTTATTTATAACAATTTCAAGCATTAATTAATTCTCAACAAATTTGTTAACGTAACGCGGCAAGTGTGAGGCTTATATTTATTTTTTTTTTAATTGGTCTTTTTGAAAGTTCCATTAACTGGCAAAGTTTAACAACTTAATTCACTCAATTAACTGCTCATTTACTTAGCTACTAAGTATTTATTTTGTTTACTTTTACTTTCATCGGACTCAGCAGCTCAGCGACTCGACTTCCACACCAGATAATTTGTTTCAAATGTGCTGATCTGACCTTGACTTTAGACTTAACCATTGGGGCAACAGTCTCAATGAAGTCTTTTCGCTTGGCCAGTAAAACTGTAAGCACTTTATGCTTAATTAACTTAACTTTATTTAAATTACACTGCTTGTAATGTTATGCGAAATACATTTTGTAAATTATATATTCTTTTAATCGTTTCAAGATCGCTGAGCAGCGCCTGAAAAATTCCCAATTAGACTGGCAAACTTTTAAAGTTTAATTGTTTACGCAAATAGTTTAAGTTAGCCTGTAGAAGCCGGCATTGCTCGTGCACCCATGAATTAATAGTCAATTAAATATATATTAAATTAAGTATTTAAACAATTGCTAGTTGCAAAATATGAAATAAAGCAACCATTTCGTTTGCTGTTGTGTAAATTATTAAAGATCAGTTTAAGTTGAAGCAATCAAATTTTTCATATATAAACCGCGCGTGGGAGTTTTATTTCTGTAACCTGTGAAAAACATCAATTAGTTTGGTGTGAATATTAAAGATTACTCAATATGCTTATACTTCAAAGTCTATGAGCCGTTGTCATTTGATCTTTTAATGCATTGCATTTATAACAATCGATTGTTACAAAGATTCGTGGGAAACTCAGCTTACGAGAGATATAATTACAAATTGACTTATTACAATCATAAATGTGGAAATCAGAAACTTAGACAGAGATCAACAATTTGTCGCGATATGTTTAGCAAAGTACAGACTGATCGGGTCTAATTACGAATGGATTTGCATTCTAAAGTAATAATAAACTAGCAGATTTACAAACTGTCTGAGACAACACAAGGCGGTTTAACGACTTGTACTTACATATACAGTAGAGTCTGGTATGAATCACTTGGACAACTAAGCAGCCGCTGGCCAAGTGGCTTATGGTTCCAAGTCGTACTTTGTAAATGGTAATTGCAAAGCCTTTGACGAAGCAACCAATTTGGATTCGTGTAAACGCGTTAACAGAGCATAAATGTGAAGCATTGGCGAAGGTCACTAGTGGCGATCGGTCGGTCAACTGCGTCAGCCTCTGACAGGCGGGGCCGGTCGACAGATCTTGACTCGTAAAACTTACAGCCGGCGGTGCAAACATTTAGATTTTCCCACAACCACAGAGGCGCGTTTGGGCGTTATGACTGTTGCCAAGTGTTCTCGTTGTTCTCATTGCAGTTGTTATTATAGTTGCTGTTGTTGTTGTCTGTAGAGTGTTGAGTTGCGAGCGTGTTGCGCTTTTATGACTAACGGCGCCGCCATGACATTATAGTCGTAAGCCGTGCGAATGACGACGATCGATTTCAATATTTTGTATCCTGTAGTGTCGGTTCCGCAAACGGTGGCTTTAAATACACACAAACACACACCCACACACCCACTGATGGTGCCCCCAACAAATTGCAGTGGCACTTGGCCTTTTAACCACGATTCGTAACTGTTTCATGCTCGATTTAGATTGTGTTTCAGAACTAGATTAAGAGGCGTCAACTAATGCATTTGCCTTTTAAGCCAAAATATCTAATTCAGAGCAACTAAAAAGCAAACTTTGACAACTTGCAGAACTAGAAATAAGAGCTTAAACTGTTAGCAGTAAAAGAAAACCCAAATATATATAAGTATGTATTGTTTGATAGTTTCAGCTAATCAATTATATAAATATACTCGAATATTTGTTTGTACTTTTAACTGATTGCTTCAGAATCCAAATTAAATAACACACAAACAAATCAAATAAACAGACAAATCTATATTAATGCGTTCAAATTAGCCCAAAAGTAAGCTGCACTTTTCATTCTTAAAGATTTTTTACTTAACATGAATACTTTTAGGCTTTAATCAACAAAGTTGCTGATCAACAAATTAAGGAAACAACTTGTTACTGTGACTGCTTCAATTGCATGAACAATAGCTTTACAACACTGCCTTCCCTCACTTTCAATGATATCGGCATATCGATAGTTCTATCGAAACCTGTCATTTAAAAAATCTGAGATTTGCTGCAATATAAATAACACATAGTTGTCTTTTATTCACATAAAACATAACCATTTATATTTTAGTTGTAGTTTTTCAATAAATATGGTAAAATAATGTTAAGCACTTAATAAATAACAACATCTTGTCAAACGCCAATTATAACTAAATACTAGACGAATAATGCATATTGTTTATAATAATAATAATAATAATAATAATAGTACGGCTATAATTTAAAGTAACAGGAAATACTTGTTCGTATATATTATAAGTATATGTATGTGGGTGTTTAGCTGTGTGTGTATATATGTATTGGATATGTGTATGCTGTATTTATATGTATGTATGTTGCTGTACATGCAGTTTGCATTAAGAGGGAAAGAACAAACGCGAGATAGAGTTAGATAAAGATAGATACATATGTAGTATAGGACATTAAGAGATAAGTACAATATTATCATATAGTATAGTATAGTTTTGAGTGCTTTACGAGCGAACTCTATGGTATAATTCTATTTAAACAATAAACAATACTTGGCTTGCATATAATTAACAATTTTTAGGGAGCTTCAGCAATCTTTTGTCGTTGAAAATATGCATTTATTTTACTTATGGGCATTGGGTATATCTGTATATACGTAGATCTCTTCTGGGGAACTGTTTAGTTGGGCAAAAAGGAGCCGGCATTGCGTTTGCGCCCCATGTTGCAGATCTTGAAGTGGCACGGCGACATATCTGCAAGCAATCAATATGAAATGAATATTAGAAAATATTATTTATAGAGTTTCTATATCCACATGCTGGACTTACATTGTCTACGAACTATTTTGGTCAAATCATAATACGAAAGACGAGTAGAGTACGAGTATAACAAATTGTACATGCAACATAGAGTAATTAAATTAGAGTTAATACATAATTAACTATTCGTTTGGGTAAGCTACTCACATTGCACATTCTTCTTGATGTTATGCTGCTTGGCATTTGAGCCTAGTTTGCCGCCCTCGCTTTGCTTTTTGGTGGGCATGGCAGCCATATCATCAATCGTATTGTAGCGCTGCTCATCATCGCCATTCTCGGCCAGCCTATGCAGACGTGCCAATAGACGTGATCCCAGCTGGGAACGCTCACGCTCATTACTCTCATCCAAGGCGGGCAGCACTGAGTTATCCTCATAGTCTGCAGTCAGCAGAAGATCGCGCAATGATGGCCATTTGTTGACAAAGCTATTGAACGCTTTTTGTTGCTGTTGCTGTTGTTGCTGGTGCTGTTGCTGTTGGTACCTCTGCAATGGCAACAGTTGCTCATGTAAATACGTCTGGCAAAGTCTGAGACTGGACACACTTACCAGTTGCTCGCCATAGTAAAGACTGTCCTCATTACCTGACCCAGCGCCAAGCAGCTCGTTGAACAACAACTGCGTTGGTAGTGCGCCCACAGTGGGGCGTGGCAATGCATGTCCCGGCGACAAAAGCGCAATTGACAGCAGCACAATGGAAATGGCCAACTGATGGCCGATAGAGCCGCCGCACGTTGTTGGTGACGCCAACAGAGACATCATCACGTTGTTGTCGGTGGAAAGCGACGAACTGCGAAGTAGAAAATTGTAAAATTTTCACTATGGTTGCCTATGCATATCTATGTGTGTGTGTGTGTGTCTGTGTGCGTGAGTGTGAGTATGTGTTTTGTATATATGAGTCTTTGAGCATTTGTTGTCAACTTTGGCAAAGACAATTAACCAGAACCAACCCAGCCAACCCCACCCTCAACACTCAAAGCCCTCGAATGGCAACGCTGACGCAAAAGGGTTTCCTATTACACTTTTCAGTTGAATCAAATAAAGTTGCCAAGTAAATATATGCGCAAAGGTTTTTTCTCTTTTTTGTTTTTCCCTTTGTTGTGTTTTTCTTTTTTGTTTCTGTAAATTTTCCAAGTTACGAATTCTTTTGGCGTTTAACAGGTTTCGTCTGAAAGTGTTTGGTATTTCAACAAAGTCACGTTGCATTCGCTAAGATCTTCTATGGAAATAGGGCGCGTCCCACTTGGACATTGGCTAAAAATATCATAGAGCAAGTGCTTCAGTCCTTTGAAGCCACCCAAAAAGAAATAGAAAGAGAGCCAAACCCGCTTACATGACACTTCATTTGCTATGCCAGTCAGTTAGCCAGTTACGACTGGGTCAACTTGAACAGAGCGAGAGTGCTAAGAGGGAGGATTGAGGATTGAGAGTGATAGATACTCACGACTGTGCGCGAGCCCGTGACGCGGTCTCTGAATGACTTAATTGCCATTTATGAAATATTAATGCCTAATTATGCTCAGCTCAACTCAACTAAAAAGTCCTTTAAGTGTGGAGGGAGACGGGGGCAGCAGGACTACTAAAAGTGTCATTAGTTTAAAGCGCAATTTACAATTAATATGAAGAATTTAGTACGACAATTTGACATGAAAAACTGCAAGAATCAAATGCCAATAATTACAATGCCTGAGGCAAAATAATAACGAATAATGATAATAAAATATATATAAAGTTGGCTCACTTTATTAAGTTAATAAAACTGGCTAAATGGAGGAGCCAATATATAAAACTTACTTAAAATATCAAAGTATAAAAGCCAAATGTAGACATAAATAATAAACGGAATTAATAACAAATTAATAAACATTTTAAATAACTTTATAAAGCCTTATGATGAAGTTTACTGATACAAAATTAATGACTTATAATTGTTTAACATGTTTTAGAAGACTTTCTCAAAGTTATCAAAGTTTCCGAATTGGTTTAATTTATTGAACTTTAATATAAAAGTTAAACTATTTACCCCACTTGGCTGATCTACATAATTAATATAATATATAGAGACAACGCTTGTTCTACTATTTCCCATTTTAATGTTAGTGTTTTCCTCAATAAAATATATTTTGCACTTATCATTATATAAAAAGAGATAAACGAGTTATTAAACAAAGTTGCAGAGTATAATATAGGCACACTTTACGAGCCCCAATCAATTTGATTGGCATTCTTATATATTGCCTGATTCGCAGCTGGCAACATATAATAAATAAATTAAATAATTTAATTTTTTTTACATTTTTCTTTTTGCAATTGAAACGGCCTGCTCAAGTGCAAGCGGTGATAAACTTTTGGCGACATTTGCATTGACTTACACGCTCTGCGTTTTGTTTTCTATGATTAATGTTTAATGGGCGACTCGAAAGACTCTCGTAATCATGGCAAACGCATTTTTATGCCTCTCCCAACTGATAATGCTACGATGTCGTGGCTAATTTTTACCACTCAACACACGCAAAGTACGTATGAGTATATATATATAAATATATTGCATAGTATATAGATAGATTGTCAGCCATTTGAGATTCATCTCAGTTTTATTTAAAAATCGAAGTCAAGGCCTAACGCGTAAAAGTTTCATTGAACTCTCACACTCGCCCGGGTGCATGCCACGCCCCATAGTTAACTTGCGGGCTAATAGGCGAACGTTTTACCCATTAAAACTATATAAATGTCAATATTAGTGCGGGGGTGTTCGAGCAACTGTCGAATTTATTTGACAGCTTCAGCTGATGGCATTGTTATTAGAAATTTACCTGTTGCTTCTGAAGGTGATAATTGATAAGCATATTAATGTTTGATGGTTGGAATCGAATGCCTTCATGCTTTTAATTAAATACAATTCTGACATTGGCAAGACAAATCAGCATACAACTAGTGCAATGCGGTTGACAGCCTCTTTTGTTTCAATTGAGACTAAAGCTTAAAGAATTTACGGATGCTGTATTTGTGGCTGTATTTCTAAAGACTTTTTCTAATCAATTTCATGTGTATATCACATTGACGTCTTCATTTGATGATTTGTTATTAAGATGAGCCAGAGATTACCCAAAAATAACCCATTATTTGCAAAACAATAATAGATTTTTCTATTCTGACAACAGAAAAAAACAAATAATATATTATGCGTCTCTCAAATGTTAACGGCCGTCGGGAATATTCCATGTTTATAATAAAATAATGTACTTAATGTTACAGAAAAATTAAAGAAAACTCTACAGGGTATACAAATTATATATACAACCAATAACTAATCTTATTACAACTGTAATTAAAATATAGAGATACTATTTTTAAACCTAAGCAACAACAAAAAAGTAATGAAAATCAAAAGTTTGTGAATACTACATACAGTTTTGTATTTCCAAAATTATTTCCAAAAAACTACGGTATTTCAGAGTCGTGTCTTTTGTTTACAAATTAGCAACTTGTTGTTTTTATTTTATTAACAATTAAGTGCGTCATCAGCGCGTTAATAATAATATCGCGCGACCAAAAAAATTGTATTCTTATCATGGCATAAGTCGCATCTACTGACACGCCCTCTTTTCCTTTTTTTTTTCTTTTCAAATAGCTATCATATCAATTAAATATTACTTGATTATATTTACAAATGTATTGTGCGCTGGGGATCCAGCGGAACTAACCTCTGGTCAAAAGTTATCGCTAATAGAATCGCCAAAGACGACGCAATAGTATTTATTTCGTGACCTCAATTCGGGAATTCGAATTCTGTATCACGAGACTTCTGAATCGGTTTTGCCCATTGATCACTTTCTAGTGTATGATTATGGGAATAAATAAATAATCAGAGTGCAGTTTCGCTTTCGATTTGGCGCTGATAAGCTGGCTATATTTAATTTGAAATAAACCAATTTTTAGTGCAATCAAAAGCATTTCAATTTATTCAAATATAAATTTATTGAAAGTCATACGCTGATAATAAATTAAAAATAAAAATTATGATGAGTTTATAAATAAAATAAATAAACATTATCAATGGACATAATTATTTAGCTAGGCGCCATTCGCATGACCCACGACTGAGTGAATTAATAAGTGAATGAATATGAATAGAATTATGAATAGAATGGAATTGTATTCGATAGTATTTTTGCATTTTATAGAATTCGAAATTTATAAGAAAATAATATTTTGAAAAGCGAAAGCCTTAAATAGTATTAAATAAATAGGAGAAACTTAACTTACCTTTGTAAATGAATTGAAAATACACTAAATGTTTATTGATATATTTCAATATGCAATTTCAGTTCACTTGTCTTTCGTTTATATTTGTGCACAATAATTTGATGTTTTGTGGAAATATTTGTTAAGAGTTTTCACCAAATGTTCATTAATGAGCTTTTCACTTGACTTAATCTTAACCGTTAGGTGTGACACTGCAGAATAAACGCAAATCCGTTGCGAACATTTGTTTATATAGGCGTTGACAGCGTTTTTGAACCGACGCAAAAAGGGTAAATCAACAGGTACAGTAGACACCGTACACACCGCACACACCGCGCACACATACACTTGAACAGTTAGCTCAACTAACGAGCACGAGCGTAGACGACAGCGACAACAACACTTGTGACTTCGGCATGTCAAGCCGCGGGACCAAATCGGTGGGCGGTCGTCAGTTTCTAATTGTCAAGTGGGCGTTTTGGGCGTTTGGGCGTCTAGAATGGCCGTGCTCAGTTGCAGTTGTTAATACGCAAGCAAACACTTGAGAGTTCTGTCACTTTTTTTAGGCTAATGTGCGAGTAATCGAGTTACGAGCAACTCTGCGAATACGTTGTTTGATTTAGGGGGCTTCGCCAAACAAAAAAAAAAACAGAAAAGAAATATTTATAAATAAAAGAAATACGACTTTCGAGTGAACGTTCTTAATGCTTTCTCATGCGTTTGCAAACTAAACGCGACATTCGATTTGAGAATCTTAAATGAAGATTCACTGATTGTTGCTCCAGCTAAACTGAAGCTGAATTATTAAAAGTCGGTCTCGGTCTCGGTCTCGGTCCCAGACCTTCGCTGAACGTTTGTCGTGCCACGCTTTTGACAAATAGTCCGATAAAGCTGAGATTTATGGCATTTGCTATATAGCAGTAGAGGAATACCATAATGTTTTGACGTACATTACACAGTTTAGGGCATATTAGCTGTTGGAGTAATTAAGTATTTTTAATTTGTAATTAAAGAGTTATTTTATTTAAATATTATCTAAGTATTCTATATTTCTCGCATTTATAAAATAAATTATAAATATATATGCTTGCTTAACACCATTTCATCTGACATATTTTGTTTCCAGGGCGAAATTCAATCGCAATCATTGAATTACCAGCAGCATAAGGTTCATTAACATTGGCCAAGGTACTTTTGGCAATCAATGCGTTAAATATCTGTAAAGGTCCAAGATTGAGTTATTAAATACCCCAACACAATTTATAGTTCAATAAACTCGCTATGATCTAGCTAGAAATTTGTGAAAGTTAATTAGGTCAATGCCAAACGGATGTTGAAATTTAATGAGACTTTTGCATTAGCCAAACTTAAATATTTGAAAGTCTTCTTCGTCAAGAAGGCTGCTTGCCCTATTCTTATAATATATGAACTCTTATCAATATAAAAATTGATAAATTATAAGATTCAGAAGTTAAATGAAGTTGTAAATATAATGGAAACTTTGAACTTAGGTTTTTTACACTATCATGCAGATAATACGTGATCTTCAGCTTTTATGCTCTAATGATGAAATATGGTTCTAAAATAACATCACAGACATGAAGTATTCTTTTTGCAAAATCTATAATAACACCGCCAATAATCGTATCTACATCGTCTGTCTTTCGACGGATTCAAAATGAAATTAATTAGATTGTCTAATTAATAATGTTTAAGCTGACACAGCAATTTAACCATTGTCTAGATTTTTGAAATTTGTACTCTGTCACGCTCAATACATGACTCGTTTTGCTATTTTTTTTTTTTTTTCCTTTTTGTGAGTCCTAAAATATCGGATGTTAATCCCACCCACGATTTATTTTTATACATTGGTATTACATTAATTTTTATGGTTACATCAGCCTGAAAATGTGAGATAAGCTTTTCTAGGGTATCTCTGCATTTGCGCGATAAGGCCCGTGAACCCTTATGACATGCAAATTAAACATTAAAAACCAAACATATCAACACTAATTGACACTTATTAAAATGAATAGTCTCAATGGGACACATACATTGATATTTTTGCCGGAGCAATTGCTCACACGTGCTGCTTTGCCGGCCAATTATCAGCAGCAATCAACAATCACGAGACTTACGACGTGCAGTCATCACTGATCGCAAATAAAGCAATTGTGCAATCGAATATGCAATCGAAGCGTGATTCATTTATTCTATATTCTATTGATTCTAAAACAGCGATATTGGCTTCAAAAGACTTATTTGAATTGCCGTTCTCAATGTGCGCCTTGTTGGATAGATTTAACAACACTAAGCTTGCTCATTTTGGTTCTGTTAATGCTCTGTTATTAACTGTGGGGAATATTGATATGGGACCAGTTAACAGCAGTTAATTTAAATACGACCATCTTTCAGATATTTATTCCAAACTATTTCGTTATAAATATTTGATTCCTAATTCTAATAAATAAAAATATGCTAATTTTGACTTACTATGAAAGTGCGAAAGGCATTGTTTGGTAGAAATTTGGAGCCCGATGTTGATAACATAATAACATCGAAATGTTAAATACAAGAATGTTGAATGCTCGTCTTCTTCTTTTTTCGGCTGTTCAGCTGGGGATATTAAAAAAGGGGGGAGCAAATTAAAAATAAGAAAATCATCATGGCTACATCTACGTTGCAGCTGGAATTTTCACAGGCAATGGCCGATTTTAAGAAGATGTTCCCGGACATTGACCGCGAAGTTATTGAGGCTGTATTGCGCGCTAATTTGGGCGCCGTGGATCAAACAATCGACCAACTACTTGCTATGTCAACTGACAACCAGGTACATATGTGTGTGTGTGTTTGTTTGTGTATACTAACAGCCTAACAGCTACTAACACTAACACTAACCGCATGTAATAGAACGAAAAACTGCGCAATGAACTGGATGCTAATGTCTCACCACAACAGAGTCTCATCAACCTCAACGATCCGGACAAGGAGCTGAGACGCAGTCAGCTCATTGACACCACAGACGGCATTGGCAATCCCACGGAGAACGCAGCTGCCGCTGCAGTCAGCGTAACATTGCTAAGCACAGCAACAGCTTCGCCGAATCATCACAATACAGGCGCCTCACCAAAACAACGTCCACTGGGCGCCTCGAATAAGATAAACTCCAGCGGTAGCGCTAATAATACGCCCACCAAGCGCAATCACAATGTTGCATTGTCCAGCAGCAACAACACAGCTCGGCGTTGGAATCCACCGATCCTAGGAGTTCTGCCAGCTGGATTTCTGCGCATTGCTCCCGTTGCTGGCCAACAGGACTTTGAGCTGCCCGACGAGCAGTTTGCTCTGATGCTACAAAATGAAGAGTTTATGAATCAGTTGAGGTGGAATCAGGATTTCATGAACGCCCTGGAAAAGGAACAAAGCGGTAAGGCCAAAGGCGAAGATGATGCACCATTCCAGGAGAGGCTCAAGAACATGGGAAAAATGTCGCGAAAGAAATTCCTACAAATGGCACGCGTCTTTACCTGGCAGCGCAATAAAAAGGTGACCACGGCCAAGCAAATTGACTCGCTGCCATTGCGTGAAGAACCCAGCGACGATGAGGACCATCATCATCATCAGCAATCTCAGCACCAACAGCAACAGCAGTCACAGTCAAATCAACAACAACAGAGCCAGGTCCAACAGCAACAACAGGGCCAATTGCAGTTGCGCAAGTAAAGTCAGGGCTATTAGAAGATGTGGGACCCTGAGCCAAGGGTCCACCTGTTTGTTATCTTATCCTTATCTTATTATCTCATTGGGCCATAAAACGTACATCAAGGTCACATGATTACTTGATGCATAAGTAAACTCGCGCTAGTACTCGTAATCTCCCCGTTTAACGTAGTAATCTCAATGCAAGAAATCTCCGCAATTTGAAACGACGCTACTTGCGATGCATATTTATGTATGACTCCAGTTTTAAATGTCGTCTTATAACCAAAAGTGCAATTTTCCCCCTTTACACACACCCCAACACAAATCCCAGTGCAATATCTAATGTGAATAATATTTTTTGACTATATTATACTTATTGTTTCTTCAATTTTCGTTGTTGCCAAATTAGCATAATTAAGTTTTATTGATATATTTTTAAATGACAGATTTTTGTGACGACGCGTCGTCACAAGAATATAAAGTTGGACTGATACGAAATGCGTTAATTAATAAATTGAAAGCATCACAGCAAAACGAAAATGATATATGATATGATACGATATGGAATGAATTGATATATAAATGTATATCTAGAGCACTTGCTAAACTCAAAACTAGTCATTAATTAAACGACAGCACACCAACTCAACTTATGTACAGTAAAGAAGCTAAATGCGTATTCGTGCTATCTATAATTCTCCCATTCCCTTTGCCCACTCCAAATATCCCAATACTGGCCGATTCTTAGAAATTTTAAATTCCATAATACGTATTATATCCGCCTGCGCTTAGTTGGCTTCTACTCTCGTATACATCGTAAAACTCCAGAAATAAATTATAATGTCCATATCAACTGTTGATATTACAGATACCGAATACCATCATAAATGGACATGTACCATCCATAATTTGGTGGCTAAGCAACTATCTATTTGATTGTAATTGTACTTGTATTATAAACCATATTTGACAAACTATTATATTCATATTCCAAGTATAAAATACAGATAAATATTTAAAAAAGTTCGCGTTTTCTTATTATTATTTATAAAGTTATCTTATCTTTGCTAATCTTGGATCTTCAGCATCTGCCAGTTAAACTTCTACGAATGTCCCGCAAAGCGGAGTTGATAAAACTCTCTCTCGCTCTCTCAAAGAAGAGATAGAGCACGTTCCGTTGACAATAAATATGCGAATTAAAAAAATTCTTGATTCTTACATGAATTTATTTAATTTTTATTTTGTTTTTGCTTTTAAATTTTTTTGTTTTTTATTTTTTATAAACATAATACATTTATTATGGATACACGTTGGTTTTTATGTGTGTTTTTGACTTTGATTTAAGGGCATATTGGTTACTTGTTACCTGTTACTGTACTATTATGAATTGTATACTCATTTTTTTTATAGTTTTTCTTTTATTTGATTTTTTTTTTTAATTTTTGTAAATTTATTTCGTTTTGGATTGACACGTGACGACGAATCTTGTGTTTCATACTATAAGTTATTTGTTGGGATTTGTTGTTTCGGTTTTAATAACAGGATTTAAATCGTTTTACATGCAACACAATTGCAATTGCAATCAAAATTCAACTTTGCTTTGTTATCTCTACTGAATGATTCCATTTCTTCTCTCTAGCTCTCTCTCTCTCTCTCACTTACAATCTCTCTTTCTCTTTGTGTATTGGTTATTGTTTAATTATAAATGTTGCATGCTCTCTGAGCATACCGGAGTGTCGGTGTATGTATTTGGATGTGTGTGAGTGTGTGTGTGTGGGTGTAGGCATGTATGGTTGATGTGTGCAATTGTTTGTTATGTTTCATATCTTCTCTTATAATTTTTCTTTTTTTTTTGTTACTTTTACTTACACAGAAATTGATCATTTTTAAACAATTATTTGTAAATTTGTTTTAAACTAATTACTAAAAATGGATTTTCTGGTTGTTTGCAACATTTTGACATCTCATTTGCATACAATATTTTTATAAAATATGTGATTTTTTTTGTTTTTCTTTGTTTCTTTCAAGTTTTTTTTTTTAAGTGATTTTTAGGCATACAATTGAATTTAGATTTACGTTTAGCTTAATTTGATTTTGTTTTTTAATCTTCTCTCGATTGTTTATTGTTTGAAGAGCAACGACATTTTGTTATATTTTTCATTTTTGTGTATTTATGGATCTTCTATGTATTTATGTAATATGTATGTAGATAAATTGTTGTATTTTTGTATAATTATTGTATGTATATATAATATGTATGTTTGTGTAATCGAAAAGAATTTGAAAGAACAAAATAAATACGAATGTTTTTAGTTTACGAATGTTTCCATCATTTGTTGCGTGTATTGCATAATTTTAAAAAACGGCTCAAAAACGAACGACAAATATAATTTTATAATAATTAATGGTTAATCAGCAAAAATAGCATAGTAATAATAGTAGTAGTAGTAATAGTATGTAGTAATAATTACAAAAACTTTGCACAGTTAAAAACATTGTCAGTTAAATATTTATCATTTGTTTAGTTTTGTATATTGTTCTGTTGGTTATTGCAATTTTGACAATCCTAATGTTCCTTTCTGGGCTGTGTATGCTTGTTACATTTTACTTGTTACTTTACTCATTTTTTCTTTTCTTTTCTCTTTGTTTTTTATTAATTTTTTTTTTGTTTTTGCTTTAATTTTTAATTTTTTTTGTTTTTTTTTTTGGAAGTCTTATAGCAGAACACATAGGGACTTTTTCGGTTTCTTTTGTTTCTTTTCGGGTGACTTCTTATTGATCTGCCTAACCAAATCGTAGAAAATATCATTAACATTCACTTTGGCTTTGGCTGAGGTCTCCATGAAGGCGCAATTGAATTGATTGGCCAAACTTTTGCCCAAATCTTTGCCAACGACGCGCTCCTCCTCCAGATCGCATTTGTTGCCAACCAGCACCATGGGCACATCGTCTGTATCCTTAACGCGCAATATTTGCTCTCGCAGATCCTGCAGATCATTGAACGTCGACTGCGCCGTTATCGAATAGACAAGAACAAATCCCTGGCCATTCTTCATATAGAGATCGCGCATCGCTGTAAACTGTTCCGTACCGGCGGTATCCAATATTTCCAACATACATTGCTGGCCATCAACTTCCACCTGTTTGCGGTAACTGTCCTCGATGGTGGGATCGTATTTTTCCACAAAAATGCATTGCACAAATTGCACAGTTAGCGCCGATTTGCCGACTCCTCCGCTGCCCAATACAACAATTTTGTATTCACGCATTTTGTGGGCGACTATTTATGTTTGTATGCGCGTGTGAGAGTATATGTAAGTCTGCGTGCGTGTGTGTGTGTATATGTATGTTGTTGGTATATTTTAAAAACAGGCGCAGGTAGTTACTATCGTAGGCGGGAGACGAGGTGGTTCAGTTGTTGCTGCTGCTCTGGTTGCTGTTGTTGTTGTTGTTGTGCAAATGTTTATTTAAAACGCGACCGCGTTCTCTCTTTCTCTCTCACTCGTTTAGTCTCTCTTGTGCTTAACACAAAAAAAATCACTAGTTTTAGGCGTTGTTTGGCGATTGCTTTTCGGTTGCAGTTGCAGTTCTTGCAGAAAGCTTTTCTTGTTGTTGTTATTGTTATTTTTGTTGTTCGTGTACTGTTCTTTGTTATTGATGATAACCTTTGTGCCAACAAACAACTATATATGTATGTGTGCGTCTGTTTGTGGTCTCTCTCTCTCTCTCTCACTCTCTCAATTTCTCCGCTCAGGTAGCAAAGGTGCGAGCGTGTATTTCGTTTTGGTTCTCGTCAAATTGTTGCTTTCGGGGGCGATAAATAAAATTACTGTAGCGCTGCTAGCCCTGCCGCCTCTTCCGTGAGTCTGACTACGACAACAACTTCCGTTTTACAGCAGCAATTGATATCTGTTGTTGCAATTGCTGTTGCCGTGCAACAATGATTGCAGAGTACTAAGAAAGCACTGTGGAATGTAAGAAAGCAATAGATGTATTTTTAAATTAGGTTTCACTATAAATTCGCTTTGTTTCGTTTTGGTTTTTTGGTTTTGGTTTGCTCGTGCTTGTGCTGGCACTGCTTTTAGGAATTTACTGCACTCTTTTTTTATTTGTAATAATGAACTCAAAGTGTTCTCCTCGCTCGCTCAGCACAATTTCGCTCTACCCTCAACATTTCATGATTCATTTTTAGAGTTGTCAAGTAGCGGTTGAACTGTTGAGCACACAACAAACAATGCGCACACTTGTAGCGTGCAAGTCAATTTGGTCTTTTGTTAAATGAAAAACACAAATTATTGCAGCTGCAAGTGCATACAAATGAACACAAAATGCAGATAATATTTTTTTTGGATAAACTTTAGAAGGAGCAGGGGGCAGCACCCGCATGTCACGCGCACGGCAACTCTATTCGGAGTTTTACCTTGTTTGCTGCGCACAAACTGTTGTTACTGTCTGTGCGAAATACACACGATTTGCGATATTGTATAGATGTGTGTATGCGTGTGCAAGATAAAATGCCACGGCTCGCGAAATGTGCAATTTTTTATTGATAACAATATTTAATTCTAAGGCAAACAGATAACTTTTTTCGGCTTAGGCGCTTCTGCTTGCTAGCTCGCTCACACGCTCTAAAGTGATTCATTTTCAGTGTTGCCACACCCTGCGCAGTGTCATTCGTGGCGATAGGCGATAACTGCCCCTAAGTGGCAACACCAATCGATATGTACCAATGAAATTGATAACGAATTTTTGATTTACTAATAAAACATGTACATGAGATTATTAATGAACAATAATCTACAGTTTGGCGTTGACTTTATTCGGCAACAGTTGGTAGCGCAAATCAACTATGTTTTTATTTATAACAAAAACAAAACTAAAAGCTAACTAAAATTTCGTACAGTAAAAAAGCAAGCACTCTTAGCGTATTTTAGTGACCATGCCGGCAGCAATCGTAACGCCCGCCACCCGCAGCATGACGCGTCCCAGTTCCTTAAAGTCGGCATATCGCTCAATGCAAATCGGGCGAGAGGTTTCCATTTCAACCAGTGCGCACGAGTTGTTGCCCAGGCAACGCGGCTTTTTCTTAACAACCTCTCCTGTGCTCTTGTGTATTGACGCCGTCAGTTTGCAGACAACAGCCGGCTCGATAAGCGATTGGTGGTGCAGCAGCACCGGATAGCCCATTGTGATGGGGACCTTGACATTGAATACGATGATGCGGCATTGGAAGCGTGTTGTCACAGGTATTGGCATCTGGGGATCACAAATTATGCAACCGACTGTAATGTTGTTTATGTCAACGCCGGCAAGTGTTACAGATATCTGATCGCCGGCAAAGACACTCGTCTGTGTGAGCTCGTCCATTGTGAGTGCTTTCACTTGCGCCTGCTCCCGACTCGCCCCCACAAGCACCTTATCGTTGAGGCAGAGCACACCAGTCTCGATGCGCCCCGAAATGCAAAAGCCAGACCCTGTTCCTTTATAGATGTCCGACACGGATAATCGGAGCGGACGATCTATGGCACGTTCCGGTACCTTAAAGTGCTCTATGACATCTAGTAAATGGGGTCCATCATACCAAGCTTTCAGTGCGGGCTCTTGTGCGGTTTTTGTGAGATTCTCGCCCGTCAGACCTGAGCAGGGCGTAAAGCTGACATCGGATTCTTTAAAGCCTGCCTGCTTAAGGAACGACTTCAGCTTGTGGACAATCTCTTGGAAGCGTTCTTTCGACCAGCCCACCGTGTCCAGCTTGTTAATGACCACGCCCAGTTGATTGACTCCTAGTGAACGCACCAGTATGGCATGTTCCCGTGTTTGTCCTCCTAGTTCGAAGCCAGACTCAAACTCGCCACGTGTAGCATCCACAACGAGCAGTGCAACGTCGGCTTGCGTAGCACCGGAAATCATGTTGGGTATAAAATCCTTATGGCCAGGAGCATCCAGGAGAGTTACTATCTTCGACTTGGTCTCGATGCGTGATTGGCCCACATCCATGGTGATTCCACGTGCACGCTCCTCGCCAGTCTCATCCAGCACCCAAGCATACATGAAACTCTGCTTGCCCAGCTTCTTGGACTCCTGCTCATGCTTGTGCATAACTCGCTGCGAAACGTTCCCTGTATCATACAGCAGATGGCCCATTAGTGTGCTCTTGCCAGCATCCACGTGCCCTATCACAATCATGTGTATATGACTCTTCTGCGTGGAGCGCTCTTGCTCGTACAGATGTTGTGCATTGCGCTGAGCCTGATCCTTTGATACTTTGAAGATAGATGTTGCACTTCTGCTGGCCTCGTCGCCGCCTACGTTGATATCGACGGGTGTGTTCCGGCCAGAGACAACAGGCGAGGCAGGTGCCTTGGGCGAAGCTATGTCAAAGCCTCGTCGAGCATCCTTCTGAGCTGAGAGCGTGATTTTGGTGGGCGTCGGCTTTGGTGTTGTCAGAGCTATGGTGCTGGCCTTTGTTGTGGTCGCAGCGTTTGTTTTGAGCTTTTGTGGTCGTTTCTCCTTCTCCTTCTTATTTGTCTCTTCGTTTAGAATCTCATCGAGTATTTTTTGAATGTTATAGTCAAATCGCATGGAAGTCTCTACGATGCGACGCTCCGAAACCGCATCACCCACAACGCTACGCACCTCATCCACGCAGGAGCTGAGCTTGGCCTGATCCATTTCATCCAGTTCCGGCATTTGGAAACTCTCAGAATCTCGTCTGGCCTTTTGATATGCCTCATCTTCATCATCGTCGCCATCCTCCGCCTCCTCTTGAATGTCCTTATTTTTGCTTATAAAAGCCGACATACTCTGTTGGCCACGAGCTCTGTCATAAAGCCATTGTTGATCTGTTGGCGAAACACAATCATCGTCGACGGAATGGCCATAGACATCATCGTAGCCATCGTATTCGTCGTTGTAGTCCATACCGCGTACTATTCTGTGACGCGACATTCTGTTGGCTTAAAAAGAACTCGGCGGCTGATCGGTTATATTTCACAATTGTTGAAAACGAATAACAATATAGTATTTCATCGAGTTGCAGACAAATGAAAGCACTTGACAGTGGAGTTGCCACACTGATACAGTTGACTTTCTGGCAAGGCTGGCGATGTAGTGAGTGCTCACATTCAATTGTAGATGTAGTGATGGATACAAATCTTTATTAAAGGTATTCCAAAATTATATTTAAAAAAATATGATCAATCCAAAAGCATTTTCTATTTGATTGCAAGTTTAACTTGATTATATTAGAAAAACATGGCAGGAAACTTCTTTAATTTGAATCGCATGGTGATACGATGAGTTTGTTGAATGTATCGTTCAGATTTTGTCTCCTCTCCAAATTAATTGAGTAAATTATGTTATGCTCCTGTAATGGGTCTGTTATCTCTTATTAGAGGTCGTGATTGTGCGCAAGTAGACAGCTGTTTAATATTCACTCTCCGTTTTTTTTCCAAACAAGTCGCTTAATAAAACAATTTTTAATTTACCTTTTATAAATTCAAATTTAATTAATAATGAAGTTTTGCAAAACGGAACTACAAGTACTCTGCAGTGTTGTCAGGAAAGTGGCTGTTAAATAGCAGCTAAAGCAAATGTTAAATTTTTGGTCACTGTTAATCCGCTGTTAAAAATGAAATAAATGCGTGGTGTGTGTTGTTGTCTTTGTGTCGCGTTAAAACATTAAGAAAAACACTGAAAATTGTTACGAAGCAATCAAAAAAAGGTTAATAACACTCGGTTCAATGTGGCGAAAAATGCAGGCGACGCAACACTGAACGCTCGATTTTCATCGAGTATTGTGAACTAAAACGTAGGCAACCTACATACATTTAATAACAACAACAGCAACAACAACCACAATCACAACTAAAGAAAACAGAACACCAGCAGCAACAACAACAAACAGTATGTACAACAACGGCACAAGGGGCTTCTCCATACACGATGCATTCGAGGAGGAGGAAGAGGAGGCGATACGTGTCTATGGCTCCACAGTGATATCTACGCCAATGCGCGGTGGCGTTAGCGGCAGCGCCAAACAAGGTCGCTCCACCGAAGATGTATCCATACGCATACAGGATCCAAAGTAAGTGAAAAACAAGTTCGCCTGCCAATCTGACATGGCTGTTTAGCTGGTTTGTTCTCTGTCTGGTCTGTGGGTCTGCGCGTGGGCAGCAGCTGGTTGACAGTTGTTGACACCATTTGTGAGCCGTCTTTGTGATTCACAACAAGGAAATGTGAGACGTTCTTATTTGTAAATGGCACACCACCCCCACCCACTCCTTCCATGCACCAATCAATCTGCGAACATATAAAACAAGAGTTCATTTGAATAAATGAACTAAATAGGCACTTGCAGCGGGAACTATTTGAGAACCAGTTTTAAAACGGGCTTAAATGACTCATTTGATTAACCAGCCGGTATTATTTTTAGCTCTTACTTGTTAATAGCTAATAAACTTTCTTACAAACAATTATGACACTCGTAAACAATTTATGAGTCGACTAACAGACTCAAAGTCCAACTCGCACTTGCATATTCGATGCACTTCTTGTGGCCGCAGAGCATTCCAGCTGTCTGACAACTGGACAATGGCCCTTTACCTTTTGTGGGCGCCGCTGTTACTTCCCGCTTCCATGCCGGAAACGACATTTGCATACATTTTTTTAGAGTATGTGAGTGTGTGTGTATAGGGCACTCTTTGCCTAACTGGACACCAAAAAGCGCGTGCGTGCTTCATTCATTCATACATAAATATTTACAATTACTTTTGCTCTTCTATTCGCGATTCCATTATGCATGCATGGCGTGCCAGCAAAAAACAACAAGACAAAAAAGAAGAAGACTGTGAACAGCAGCCAGCATACGACGTAATTATGGGGATTAGGCAGACGGCGTCGACGTCTGTCTTGTCCAGTGTCTGACATGCATCCATCCTAATTTGGCATTCAATTGTTAAATCGTTGCGCATAATATTTCGTCATTCCTTGAAGAATTTGCACGATACCCAACACCTAGACATGACTGCATATATGCATGTATGCATGCATGTGTGTGTGGCCTTCGGTTGCGGTCGCAGCACAGTTGCACTTGTGCGGCTTCGCTGTAATCGAGTAATATGTCAACACATACAAACACACATAGATGCGCTCGCATACATATGTCTGCAGGCATGTGTGTGTGAGTGCAGCGTCTCTTTTTTTGATAGCCCCACTGATAAGAAGATTGAGAATAATTAATTAAATTGCGTCTTACTATTTACTTATTGTTGTTTCTTTTTTTCTTTTTGAATGTTTAATTTTTTGCACAGGGGCTATAACAAATACGCGGAGGATACAACGTCAAGGGACAGTGATTCGCTAATACAGGAATACGGCAATTTGCCCACGGAGGAGACAAACACATATTGCTGGCGGCATCCAAAGGTGCGGGAGAATTGGCGCACTGTCCTGGCCGCCTTTACGTTGCTCGTGGTTGGCACCGGTCTATTTGTGATGGGCACCTTTGCCATTGCCGATCCACACAATACATCACAGGGTGTTGTATTCTTTGTTGCTGGACTCATTTGCTTTATACCGGGCGCCTATCACGTCGTCTACATTTGGCTGGCGGCCAAAGGATATCGAGGGTTTGACTTTTATCACCTGCCACTGTTTACATAAGCAACAGAACCTATGTAAATGCATGTCGCATTGGTTGATCCAATTCAAACCCGCATACCCTGTCTGTCTATATACATAATTCTATATATATATATATATACATATATATGTAGTATATATAAATTTATTTTCTATGTATCGTAATTAACTCGACAACTGTCCTTCTGTGTAACTGATTATTTAATGTGTGTATTGAAAGAATTTCAATTCAAAATTCGAATCCTAGCAATAATGTATGTAATGTATTTTTTAAAACAATTATTTTGTTATAATTATTATATACTCAAAAGGCGTTTGGTATACCCTCAAAAGTGCAAAAGATACGTATGGTAAAGAACACACGAAAACACATTCGAAATTTATTTAAAATATAACAACAACAAAACGAAAGACTTTGTATATGATGCTAAATGTGAAGCGCGCGTTAGTGTTAAAAACAAACAAACAACAAAAAAATGAAATTTAAACTGTAATTTATTGAAATTTAATTGCACCAAAAAACATAAGAAAAATCGAAGAAAACTAACGAAATGTTTTACGATTTTTGAACACGAATCTATATATATATATTAAAATAAAATATTAATAATAAATGATATGATATAAATATATGTATATGATTAGGAAGCGTTCGTTAAGGACGCGCCTTAAATACTTAGTATATAGCTACAGTAATCTTATTCTATTTAACAAATTGTAATGAGAATTCTTTAAAGGAAACATTAGAAGGAACGAAAGAAACAAAACAAGAAAATAAAACCAAAAGAGAAATCTATTAGTGATATAAATGAGAAGCGCTGCTATTGCAATATGTACGTTTTTTTATAGCTATAAAAGTAATGCGCTCTTTTTTCTAACCCTAAACTAATCCTACCCGTCCTCTAATGAAATTATACACTCAACTCAAGCAGTCATTACACACACTCACACACACACACACATTCACACACAGCTTATCAGACTTCATCGCATACAAAAAAGAAAAGAAATGATAATTGAATAATATTTTTTTATTCCGCCGTTTAGTTTATAATGCTATATTTTTTTAAGTACGCTGAATATGGTTGTATGTAAAATAAACAAAAAAATAATAAACATATTTGATTTATATAGAAATTGATGAATTCAAAACTAGGCACATTTTTAATGCAAAACCTTCTCTATACTCGAAATTTATGTACTAAATTTAATAAGAGCTTTTGCTTTATCTTTTGTAAGTAAATTCATTTATTGTTGTTTACTTCTTTTTTAATGACTATTAAAAACATTTTTGAAATTTACTTTTATTTGTTTTAATTTTTTATAAATTTTTTAATTTATATGTAAAAATTTAAATCTTTAAACTGCAAATTTAGTTTATTTATTTGGAAAATAATTTGTAAACATATTCCAATTTCTTATGGAGAATTATTAAAATATTTTTTATTTGAAGTTAACTAATTTTCAACTCTTTAATTTACAAGTATATAAGTTTTAAGTTTATATGCTTTTATATATAAACTTGCTTTGTTTTTTGTTAATCTAAAGAAGATTCTCATTTGTCTAAAATTTCTGTTTCTGTTTTAAGTTTATCCTTAAAATTCCCACTTATTTCATATTCTATAAGCTGTTAACTTAGTTAATTTCTTTTTTATCAATTGCATCTTAAGTTATTCCTTATTTCTCCAACATTCCGTTCTGCAAATATTTTCTATAGCGAAGCATCTATGTTTTGGATTATGGATTATAGTTTAATACAACATCTATCTGGCTTATATTAAAGTCATCTTAAGCTGCTTTTTAAACAATACTCCGGCCGCATTCTTCTCATTTGCTTGGCTCGTTTAATTTGTAGTTATCAGCATAATCATTATCATGGGCAAGTAGATACTTCTGATAATACATGAGGCTTTTAATGCATCATTTTTATTTCGCACACGCCAACGATAAATAAATGGAATTATTTTATCTATGGTCATGTTTTTTCACTGGTTATTTTGCTATATCGCATATCTCTTTGCTTGAAAGTTATTTAATTATAGATATACTTTTATTTATACTATAACTTGAACTTATCTCATGCTCATGGCATTCTCTTTCTCATTGTTGGAACACTTTAAAGCACTCGAGGAATAGATTGGTTGATTTCTAGTTTTTAGTGAATTGGAAAAGTAAACTTGCTCAAAACACACTGAAAGAAATAGGGTATAGAATACTTGTATAATTATTATATTGATATATTTTAAATTTTCAATTAAAATGTAGCTCGACTTGCGACTTTGACGAATGATTGATGAATGATGATTGATCGTTAAGCTTTAAATGTGGTTAGTCAAGTAAGCTGAGTGAAATAAAGTGCATAAAATTAACTGACAAGCAAAGCTACTGTTTATATATGTAGATAAATTATATATATAGAGTGTTCTTGTTGCTGGGAAGACAAATTGTCACCATGCATCGACCAAACATCGACATCGACAGCGCCCGGCTTAAGGCACTCGTTGTCTGTTGGGCGGAACGAAGGATGGTGTGGCAGGGACGCAGGGAGGGGGCCTGGCAACGGTACAATGCGGCGCCAATGAAACAGCAACTGTGGATAAGCATAGCCATAACCGCAACAGGAGGTGAGGCACTTTAGTAGCGCATATCCCCAAGTTCATTAGACTTTGATGGCCGACTCACTGCGTCTCCCGTTGCTGGCAATGGGTTGATGCCTGGAGCTGGGGGCATAAAGCGTTCAACGGCACGAAATGGAAAGTTTTTTTGCCGCACATAAATCCGTTGTAGCCAAAAAAGCCATAGCTCAATAGCCAAAGTCTAAAAATAAGTAACGCAATCGAAGCCAGCAGAGATGTATGAGCCCGAGGCGGAGTCGGACGAGGATTGCGAAGTCTACTGTAAGTAAGCTCACGAGTCGTTATCTATAGTTGCTGCCATTAACATGTCGCTTATGTTGGATTACGCAGTCCTTAAGCCCGTCAATGAGTACAACATTGTGGACAAGATTAAGGAGGCCAACAAGGAGTTGTTTGCGCTGGACGATGATGCTCAGTATGGTGATGGGACTGCAGCTGGCAACAATAATGTTAGCACCAGCAATCGTAAGGTGACCTTTGCCCTTAATCTGGAGAACTATGAGCCCACAACACAGCAAACAGAACAGGAGCAGGAGCAGCAGATTCCCAGTCCGCCGGATGAGCTGCTGCAGCAGTTGGCGCAGCTAAAGCTGAGGCCGGATCGGGAGCGTTTTGCGCCCATTGCAGAGGAGCCTGTGAAGGAGCTGGAAAAAGCAGTTGAAAAGCCGCTGGAGGAGCAGCCAGAGGTGACACAGAAAGAGGATGAAGTGGATGAGGAAATCTGCGAGGAGATACTGGAGTTGACTGAAGTGGACAGCAATAAGCAACCGCAAGCAATTGCTCCTGCAAGCATGGACTACGAGGAGGATGATGATTTCTCTGGCGTGGATGAGGATGATCTGACGGCTGAACGGGAAGCCATGGTCAACGACTCACAGAGGCAACGCATTAGCCGCCAGAATACCTTTGACTACAACTACGAGCAGACGGAAGGCGAGTCGGATCAGAGAAGCCTCACAAATCTGCTCACCGAATCCGACTGCGAGGAGGATGAGCGTGCGGTGAATGAGGCACGCCTCAAATTGCGACAGGCCTACAAGAGTCTCTACAAAACGATGGATGCGAGTGAGCAGGCCCAGATCAATAGGCTGACATCAAATGGCAATCAGGAGGCTGAGGATGATGATGATGATTTGTCCATCATTGCGGCAAGTTATATACCCGATGACTTTGAGCTAAACGAGCGCAGCATTTACTACAAGAAGGAGGAGGAATCCCAGCAGGAGAGGCTGAGAACGACGTCGCCCAACAGTAGCCACAGCCACAGCCACAGCCTGAGCAACAGCAACGGCAACAGCACCACCATCAGCAGCACCAGCACCAAGACTTTCTTCAATGCCCGCCGCTTCAGCTTCAGGCGCAGGGGAAGACCCACGCCCGCAGTGCAGCCAGAGATCAAAATGAACTACAAAATCTGCTGCGAGCATCGGAATGCGTTGCAGGACAAGCTACCACGATACACTGGCTACATGTCCGAGTACGGATTGAGTGTGAAGCAGTTGCAGCAACGCGAGCAACAGCTGCGGAGGAAGCAACGCTTCAGCATGGAGCAAACACTAAATCGCAATGAGCATGAGCTCAAGAAGATGCAGGACAATGAGCGTGCGTTTACCACGTGGCTAAAGAACAAGATGCGTTATCCCATCAACAAGACGCGGAATATGTTTGACACGACACGAAGACGGGCCAGTGTTGCTGCCGCCAGCAGTCCCAATCCACACCAGCAACAGCAGCAGCAACAATTGAATCGACGACGTGACAGCAACGAGGTGCATGCCTATCGACATCTCTTGGGCAGCTGGAACAAGTAGAAACAATACAATCTTATAATGCTAGTTTATTACATACAAATATAATCGCATTAGAATTATTTAATTTGTAATACAACTTTCATAATGGATGCGTTGCCGGAGAAGAAGCCATTCAAGGAGGAACGGTGAAATAGTTTCAACAGTGAAATACATCAAGTATATTCAGACATTTATAGTTTTGTATATTGTGTGTGTGGGAGTGTTGTGTGTGTGTGTGTGTTTCTTTCGAGCGTTACAATGTCAGAATGTACAAATGAATTGAATAGACAAATATTAAACTAAAGTTAAGGTATACTGCGTTTCGCCTGTTCTCTGTTTATGTTAGTGCGGCTGTGTGTGTGTGTGTGTTTGTGCTCCTGTGCTATTGTGTGTGGTGTGTGTGGGTGTGTGTACTACCAGCTAATTGTATATCCTTAATGCCGTGACTTCTTTGATTTGCTGTGACCATTGTCTCGACTATCCTCACGCGAACGCTTGCGATCCTTATCCTTGCTGCTGCTCTTGTGTCCCGCTGACGAGGAGGAATGATGCTTGTCGCGATTGTGATACTTATCCTTGGACGATTTCGATGGGCTATAACAGACATAACAAACCACAATTAATTAATTAACTCCACCATTTCATTTTAGATGAACAAAAAATGCAAAAAGAAAACGTTTTAAGGGAAATAATGTGTAAAAATCAAACCAAATTTTGAGCAGAATTTCGCATAATTTATGAAGTATTTTTTATAAATATATAAAAAGCTGGTTCATTTCTTAGCGTAAGTCGATTGATGAAATAAAATAAAACAAAATGATAAACAATAGAAAAAGCTGCTGCAGTGCAACAATCGTTAGTAATTTTAGATATTTGAAAAGTTTAACAAAAGTTTCCCTAATTGAATAAAGTCCCTAAATCGCATATCTTTTTAATATAATTTAGAGCATACTATTAGTAATATTTTGTATTACTAAGAGACAATTTTCAAATCTCAGCTAGACTAAAATGGAATAAAGATCTTAGCAAAGAAATTTCTCATAATAACAAACTCAAATAACGTTGAAAATGAAGAAATATATTGAAAAGTCACTGTTAAAGACGATTGCCTAATTATAGTAGTTAAAGCTGAGCTCAAATATAAATAATAATAAGTAAAAGTAATAAAAAAAAACAACATAAAAATAACTTCATAAAAATCAAATTAAATTTCCAAAGTTAATTTTGATATGTGTGTGTGAATTCGTTTTAATTGCGAATGTATGTGTGTGTGTGTTTGTGTGTGAGGGGTGTGAATACGTTAACAAACCTAGATGAGCTGCCATGTTTGGAGCTGGAGGATTTTAAATGTGAAGAAGAGGAGGAATTCGACTTATGCTTTTTACTGTGCGACGATCGCTGCTCCTCACGCTCGCGACGACTGTGTGTGTGCGTGATGCGGAATAGTTATTAAATAAATAAACAAATAAATAAATAAATAGAAGAGAGAGAGAGAGAGAGGGATTTGTTTGAATTGGTAATTGGTTTCGATTATGCTCTTTTTACGATTATGAAACAACCAAATGTGGTGCACTTTATGCATACCTATGCTTGGAGCTCTTGCCATGTTTCTTTGTTTCGAATTTGCCATTGCGCTTGTCATCCGTATTGTAATCATTGTTGCGATCCTCTTCAGCCGCCTCGCGTTCTAAATCAGACCAATCCTTGCCAGATTCTTCATCGGATCCCAGCTCTAAAAGATACATTTATTAATAAATATATCAAGTTTCTTATAGTGCATTGCATACCGTCGCTATCATCGCTTTCGTCCTCGGAAGCCTCCGAGTATTCGGAATCATCTTCGTCGGTTTCATCGTCGGACTCGGCGTCCGTTGGATTGTAGGCTTCGTCTTCCTCCGATTCGGCAGATTCGTTGTCAGCTTCGCTGCCTGATTCGGGATCCAAGAATGTCCAGCCACCCTGCTCAAAGAAACCTTCGGGATCATCGGTAATGGTCTTCATGATCTTTTGCCAGTTGAGCGATTGAACGCCCTCCGAATAACGAATGTCGCAGGAACTGCAAGCACAACACATTAGAGATAAAAGTCTTATACCTTTGCCTGGATAGGTTACTCACTTGAGCCACTCCTTAACGTGATCCAGCATGTTCATGGGAATGGCATTAACCATTGCCACCTTTTTGTTGTACTCCTTGAACACAAAGATCATGTCGAAGTTTCGCAAATGGAACTGCACGCGCTCAAAGTGCACCAATTCCACATCGTCCAGCGTGATAACAAATGGTGGCCACTCTGTTAGATTGACCAATGATCCGGATGTTGGCTGTAGCGTAACTGTACTGCGGAATGGCGCACCAGGGAAGCCCAGCTCACGGAAGGGCGTATCGAATTCAACCTGTGCCTTGGTCATCGCCTCGACTTTCTCACAGAAACTTTTGAATGCCGTTTTTAGTTTGTGACGCAGCTCACGTTCCGCCTGCTCGGCGGCCAAATCATCGCGATCGTGCATGTGCTGATGCTTGCCGAGATCTGTGGTGATCTCGCCCACTTCCGTGTAGAACTGCACATCCACGTGCTTCTTTTTGCCAAACATAATTGCGTATTTGAGATGGAAATGCAGTAGAATAATCATTTCACCATCACATGGTTGAAAGAATGCACTCTTGATGTTGTTATACAGGATGTCCACTTTGTCGCCGCGCACAGAGATGTAGCGGAAACCATTGGTATGCGCCTCCAGGCTGCCTGTCATGCGCTTGGTTACAATGTTGGGGCGAATGTACAGATCCTTCAGCTTGGGATTACCCTTATTCTGGGACAGTATGAGTGTATCCTGCTTAACCAAATCCTCCTTTTCACGCTCTTCCGCTTCACGGGTTTTGAAACGTTTCTGCACTTCCTTAATCAAGCGGAAAGCATTGTTTAAATTGGCAGATGGAGCCGCCACCTCGCCATGCTCCTTTACATTAGAACTGCGATAGGTGCTGCAAGATAAATGTATTCATGTAAAACCATTCAAATGAATCTAAGTTGGAAACTTACACTTCCTTGACAAAGGTGGCCTCCGGCTGTGGATAAAGTCCACCTTCGTTGCGGCCCATTGTGGCGCCAGGATGAAAGAAGTTGATACGCAGATACGTGTACTCGCCCTCCACAGATTGGGAAATGTTCTTAATAGTGGAGATGTGGAATGGCACCTGAATGCCAAAGACGGGCATTATGACCGTCTCGTATTTCTTGTCCACATACAGTTTCAGTTCCTTAACCTCGGGCTCACGGGGAATTTGGCTCATTGATTTGTAAGAGACTGTGTTCTTGCGCACCTTCTCCACTTCCTTGGAGTTGCCCTGCTTGGCCAGACGTTCCCTAGCACGTTCGTTTAGCTGTTGAGCAAGCTCTCGCTGATGCTCCTTGCGCTTCTCTTCGGTATTTATCTCGTTACGCAGCTTGGACTCTAGCACAGCGTTACGCTTGCTACGTCCTAATATCTCTGTGCTTTGATCTGGTTTCGTCGCCTTCTTGTCATCAACATCCTCCTCCTCGTCGTCGTCATCTTTGATGAAGATGCCAACGTTCTTTATCTTCTTCTTGGATGGAGTCATCACACTGGCCGGTCCTCCATCACCAACCAGTACGGTGTCACCAATAAACAGAGCATACGTTTTGCCTTCTTTGTCCGCAGCATCGGGATTTGTTAAATTCGAGATGCCAACGTGCAAATTGAAGACCATATTCTTTTTGATGAGCGCCTGGCACTTGGGTCCAATGACAATTGAGTTCTCGCGAAATTCAAGGCCCATGGCAAAGCCAAAGCTCTTGGTTAGATTATCCACCATGTTCGGCTTCTCCTTTTTCACATAGGCCAGTGTTGTGTCATATACTTCACATAGCTTGGCGTTAGGTACAAGCAGCTTCAGTATTTCCTCCTGCACGTTTACCAGAAACGTGTAATTCTCCTGCATTGCCTCTGTGGGGTTCACCAAAAATGTGCGCGATATATTGGAGCAGTAGGATTTGTAGCGTGCGCCCAGCGAGCAAACAATCACTCCAAAATGCAAATGATTTTTATCGGCAGCCGCAGAGAACTTCAAGCTGTAAGCGCCGCCAGATTGAATGATTGGCGGATAGGCCATATCAAGTAATCGAGGATCCAGACCGCTGGTATACTTCTTCTCCCCAATAGCTGCCTCGCACCCGTCCGAAAGCTTGGTATGCTTAACTTTCTGTAAAATAAAATATAAGAAGATTAGTCCATTGCTTGAATCTTCAAATTAAGTTGTGTAAATTGTGTTAATTTTGTTTACCCGATCCGAATCGATGATGTCCATGATTTCATCCTTCAAATACTTGTTGAATATGTCCATGGATACCAATGACGCCTTACGTATATTGTTTATCTCGGACTCATCTTTGGGACACATCAAATACGCAATAATTGTGCTGATGTCCACATGTTCGAATTTGGCGCTCGTCAGCATCTTTTTCCACGCTTCGCTGAATTCACCCGGGAACGCATCCTTGGTGAAAACGCCCAGTCTTTTGCCTTTCTTCGAATTCTGAATGGTCTTAATGAGCTTCTCATAGTTGGCCTGATCTTTGTCCGTCTATTAGCGATTTTTAATTAACAATTGACTGTAAATTAGTTGTAGAATATAGCAGTACTTACACGATCGCGAACGAGCAGCTTTATTTCAGGCACACCCTCTTCGCTGATGTTCTGCGCCTGTTTGAGGAACTCAATTTTCTTCTTGCTGGTCAGGAAATAGATGGCATCCGAAGCAAACACAGAAATCGTGTCCGTTAGCTCGTAGCCAAGTAGCCAGATCTGTAGGGCCATTGACTTTGAATAGATAACATCTTCATCCACGCCCACCACGCTCATAAGGCAATCCAGATTACTGAGCGCATCATCGTGGCCAGTGCTCGGCGCCTGTCGATGGTTTAAAATCGCAAATTATAGCAATTAAAAAGCCGCATCTCATGTGCTCTAACCTAACTTGCGGCTGGATTTGTTTTTGTTTTTTTTTTCTCTTAGCTTAATATGATTAACAGTTTCACAATATTTGTTAATTTGTGCCTATCTACAGTATCGAGTCATGATCCGTGCCGGTCTCAAAACAACGTGGAACCGGAGCAACTATTAAACTCTTTGATATTCTGTCCCCCGGCAGGGACAGAGTCAGACTTACCTTCCATTCTGTATAGAGGCGTTTTATTCGACGCACGAATGCTTCTTTATCTAGCACAAAGCTCGACATGATGTCGTTTAAACCTTAATGCGAATTATTAAAAATGACTGTCTTACTCAATAATTTAACACATTTATATCGCGAATTCCGCCAGACGAGCGTTTTGCAAAAAAATGCGCGGCGACAGACGCGTGGACATTCGCATGTGAACGTGCAACACAATGTCATCAACTTATCGCAATCGAATTATTTCTTATTGTTATCGAAATAATCGTGTTCTTATAGTGCTGTATAATTAAAAATTTTATTTAATAAAAACTGTTATAGAATTCTTAATTATGTTATAACTATGCATGTACTATAAGTTAATATCTATAAAATATCTAATATTAAAAGTATTATTATTAAAATCCACCAAAATTGTTTACGTAAATAAGCACAAGTGTCGATCACGAAGTCATCTCTAGTTCCTGGGCGTAAATAATGAACAGCTGTTGCGGTGTTTTGTTGCTTTTGCAAAAATGAGTGAATTTCTTTCGGAAAATAATGCTTGCGGACAAAATTTGCTTAATATTGTATCCGTAGGCAACTCAATAGTTGCCGAAATACTCCGCCTGAAAGAATACGTGCCCAGCATATATAGGTAAGCCTCATTTCCAGCTATTAACAATCGAGATTAACTCCGCTCGTCTGCAGATTGGAAAACGCAACTGATAGGCAAAAATATGGCGAAATTGTATTGGATTTTAGCTACTTTAAAGTGGCCGAGGCGCACGAAAAAAAGATTGAACAGAGTCCTGTAAGTTCTGCATTCTTAATATGTACATAATTGATTGAATTACCTTTATTTCAAAGGAGCTGAGCGACTTGGATTTGGAAACACGAACGAACCACTTGCAGTTGATCACCCGCTTTTATTTGGCATTCCAGAGTGTGCATCATTATGCCACAGATTTGCAGCAGTATATTGAGGAGCTAAACACCGGCTATTACATACAGCAAACACTGGAGACGGTGTTACAAGACGAGGAGGGCAAGCAATTGCTGGTAAGTCGAATATCAATAATAAAAGCTGAAATGACAATTTAATTTATTTGCAGTGCGAATCCCTTTATCTGTATGGCGTAATTTTGCTTGTGCTTGACTTTCATATACCTGGCGATGTGCGGGAACGACTGCTAATTGCCTATTATCGCTACAGCGGTGGGGATGCCACGCCTAGCGGTGATGAGAGCAACATCCATGATGTTTGCCTGCTTCTGCGCTCCACGGGTTACGTGCAGCCGGCACAGAGTCAATCCCTGGTTGCTGGCAATCAAGATGTATCTGTGCATGTGCCAAAATATCCGGAAGCGTATTTTGCACGCTTTAGCTTCGATAGGAACTTCATTGATTTGGTGTTGGCTCGCCTGCGCTGTGACGATATCTACAATCAGTTGGCCATCTATCCGCATCCTTCGCATCGCACCACAGCGCTATCAACACAAGCTGCTATGCTCTACATTTGCCTCTACTTCTCGCCTGAAGTATTGCACACACAGGGCGCCCAAATGCGAGAGATTGTGGACAAGTTCTTCTGCGACAACTGGACGCTGTCCATTTATATGGGAATCACGGTCAATTTGATTGATGCCTGGGCGCACTTCAAAGCAGCTGGCAGTGCAGTGGCCAACGTGGTGACTCCAGTCGCGATTAAGACGCTCTGCCAGCAGCAGAGGGAACAACTACAGAAAACGCTGCAAAAGACTCAAGAGATTGTGCAGGAGGGGGTTCTAGACGACGCCTTTGTGCTGGAGCATGCCAACCAGATTATTGTGCTAATGCGGCAGGCAAATGTGTTGTTGCGTTGGAATTGCCTGCACACAAGTCCCGCCGTGTTCGTTATATCAGGTCAAGCGGCCGCACAGGTTCATCAAATGCTGCTCCAAGAACTGCAGTTTGATCAGGGCAAGCTCTATAATCTGTTGCTCAACTGTGGTCAGCTTGAGCTGACGGTCAGGGAGTTGCTGCTGGAGTTGCAGAAAGATCGGGAGAAACGTTGGACAAACAATCGCGAGGAGGCAATGCAGTATCTGCGGGAGCTCAGTGAAGCATTTGCCGGTTCCCGTCCGCTGACGAAGATTGAGGCCAATCCACAGTTGCAACAATGGTTTGGTCAGGTGGCGCAGCGTCTACAAAAACTGGACATTGCCAAGCCACAAAAGGCAGGTCGCTTGATCATTCAAGTAATGCAGGCCCTGGACGAGGTACAGGAATATCATAATCTTCACGCGAATATGCTGGTCAAGCAGCAGCTCCAAGAAACACGAGATCTGCTGAATCGAATGGCTCAGGTGAGGACTACAGTGAAGCAACAGTCGAAGTAGTAATTGAGTTTGTATATTTCACAGTTGATCAATCTCAAGGAGGACATTGAAATCCACATTCAGATGATTAGCGACTTCAGCTACGCCTGGCAGTTGCTGCAACGGGATTTCATAGGGATTATGCAGGATCACATCAAGCGTCAGCCACGGGCAGTTATTGCCATACGTGCGGTATTTCTGAAGCTGGCCAGCACCTTGGAGGTGCCGCTGATGCGCATTAACCAGGCCAAGAGCGAAGATCTTGTCTCGGTGTCCAACTATTATAGCACTGAATTGGCGAACTTCTTGCGACGCGTGCTTCAAATTGTACCCGAGACAATGTTCAGCATTCTGGCGAGGATTATACAGTTGCTGACGAATGTCATCAAGGAGTTTCCCACGCGCCTGGAGAAGGATAAGCTCAGGGAATATGCGCAATTCGAGGAGCGTGCCAAGGTTGCACAGTGGACCAACTCCATAGCGGTCTTTACCAAAGGTATTCTCATGATGAAGAAGACATTGGTGGGTGTCATCGAGCTGGATCCCAAGCAGCTGCTTGAGGATGGCATTAGGAAAGAGCTGGTGAATCATTTAGCCAATGCGTATAACCTGGGACTGATCTTCACTTCGGAGAAGGGCAAGACGAATGTGCAACTGCTACAGGAGAAACTGCAGGCGTTGGCCAAGACCATCGAGGGATATCGCAGATCTTTCGAGTACATCGAGGACTACTTACGAGTGCAAGGATTGCGTATATTGCTGGAGGAATCGCAGCGCATAATCAACTACAATGTGGAAAAGGAATGCAATTGTTTCCTGCGCAACAAAGTCCAGGAATGGCAGTCCCGCTTCCAATCTCAGACCATTCCCATTCCTAACTTTCTACCGCTGCAAGGTGATCCAAACAAATCGAACAATTTCATTGGACGACTTGCACACGAAATACTACGCTGCACGGAGCCGCGACAGACGATCTTCCTGGATCTGAAATGCAGCTGGTATGATAAGCGTCCTCCACATACGGAATTGCTCGCCGGCTCCGCATTCTTTAGTGTGCTGCGCGAGGCAATGGCTCCAGCTGGCATGGTGGGCTTGGAACGCCTTTATGCCCATATGCTGGCTGATGAACTGAAGCGAAATCTGGAAAAGCTGCAAAAGAATCTAACATCGGATCGCATGTGGTGCGATGCTCTGGGCAGCATGACAAAAGAACTGGAATCGCGTGACTTTCCAGGTGAAGTGGCCAAGCAACCCATCAAGTATTATCAGAGCTATACCCAGCGCTGGTTGAAGGTGTGGCCCACACTCCTTGACTGGGTTTTATCCCTGGGCCACAAGCAGCTCCTGCGCCAGCAAATCGCCAGTGAGCTGAGCTTTAGCAGCAAATGCGATGCCAAGTTGCTGGAGAACACCACGGACACGTTGAATCGGTAAGGGATGAGTTGACAAGGATTTGTTTGATTGGTTTTTAATATTATTTGTTTATTGTACAGCGCTTTGATGTTGGAGCTCTCGTGCAACAGCAAATTGTGCGATGAGCAGGGCGTGGGCATGTTGACGGAGCTCCAAGAGATACTTCAATACACTGGCAACTATGAGCCGCTGGAACAGGTCTTTGTGACCACTAAGAATACACACAACATGTCCTTGTTTCTGTTCCTCTTTAGCATTGCCCACGTTGGTCGTTTACAGCATTCCAATCACACAGGAAGTCTGCTGTCCAAGTCCTCCAAGGATATCATCGACTGTGTGCCGCTGATCATGGGTCTCCTCACCATACTCCAGCAGTTCCACAGGAATGTCAAAATGCTCTACATCTCCTACATGTGTCAATATGTGGTGACTGTTGCGGAGTCACAACTCACGTGAGTAGATAAAAAAGTAGCTAGATTGAACAGGTCCCTTAACAAGCGTTTTCTTCATTTTAGTGACAAGGAAATGTTAGGCTCTGAGGTCGTCACCATGTTGCACTTTCTGCAAGCATTCGTGCGCTTGGCGCGCTTACCACTGAGCGTCCTGGAGCAGCGCATTCCCAACATGATCCTCAGCGAGTTCGATTATCTAGCCACGCCCGTTAAGTGAAACTTGACGTATTAACCAATCAAATGTAAATTTCTGAAATTAATAAATAAGCAATATATAAAATATTATGCATATATAATATATACAGGTAGTAAATACAAACAGGTAAATAAACTATTTACCAGCTCAGCTGTTGACAGCGGGTTGCCGTACTTTCTGCGCTCAATGGATCACATCTACACACCCACTGCTGTGAGCGCTCTCTCGTGTTGTCGCTCAGCTGCATGCATGTATGCTAACTGAAGAGCGCGCACTCAATGCATAAATTACTCACACTCTTAGAGAAGGCTCTCGCGAGGCAAGCGATTTCTCTTTATCCCTTTTTAGCATATGATTAGAGATTGGCACTTGCAATTAAAATGTTGCCTATTCATTCTCTCCCTATTTAAAGTCTATCTACTTGTGTAATTCCAAATTCAGTTAATAAATAATAAACAAAATAAAATAAAGAAAATGTATATATTTAATAAATATAAATTAAATGGCCAATTATATGAGGATTCTCGGACTTATTTTATTGTTGCAATTGCTGCCAATTTTTGGTTAAAGCTGAAAGAGAATTTCTATGCTGCCAAGTGAATAGGATTCCAACAACAACAATGGCTGCGATACGAAATTGACAGTTGAAAAAGCTTATCCCTTTAAAAACTCTCTTTATGTGATGACCGTGGGAGCATTACGTCCAGTGAACTTGGGCAACTGTGAGATTTCCAAAGCAATGTCGATGAGCGGCTTCAGCATGACGCTAGCCTGGCCCAGCACATTGTCCTTCTCATAGGAGTCGATGTACAAGCTGCAATGGAAAGGCGAAATGCTTATGAAAATTGCAAATGAAAGAGAAAGTCATTAATATTCACCGCACTGTGGCACCGGAGCTGCCTGTGCCGCTGAGGCGCATCACAATGCGACTGCCATCCTCGAAAACGATGCGCAATCCTTGCTTGGTGGCCACAGACTTGTCCACCGGATCAGTGTAGCTAAAGTTGTCAGCCTGTTTGACTTTGTAGCTCTTGCCGCCGCTAGAGAAGCTCTTGCCAACAAACTCTGCAGCCGTGATGTTCTTCTCCATTGTGGCCATCATCTCGTTGCAGGGCTCGAGATCGCACTCCTCATAATCGTAGCGGGTGAAGTAGTTGCGTCCGTAGATCGACCAATGCTGCTTCAGTATATCCTCAATGCTCTTGCCCGTGTGCTGCATGACAGAGATCCATGCTAGCACCGCCCAGATGCCGTCCTTTTCACGGATGTGATTGGAGCCGGTGCCGAAGCTCTCCTCGCCACACAGGCACAGTCGGCCGGCATCCATGAGATTGCCAAAGTATTTCCAGCCTGTGGGGACCTCAAAGACCTCCTTGCCCAGTTTCTTGCCAACCAAATCTACGGCAGATGCGGTGGGCATGCTGCGAGCAAAGCCCTGTACGCCGTTCTTCTGGAAATAGGGTATCGCCTCCAAGTAGTGTGCAATGACAGCCAAGGAATCGCTGGGAGTCACAAAGAAAGCCTTGCTACCGATGATCATGTTGCGATCACCGTCGCCATCAAAAGCAGCGCCAATATCGTAATCTCCCTTGGCCACTGTATCCACCAGATCCTTGGCATAGGTCAGATTCGGATCGGGATGGAGTCCACCAAAGTCGGGCAGTGGAGTCGTATGCACAACCGAAGCTTCCGTAGCACCCAAACGATTAAGGAAGATCTCACGCACATAGGCGCCAGTGACACCATTCATGGAGTCAATTCGCATCTTCAATGGCTTTCCATTGGTCTTGCCACTGACAAAGTCGCGTAGCTTGGCAAAATCAAAGATCTCCTCCATGAGACGCACATAGTCGGCCACAGCATCAATGACCTCAACCACAAATGGCTTGCCAGCAACGTCATAAGTGCTCACGCCCACCTTGGAGATGTCAATCTGAAGGCCACGCACCAGTTTGTAGTCCTTAATGGCTGTCGACAGCTGGTGAATGTTGTTGGTAAACGCATCTGGAGCTGGACCGCCATTCTCACAGTTGAACTTGATGCCAAAATCATTATCCGGGCCACCAGGATTATGGGATGCAGTCAAGACAATGCCACCTAAACGATATTAAGAAAAATAATACATTAATTAAGAGAATTCTTTTCAATTCCTAAATTATATTTCTTTTGACCTTGAGATTGTGTTTGTAATTATACGTAGTATAAGTATTTAAATATGTTTTCGCCTAGACAAATTATCAGTTATTGCCTTGAGGGGATTACATGCAGTGATTAAGTAACGCCGCCACCTACCCAGAGCTTTGTTGTGACGTATGAGACTGGAGACAGCGGGCGTCGAGAGTATTCCATTTTGTCCGACCAGCAGCTTGCCGACGCCATTTCCCGCTGAGATGCGGACGATGAGCTCAGCAGCCTCCTTGCAGTAATAACGACCATCGCCGCCCACAACGAGTGTGGAACCAGCCAAGGCAGCTCCATTGGCATCCAGAATGCATTGCACAAAGTTCTCCGTGTAGTTTGATTGAGTAAACACTTTTACCTGCAATCAATTCAATCAATATTACAGATCACTCAGATCTGTTGTGGACTCTGTTGCCTCACTTTTTTGCGTAATCCGCTGGTGCCAGGCTTCTGGCCCTCGTAGGGTGTTGTTTGCACGGTTTCCACGCTTAGGGACATTCTAACTATAGTTTTCCAGCTACTGGTTAAATACCGACTGCGTGCGACTTGGCGGCAGCTCTGCCAATTTGTGTATGCGTGTGATGAAAATTGAACGGAGCTGCTGCGTCGCCGCGCTGATAAGCGTATAAACCGGCTGTAACGACTCTGATAAGCGCTATCATGCTGACTGCGTGCAATCCAAAGCATTTTAGTTATCACTTCGTTTGTTTTTTGATTAAATTGCAGTGTCATTATTATCCGCAAGTATTAAAATAATAACAATAATTTTGTTGAGTGCATTTTATGCATTTCATTAATAAATTGCAATTGGGAACTCATAAGTGTCATCGCTTTGTGTAGGGTGACAATGTCATTCAAGGGCATACACAAGTGCCGGCACCAATTCCCACCCACACTGCATTGGCAATCAGTGTCTACAATGCTGCTGCATTTGTTTATTGCAATCTTAAAAAACTAATATAAATTCAATTTATATTAAAAGTGCCAATTAAAAGTTAAATAAAGAGTTCGCGCGCAAACATAAATTGGTTGAGGGTGTGTTATTGTTTTGTTGTCTGTCAGCTGTGCAGATAGAGTTGCTGCAGACAGCGAGCAATTGGCTATCGACAATCGATGCCATGGGTATCGATACCTAATTTACTCATCCGAAGTTTGACAGCCGACAGTTTACACGTCACGAAGCAGCCACGAGAAAGCAGCCGCCGTAGTCACTTGCGTTAAGTTAGTTTTATTAAAATAGCTGCAAATTAAGTAACAAAAATTCATGTAAGTGGCATACAATTTATATTTATAAGTGCTGCTGTGATTACAAAGTGTTTATTCTCGACTTTTGTGTTAACATCATCCAAAATTAAATCGCACAAGTATTGCCGCTTTCATTTGACGGCAGTCGGCCCTTCCACGTCAACAAAAAAGTGAAACGTTCCAATTTTTATCTTACAGCATGTTTAGGAAAACGTTAGCCCTGTGCGCCCTGTTCGCTGTGCTCAGCGTTTGTGCCTCCGAGGACGAGACACGCGCTCGCCTGTTGGTCTCAAAGCAAATTCTTAACAAATATTTGGTTGAGAAGAGCGATCTGTTGGTGCGCTACACAATTTTCAATGTTGGCAATGGAGCTGCCACAAATGTGCAACTGGTTGACAATGGCTTCCATCCCGGAGCTTTTGAGGTTGTTGGTGGCCAACCCTCAGCTACCGTGGAACGCATTGCTCCTCAGACCAACTTCACCCACGTGCTGGTTGTGCGTCCCAAGGCTTTCGGTTACTTCAACTTCACCGCCGCCGAGGTGTCCTACAAGCCAGTCGAGGAAGCCGAGACGGTAAGCCATTAACTTTATGGTTTTTTATATATTGTTGCTAATTAATTTCCTCTGCAGCTTCAACTGGCCATCAGCTCGGAGCCCGGAGAGGGCGGTATTGTCAACTTGAATGAGTACAACAAGCGTTTCTCATCGCACTTCTTTGATTGGGTGGCGTTCGCCATCATGACACTGCCATCTTTGGCCATTCCCCTCATCCTGTGGCACTCGTCGAAGAGCAAATATGAGCGCTATGGCAAGAATAAGAAGCATTAAATGGACTGCTGACGCCATCAATCAGCGTGTCTCTTGTAATGGAACAACATTTTAAAAGAGATTTTTCCACCCACTACAATTCCGTACAACATAGTTGCTTTAATTTCAATCGTTCCATGCGTTCATCCAACAACCACACATTTACATAGTTTAGTGTACAGCTCCTATTGGAATTGTAAAGGGTCCGACGAGCCAAGTATAGCGTTAAATCGTTTTAGATTTGATTCGAAGACGCATTGAATAATGAGAATTAAAGAAATCCATTGAAAGTTAAGCTATTTTTGTGTCGTTAGACTGGTTTTCTAAATAAATTAAAATCAAATTTATATATTTTTATTTTCTAATTATATTCTATTATCTACAATACATTTAAAACTCACACTATTACGATAACAAATACTTGCGTCCAAAGATTTCAGATTTCTTCTCAAACATGGGCGACTTAATCGGAGTATTGATCTTATAGAATGCGTTCATGGAATGCTTAATGTATGTTTCATACATTTCATTAAAGAAATTCTTGATTCCCTCATCATTCTTGTTGTCGTGAACGATGATGAAGCGTATCTGCGAAGCGGTGATGAAGGCGGACACAAACCATTGATTGAAGCGATCTATCGACTTCAGCTGCACATTTGCCGTCTTCCATTTGTGCTCGTCCACCAAATCAAGTGCAGCATGGGCTATAAACTGGCTGAGATGCCTCTGGTCTTCTTTCTGTCAATGGGAATCATGAGTTGAAGAAGCTTAAATCAATAAGCAACTACTTACACGCTGTTCTTTATTTACGGTACTAAACTCCTTTTCGTATATGGGATTGTCGTTGTGGCCCACAATTACAAAATAGTAAGTGGACATTGTTGGCTTTGCAATTTAATATTATGAATAAAATAAACTATGAAATGGGCAGGAAATTTGTTCACAGCTGATTCAGTAAATCTCGATAGCAACGCATGGGAACTCTGTCCCAGAAGCGTTGCCACCTAGCTTAAAAATTCAAGTATGTTTTAAAAAAGTATGCAGCTTTTTATTAACAAAATAAAGCAGTAACTGTAGTTTGGTGTTTTTATAATAATATATTTATAAAATTTAAAATTGCTGTTTATATTGCAATGATTATCAACAATTTAGCATACCGAAAGACCATTTGGCTACGCTATATAGGGTATTCATTTAATTTGTACTTTTTAACACCTTAGCAGCGTACTGACATACATGGAAGTATGCAAAATTTTTCATTACACAACACTACTGAAATATATTTGTATAAATGTGATCAGCTGAGTAGTCAAGGCGAAATAATTTTTACTTGTAAATCAAATTTTGAGTAAATAACAGTCGCTGTTATTTGCATTCGTGTTCGGATGTGTGTAACGACAGATCAGGCGAGCAGCGTGCTGCTCTAGTAGTTACGTAATGGCAGCGGCTTTGCGCCTGGGCGGCGAAATAGCGATAGTCGCCCTCTGTCAGGCGCAGTCTGTCCATAAGTTTGGGATGCTACGACGAACTTTGAGCAGTGATCTGACAACTGCACTGCGTCCCTTCTACTTTGCCGTACATCCGGATCTCTTTGGACAACATCCAGAACAGCGACAGACCAACGAGAATTCACTAAAATTGCTCAGTGCACATCTGGAAGCGCTCTATCACCAAAGCTATCCCAATGACGATGCCAAGGTACTCAAGTTCTATGTGCGCGAGAGCCAAAATGCAAAGAAAAGGGATTCGTTCAAGCTAGTTCAGATACGAATGGACAAAGGGACACGGGATCCCCAGAGATTTATCCAGGATCTACTGGAGTCGTGTAATCTATCAACAGAATACATAAAGACGGTTAAGCCAACGATGCAACCAAAGCAACAAGAAAGTATGGCCAACAAACCCAGTCATGACTACCACTACAATATGGAGTTTGCCGAGTTCGAGAGACGCGTTCGGAATGTAAATAAGTTCCCATAACAATAATCATATATTCTCTTTAAATGTATTCCTTTTTTCTCCAAAGGAAGCTGCTAGTCGTCGTCCAGTGCTGGCCACTTGGCTGGCGGAGAACGCTGACAAGGCAAGGCAACGGGCCAAGGAGACAGCTGAGCTGGAAGCCGAGATTGACAAACTGAAAAATGTGCTTGTCAAGGATCTACAACTGAGAGATGCTCGCTACGAATGCGGCTGGAACATTGAGCACTATCGTGGCTGCCTGAAGTCACTGCAGCGTCTCACGCAAACACATCGCGCAGAGCTGAGCACATTACGGAATAGGGTTGTGGTCTTTGCACCCTTTACGGGCATTAGTTTAGAGGGCTATGTGATGCTCTTCACCGGCGACGTGCAGAGCAACTGGATTGACTTTATCAAAAACATTCCACAGCACGACAGCTACCTCAATGTGGTGCCACTTTATGAGCTGGCGCTCTCACAAGTGTTGCGGGGAATTCAGATCGGTCGCCGTAAGTTTATGCCCAAGACCCAAGCACGCGGTTATGCCAACTACCTCATGAAGGTGACAACCTCGTTGAATGACTTCCTGAGCAAGCAAGCGTATCCGGATAAATGGCCAGCAAAGCTGCAGGAGTTCACAATTGTTGTCGAATCGGAGGCGGGTCCATTAATGATCAGCCCAACGGGACAGTTCATCACACCCGCCACTTGCCCTGGTGCCATACTCGTCGACTTCATTACACAGAACATGAAACTGGCACGCGAGCGTATGACCAAATATGCAACGGATAAGTACCTCGAACAGAATCTGATTGATGAATGCATGCGAGAGCTCAAACTGCAGGCCTTAACCAAAGATGATGCCGTCACGCCGGACAAAATGATATCGGCGTTGACAGATCTACGCCTCTGTCGACCCGAACATTTTGAACACCTTAAGCTGCACATATCCCACTACTACTCCGTGCTCACTGATGGCATCGTATGCATACCCTGGGATTTTATGCAGAAATAGTCAATTCACGACCTGTCGTACTCTCGCGTGCCTTACGATCATTCACAGACAATAAGTTTAAAACAGAAAATTATTTAGATAACAATCTCAATAAATTGTTATAGCTATAGTTACATATATGCATAACCAGATGCTTCACTAATCGCCTGAATAAATTATCGCGTATTTGTTTAAATTTATAAATCAAAACCCTGTTCATTTGTTAATTATGCTTGCTTGAAGATTAGATACTTGCATTCATTTAACGTTTATTCAACAATATTCAATATTTATTATATTTACTTATTATTTTTGGGCCACATCGCTGCAATCCTCAACGCTCCAGGTGCACTCTCTGCGATTTGCCTGGAAGTCCACAGCATTGCGTGTATAAACGTGATGCTCGTTGCCATCCCAACGCTGGGGATTTCCACCGCACAGCACCTGGCTGTATGTGGCAGCATCATAAAGAGCTATGCCGCCACCCTGCACCTGAACCACATGCCACCAGAAGATGAAATCCCGACTGAAAACATTCTTTGTGATGGCATTGGCAGCGGTTTGATTGCCGGGCTCAATTACAATGTATCGATTACGCCAGTAGGCGTTGTAGAAGGCGAATTGTGAGGTGTTGTTGACGCCTCCATTTAGGCGTTGTACGTAGTAAGCTGCCATCTTGGGATCACGGGCATTGGTACACATTAAATAGGTCTGCGGACACTCGTAGATGTAGACATTGTCAACGGTCATGTTGCGTAGGCACACCTTCTGGGCCGTGTACAACACACGCTCATCCGCGGTCAACTGGTCATACACCTCGTGTCGCAAAGAGCTTTCCACATCCTGGCCAAAAGTCGGTTGCTCCAGCAGATGACGCAGATTAGCATGCAAGGCTGTCTGTGCATTTGGATCCGACTGTAGCTCAGTTCGCTTGCTCAATTGCAAGTTTGCCATGGTTAATTGGTTCAAACTGGCGCTGAAGTTGCCCAATCGTTGCACGACACTAAGCGTTGATTCCAGGCACAGCACTGCGTCAAAAAGTAGCTCGAGTATATCCCGTAGATAATCCAAGGTGCTTAAGGTCAGGCGCTGCAACAGCGTGGTGACCAACGGAAAATTGGCACTACGACTGGAGGTGTGAAAGGGTGCGGATAATAGTTGAGCGCTGCGCGAGACGAATGCCTGATAGACCTTCTCCAATAATGCTGGTGGCACATCCGATTGTTGATCGAGTTGCTCATAGAAATCAAACACCTTGAAGGGATCGTAGATTTGCTTTGTCTGCTGCAGCTCTTGCCACAATGCGTCGTAGATGGCATGTTTGAGTTCCAAGGTGCGTGCCCCACTCGCTAACTGCAGCACCAAGCGTCCACGTTCCCAGTCGCCATCGACCTCGGCTCGTATGATGGACTCCAGGCTAAGGTGGCTGCCTTCAGTTGTCAATGGAGCAGATTCAGCAGAAAATACATTGATGTGAAGCAGCACATCCAAAGTCGGAGCGGAGGAATTAAGTACTGCGAGGAGCTTGCTGTTGTTTCCTGTAGAAACTGAGCTCCCTGCTGTCAGCGTGAGTCCAAGAAACAAAACCAGGTAAGCTACCACCTTCATTGTGACTATTACTCACAATTCGACTCGGCAATCTTCTTATAAACCCCATTTCCGTGCGAATTTTATCTGTAGTTGAGTCGGATATTTGCATTGGCATTTCATAGAATTCTACATACACAGATAACCGAACACAAATTGGCAGAATATAATTGTTTGTAATGTAATAACACTATAAAACTTTATCCCAATTTCAAGAGTAAACAACGTATTGCCACCTGTCGTCCGCGCGGCGAACTAGAAGTAACGGACAGAGATGGGTTAAACGTTGTTTTTTAGAACAATCAATAGATGGCGCTGGAACGTTTATTTATCGATAACAACAATTAAAAGTTTGATCGTTAGAGTTTTTATTTGGCCAAAATGGCAACAAAAGTACTTAGAATTAATATCACACTGTTGGAAAAATCACTTAAGCTAGTCGAACTTACGAAAATGCAAAACTATAATTACTGATGAATCGTTGCTAACTATGCTATACTATAAGTAATTCACGTCTTGCGTTGTTTACAATTTGGTGGAGTTACGAGATTGAATGGATCGTCGTAAAATACTTGAGCGGAGCTCACCCCGCGTGGATGCAGTGAGAGAAGCACCTGTTTGAGTGCCACGCACAAAAGCCTGTGAGCGTACGTCCTCCACATCTGTGTTGCACTTGTCATCATCGTCTAGCTGCTTGGCTAGGCAGGGGAAGTCCCAAATGCTTTGACCGCGTCCAAACTCCTCGCCATCGCTCAACGTCTGTGGCAGATCGTGATGCAGTGTCTCTGGCAGCAGCAAAGATAGCAAGCCACCAAAAATACCAAGCAGACCCAATATGATCAGAGGCAGCGACGTCGATATGTTGGCCAAGTAAACCACAAAGGGTGCAATGATGCTGGCCACATATCCCATGATATGTATAAATGCCACTCCTTGGGCACGCACCACAGTGGGCAGAATCTCAGCCGCATACTGCAGCCCAATGTTGTAGCTAATGTTGACAAAGAAGCGACCCATGATGGCCAAGGCAGCAGAGTAGACACCCACAGGCACCACTGTGGCCAGCAGACTGAAAACGCCGCTGGCAACCATCGAACCACAGGCAAGCCAACGACGTCCAAAGCGATCCAGTATCACAGTGAGAAGAGTATCAGCTGGCAGCTCCGTAAAACTGGCCACGGTGAATGTGAAGAAGATATCCAAACCCAAGGAACCCACATTACGCACATGACCATCAAAGACTAGAGATATGGCCATCCAGATGACAATGAGGAGCAGTGTGGTGCGACGCAGGCGTGGTGACTTGAAGAGATCCAAGACAGAGTAGCTGGCATTCTGTGCCTGCTCCTGATCCCGCATACGTTTGCAGCTGTCGCTAAAATGTTGATAAGTCTGCGGGGGAATCTGGCGTCCATTGCGTTTCTCTAGCTTCTTGAGTATGGAAATGGCCTTATCCACTTTGCCTTGGGAGACCAGCCAGCGTGCCGACTCCGGCACAATCAGAGGCGTCAACACGACCAGCAACAGTGGAGCCGAGGTGACAATCGTCAGCAGCTTCCAGTCGGCCACATAGTAAGCAATCCAGGGCAAGAGGCAGGCGGCACCGGTGAAGAAGATGGCAATGGACATGTTGGCAACAAAGGTGCGATACTTGGGACCCACATACTCCAGCACTGCCAAATGTAAATGAACAGTTCATTAGGATTCAAGGTAAATCGAGTTTCACTTACCCAATATGTACATCATGGTGAAGCAATTGTCGAAGGCGAATCCCACAAAGAAACGCATTGTGGCAAACTGCCAGAAGTTGTTAACAAACGCCGTTGCCACGCCCGCCACAAGACCCATCAGATTGCAGCTGATTAACGCTGGAATGCGGCCAAAACGATCAGCCACCCAGCCAAACAGCAGTCCTCCGACAATGGCACCCAGAAAGAATATAGATTGGGCATATGTGGGCAGGGCGGCATCATCGCAGACCCAATTCTGTTCCGTGGCCACCGTGGAATAGGGAATCTCCGTAAAGTTGTAGGACCAGCCGTGTCGACACTTGACCTGCGGCCACTTGGGATCTGCCATGATCATTCCTTTCGCTAGCACTTCCGTATAGTTGACATCATACATGTAGCAATTGTTGTACTCCCCTTTCACCATGGGTATCGATAGCGCCAGTCTGTGGGAGGCAAGAGGCGAAAGGTGCCACAATTGGGGTTAGTCTTGACTTTCAAGTTCTCAACTTGTCGGAGTCATTAACTCAACCAGGGTCAGCAATGCGCATTGTCGTCGTCGTTCTCAGTTCCAAGAGCCCCTCAGCTTCAGTCTAATCCCCCCCCCCCCCTCCCTCCTCACAAATACAAAGTATACATAGACAGCATAATTATCTCATGATCTTGACAAAATCCGTTGTCTGCGGCAATTGCGGCGATTGAATCGTGTACATGAAGTTTAACAGATACGAATATTTGTATACACATGTTTGTACGTACTTTTGTCTTAAATTATATACCATGCAAGATTGATTGTTAGTCCCCCTGCCCCTCTTCGCGCCTCACCAGAGCCATTTAACTAACGATTGACATGTCATGCGGTAAACGCGCAATGTTTGTTTCTATTTAATTGCCAATTTTTATGACGAGGCTTACTTAAAGCACCATAAACTGACTTACGGATTTACTCTAACAAAACTGAAAAGCTAAGAGCTGCGTAAGTTACCTAAGTAATTTGAATATATATAAAAATCTATTTATTTAAAGTAAATCATTTTATAGTTCCAGATTCTTAAGAATTAATGGCAAGATAGCTTATGAGAAAAGAAGATTTTGCTAAATGTGAAAAGGGTTGCTTTAACTATAACTATTTATACTATAAAAACATATTAAATTTCAAAAATAAATAAAAAGCAAGCTGTTAAAACTGTCTATCTATAATTATATAACATATACAATACACAATATTATATAAATATTTATACTTGCTATTCTTTCAAATTATTGTCATGCCTATTGAGCTGTACAACAGTCATGACATCAGCAACATCACTTAACACCTGATTATCTTCTGTAAATAATAAACTCGAAAATAAGTTATTTGAATGCTAAGCAAGATTCTTTTTTTAAGCAATCGAACATGTGCTAAGATTTAACTTAAATTTAATTGATCTTAATTCAAAGAACTGCTTTTAAAGTTATTAGATAAGTCAATGCTCTTGATATGTAGCTTGATTAGCATACACACGCTTATACTGTATAAGACTTTCTTTCGGCTTATAATAGAAGAGTATGTAAACTGCAGCATAACATTTCTCACTCTCTCTCTCGCTCTCTCTTTCTTTTGAAATGCCATAAGTTTTGGCTCGTGTTTGGCATCGCCACACAACATTAGTTAGTCAGTTATTTAGTTAATATTTACGGTATGTGTTGTTGTTGTTGCTACCACGATTATTTCACTTGTGCGTCGCTGTAGTAGTTGTTGCTATTGTTGTTGCCATGCTGTCGCAACATGCGCTGCTAATTAGACGCCCCGGCCCGCTGCCCACATCGTCTGGCCAGCTAGCTGACTGCTTATCTAACTGCCACTGCCACTGCCACAGCATTTGAATTTGCCTTCGCATTGACTGCCCCCTCCACTCTCTTTCCCATCCTTCTCCTTTACCTAGATGGCCGAACGTTCGTAAGGTTCTTTGCCTTATTAAGCCGACGCCTGACGTCAAATAAAAAAAAACCAAACCAATCATAATACAAGGTTAGTCGGCATTCTAAGCCAACTGAGCACTTAGACGAGTTAATGACTTTGGTCAGAACACTCGAATTGGTTTCATTTGCGTTTTCATTTTCATTTTCATTTAGTTTTGATTTGATTTGAAAATCATTTTGCTGCTGCTACTGCAGCAAACGAAACACGTTTGTTAAGTATAATTTGGCTAAGAATTGGCAGCTTTTTGCATAGAATACATAGAAATCGAATTGCTTAAACTGAACAAACTCTGCTTAACTGCTTAAAGCCCAGTTAGGGCACCCAACCCAAACCGGTCAGTTTTCAAGGCAATTATAATTCAACAATCAATCTAAATAGTTCATGTTAATAATCAACCATAGTTTGCCTTTGTGAAAGTTTACGGAACCACATAACTCCAGAAATATTTGCCATACGCACACTTATTTCCGCCTAAACAGGCGACAATTCCAGCGAACCGAGGCAAATTACATTAAAGTATTTGTAGCCATTAGTGGAACTTTAATTAGAACAACTTTTACAGCGCATAAAAGAGGTGTATTGAAAATATTGCTGTGAATGCTTATAAAATATTATCTGTATCTGTATCTATAACATACTTAAATGTAATATTTAATTGAATTAAACTTCAATTGAAACAACTTTCACAGCGCATATAAGACGTATACTGCTTTCTGAAAATATTACTGAGAACTTTTTTCAATTTCAAATATCATTCAAAAACATATTTCAAATATATAAATCTATAGATCTAAGCTTAATTTATCTCGCTTCAGCATTGTTATGAATTCTAAAGACATTCTAATTTTAGCAAAAGATAAGAATAGAAATTCAACCTTCGATTTGCTTTGCTGGTTCCTCTAAGTTCTTGGCTTAGTTGTTAAGTGCTTTAACTAAATTCAAGGTCAACTATTGTGCCATACTTCATTATATTCATAATTGAATACAGAGGATTATAATTCCACATGTGTTATTTCCTCAATTTAACGGTTTCTATAGTAATTCGTTGTCAAAAGCTACTGGTTTCGGGCTCTTCCCATTCAGAACGATTATCATGACAATAAAAAACATAATTTAACATAAAATTCAAATAAAATTATGTTCATTCGCTTCTAATTGGCTGCAAACGACATTTCAACTAACCGAAAGTGCTGTGCTATAATACATTTATACTACTAACGTAATTAAAGCGTCGTATATCAACTTTTATAAAGTCATTACATTTGAATATTAACTCCCCCTCCCCCCCCCCCACACACACACACACGAGGCTGTTACGTGAATTTGTTAGTTGAGTTGTTAGCCAGGCTGTGGAGTTGATGACGTTGATTTGTTTCGTTTTTTATTTTTGCCACATTTACCTTGACGGGAAAACCCGCTGTGGATTAGGATTTCACGAGTGTGCATGAATCATATTCATATTCATTCACAAAGTTGAGAACCCGTATTGAACTCACCTGGCTTCCACATCTAGGGCATCCAGTTCGGGGACATGGCACCAATGCTGTTCGGGTATGAGCGTGAGAAAGATTTGCGAGAAGTACACAAAGGCCACAAAGAACGAGAAGGGAATCATGCAGAGAAATAGAATCTTTTGATATCTTCCGAATTCGCCAATCAATGGCAAAAGATCATCAAAGTCTATGGTGGGTGCAGTGGGTGCATCTTGTAGTTCTTGTGCCTTTTTGTTAGTCAAATCCAGATGCAACTCCTTGGTGTTGCCACCGCTGCGACGGCGTGGTAAATTGTCAGACAATGTGGCGCCTCCGCCGCCCCCCGCTCCGTGCGGCTGCTCTTCGTGATTATATGCTTCATTGACGAAGTATGCTTGCTTTGCCTGACCTTCCATGTTCGCTGTTGTAGTTGTAATTGTAATTGTAATTGTAGTTGTAGTTGTATCGACCTTGCTGTATCTATGTCACTTGTAGAGAGACTTGTCGTGTTTGGGGCTTGTAGATTGGCAGTTAGCAGTTACAAAAGAAATTCACTTGGCGATAATCAAAACTAAATGCCACAATAATACTCGTAGTATGTGGAACAGACCGAACTCAAGAGCTGACGGCGCACGCGCGCGTTTCCGTTAATGTTCTTCAACTGAACTGAGCACGCGCACCGGATGGTGTTTATATATCAGCGAGTAAAGCCCAAGCAGCTTGCAAGCCAGCCAGGCAGCCCCGCAGCCAGTAAGCCACCTCAGTTAGCAGTTAAGCCGCAATTCAATCGGTTGACAAGCGCCGAGCTTCGTTAGCTACACTTGTTGTTAAGAACAAGAAATGGCAATGCCGGCAGCGAAAGTTTCAACAGCTGTTTCGCCCAGCTGGCAAACCGGTTCGAAGTTCGAACCTAATGGTCTTTGCACATGCTGCATTACCGCCGCCAATCTCTCGTGGCGGCTCATCTTCGGTATTTATTATTTTTAGGTTCTTTCTGTTGTTTTGTTTCGTTTCGCTTTGCCAAACGATAAACGAGAGACGCTCCCAGCTTCGGAAGAGCGGGTGTTCACGTGAATCACACACATAACAATGAACCGCCACAAATACCGAATGGTCAATTAACATAAAAGACAACAAGCTCTAAAACGTCAGACTGACCATTCATATTTTTGATAAGTACGTATAACAGCAAATACGGGGGATTAACCCCCCAAAAAGATCGCAGCTGCCATAGGCATTTGCTGACTCACACCTCGCCCCGAACTCAGCCCAATAAAAAGAAAAAAGCGAATCGTAATGAAATCAAAACTGAATATCATCAATTTTTTGTTTTGTTTGCTTGTCTTTCTCGAGACGACAGCATTTGCCCCCGGTTTGAAATGTGTGTTTTTGAGATATAAGCACATTCTTACCTTCTTACAGGTAAGGTTGCATAATTAGTAGTATCGGGAATCTGATATTTTCTGTAATTTGTGTGAATTATTAACTGACAGCTTAAGCTTTATATAAAACATGTTATAAGAATATATACCCTGTAATTATAAGGCAATGCTTAAAAGAGTATATTTTATATTCATCTATATATTTATAATTATTTATGTATATTCTTTTATTAATATGAAATTTACATTTTAATCACATTAAGAACTTTATAAGTCAGTCAATACATATTAACATAATACATTCTAATACATATTAACATAACTACAAGCTGCTGCTAGGATATCTCATAGTCTAACAATCTGTAGCTGCAGCATTCTCACTTAAAACAAGTGCGAACTTTGTTGTTGTTACGACATATATTAAACGCGTCTAAAATCCAGTTTAATCTCGATTGAGTTGCTGCTTCTATGATTTGATGTTGCTGTTTTAAATGTAGTTACAATTCTCTAGTTCGCTACGCATTTAATGTTTTAATTAGCGCCATTTGCAGCAAATCCAAGGACAATTCGTCATTCTGTTTGCCCCCCAATCTCGGTCTCTCGGTTGAGTTCATGGCACTACGCACTTGAATTGATGGAGAACTAGTTGATGTCGATTGAGATCGATTGAGATCTAAATAGCATCATATGGCTAATTATTTGATTTCGGTTTTGTTCGCATGTTGCGCTGTCAGGCTGGCAGGTGTCATTTGATATATTTGTTCGGCACAAATTTTAGAAAGTGCATAACATACGTCTTATTTCACCTGATCCCGCAGAGATCCAGCTAATTAATGGGTAAACATGTGACAGCTTATTGCTGCCGGGGAACATTTGTAAATGAAAAGAGATATACTTGTATATTTAAAGGGTTTATATGTCTTAAAGATTAACAAGTTAAACGTATTTTAGCAATAAATATAATACATAAAAGATATGTTTATATACAAGTGCTACACTAAGTGTGTTTATAAATTTATTAAGCATGATTAAGTGCTAATGAGAAGAAAGATGAACTCATGTTTATGACTTGAAAATGCTTTCTTTTAATAATAATTATTATTATTATTAATGTTGGTTATTATTACTTTTTATTAATATTTTTCATTTATTATATCTCATTCAATTAATATAATTAAAATATTAATATTAATAACTTTTCCAATTCTAGCTAATCCTAGAGCATACAAACTTCGTTGAGATGTCTATTCTCTTAACGGCTTTTGTTTCTGTTTACTTAGATTATTATAACCTTCAATTGAACAAACAAATAATTTTATATTAAAACCATTTCCGTTTTAATTCTTGGTTTTGCTGTGTTTTTTTTTAGTTTATTAAGTATTTGTTTTTTTTTTTTATTTTTATATGCATACAAGTTTCAATGCGTTAAACATTTGCTGAACGTTTAATTAAAAGCCAATTTAAATTGGAATTGGGTGTGAGGAAGTGAGTGCAATTAATGATCATTATGATCAAAGTCTCAATAGAAAGGTGCTTCGATAAGGTTCTATTTCAAGGAATTCCTTTTAGATTTATTTTTGTTTAACAATTAAAAGCTCAGCAATGTTTGAATTGCTTATCTGGCTGCTGTTCCCGTTAATCTTATCTATTTTTTTTACAGTTGAATTGCAAATTGAATGAACATGAAATTTAAAATGTAAATTCAAACTAAAGAGTTAAAAACAAATCCGATATTACGTGCGATTGTGAAATATATCCAATTATTTAGCACTTTAATTTATTTATTCGTATGTCCAAACATGTCGCCAAACTAATTAGAACCTTTTGCTGAACAATATTTATTTAAATTATTTACATTGGAAAATAACCATAACTCAGTCCAACTGCCCTTGACCCAAAAGCCCAAGACGAATGATAACTGTTGTCAGTGCTCAAGTTGAAGGTTTATCCCTGAATGGAGACGGAAAACCCAATCTCAAAAGGTAGCAGCACGCGCCTTATCATTTTTATTGCCCTTATCATTGCCAATGATCTGAATTATTGAATTATGTTACCAATTGTAAATCAAATGTGTTTTCTAGTTTGATTCGAGATAAGACATAATCCACAAATATATGATACGCAATGTGATTGCCATTTAGAGGCATTTGGCTATAAAAGAGTGTCCAGTTCGTCAATTAGCTTCAGTTGAAGACAACATGAAATTCACCTGTGCAACGGTACTCCTCTTGGCCGCCGTGATCGGCGCCAACGCCAACGTAGACTGGGCGTCCCTCAAGTCCCTGGAAATTGAGCCTAAGGTGCCAACGCTTCGTAGTTCGCCCGCTGGTCGCATTACCAACGGTAAAATTGCCGAGCCCGGTCAGTTCCCATACCAGGTGGGTCTATTGCTCTACGTTAATGGCGGCGCTGCCTGGTGCGGTGGCACTTTGATCAGCGATCGTTGGATCGTTACTGCCGCTCACTGCACAGACAGTCTGACCACCGGTGTGGATGTCTATTTGGGTGCCTTTGATCGCACAAACAAGAACGAGAAGGGACAACAGATCGTGTTTGTTGAGACCAAGAACGTGATTGTCCACGCCAGCTGGGAGCCCACAACCCTCAGCAACGACATCTCACTGATTAAGCTGCCAGTTCCAATTGAGTTCAACGATCGCATTCAACCCGCCAAGCTGCCCGCCAAGTCAAGCAGTGCCAACACTTATGCCGGTCAGCAGGCTATTGCCTCCGGCTGGGGCAAGATCAGCGACTGTAAGTTCCAAACCTGAGACGATCCTGTTTAAAAACAGCTTATTAAGCCATAATCTCTCTTTGTAGCCGCCACCGCAGTAACCGACAAGTTGCAATTCATTGAAGTGCCCATCATGAACAACTCGGGATGCTCTCCCTGGTTCGGTGGTGTCGTCCAGGATAACCAGATTTGCATCAAGACCACCGGCGGCACATCCACTTGCAACGGCGACTCTGGCGGCCCATTGGTGTTGAAGGATACCAAGGAATTGATTGGTGCCACATCCTTCGGCATTGCTCTTGGCTGCGAGAAGGGATGGCCAGGTGTTTTCACCCGTATCACCTCCTTCCTGGATTGGATCGAGGAGAACAGCGGTGTGACCAGCAAGGGTTTCTAAATGTCAACACATCCTTGATTAACTTAAAATAAAAGTTTATTCTCTCGCATACATTAAAGCTACAAGAAATAATAATCATGTTCGGACTTGGGTTTTGAATGAGGCCGTCGGCTGGCGGCTTCGGATGCATCCTCAGTCTCCTCATATTGGGGCCGTGGCACTGGTCGCGGATGATACACGTCCAGTTCATCGGGCAGATCATCGTCAAAGTCCTGCTCGGATCGCAGCTTTCGATTGTGTCGCTCCTTGCCGTAGTTTTTGATGTACTGATCAAAGAAAATGGCCTCCGTGGTGTCCTGATGCGAGTGGACGCCCGTCTCATCACTAATCCAATCCAGGTACGAGGCCACCTTGGTAAAGGCCGCCGGATAACCGCGATCGCAGCCATAGATGCTGCCAAACGAGGTGATTCCCACCAACACTCGTTTCTTTGAGTGCCGCCGCTGCAGCACCAGCGGTCCACCTGAGTCCCCATTACACGTGGATTTCGCATTGCGGCCACTTGTGCAGATGTTCGTTCCACGAAAGGACAGTGGAAAGTTGCGCTTACAGGTGCGATCATCGATGATCTGCAGTTGCACATAGCGTAGCACATTGCTGATGGCATGCACCCCCGTGGCATAACGACCCCAACCGGAGGCAATGCCTAACTTGTTCTTGAAGCTGCGATACTCATAGTGGCGCTTGGGCAGCTGTATGGGATGGATGCGCTCTGGAATAAATGAGTGCAAGAAGATTCATTATGTCTTCCAACGTGCAGTATATGGCACAGACTTACCGTTGAAACTAACCGCATGTGGCAGGCGTATCAGTGCAATGTCATCTTTCAAGCGCTTGGGATTCCATGTGGGATAGATGTGAAAATTACTGCTGGGCACCATCAGACGCACCTGACCCGACTCTTTGGCATTCTTGATCTCATTGGCGCCCAGAAAGACCAAGGCGCGTTTGGCCCTGCAGAAAGCGAAGCTTATTAAATATTGAATCTTAGATTCATTTTGAGGCTTCCCTACATGTCCACGCAATGGGCCGCGGTTAGTACATGCTGATCAGAGATTAGGGAGCCACCGCACCAGTAGAGACCCTTGGGACGCTGCAACAGCATGCCCACCTGGTAGGGAAAACAGTGCGGATTGCCCACATCACCACCAAAGATACGATCCATGGCCATGGCACCCTCGGGCAACATGCTGTCCAACAGCGGCGTCGTCTCCAGATTCAATACCAATGGCTCTCGTTCATCAGCGGATTTGATGTTGTCATCGCTGCTATCGGCAGCGCTGCTGTCGCCACCGCTGCTGCTGCTGATGCGACTGTCGTCATTGGTGGCGCTCATTTCCGCGTCCAGCTCGGCGGACAGCGAAGTGGTTTTCGTCTGCGACAAGGCCATGCCAAATGGGCCCGGATACATTGACACTAAATACATTGGCTTCACCTGTTGCCAGTCCAGCGCCGCTGCAGCGCTGCCGACATGAAGCAGCACCAGAGCGACGCTGACGATGCAGCCGAGCAGCAGCCTGCGCGTTGTTAATTTGGCAATAATTGAACAAATTGCTGATTGTAAACACATTTGCGTTGCCTTTTCTTAATGCTGGAGGCTGGCGTACGCATTTAATTTTAAATTAATACTTAATTAATTTGCACTCTGCACACTCTGCTTCCTCTCTTAATTTAATTTGGCCACTTTTTCCGCAGACTTCCCGTTTTGTTTCAAAAGCCGTTATGTACTCAACTCGCACTCGACTGCGAGGCTGTTGCGACGGGCGCGTAATTTTGTTTAATACTTTCTTTTGACTTGGACTCGGTGTCGGTCAGCGTCTCGGTTACAACTGTGGCGCCGCGCGCATGTTGCAAGCATTTTTATAAACTCTCTTGCTACCATTTCTTGCAACCGCTTTAATTATTTCGTCTATTTTGCTGCATTAATTTGACGTCTCAGTCAACGTTGAAGTCGACGGCGACGCTGACTTCGCATACATACTTTCGCAGTTACCAATTGCATTCGTTTGATTCGCCTTCGCCGTCGCCTTTCAATTTGCATTCGCTCTTTACGCTCTTCTTCTTCCACCACCCACTTTCTGTGTTACGCTTGCGCTTTTACAACCTTTGTCGCATTTCTTTCTGTATTTGTCATTCACCCAAAATTATGACGTGCCCTTAGATGCCGGTTTGCTTTATGAATGTGTGCGTGTGCAGTATTTGCAAAGCGCATGTGTTGGTAGATCTCTTAAAAAGCTTTGCCATCGTCAGCGTTGCCCCTGCTGCTCTCTTGGTTGTGGTTGTTGTTGTTTTTACCATTTAAATAAGAAAAGCAAAGCTGTAACTCTTGTTACTTATCCTCTACTTGCTTTGGTGCTATTACATCACATATGTATGTATTTTTGTATGTTTATGAGTGCGAGTTTAACTGTGTATTGTGGGTAATGCGCAGCATGCGGTAAAATGCTTTCATTGAGAAAAACTTCATGCAGTTGTTGTTTTTATTGTCGGCAATGGTAAAATAAAAATATTACACGATACAAATGTATTTGTCTTTTGCATTTTTTTACCCTCCTCCATGTCCATATTTATACCGTAAACACAGATTACATGCATATTAGGAACCGACAATCGGCAAAGCATTGTTCATTTCTCCGCACTGAATTTTAGGGCTTCACAGCTCAGTGTTGCCCACTGTGCAGCAACTGGTAGTAGCATCTGCCACTCTTGAAGTTGTACCTCAGCCTCAAGGTTATTGCCAAGCTACTTGGGGAGTCATAAACAAATTTGCGCCACTGCTATATTGCATGTGGTCATTTGGAGAATTCTTAGCAGGAAATCAAATTTGCACGCCGCCTATCACTTCAATATCTTGCTGCATGTATTTCTAATTAAATTAATTCGTTAAAATATCTTTAATTTGGTGTTGAAAGTATTTCTTGGTTTGCAAGTTGGCATTGTTATTGTCTATTTAGGAAATTGCGGCTTACTTTGTCTGCCTAGCGAAGCAAATAAATCAAATCGTCTCGCGATCGGTGATATGTTCGAATGTAATGAGGCTACAATAACAAAATACAATCAGCGCCAACAGTAACACCAACACCAACAGCAACAATAAAAAATTAACAACAGCAGCTAGTGGCGTCGATTATGCAAATGCTTACTCCCCGCGTTTTAGCCTACCTTTTTGTGGGTAGGCTTTGTTTGTTGATCAGTTCATTGATACCCTCACTGACTGAATTAATATTTTTAAAAATCAAACTTAATATTCTTATAAATAAACTTTCTATACACTTAATAAAATGGCAAATTGTAAAAGGCCAAACTAACGATTGTTATTATGAGACAGGGTCTTTTTAATTTACTTCCACACATTGCACATCCCGTTGTCCTATTTGTACTAAAAAGTGGTTCACAAAAGTTGTACTATTATCTAAAAATGTATTTTTTTTTAAATGTGTCAAAGATTATCTTCAAGTTTCTGCAATAAATGTATTTGGTGTCCCAATGTATTCGCTAAATTGCGATCTGCAACGATCGATAGAGAGGGTATGAACATTTCGCTATATAAGCCTTAATAAAGTTTTATTTTCTTGATTTGTAATTTTCTGCTTTGCTATAATTTCGTGCTGTGCGTCGATATTTAATGCATAATCGGGAATTATGATTACCACTCTTGCATGTTGTACATACTTACATATTTAATAATAATAAGCACATACTTTTATATTATTGCACTTGTTAATGCATTTGCCGTTACTCAATTTAGCACCACGATCGTACTATTTACCAATTGATTAGTATTAGTAATAATGCTATCTCTTTCCCTCTGATTCAGTATAAACGTTATGACTGTTGTGCGATTGTATTAAATTGTTTTTATTTATTTATTTGCGGCAGTGAAATTCATGAAAAATGTACGCATTTCCTATTTGGTAAAGTGATAATTTATTACAACTACAATTTGGTTCAATTCTATCCATTTAGTAATAATAATGTTGATCAGAATTGTATTCTTACTTAATTTTAGTTATGCTTTATCTACAAAAATTTAAAAGTTACGTCTCAACGCAAAATGATTAAATTATTTTCACGCTCGACTGTACTTCCTATGTTGAAATTAAATAAAACTTACATAAATCATAATTGGTATCAGTACATTTGACCAAATTACAAATTGCCCAGTGGGACATACATGTGGTCGGTCACCTCAACTCAACTCCACTCTCAGTCTTTGTCAACCACAGTCTAATCGAAAGCTATCGATTGCGACGTAAGCGGTGGCAGTTGCATGTCGTCCATGAATGTGGTTGCAGCCGTTTTCTCTGTCTGCAGAGTGGAATCAACGCTACCGCTGGGTGCATCCTCATCCTCAAACATAGCGCTGTCGAGGCTTTTGTTGAGGCGGTCATGGAACTCAGTCATTGAGATCTTTTTAAGTGCAAAGCGTTTGCCAAAGGTTTTCTTCACCTTCAAGCGGCGCTTCTTTATCAGATTCTTATTCTTACTTAGACCATCGTTGAACGATATGGCGCGTCGCATTTTACGGGAACCAAACTTCACCAAGCGCACCTGACTTGTGATGGCACATTCCTCACTGTCGTCTTCGGCATCAGCCGCATTCTCATCGCTTGGCTCCTCGAATATGGTTTCCAGATTAGACGGCGTGAACTTCTTCATGCGCTTGCTGGTGTAGATTTTCTCGATGCTTTTGAGCGTCTGTTCGTTGGTGTGGAGCTCTCTACGTTTCTTTTTGCCGGTCTTCATGATAGCGCTGCACACGCGATTGAAGTTGTCTTTGGAAACGCGAGCAGGCATGCGACGCCGCGAGACTCCACCGCGATGGCCATAACTATGGCTGCTGCTGTCGCTTTCATCATTGCTCTCGCCACGGCTTAGCTGGGAATCTATTTCATCCGAATGGTCGGTGTCTGCACTTTCCGACTCCAACATATCGTCCAACATGGCAGACATAGGCTTCAGATTAAAGGAATTGTTGTTAGCCGCTGGAAATGTCAGGGTAGATCTGAAAAAATATTGTTTAGCTCTGCGATTTCTAAGACTTTCTCTGGCTTACCGATTTTCGGTCAAAACAACCTCCTTTGGTTGAAAACTTATTTTCGCAAAATTGTGAACAATGTTTTCCATTATTCACTGCTTGGCATTATGTTGTTCTTAACGATTTATTTATTCTTTATCCCTTTTGATTGTTATTTACACTTTTTCTTAAGAAATAAGAGGAAGAGCGAAATCACAAGCGCAAATGTAATTTAACATAACAGCGATAACTACATTAACATTGGTACAACTGCTTTGGAACTGCAGTTAAAATATAATGTAAAATTTGAATTTAACAGCAGCTTAAAGGAAGTGAAATATTTTCAATAGTATTATTCACTGCTTGGCATTATGTTGTTCTTAACGATTTATTTATTCTTTATCCCTTTTGATTGTTATTTACACTTTTTCTTAAGAAATAAGAGGAAGAGCGAAATCACAAGCGCAAATGTAATTTAACATAACAGCGATAACTACATTAACATTGGTACAACTGCTTTGGAACTGCAGTTAAAATATAATGTAAAATTTGAATTTAACAGCAGCTTAAAGGAAGTGAAATATTTTCAATAGTATTACTCCGGAAAGCTTAATGATGGTTTTATATTTTAAACAAAAATATAAAACGACATTTGTATACCTATGTTAAGAGATAGTAATGATAATAAGAATTATTTTTTCAACATTGGCTGGCAAGAGTGAAACTCTTATGGCACTGTAATTGTTAACAGTCTAAGTGTGTACACATAAAATGCATGTGATTTATGTGATTGAAAGAAATGTCAAATAGATGGCGCAATATAAACGTTACACTTAAACCAGATATTTTTAATCAGATCTGATTACAAGACATTGGTCTTTACCTTGCGCAAAATTAAGGTCGTATTGCAAAAGGATGACCATCCGACTATCAAGTTGCTCATCCTAAACTCTTTAGCTAGTATATACTAACCACATTTCGATACTTTCTGATCTGATTGGGCTTATCTGGGTTTTCCCCAATCCTCGCAGCAAATGTTGGATCAATCAACGCTTTTTTGATTTCCCCAGGTTTTAAATTTGAAATTTACACTTAAGACAAATATAATTTTAAACTTAAATTTTTAAACTCATTTTTTATACTCAAATTACATGTTGGCATAAAATGAATTAATTTCATGAATATCATTTGTAATTATTTTTAATTTGATTATCATAAGGGTTTGTTTTTATACTTTTGTAGCAGTCGACCCAAATAAAGTCGACTTTAAATAAAATAAAATAAAATAAAACCAAATATGTCTCTATATGCTTTTTGGACGAAATTAAATTGTTGTTGCGTATTTTAAATACATTTAATTAAAATATTTTTGGACTTTCATATTGTACCTGACTGATAGACAAACTTTAATTCTTTAGATAGATTATTGAGTGGGTGCAAATAAAACGTAAGAAAAAAAAAACAGAATAAGATAGGCTCCCAAAGGAAATGCTGGCTTATCTTTAAGAATTATTCTAGACACACCAATTGCCGATAAGAGCTTGCTATATAAGCCCTAAGTACAATAGGCTAACATCGAGTTGATCGTTAGACATGAAAGTGTTTGTTGTATTGGCTTTGGCGCTTGCCGCCGTCTCTGCGGAGATATTGGAACAAGAACACCCCAAGGACTTCACCAAGTCTTCTAAGATCGAGGGTCGCATTACCAATGGTTATCCAGCCTACGAGGGCAAGGCTCCCTACACCGTTGGCCTGAGCTTCAACAATGCCTGGTGGTGCGGTGGTTCCATCATTGCCCACGACTGGGTGTTGACCGCCGCTCACTGCACCAATAATGCCAACACTGTGACCATCTTCTACGGAGCCACCTGGCGCACCAATGCCCAGTTCACCCACACTGTCGGAAGCGGCAATTTCATCCAGAACCGCTACTGGCCCGAGCACAATGGCAACGATATCGCTTTGATCCGCACTCCCCATGTCGACTTCTGGCACATGGTCAACAAGGTTGAGCTGCCCAGCTTCAATGATCGTTACAACAAGTACGATGGCTGGTGGGCTGTTGCCTGCGGATGGGGTGGCACCTACGATGGCTCCCCTCTGCCCGATTGGCTGCAGTGCGTCGACTTGCAGATCATTAGCAATGGAAAATGCTCCCAGACCTATGGAAGTCTTCCCGATGGCATCATCTGCGTTGCCACTCCCGATGGCAAGTCCACCTGTGGCGGCGACTCCGGTGGCCCATTGGTGCTTCATGACAAGAACAAGCTTGTTGGTGTCACCTCCTTTGGCAGCAGCGCTGGTTGCCAATCTGGAGCTCCAGCTGGTTTCACCCGTGTCACCACTCATCTGGAATGGATTCGCGAACACACCGGCGTTTCCTACTAAACTTCCTTACAATTAATATATATATATATATACATATATGTGTTAACATTGTATTGTGAAATACACTAAATGAATTGCATAGTTGAATATTTTTATTTAAATTTTTACTTGGAAAAATATTTTAAAATTTCTAACTGCAATAACTTTGTTAATGTTTCCATGTGGAATTTCAATTTCTTCTTGACTGCACTAATAAATTCATTCTGCAACTAAATATTGTTTATTTTACTTACAGTTTTTCAAAAACTTCAAACTGTCATAACTTCACAATTAATCAACCCATTTTCAACTCAACCCAAGTTTATTTGAGCAAATTAAATTTTTTGGAAATTTTTTTGATTATAGTTTCTCCTCTTAAATGATTTGGCATCCTAATTTTGTTTATTTGGGCAATTTGAATTTTTTCGAAAATTTTCAATTTTTTGCATACCTACCCCTTGACATTTTTTCGAAATTTTATAATTCGCTTAACTTTGGCAAAACTCAACCGATTTCGATAAACGAAGTCGTTTTGATTATTGTTTCTCCTCTTTATTTATTTGGCATCCTCATTTTTTTTATTTAGGCAATTTAAATTTTTTCGAAAATTTTCAATTTTTTGCATACATACCCCTTGACATTTTTTCGAAATTTTCGAAATTTTATAATTTGCTTAACTTTGGCAAAACTCAACCGATTTCGATAAACGAAGTCGTTTTGATTATTGTTTCTCCTCTTTATTTATTTGGCATCCTCATTTTTTTTATTTAGGCAATTTAAATTTTTTCGAAAATTTTCAATTTTTTGCATACATACCCCTTGACATTTTTTCGAAATTTTCGAAATTTTATAATTCGCTTAACTTTGGCAAAACTCAACCGATTTCGATAAACGAAGTCGTTTTGATTATTGTTTCTCCTCTTAATTGATTTGGCATCCTAATTTTGTTTATTTGGGCAATTTGAATTTTTTCGAAATTTTTAAATTTTTTGCATACCTACCCCTTGACATTTTTTCGAAATTTTCGAAATTTTATAATTCGCTTAACTTTGGCAAAACTCAACCGATTTCGATAAACGAAGTCGTTTTGATTATAGTTTCTCCTTTTAAATGATTTGGCATCCTAATTTTGTTTATTTGGGCAATTTAATTTTTTTCGAAAATTTTCAATTTTTTGCATACCTACCCCTTGACATTTTTTCGAAATTTTATAATTCGCTTAACTTTGGCAAAACTCAACCGATTTCGATAAACGAAGTCGTTTTGATTATTGTTTCTCCTCTTTATTTATTTGGCATCCTCATTTTTTTTATTTAGGCAATTTAAATTTTTTCGAAAACTTGACATTTTTGAACCTCAACCGAACTCTCATAACTTCATAAATAATCTACCTATTTTCGTGCGGAATGTCAATTGAATCATTATTTGACCTATAAATTTTATACGCATCCAAATATTTGATTATTTACTGAATTAACATTTTTTTTATTTATGCTCATTTTCAAATTTAACATTTTTCAAAAGCTTCAAGCTTCCATAACTTGATCATAACCTCAACGATTTTAATACACAATTGCAAATGATTAAAGTTTGTATTTTAAATTGATTCTGTACTCAAAATTAGTTTCATTTTGGACTATAAATATTTGAAAAACTTTAAATTCTCAGTAAATATTTGAAACGTAGCTATTATCGACAAAAAATCATTTTGTTCTTGTTTGAATTTTAAGTGGAGTGTACACCAAATTTTTTTCATAAAGGAAATTAAAATTATAATAAATATGTTTAATATTATATATCACACATAAACCCTTGAGCTCTGTAAATAGTATACTTGTCCAATATCTGCATGGAGTGTACATGATTTGAATGATTTGATCAATTGAAGTGCTAAATCAAAAATTGCTGCTATCATGCCTACTTAAGCAACTTGTGCCTTCTGTCGATTATGAAGGCCCTTATCTTCCTTGTGCTTGGATAGATTAATACCCATTCGCAGTTAATGAGTACCTGACATCTGAAGAGGGGAGTGAGATATGATATAAAAATCGTATAAATTCGGGCATGCATCAATGAATGAACATCAATCGTTTGTCGAAAATGAAGGCATTCATAGTGTTCGCTTTGGCCATCGCAGCCGTCTCCGCGGAGGTACTTGACCAAGTCCACCCCAAGGATCTGCCAAAGTCTGCTAAGATCGAGGGTCGCATTACCAATGGTTATCCAGCCTACGAGGGCAAGGCTCCCTACACCGTTGGCCTGAGCTTCAACAATGCCTGGTGGTGCGGTGGTTCCATCATTGCCCACGACTGGGTGTTGACCGCCGCTCACTGCACCAATAATGCCAACACTGTGACCATCTACTACGGAGCCACCTGGCGCACCAATGCCCAGTTCACCCACACTGTCGGAAGCGGCAACATCATCCAGAACCGCTACTGGCCCGAGCACAATGGCAACGATATCGCTTTGATCCGCACTCCCCATGTCGACTTCTGGCACATGGTCAACAAGGTTGAGCTGCCCAGCTTCAATGATCGTTACAACATGTACGATGGCTGGTGGGCTGTTGCCTGCGGATGGGGTGGCACCTACGATGGCTCCCCTCTGCCCGATTGGCTGCAGTGCGTCGACTTGCAGATCATTAGCAACAACCAATGCTCTCAGACCTATGGACATCAACCCGATGGCATTCTCTGCGTTGCCACTCCCAATGGCAAGTCCACCTGCCAGGGTGACTCTGGTGGCCCATTGGTGCTTCATGACAAGAACAAGTTGGTTGGTGTTACCTCCTGGGTGTCTGGTGCTGGCTGCCAATCTGGCGCTCCATCTGGTTTCACTCGTGTCACCGTTCATCTGGATTGGATTCGCGAAAACACCGGCGTTGCTTACTACTAAGAAAGTTCTTTCGAGTTAATAAAATCAATATGCAAGCTTAATATTCTTGGTGTGTTTTACTATATAAAGATAAGCTCCATATATACATATGTAGGTCTAGACATCAGTATTGCCTTATCACGAACTGCACGCTATCAGCTGACGAAGTCTTTGATTTATCTGGACTACTGTTCAGTCTCCTTTTATGAATGAAATCGATTGGAGTGCGTAAACATTGATGTGATGTTGGTAGTAAATCCCCGACGGGTGCTATTAAAAATACCCTCAACGTAGTTAATGGTAATGCGATTAGATTGTAAACTCAAGTGAGTTGAACTCTCGAGTATCTCATCATTATGCTCTATAAGAAGCCTTACTGATGACACTATATATCTGCTTAGCTACTATGTCTTTATCAAGTTTAGCTTGGCATTTGTAGGCTAAAATCTCTAAAAGTTTTCATGAATGAATATCAGAGAAGAGCTGCGTCTAGTGCAATCAAAAAATACTCCAAGCAAAATCAAAATTTACCAAAAATGCTATAAATATCATTAGTTAATGAACAGCAGATTAGATTGTAAGCTCAAGTGAATGGAAATTTGAAGTACTTAATCATAAAATTTGATTAGATTAATGGAAGCAAGTAGATATGTTAATAAGAATAAAGCATAGGCTTATCACAAGCACTTAAGGGTTGCCTTAACTAACCGGGAGATCTTTTGGTTAGATATGATTGTATTTCTTTATTGAAATAAGAGTACTGCTCTCTTTTCAAGAGGTGGGAATATAAATAGCTCCATGTAGACATTACATTTGCACTTAGATTTGTCTTATTTATTACTTTATTTTCCATTTATAATTGCAGCTCATAAATTGAAACTAAGAGTCTTATTAATACTCAGTCTGGTCGATAAGTAAAGCGTCTAGCAGAGGATTTGTCCAGTGACACAAATTTGAAAATATTAATCAAGTCTGTAGACCATTTTAGTGATTAGGAAAAAGAATAGACGAATATATCACCCTGTAAAAAGGCTTTAGGCTAAATTGCGCAAAGAAGAAGACATTTCTACTTTAAAAGATAAAGTGAGTTCTTGAAATGAAACGAAAATAACGATGAATATGCATTAATATAAAGTTGCTTCTAAAGAAATCGAAGTTAGATTCCAATATGAAATAAATAATAATAAATATAAATATTGAATAATAAATATTACGGCAAAGAACCTTTCTCTAGCTTTATTCCATTCAAAGTGCTTATCAATGGGACCGGATGCGATTGTTACTGCTTGACATATTGCACAGTCCCCGATCAGGTGTATATAGGCCTAGACAGCATATTGAAATTGATGCAAATCAATGAGCGCTCGTATCATGAAATTGTAAATAAATCGTGTTATCTAAGCAAATAAATTAAAGTATTTACAAGTCTTAACAGTAAGTGCCACACGCTACTTTAAATGATTGCAAATGAATGTCAAGTAAGTGGTGTGAATGTGAGTGGGAGTAGAAGAAGAACGACATTAAACTATCGATAATTGTAGAAAAGTTTTAGCTGATTGAAGATTCTGCACTAAGTGTAATTACACATTTTATTACTTAAGCTTAAACTCAAATTGAAGTCTACTTTGAACCTAAATTAAATATTGAAGTGTTGGTGTAATTATAGAATTCTTTAATGATAAAGTAATAAATATTCTTTCTACTATATTTTTATATATATAAAATAAATTATTAAATTAATATATAAATGTTAGAAACATATTCGACTGTTTGATCAGTTTATCATTTGCTGCATTAGTTCTCTGAGATTATAAATGTTTTCTTAAGCATTATTTTTATAATACAACACAAACATATTTTTAACAAAAATAAACAATAAACTGGTTCAAAAATACAATCTAATACATATCTATAGTTACCGTTGTCTGATTAGAATAGATGATACTCTTTACCAGACATTTTACAGACTGAAGTGTTTACTAGCACCGAGAATTCAATATTGAATTGAACAACCTGGCAACTAACTTTATTCAAAAACGATTCACAGCGAACTTTCATTGGGTTCTTGAGTGTTCCATTCAAGTATTGATTGATCGGTACACAAGTACCTCGTTCCCTTTCTTTTTTGGTTTCTAATTATTCGTTTATCTGTATTCTGATTACCTCCGCAGTACTTTTATGTCTATTCTAAGCTACGCAATGCTTCGTCTTGCGGATCTTTAGCAACAACCAATATTCATAGAACTATGGACGGCAAATGCATATTCAAAGCTTTAAAGATAACTTTCCAAATTCTCTACACACATCGCCCATCTTATCCATACAATCTAGACTTGCTTCCGCTCTTCAAATCTTTTTTAAAATTAGCTTCTATTATCATAAATTTTCTACTATCGTATTCTAAAAACCTGTTTTATAGCGTGAATTATTTCTATATGATTTATGGCCCATTCACTTCTAGATAACTTAAAGAGCACGCTGAGATTGTCTTTGGTATGAAGGCGGCGCAATTTCAGTTAAGAGACGCAAAGCTTGAAGGTCTTCACTATCTTTGCTTTGACCATGGACTCAGCTGCTGCGATAATCAAAGACTAGAGTAGCTAGTCAGTGCATTTATTAATTTAAAAATGTTAAACAATTAACTATTACATATTTAAGAAATAAAAGACTCATAGATTATATTCATATGAAGTTTATTTGTATTGAAGTGAAATCTCAGTAGTAAGCAATGCCAGTGTGGTCACGGATCCAGTCCAAGTGGTAGGTGACACGCTGGAAGCCAGATGGATGTCCAGACTGGCAGCCGGCAGCAGACACCCAGTTGGTAACACCGATCAGTTTGCTGCCATCGTGGGTAACCAAAGGACCACCAGAGTCACCACCGCAGGTAGACTTGCCATCGGGAGTTCTCACGCAGATGATGTTGTCCGTAACAGTTGATGAGCCATAGGTCCGCTGGCACTCAGAGTTGTGTATGACCTGCAAGTCGACGCACTGCAACCAGTCGGGCAGCGGGGAACCATCATAGGTGCCTCCCCATCCGCAGGCAACAGTCCACCATTCATTGTAGTCATTGTAGCGATCATTGTAGCTGGGCAGATCCACCTTGTTGACCATGTGCCAGAAGTCCACATGGGGTATGCGGATCAAGGCGATGTCAGCAGAGTTATGGTTGATGAAATCATTGCGTCCAACCCAGTGGGTAAACTGGGCATTGGTGCGCCAGGTGGCACCGAAGTAGACGGTCACGGAATCGGCGTTTCCAGTGCAGTGCTCGGCAGTCAGAATCCAGTTGTGTCCAATGATGGAACCACCACACCACCAGCCACCACTGAAGCCCAGACCAACAGTGTAGGGAGCCTTACCCTCGTAGGCTGGATAGCCGTTGGTTATGCGTCCTTCGATCTTGTTGACCTTGGTTAGGTCCTTGTTGTGGACAACCTCCTCGTATGCCGAGGCAGTGGCAACAGCCAAAGCCAAAAATGTTATGAACACCTTCATGTTGTAGACAATTTGTGATTCCCTGAGTTGTGGACAGATCTTTTATAGTTGTGCCTGTTGTAAGAACTCGCGAATACATAAGGCTTATCGCAGAGTTGGAAGACTCATAAATTTGCCTGACTTCAATAAAACTCTCAGAGATTAGTGTGCTTCATTTCTTATCTGAGCCTTTTATTTATATTTCCTTTATAAATATATATATATATATATAGTTTTTATATACGAGTTCGCTTTAATAAAAGTTTAATTATCTACATATTATTGATTTAGAAGTTGTTTATGTTGTGCGGCTAAAACTGAATGCTTTTGAAATGGGCTTAGACATACCTTAAAGCAAGCGAGAGTGCTTAAGTCGATAGTTTTCACTCTGGATACTATCGATATTTCATGAAAAGCTTATATCGTTAATGAATTATTTAAATATTTTGGCATGTTTACGCGGTTTCTTAATATCATATCATATCTTTTTCAATATTATAAAAAAATTTTCAGAATATAAAAATGAGTTAAAAAATATTTGAATTTTGTCAAAATTGCAATTGAAAGGTTTTCTTAATAAGTTACAAAGGTGGAGTAAGTAATCTTAATTGTATTTGCTTTTAAAAGACAACATTTAATTGCCAATATTGGTATACATAACTATCAATTAGCCCACACGCGTTGTTTGATTATTATCAACAATATTTTCTATATAAAAATTGTCGCAGAATATTTACAATGTGCTTTTTGTTCGATAATGCGAATTCAACTACAGCCAAAGCATATAAATGCGTGTTAGCCAATTGCCTGAGTTAAGTTGGTCTAGAAACATGAAACTCTTCATAGCTGTGTTGGCTTTAGCCCTGAGTGTCGCTGTAGCGGCACCTCCAGAGTCCATTGCTCATCCAAAGGATCTGCCGCAGATCAGCAGGGTTGAGGGACGTATTACCAATGGATATCCTGCCTACGAAGGAAAAGCGCCTTATACTGTTGGTCTGAGTTTGGTTAGGAATGGCGGCTACTCTTGGTGCGGAGGCTCCATCATTGGACACACCTGGGTTATCACAGCGGAGCATTGCACCAGAAATGTTGACTATATAACTGTTCATTTCGGTGCCACCTGGCGCACTGATCCCCAGTTTACCCATTGGGTTGGACCCAATGACATCATCAACCATAACTCTGATGACATCGCCTTGATCCGCATTCCTCATGTGGACTTCTGGCACATGGTCAACAAGGTTGAGTTGCCCAGCTTCAATGAACGCTACAATGATTACAATAATTGGTGGTCCGTCGCCTGCGGTTGGGGGAAGACATCTGATGGGAGTGGATTGCCCGACTGGATGCAGTGCGTTGACTTACAGGTCATGTCCAACGCTGAATGTTCTGGTATTTACGGTTCAAATACTGTGGGGGATAACATCGTCTGTGTGAGAACTCCTGAGGGCAAGTCGACCTGCAGTGGCGACTCTGGCGGTCCCTTGGTGACCCACGATGGCAAGAAACTGATCGGTGTTACCAACTGGGTACCTGCTGCCGGCTGCCAGACTGGACTTCCATCTGGCTTCCAGCGTATCACCTATCACTTGGACTGGATTCGCGATCACACTGGCATTGCCTATTACTAAGATACAAATTGTGTTCTGTTCATAAATAATAAAAAGAAGTTTCTTTAACTTGTTCTAAATAATATCTGCAAAATGATTCTTCTTGGTTCTCTTCCACTTAATCTTTAATTCCACTTATTATACAAATGAGGCAGGGCAAGCAAGCTTAATGAAATTCGCTGACATGTATTGTAAGAGTTGCTGGACCTGATTGCTCAGCTTGAATTGCGTTCGATTTGAGAAAATACCTTTAAAGACAGGACAGATGAACAGAGTTGAAATTGCACCAATTTAATATACCCTTTGAAGCATTTTTGTGGTTACAGGGTACTCAACGAAGCAGAGCTGGGTCAAAGAGATAAGGATGAAGTAAAGTGTAATGTTTTCATTCATTTCTTGTCATGTTATATGCAAAGCTGAAGAGGCCCTTAGCGAGTTGTTATCATTAACTTTTTCTTATTGATAAAAACACATATTTATGATCCATTGGCATAATTATTTATAGATTGATAGAGCAGGATATCTGAATTTCAGGACAAACTAAGTAACACATTAAGGAAATCATTTCCCAATCAACTATATATGAATTGAGTTGAATGATCCATGAATTAGCTTAATGAGAAAATAAAGTTAACTATATATCATCGATCAGCTAAATTGATATAAGTTAATATATCTACAAGTGTATTCAAAAGGGACCCACTGGAAACAGCTATACTTTCTCAATGGCTAATAAAATTAGTACAGAGTCCAATCTAATATTTACAATCGAACTTGAAATTTGAAAAGTGAAGACAAATAAATCATTCACATTTGAAGATAATGCGATTAGAATGCTCTCTTGTTTGGCTATAAATATCATTGATTTTGCTAAATTGGCACAAGTTGCAACTGTAACATGAAGGTATTCATAACAATTTTGGTTTTGGCTGTAGCCGTTGCCTCAGCAGCTCCTTCGGCGGGCATTGCCTTTCCCAAGGATCTGGCGAAATCCGATAAGATTGAGGGTCGCATCACCAACGGTTATCCAGCCTACGAGGGTAAGGCACCCTACACCGTTGGCTTGGGATTCAACGGCAACGGTGGCGGCTGGTGGTGCGGTGGTTCCATCATTGGACACAACTGGGTTCTCACTGCCGAGCATTGTTCCGGCAGCGCTGAGTCTGTGACCGTCTACTTCGGTGCCTCCTGGCGCACCAATGCCCAGTTTACCCACTGGGTTGGACGCAATGATTTCATCAACCATAACTCTGCTGACATCGCCTTGATCCGCATACCCCATGTGGACTTCTGGCACTTGGTTAACAAGGTGGAACTTCCCAGCTACAATGATCGCTACAATGACTACAATGAGTGGTGGGCCGTTGCCTGCGGATGGGGAGGCACCTATGATGGTTCCCCGCTGCCCGACTGGTTGCAGTGTGTCGACTTGCAGATCATTCATAACTCAGAATGCCAGCGATACTATGGTACGGATCTGATTCAAGACAAAATCATCTGTGTGCGCGTTACCGATGGCAAGTCCACCTGCTCTGGTGATTCTGGTGGTCCACTGGTTACACACGACGGCAACAAACTGGTTGGTGTTACCAACTTTGTGCCTTCTGCGGGTTGCCAATCTGGTGGTCCATCTGGGTTCCAGCGTGTCACCTATCACTTGGACTGGATTCGCGATCACACTGGCATTGCTTACTACTAAGCTTGATTGTAAATAAATTAGCAACTAAAAGTATGCAACACTTGAATGACAAGCAGTTAACAATGTCGCTTAAAAGTATGCAACACTTTTTGTGAGTTTCAGCAATAACTTTCAGTATAGAAGTCCTTGTACTCATTTAGTTTTTGATTGCTGTTTATTTAGAGTTTGAACTTCGTTGAAAGTGGATTTAGAATTAAACGCCGGAGATGGATCGGATCCAGCTCAAGTAGCTGGTCACACGGGTGAAGCCAGATGGAATACCAGATTGGCAACCACTGCTGGACACGAATGAGGTCACACCAACCAGTAGTTTTGAGTCACTCAGGACCAATGGGCCACCAGAGTCACCCTGGCAAGTGGACTGCTTGTTGGGGGTGGCAATGCAGAGTACATTGGGGCCGGCGACGGCACTGCCGTAGTGGCTCTGGCAGGCAGCAACGGTGATAATGTCGAAGGTCTGGTACTGCAGATTGTTGGTAACACCGCCAGCTGCGTCGGATGTCTTGCCCCAGCCGGAGGCGATAGCTCTCTGGCCAGCGTAGGTGGAGTAGCTGCTGGAAACTGCGGGCAACTGGACCCTGTTGATATAGCTGGTGAAGGTCACAGCCGATGTCTGAATCAATGAGATATCGTTAGCCAGTGTGTTTGGGTTGTAGTTGGCATGCTGCCTGAAGTTGCCACTGCCAATAGTCAGAGAGAGCCTGGCGTTGGTGCGCACGGTTGAGCCAAAGCCAGCGGTCACGGAGGAAGCACTGCACAGAAAGCATGTCCATTAATTTCATAAGAACCATCAATGTGGCTTAGCTACTTACCCGCTGGTGCAGTGAGCTGCTGTCAATACCCAATAGTTGGAGATGAGGGAACCACCGCAAAACCAGCCGCCTTTGGAGCTGGAGAAGCTAAGTGCCACCTGGTAGGGGAACTGACCCTCATAGGCACTGTTACCGTTGGTAATGCGACCCTCAATCGGTGACACTGCAGGCAAGTCACGAGGATGAATTGGGGTTTCCTGTGGCATAACGCCAGCGGAGACGGAGGCAATAGCCAGAGCCAGAACTACGAACACTTTCATGTTGATCGTTTGCCGTTTAACGAATGATTTTCCACTGACCATTGTTGCTTTATATATGCTGCCCAAATGGGTCTAATCAGTTGCCAAATTCTCATTTCATTGTAGTAGTCTCTGCCTTCGACTTTATTTGTGTTAGTAGACCGTAACGTGCGGGGTAAATTCAATTATAGAACTGCGATTATTGTTCTTAAGATCGTACAGATAACGCTTCAAAAGTCAACGTTTAAATGGTCATGCAACATTTATCTGATAAGATGCGATCAGACAGTTGAAAGAGCTTATTCATTTTAGAAACTGTAAGGATAACCTTACCAAAGTTGTAAAGGTCGTGTAACTAACATCTTGATATATAGATTCATTAACAATATTTATGTTTATAATTCGCTATTCAAGTTTCATATGAAATACCTCTTTGATTTGCTTATCATCTGGCCGAGCTTTCTGCAGATACGGTGTATTTATTCTTAAGTCTTTAGTCGAATTGATAACAAATAGAAAATTATATAAATAAAATAAACACAAAATGCTTGATAAAAACGAAAGACGTCACATTTATTTTCTCTTCTGTGTAATATTTACTTATATATATTTATAAAATATTGAAAACTTAAATAGCTCCACTAAAATATTAGTCAAAATAATCTTCTGAAAAATGTAGAACTTATTATTATATTACAAGTTTTTTTGTGTAATAATGTTATTGCAAAGTTAAGTTATATATGTTTTAAACAAATTCAAAGCATACTTTTTGGATTTAATTGGATACAATTTCAATTAAACTTTATGGCGTGATCAAATTAATTCGTAGAATACTTTTTTGGGTTAGACTTTTAATTAAGATTATTTTTGCTTTGGCAGATTTATTATAGAGATATAAGAGTGCTTATAGATTAATTCATTAATATGTTAAATTGATTATTATTTTATTTGGAGTGCTGACTTCTGTATACAAAACTGGAGTCAGCATGTTTAAGCCATGGCTAATTTTAATTGATTAATAAATGCATTATAAATTAGAATATTTACTTCTTTTAGATAGATTTAATGACTATCAATATTAATTGAATATCAAACCAATTAACTAAGTAAAATATCGTAAATAGAGTAGAACTTCTGTAGATCGAATTAACTAATTTTCTCTAAATGTTAAGATGATATTTTATAATAATAATAATTTATTCAAATATTTAAAAAGCAAGCTTAGTTAAGTTTTTGTATTAAGCAGTTTATTTATCGAGTTTAAGTTGAAGAAATTCGTTGAAAATGCACTTAGCGGGAAACGCCAGACTTCTCCTTGATCCAATCCAAGTAGCTGGTCACACGGGTGAAGCCAGCAGCGGCACCAGCCTCGCAGCCAGAACCGGACACGAACGAGGTAACACCAACCAGATCGCCATTGCTGACCAGAGCCAATGGGCCACCGGAGTCACCGTTGCAGGTGGAGATCTTGCCGGGGGTGGCAATGCAGATGACATTCTTGGTTGCGATCAATGAGCCGTAGGTCTTCTGGCATATGGCAACGGATACAATGTCGAAGGTTTCGTATTGCAGAGTGCTGGCAACACCGGAAGCTGAGTCGGAGGTCTTGCCCCAGCCGGAAGCGATGGCCTTCTGTCCGTCGTAGGTGGAGTAGCTGCTGGAAATGGCGGGCAGTGCAATCCTGTTGATGTCAGCGCTGAAGCTCACAGCGGGCATCTTGATCAAGGAGATGTCGTTTCTCAGCACAACGGAGTTGTAGCTGGCGTGCTGGATGAAGTTGGAGCTGGGCACCTTGTGGGTGAGCTTGGCGTTGGTGCGCTGAACGGCGCCTAGGTAAATGGTTGCATCAGAGGCACTGGAAACCACATAAGATGAGAGGAGGAAATCTTGATGGAAAGATGGCATTGCTTACCCGTCGGTACAGTGGGCAGCAGTCAGCACCCACTCACTGGAAATGATTGAGCCACCGCACCACCAGCTGCCGCCGGAGCTGCCAAAGCTGAGTCCCACCTGGTAGGGGAACTGACCAGCGACGGCGCTCTTGCCATAGGTGATGCGTCCCTGAATCGAGGACACCACAGGCAAGTCACGAGGGTGAATTGGATTACCCTGTGGCATAACGCCGGCGGAGACGGAGGCAATAGCCAGAGCCAAAACTACGAGCACTTTCATGTTGATCGTTCTAGGAATAACGAATGATTTCCCAATAACCACTTCTGCATTTTATATACTATGTCTTATCAGCAGCCAATAGCGCATTGGTTATCAGTTAAAGCTTTTGTTTTCCAAGCACCACAGATCCCTTTCGTCTACTCTCCTTCCGGCTCTTGAGTGCAGCCGGCCACCCAATGATATTAGTTGACCAAAACAAGCTCCATATCTGCCACAGCTCTTGAGATAAGCTTGCAAATCAGTGCTCTTAAGAACTGAGCGTGCCGCAGATTTGGCAACGAAGACACTTGACTGATACGAGCTGATTGATATTTATGACGGCAATTGATTAGACGCTTTCTGTCAGACCGATGAACCAGTTTGTGGTAGGTTGTCCAGCAATAGTCTGGTGAGTTTACCTAATGCTGAGGGTGTCATTGCTATGTTATGGAAAATGCTACGCAGGAGAGGAAGAGATCAGTGGAACACCTACTAAATTATAGTTATAATTAAATTATAATTAATTAATTATAATATACAAACACAAATGATGCTTATCACTTATTTATTTATATTAATAATTAAATGTTAAATAATTATTTAATAAAACCAATTAGTTTATACTTTTAAATAACTATATATATATTTATCTAAATATATATATATATCTATAGCACTTTTTCTTATTAACTTTTACAAACAAATCCCGTAGCGTTATTGTCCATATTAATATCAGCATTTCAGTGGAAATTCGTATCAGAATTGATAAACAGAACAACATCTGAATATTAAAACCAATTGGATATTGTTATCTGTGTTGAACTTTAGCTATGTGCAGATATGTTATTTATAGCTGGAATTTTGCAATTCATGTGCTTGGGAAATCAGCTTGAAAATTGATAAATAAATGCTCCGAAAAAGAAAACAGTAAATAAATCAAACAAATAAATACGAAGATCGAATGAACTCATATATTTGATTAGAAGAAATGCGCCGTAATGATAATTGATTGTGTTCATTGCTATCGCTGGAGTACTTTGCCTAAATTTTATGTTTACTCTTGGGCTGAGTCAAGTGCTGGATTTTCCCAGCGATTAGCCAAATCATGGACTTGAGGACTTGTATAACGCATACGCAGTGTTTTCGCAAATGTTGTCGGGTCATTCCATAAAAGTAGACGCCTGGGCGCTGGTCAGTTGAATCTGGAAAATTGAAATCAAATCACTTTACGTGCTGGGCATGCAAACAAATCAACTGGGGCACAAGGACGACATATCTTAAGACAGTTGGCCACAAGCTGGGAAGCTGCAACATTAGCACATAAAAACAATTCATTGCCAGCGATGCTGACACATGTAGTTATGGAACAGAGTCGTCTGTCTGGGTCATAAATGCCGAGCACAATGTCCTGTGTGCGTGAGCTGCCTAAATTCAAATAGTTTTTGGCCAAAAGCATTGCGTGACACTTTAGGCCAGATTGACTTTAAGCTCTCGCAGCTTGGCTTATTAAACTACTTATTAAGATGAGGGGTGCTCTAGTGGTCTGTTTACATTCGTCTCTTACACTTTCCACTGATTGCAATGAAGTGCTGCGCTTTTTGTTTGTCAGTTGCTCAGACTCTTTTCATTTCTCTCTCAGTTTGTAAGACAAAAGAAATTAATTTGCCTTCATTATTGCAGCTTTAAGTGGAGGCATCAACTCAGACAGGCCGCACATCCATTTCGTAGTACTCGTAGCACTTTAAATTGCCAGGCAGCATTTTCTATATTACGTATACGTAATGCGCTTACAGCTCATTCAGTCACACGCACATACACGCTTATTAGACGCATATCCTGCAGCCATAGAGGTCCTAACAACAATGTCCAGTCCATGCTCAAGTATCCTTGCCTGCTATGTCCGCGCTCAAGTTGATATATATACATATATCTGTGTGTAAGGCATTCGAAGTGTCCCCCAGCAGCGAGCTCCTTTGACGACGACAAACAAGATTGCAGCAATAAAATTTCGACAAGTGAACAACAAATGATAAACGAAGCAGCACACGATAAAAACCAGTCCGAGATAGAGCGAGAGTAGGATGGCAAGTCAAAGGCGCACTCGAAATGCTGCTGGCTGGTCTAAGGACCAAGGACTTACTGCCAAGGAGGCGGTCAGCCCGTCCTCGAAGGCAACCTAATGTGAGCCGCATCGATTACGCTCTCCGGACACAACATTCCACTCGTGCTGTAGATGTTTTTGGCTGCTTTTTCATTACATTTATTTGCTTTGGCCCATTGTTGTTGGCAAATAGAAAACTTTGCACAGTTGCGTTAAATTGTCATCGTGAAATGGCCTCTCTCCTGTCGCCTCCCTCCTGTCGCCTGTCGCCTGTCGCCTATCGCCCGTCGTCTGTAGTATGTCGCCTGCCTGTGGTCAGCAGACGAGCTCAGAGTTCCGAGATCCGAGCTGCGAGCTGCGAGCTGCTTGCTTGTTGACCAGAATTAATGACAACTGTCTGGCACAGCTGACCTGTCCGGCATTCCTTGATGACTTATCACATTGCCACTTGAATAGCTAGTTCCATTTCCGGCTATAATTCAAAATTGTGAGACGCCTTCTCGCTTGTCAACGGCAGCCGTCTCATTAATCATTACAACGGGTCGTATGAGTAATGCATTTATCAATGTTCCTTCGGCTGATGCTGATGCTGATGCTCGAGATGTTGCCGCTGCTTTCAGGTTGTGCTACACCAAACAGATTGCAGCTTGCCTCAAGATGCTGAAGCAAATGCATTTTTAAAACTTTTCAACAGCAATTTGTTGTCGCACATGATTTACGCACACACTCAAAAACACACACACACACACACACGCACACACATGTAACTACTTACACATACTGTGCCACATCTATTTATGTATGTCTCCAGCATAGAGTTAAGCCTTATGCCATGCACTTGCCACTTAGTTGTGCTGCAAGTACTGGTCAAAGTTTGCCTCGCAATTTTCAACTCGCTTTTTAATGCGTTCCGTATTGAAAAAGTTTTATTGGCACAGCTGCTTGCTGGACTTGCAGCGAATACCTGAGCGCAATTTTCATTAGCTCAACTTGTGCATGTGATCTACTTGAACATCCATCTATTCTGATTAAGCTCTAATGTCAGAGTGGAAGGGCAGTCTCGTTGTTTCTCAATCAAATTGCAGATACATTGGGGTATGTTTATGCCTTTTACAAATATTTGTAATTCATTTAAAATATTCTAGTAAATATGGAATATGTTTAGATAGATTTAAAAATAAAGCAATAGTTTGATTTAATTGAAATATCTATATTTATATATTTGTTTTAAGAGAAATATACTTTATGTCTAGATATTTTTAAACATGCTACAAATATTCTAAATTAATAGAGAAATATATGGAATAAAAAACAAATATACAGATACAAGAATTATTGAAGAAGAATTTCTCCATTTCGATTTAATATCTTCAAGCTAAGGACTCTTTTGCTTCTCTCACTGCCGACTGTGGCATATTACACATACATCCCGGCAGGCAGTTGCTGGTTTTGGCTCTGAATAACTGCCTGTATCATTTTCTTTTGCTTTTTTGACACAAATCCGACGACACAGAGAACAAACACAAGTGGCTGGCATTAAATTTTATGCGACGGGATCAAACTATGTAATATTGCACATAGATATCAATGCCGCCTTGGCAAAGCGACTGTCAGCCAAATATTTGAGCTTCCTTTTGTTGCTGTTGTTGTTTGCTATCAATAAGCAAATAGCTGGAACGCTGACTTTTTGCATATGAAAAAGTCTTTTGAATAAATGTAAATATAAATATAAATAAAAATAAAAATATAAATATACATATATATTGATATATAGATATATTTATTCTGGGCACACAAAACAAATCCTTTTCGATAGGTTGCTTGCCATTCGACTGTCGCTTTTTATTGTGCTGTAGGTTTCCATACATTTCTGGTTGTTTTCCATTTTGTCTAGTCGACAATTGGATTTGGCAGCGCCTTGGCATGTCTATGCGAAATTGAGGGATTTACTCGCATCGATTGCCAGGAATAGCGAGACAAATACGTGTCCCAGTCTCGAGGCACAGCTCAGCTTATTGGCGCATGCAAAATGATTGCCACTGGGCGTATCGATATCTCGCTTACAGATTTCCCAATTCCCCTTGTTTTCCCTTCCTGCCCACCCTGCACCACTGCCTCCCTGCTGGCTGAGAGTATCTAAAATTGCAGGTTTTCTACTGTCTGGGCTTTTGTTAATATTAAATATTATCAAACAGCAGCTTAATGCAAGTCTCTCTCTCTCTCTCTCTCTATCTCTTTCGCAGTTTTCATTATGCGAATATGAAAAGTAAAGCCTTTGTTACAACTTTATTATGTATATTTTAAAAAATATATTACTACCGCATGAGAGGCTCTGCTGCACTCGTAACATGAAATATAACTACTCATCAAATTTTAGCATGCAAATATATTTATATATATATATATATATTTATATATATATTATTCTTGACTCATTTTGTGTTGTTGTTGGGTAGGAAAATGCTTTATGGCTTATGAACATTTTGTTTGCCAATATTTTGCTTGTTTTCTTGCTGTCCTCGTGTCGTGCTTTTGTTGTAATTTCGGTTTATTGTTTTCTATATATTTTTCTGCTTGAACGCACTAAAAGCTACTCGAATGCCAGTCAGCCAAACCGTCGGGTATCCACCTGCTTGCCACCCACCCCTCTACATGTTACCCCCCATCCACTTTAACAACTCTACTGCAGCCACTTCTCTTCCTCAACATGGCATTTGTTTGCTTTATGTCTTTATTTTTGTGCCCTGTCAAAGGGGGGTGGGGAGGAGCTGTGTGAGGAACATGTAGTATTATTTTTTCCCTCTGCTGAGCGATGACTGCCATTCGACTGGGTAATGGTATTGCCTGTGTGTAACTACGAGTGTGTGTGTGTGTGTGTTTGTCTTCTACTTGATACGCTCTCTTGGCAGCAGCAACTTTTTAATACTTAAAACAAAAATGTTTCAATTATTTTGTTCAAGTTTTGCCAAGTTATCAATATATATATTTGAATTGTACGTATAAATCTTTATATATATGATTTTACTTTATTATATATTCCTGCGTCTGAGCACTTAAGCCATTAGCTTTTGCTGTCAATCAATTGTCACTCGTTGGGCAACAAAAGAAAAACAAAAACACGAAATACAGAAACAAAGGAAACAGAGCATGACGAGACATTTTGAAGGAATGAAATAAAAAAGAATATCAAGAATGAAACGGAAGTAAAAACAACAAAATCTTCAGGAAGCTGAATGAGTTTGGCAATTGTTTGACATATTAGGCTAACAAATGCTCTATGGCTGACTGAAGAAGCTGTAGAAGAAGTTCCTTATATTTACTCGACTATGTTTTAATATTTAATAACATTTTACATCATTGGTCTGAGTCTCTTCTGAGCTCTACTTGTGATTCACGCACTGTCGCCTTTTGTAACTCAGTAATTCTACTGTGTAAAGCTGTTGGGTATAATGAGTATACCCTATATGAACGCCAAGGTATTGCCACTCAATCGGCAATAGCACAGTACCAAAAAAGGAGAAAAAATATATATATAAGTATAGAAACTGAAGCGAAGCAAACCAACAACAAATGTCTTTGTCTTTGTGTGAACTGTTGGGGAAAAAGCGGCGAACTTTGCCGTCAAGTCATTGTTGTGGAAGCTGAAGTGGTTGGGCATGGACATGGGTGTAAAGTGACTAAGAGGAGAGGAGAGGAGAGGAGAGGATTGGAGATGAGAGGCAGCCAGGCAGCCAGGATCTGTCTGTCAGGCCAGCAGGCAGCTGCTTCAACGTTGTTGCCGCAGACAAGTCAAGCCAAAGTGTTGTTTGGATTTCATTATACAATTATCTTGTTACCAGAAATAATGGTGTCGGGCCGGGCAACATGCCAAAAACATTCAATGAGCCTCTGAATGTGTGTGTGTGTGTGTGTGTGTTTGTGGGTGTCAGTTAGTTCTCAACTCACTTACACACATGTGTGCATATGCATGTGTGTGTGTGTGTGTGTGTGTGGCAGCCGGAAACTGTGCGCGTTGGCAAAGGCAGGAAGTCATTAGCCAAAAAAATGGAAAAAGGAGAGAAAAGAAGAAACGCTCTGCAACGGGGTAAAGTCGGAATAATGCGATAAATAAATGAAAATGTTTGAGTTAAATGAATTAAGTGTGCGATACCCTAAGCATATGTGTGTGTGTGTGCTTGTGTGTGAGTGCTTGTGTGTGTGTGTGTGTGTGTCAGCAGGCTGAGGACTTTGTTAGAAACACTTTCTGTGTCGGCTGTCAGCGCAAGTGACAGCCCGTTGAATATACATAGAACTTGAGGGTAAGTGCTCTTGGCTAACTCTCTCCCATTCTCTCTCTCTCTCTCTCTCTCGCTGTCTCTACTTTTCTTTCTTTCTCGTAATTATGTGGTAGCTAATTATCCAAGCATCACTCACAGTGTCACAAGCAAAAAGTCATGGCTGTGACTTTTGTGAGTTAACCAAAACTACAAACTTGGTCAACTATATATTTCGCCTCATCATGGTGCTTGATTTATAATCCTCGAGTTGCTTTACAGATAAGACGGCTGTCTGCCTAAAGTTGCCACTCACGCTGCCTCAATATCATTATCATAATCATTATGGTTGGGCGATGTGTTCAAACTCACAAATCGGGTTGGTCAGTGGCCAGTGGCCTGGCTCAAAGGGGACGACAGCAAAGCCACTGAACCACAATTTCTTTCTTTGTTTCAAATTCAAATCAATTTCTGTCTTCTTTACTTCATATTTAAGCGCCCCTTTTGCCTACGCGCCCATGTTGCCAATTAGCAATGCTCACTTGTAACTTTGTGCGTGTGTGTGTGTGTGTGTGTGTGTGTGTGTAATGTGCTGTCCTTGCAACTTTCATCTCACTTCAGCTCATATGCCATGATAGCCTGATTTCTTTTTTTTTTTTGTGTCTGTTTCAACTTAATTAATTATGTAGCCGACTAGTTGCCCATCCAAAAATCGTTAATTAACTTGATTGCTTTGAATTGACTGCGATTTGTTAGCAGAGCATTGCATTGACTCTTCAGTCAGAAAGTTCTCACCCACACAAACACAAACACACACACACACACACACACACATGTGGGAGAGAGGCTGGAGCTCGTATAATTGATGAGCTGCCTTTTTGTTAATTGATTTTGGTGTGCGGCAACAACTTTATATATATATTGCAACCAAATTGGTTTTATTAGCTGCCAAGCGACTATCTAAATAATTGATTGGTCACAACATTTGAGACATTTTTGGGTCAATCTGCTGACTCGGTATCCGTTTTGCTCCCACAGGTGACAATGGCATATGCATAACATAATATGCAGAAGGTAAAGCAAAATCTGCCATAGAAGAGCAAAACACTGACCCAATAAACCACAAGCCACAAAGTGTCATGAGAAATGTCGAAATGAAGTTGTTCAATGATGCGAGCCAAGTTCTGTGGGCCAAGAAAGCCAGAAGCCAAAAGAAGCATATGCAATTCAATCAGAAAACTGTAAACTACGAAAATGCGAAACTGGGAAACTGGGAAATTTGCAATTGCAAGTGAACTTGTGACTGGCCAAAGTGGAATTTGAATAAGAAAAAACTTTTGCAATAAACGCTCGCAGCCAATGCGGCGTATGAGTAACCAATTTGGAGTGAGAGTCACGCCAAGTTGCCTGCTTTGACATTTTAACTAACTTTCCACACACACTCCCCACACACACACACACACACACACACACGGCAGAGAGTGCTCTGGCGTATAGACACTAAAAAAAGAAGAAACTCTGCTGTGCAAATAGTCGCATTGTAACTTTTTGGATATGTGTGCGATATTTTGTCATATCTAAGCCACAAAATACGAGTGCAACTTTTTGCTGCTGTCATAAATTTGCGCAATGCAAACATTTATCAGCTTGGCCGGACCCGCACTCAGTTAGCAGCACTCTGCATTTTGATATTTAAAGTTATTACACTCGCAGAAATTAACCACATATTGTGTTAACAAATTCAGTCTCAGCAAATGACTTTTAATTTGAAATCTATCAACAATTTGATTATTTCAAGAAATTTAGAAATTCTCGAAATGTATTTTCGATGTTTCTCTTTTCTTGATTGAAAATCATGATTGACTGACAGTCTGTCAAAGAAAAGAAAAGCATGTCAAACTCTCTTTTCTGATTGAATACTAAAACCGTTTTGTTCAGAGATTATTTGCCAAATTCTTGACTTCTTTTTGATTGTTATGATTGACTGATTGACTGACAAACCATAAGCTGTATGCTTGCACAAACAATTGTGCAAACGTATCGCATGTTTCTTTCCTCTTGCTTGATTGCAAAACTATGACAGAGTGACTCGCTGACGCTCTGACTCTCTGACTCTCTGACTGTCTGACTGATTGATTGTTTGACTAAACTGAGAGCGAGCAATGTGAATTCTGACACAATTTTGTGCACTTTTTTCTGAGTGCAGCTCTGTAGTTGCGCATTCACAATCAAGTTCAGCTGCTGCTGCTGCTGCTGCCGCTTTCACTGACTGACTTTGTGAGTTTTTGTCGTTGGACGTCGTCGAGTAAATGCTTTCTATTCAAACCACAGCAGCAGAAGCATATGTGTGTGTGTGCAAGTGTGTGTGCGAGTGTCTGGTATACCCATTCCAATAACGAGTACCCTAACTGAATACGGTGTATAGTTGTAGTGTGTGCCATGGTTGGACAACATTTTCTTTGCATATTCATGCGCGCCTTTTATGCACTTCCATGAGATTGTAAAATTTAAATATTTATTTCGCTTTTATTATTATTATTATTATTATTATTTTTATGTATATTGCAATTGCTGCTGGCAATGTTAAATTCGCTTAAATTGTTTCAATTCGAAACTTTACAAAAATAAAAAACACTCATAAGATTGAGGCTGAAGGCAAAACTTTAGCCATTATTTAAATGCGTTGTAATAATTTAAATGTTGACATATTGTCAGGCTGGCCACGCCCACTTTCACTTGTTTTCTGTGTGCTCCCTTGTTTCTTTTTTCCTTTTCCTTTTCTGTTGTTCTCCTTGTCGCTTTTTTCTTTTATTGCGTCGCCGCGTAAATTTAATGAATTTTAATGAAAACTTATGTGCGAGTCGCATGTGTTGCCGCTGGTAACAGCTGCTGCCATGCCACATTATCCACTTTTCCCCTCGCTTCTCTCCTCTTTCCACTCTTTCCACTCTATTCCTCCCCTCTCTCTGCGCACTTACATGCGGCAACACTTGCAATTGTCGAATAATGTCAATTTAAACTTTTGATGTGCGCGACGTCATTTTCTTGCCTATTGAAACACATTTGTATAAGTGTATGTGTGTGTGTGTGTGTGTGTGTGTGTGTGTGAGTGTGCAGAAGTAGAAACAGCAAGCAGCATTTCGTTAGAAGATTTTATTGTTTATGTGCAATTGGAAATTCCTGGTCTCTAAGCGGCGATGCCAGTGTGGGCCTTGATCCAGTCCAAGTAGCTGGTCGTACGGGTGAAGGCAGCTGGGTAACCCTTAGCGCAGCCGGCAGCGGCACCGAATGAGGTCAAACCGATCTGGACCTTGCCAGAGTTCTCCACCAATGGGCCGCCGGAGTCACCGTTGCAGGTGGACTGTCCGTTGGGGGTAGCAACGCAAACGTTGGTGCTGGTGACAATGGAGCTGCCGTAGACGGCGGCGCAGTCGGCGTTGGGGATCACCTTGAGGTCGACGTACTGCAGGTTGGTGGCAACACCGTTGGATGTATCGCTGGTGCGTCCCCAGCCGGAGGCGACGGCAATTTGACCCACATAGGTGGAGTAGGAGCTGGCGATCTTGGGCAACTTAGCTGGCTGAATCCTGGAGGTGTAGCTGACGGCGGGGATCTTGATCAGAGAGATGTCGTTCTTCAGGTTCTGGCTATTCCAGCCGGAGTGGATGATGATGCCGGAACTGGCGACGGTGTGGGTAACCTCGGCGGAGGTACGGACGGTAGCACCCAGGTAGACGGTCACGGACTGAATTCTATACGCGAAAGGTTCAAGTTGAATTGGTTGTGGGATCTCGGAATTGTGTTCTAGCTTACCCATCGGTACAGTGAGCAGCGGTCAACACCCACTGGTTGCCAATCAAAGAGCCACCGCACCAGGCAGAGGACAGAGCATTAAGCTTCAGAGATAGACCGACCTGGTAGGGGAACTGACCGACGGCAGCAGTTTTTCCATTGGTGATGCGACCCTCAATGTCGTCCAGAACGGGCATCACAGCGTCGCGGTGCACCAGCTCGGGCTCGGGGAAAGCCGAAGCGGCCACGGCCAAGGCAAGAATGATCAGGAACTTCATGTTGATTTGTTGAATGTCAACTGTGTGTTTACCCAACACTCTGCTGGCCTTTTATAGCAACAAGTTCAAATCAAATCAAATCAGGCTGCAATTCGGCTATAAGACTCGTCCGATAAGATAGCCCCAAGACTTGGCTCACGTCACTAGTCTGGTCACGACATCCAAGTCAATGTCGGCCCATCGTTGTAGTCTTATCTCATGGCAGGCCCATGTAGCCCGCTGATTTCTTTGCCCCGATATCAAACGACAAAGTTTGGCACGCAGCTGCGACTGCAATCTCAAAGAAATCCGTCATTTTTAAAATTGATTTGTTTTTTACTTTTTTATTCTTTCTAAATTTAACAAATTATGCTTCGGGTTTTTTCGCTCTGCCCACTTAATCCGATAGACACTTGAGTCTAGCGAAAGTCTTAACTAATTAAAACGATTAACTGGAAATGTTGGGCCAAGTTTGTTTTGCTCTCGACTGGACAATGTGACGAGTATTAAATGGTCTCAGTCTTGATACCCCTACGCCAACTATCTCTCTGTTTCTATCTCCTTATCTTATCTACATGTAAAGACAATGAGCTGCCAGTTCCGTTCCAAGATCCGTGAGCTTCAATGCACTCTTACTCATTTCAGTTGTCAATTGTTTTGACAGATTTCGCAATCTCACGACTGGCAATAATTTATATTTTATTTGTATCTTATTTTTGTAACATTCAATTATCTCAGCCCCTCAACGAGTTGACCACAAAAGTTGTTTGGCCATTTGTATTTATCGACACTTGCCGCGTGATTGCGATTGCCCATGCGTTGCCTTTGAGTGGAGTTTGTGTGTGGGACTGTGTACACTGTGCAGCACAACAAACTGACCACAAAACTGCGGTTAATGGCCTATTCAAAATGTTCAATTAAAGCCGATTAGTCGTTTGGCCTTACGTTTCTCTCACAGCACAAATAAAAGAACACAAATTTAACTGAAATTTTCTATCTACAAAACGATTGAGTTTATCAATTTCTGTTTTTGTTGTCTTTGGAGTATTTTTATGAGGAGAACACAAAGTTTTTCTTATTGCATTTCGATTCGATTTCAATGTTTATTGTTATTTATGGCCTGCAATTTCCATTTGGGCCAAGAGAGCATAGAGCGACAGCCTCAAACCCAAACAACCAAAGTGAAACTCGTCCAGGATTCGATTTCATTGTGAGTGTCGAATTAATTGGTTTTATTGTCCTGGCAGCGACTGCCCAGGACGTGCTCCGCCTGCCAGCCCGGGCTATATTGTTAAGCAATTAATGGCCAACAATTAGGCGTTAATTGCATTTAGTTGACAGTCGCCAGTCGCCAGTCGCCAGTCGAACGTTGGTTGTTGACTATTGACTATTCACTATTGACTGTCGACTGACTCCCTTTCAGTTGCCACTCTGCAGACCCGTTTCAGCCATAATCCACTCCAGATAGGAAGTTATCCTCGTATAGACAGTCGGCGTGCCCAATTGACAGCCCATGGCGTTGCCAAATGAGGTTAGCCCTATCAAATAGCTGACATTGCGCCACTGATAGACTAATGGACCACCCGAATCGCCCTCGCAGGCCCCTCTCCCATCCCGGCCGTCGGTGCAAATGTGCCTCCTCGGACTGACCAAGCCCGGCAGAAAGAGGCAAATGCAACGTTGCTGCTCCAACACCTGGACACTCACAAACTGCAGCAGATCGACTTCATCCACGGTGCGTGCGTCATTTGGTAACTCATCTGATGTGGCGCCCCAGCCCGAGCTGCTCACTAATTGGCCCTGCAACAGCGGCTGTTGCATGAAGCGACGTGCCAGCGCAATTGGTTGCACACGTGCAGTGGGCGTGGCAGGATGAGGCAGGCGTATCAATGCCAGATCATTATAGCCACCGAATCCCAAATAACCAGGATAGATATTAAAGTTCTGTTGCTGCACCTCAAAGCTCTGCTCGGCTGCTGTGGCATCTGCATAGGTTGTGGCACCCACATAGAGCTTGCCACTCACTGCGTCGACCAGACAATGTGCCGCCGTGAGCACAAACTCCAGACTTATGAGGGAGCCACCACACTGCCGGAGAGTTCCTTGACGCAACTGCAATAGCAGTGCCACCTGGTGGGGAAACATGCCTGGCTCCGCGTATTCTCCTCGAGCGATGCGTGTGCTGACTCCAAACGATGATGATGCCTCCCCCTTCTGCTCCTGCTCATATGGCGCGCACTGACGTTGCCACTGCTCGTAGGCAACTTGCCAGCGCAGAAACATGAGCTCCTCCTCGGCTGCATCATCCGGTTGAGTGTGCCACGCCTGCGCCTTGCCAGTGAGTAGAAGCAGAAGCGAAGCCAGTTGAGTTAAGCTGGCCATCTCAGAGATCCAATCGACAGCTGAGTGGTCTCTTCACTGAAGTATTTGTTGTTTTTATAGCCACGGCACGTGCCTCGTTCCCCTTTGTTAATTGAATTTGCCTCTCTGCCAATGCGAATTACATGCTCAACACACATGCAGAGTGAAAGAGAGAGAGATAGAGAGTGAGTGTGAGAGAGGAAGTGAGGGAGAGAGGGAATACAAGCAGCTGCTGTTTGGCATTCAATTTCCACAGTTTCATGTAATTGCCGCACGTTTTGGCGATTATGTTGCTTAGGCCTTCAGCTCCACAACAACCTTAGCCCTCCTCCTCCTTCTTCTCCTTCTCCTACTCCTACTTAACTCTATTTTCAGCAGCAGCATCAGCATCAGCATCTTGTCTTGAATGCATTGCCCTTAATTACACAGACAAGTTCGATTCGCCTGAACAGGCTTTCAATTGCAATGTTTGGCTTCTTATCAATGCTTTGTTTACTACTTATTTATTTTATTTAATTTAATTTACAACAAATGCTTTACTATTCCATATTGTTCGCTTTCTATTTAATTTATATTATTGTGATTTCTGGCGAACTTATCAATCGGCTTAAGAGTCTATTGTACGTTTACAATGGCTTCGTTCCGGGAAGCTTTGAGTAAGTTGTGTGTGGCTGATAACAGGCCGTCTGTTATCATAAACCATTTGCAAAAATAATAAATAATAAATATGTTTACGTTGGGATTAGTTGGCGAGACAAAGAGTCTATTGATAAACGTGTACAGGCAAGCTTGCCTATAGAGAAATTACAGCAATATAACTGATTGTGCAAGATTACATTTATTTGTTAATTTATTTAGTTATTTATATATTAATTAATTAACTATAATATTTATTTTTTAATTATTTTGTATATATATATATATATATAGTGTAACTGATTGTGCAAGATTGCATTTATTTTTTGATTTATTTAGTTATTTATATTTATATTATAATATTTATATTTTAAATTTATATATATATATATATATATTTATTTATTTATTTTATTAATTAATTAATTTATTTCTTATTTAATTTTTTATTTATTTATTTACTTATTTATATATATATTTATTATACATTTTAGCTAGAGCAACGAGATCTTTTGGCATTATTTTATTTAAATATTTATGTTTGAGTAGGAATATTAAGCAATAATTTTAGAATCCAATAAAAACAAATATAAAATTATATTTTTAGCTAAGGAAATTGTTTCTGGAATAACTTTTGTCTTTATTTTGGGATTGAGCTAAAATAGACATAGATAAAGTTAATGATAGAATACATTATAGAGATGCCTTCTTCATTTTCTTAGCTACAATTTCCTATGTTACAATATTTACAATACTCCCTTTTGATAGATATATAGTTCAAATGTTTACAGTGTATAATTTCATATATTTATTTTAAGTTATAGAATAATATTCACATTGGTAGCAACTTCATTGAACTTGTTTTTCCCAGACTATGCTTAAGCCAGTTTAATGGGATTTCATCTGTTTGGCTGTAATGTTGTTGGCGTTGTTGTTGCGACTATTGTAGTCAACATTCTGTTGCTACTCGAGGCTTAGCTTCCCATTGGCCCCGCCTCTGTTTTTATGTTTATGCGGAAATCTGCAGAAATTGTGTCAATATCAATAAAATTAGATTAGTATCGACGTCAGCCCAAACAAGTAAAGTGCGTCTTGCCAACCTCCCCCGTCCCACACACCCACGCACACCGACACCTTCATGCGGGATGCGGGTGAGGATGTGTGCGTGTGCTGTGTGTGTGTGTGTGTGTGTGTCGATTGGTTGGTTGGGAGTATATTCACATCCGTTATGGGTTCACATCCGGCTTGCGGCCTAAACTCGGGTACAGGCGCTGTCTGGGAAATTGTCTGTGTGTGACAAATGCTTAAATGCCCTGAAATTGTTGCAACCCAACGGAACAACAAAACAACAACAACAATAGAAAAGAAGCTGGAAGTAGGAAAAAGTTTCACTCAGTTAAAACATGCGCCACACTTAATCTCAGTTAATTTTCTTAATGGAAAAGTTTTCACGGATTTTCCTTTCTTGCTTTTTCCTTTTTTTCCAGCTCTTGTCGTCGTGTTGCCACATCAATTTTTTGTCCATTCTGCTTTGTGGCATTTGTCGCCTGTGCCGTTGTGTAGGCTCTCAATAAAGGATCGGATACCCTCCCCCTACAACCCCCCTCCCAACATACGTAAGTGGGCAGGCGTTGAAATTACTTTTGGTCCTTTTTGAAGGGGATTGAGTGGAATGTTTGGGACCCGCTACAGATAATTTTCATAATGCGAAAATTAGAAAACTTTGGCACAAAAGTTGTTCGCTATTGGTTTTAAATTTTTATTGCCAGCGGCGAGCGATTTTCCTTTTTACACTTGCCGCCAGCGATTTTCATTTACTTTAAAGCTGTTTTCCTATTGATTTCCCATTCAACAACATTTACGTGCCATTATCGCATCGCTTACAAATGCCTGACGATACCCCCGAAGCGACTCCATTTCCAATGCTGTTCGACTGCCGCTTTGTTTTTCCGCTTTCCCTCAGCTTTCCCTCAGCTTTCGCCCCGGCTGACAATGACGTAATCTTTTATATAAACACAACCGCGCTCCAACACTTTTCACACGACTGTCCAATGCTGCAGAAGCATTGGCAGAAATAACACTCAATCCTCTTTCCTCTTTCCCCTTCCCCTTCTCTTCTCTTTTCTCCCCACTCCAGCTACATTTCCTTCTGCTTTTTCCTGCTTTTTCCTCCGATGTGAACTGGCAACGAATCACGTGACGAATGATTGAGTGCACTTCTGTGTGCGCTTTTTCACTTAAAAATGTGCGATTTCAATCACTAAAAAGCAAAAGGTACACATCGGAAAATCGAATCAGCCATGGCTGACTGATGTTCCTCCATAATGGCAATGGGTAGCAGCGGGCTGATTTCCCAATGCCGTTAACCACAAGGTGAGTGGGAGTGAAGAACAGGCAAAACAAAAGGAAAACATGGCCAAAAGGAAGTTGGCAATAAATGTTAAAACAAGTTATGTGCAAAATGTCCGGAACACGTGACAGGACAATGCTCTAAAAAGCTCAAGAAAAAATGAGAAATATGTATAAAAGTATGCACCATATTTATGTGTGTGTGTGTGGGTGTGTGGGTGTGTGTGTGTGCGTGTAGGGAATAGGGACTCCTTTGGGTGTAGGAGGCTGGCGTTAAGCATTCCGTGCATCAAAATGCCGCGCCACTTAACAAATCCCAAGTTGTCGTTGCGTGCCACGTGACTGGAATAGTCGAGCCAATGTCGTTGGCCATGCCGAGAAACAATAGCTTTGCTTTGGCCAGTTGGTATTTGGGTTCGTCTGTTGCTTTATGGCTATGTAGCCTCGGACTGCGAATGGTGTGCCGGGAAAACGCTTTCACGCACGCTCGCCTTGAAGCAACGCGTCGCCCGGCGACCTGCCGCGCTTAATTTCCGCTTGTAATGGACGCACGATAAATCTTGGCAAGCGTTTCCGTTCCGCTTTTGCCGCACAGAAACCTGCACGAACCTCGAGAATCTCTTCAGCTGCACGCCGAATCGAAATACATCTTTTGTTTGAGCTTCTTGTTGCTTACACCTGGGCAACGTGGCTTTCGGCCCATTCAAGCTTTTCAATTTGGCATCACGCTCAAGTTGTTGCTGAAATTGTAGCTGAAACTGTGGCACATTAAACGAGGAGGGAAGACGCAGATTCTATGGGGCAGAATCAAGCCTCAAAATTAGCAGCATAATTAGGAAACTTGGCCTGTGGCTGTTAAGCAAACTTTACAGCGCTGAGTCGCACAATTAAGATTTATACTTAGAGCTACACGAGGCGTATACTTAATATTTTGAAGCTGGAAATTCTCTTACTCTAGAAATATATATGCAAATATCAACTCACACATCACGCTGCTGTCTAAGTCTAAGCTTTAGCTGCGGCTTTACACTCCACGTGTAGTTGTTCTCTCTCTCGCTCTCACTCTCTCTCTGTCTATCTCTGTCATACATTCGCCATACGCTACTATAATTTCAAATCGTAAATCCCTTTAACTTGCCACCGCAATGTGCCAATTGCCGAGGCCATTTTTATTGTCGCCTCGTTAGTCAGGGGCGTCGGAGCAACTATTACCAAATCCTCGACTGATGTCCTGCTCTGTCACCATTCGTTCCATTCTCTTGCCGTGCGTGTCGCCTAAGCCGGGCGATAAGGTGTGCACATTTTGTGCGGTTCCCCTCGGCACAACCCGTTACTTCCCTTCGTTCCCTTTCGTTGCTTTCGTTCCTTTTGCTCTGGGTACGTGCCTTTCTTTGGAGCTGCGATAAATTGCTATTGGTTTGCTGTTGGGCCAAAGGTAAAGCTGCTAATTTATTAGCCAAAGCGGCAAACAAAACGCCAGAAAAACATAAATAAGAGACTAGGATGGGGTATGCTCTACGGCTGCAGTTCGAATCGTTTGGCAGTCTGGCCATAACATTCTTGAAATTGAGCAAATCTGGCAGCTCCAAATCGTAGTCTCCTTCTCTCTCTTTCACTCTCTCTCTCCCTCTCTCTCTCTCTCTCTGTGTCTGCTGGCTATTTGGCTTTAATGTGAAACTTGGTAATGTGTGAAAGTGGCGTATAAATTTCAATGGTCAAAATGCTCGCTAAGCTGCACCTTTATGTGGAGTATCAAGCCTAGTCTACTGTGTGCGATTGTCTGTGTGTGTGTGTGTGTGTGGGAGTGTGTGTGTGTGTGTGTGTGTGTGTGCGAATGTGGGAACAATGGGACAACGGCAACGCATATTCAATAATGTCCTCGCTTTCAACTTTTATGCTTTGTAAATGCAAAATCTGCATGGCAAGCGAGCGAGCAAGAGGAGCGGCATAAAAGAGCGAACGAGAGAGAGAGAGAGAGAGAGTATGAGAGGATAGAGATGGCAACACATATTTTACAATGTTGCCAAAGCCGTGGACTAAAGTTCTTGTGAACAATAGAAAAACGAATTAAACAAAAAGCCAGGCTGGCTACATATGTATGTGGGCTATGTGTGTGTGTGTGTGAGTGTGTGTGAGTTTGTGTGTGTTGGGCCAACAACAATATCTGTAAAAAGCAACAACAACAATAACAACAACGACAACATTAGCAACAATGGGCCACGCCATGAACAGCTGCAACAATAGCGAATGGCAAAAAAGAAAGCCTGTGTGTGAGTGTGAGAATGTGTGTGAGAGTGAGTGTGTGTGTGTGTGTGTGTGTATGCGAGTGTGTGCGTATATGAGTGTGTGGCTGCTAAGACGGCAGCCACTGTTGCTTTAACTGGCTTTTGTTTGCCACATCTCGCGTTTGTTGTTGTGTTGCATCTGCATTGCTTTTGTTGTTGCGGTTGTTGTTGTTGTCGTTGTTGTTGCTGCTCCCGTTGTTGTTTTGTTCACGTTATTGTTGTTGCATTAGCAACTGTAGTGCATTAATACCACACACTGTGAATGAGTGTGAGTTGAGTGTGCCGAGCATAAATGTAGTTCACAGTTTTTACTATAACGAGCCAGTTGAGGTTTAAGTTTGATCTTTGTGGTTCCGAACGAAAGACTCCATCTGAAATGGGATCAGCTGTTCCCTTAGATACTTTAATAATCATGCGTACTTATGAGGAAATTGAAACTATTATTATATTTCTTACATTTACTTTACATTTGCTTTCTCTTCTATACGAGCAGAAACTTCTATATTTTCAATTTACTTTCTTTATGATGTTAAAGCAGATATTTGCTAACTGACATTTTACTAAATTTTACTTTATTTTATTTCAGTTAGAAATGCTTCGAATTGATGGATTTATTGACTGCTTACGGCATTGCTCTACAAATTGGACTCTCGTGCTTCAATATATTGCGCTTATCACTAATTGCTTTCTGCATTTCTTATCGCATATTGCATATTGAATTTTAGAATCTGAACTTAAACTTTACTCAGTAATGCTAAAATACAAATAAGTTATACAATAGTAAGTCTCTCTAAGAAGTAAGTTTCTGTAAGTCTGAATTCTTCACTTTACTTGTTAAGTTGCCATAATATATGCATTTTTATGAAGAAGAAAGTTCAAAGTTCTGAAAATACTTACTAATTATAATAAATAATTTATGATCATTAAATTTAAATATTAACATATCAGCTAAGCAAAGCATATAATAATAATAATATTAAGCTGTTATAAATAGTTTCTATAATATTTAATCAGTTAAATAAAGCAGTTATTTCTGAAGCTGGAGTTGTAAACTTTTCTGCACTTCAACTCACTTTACATAAAGAACAAAAACAAGCGCAAACTACATTGCGATATAATTGATTATTTAATAAGAATAAGTATATAATTAGTAGTTAGTTTAAGTTCGTTTAAGTTGGTTTAACACAGCAGAGATCACTTTGGTTCTACTCAATGCCCGTGTGATCACGGATCCAGTCACGATGAGCGCTAACGCGACTGAAACCAGCTGGATTGTAACTACGGGTATGGAGTGTAAAAGAGCTAACACCGACGAGCTTGGGATCATCATGGGTAACCAGTGGACCACCGGAGTCACCGCTGCCAATGGTTTTGCCATCAGACGTGTTTACACATAGAATGTTATCAGATTCACGACCAATTGCCTTCCAGCAATCTTCAACGCTAATTATCTGTAGATCGGCGAATTGCAGATCCTCTGCCGCATTACTCTCATCAGAGGTGTCTCCCCAGCCACTGGCTACACTCCACGAGCCTTCATAATCATTATCGCGATCCGCAAGCTCTACTTTTTGGATCAAGTCTGTGAAATCCACATGGGGAGTGCGAATGAGAGCCACATCGTTCTCCAGATTTATATCGTCGTAGCGATCATGCTGAATAATGTCATCTACTCCGACCTCGTGGATTAGTTGACTCTCGTGACTTTTAGTGGTGCCATAGAAGATCTTTATAGACTTTGCATTATGTGTGCAGTGAGCGGCTGTCAATATCCAATTGTTATCAATGATGGAACCTCCGCAGAATATAGCGTCCTCATTATCTAGAGTGATGCCCAAGTAGACTATATATGGGAATTGTCCTTCCTTGGCCGCTTCCCCATTGTAAATACGTTGCTGGATACTGGGAGATCTAGGTAAGTCCCTGGGCGCAGTAGGTGAAGGTTTCCTTAAAATAGATCCAAGAGCCCAGGCAATGTTCACAGCTAGAATCACAATTAACAACTTCATGGTAAAAGAACTGTCTGTCTCTGCCTGTGAAGAACTGTTCTTTATATAGTTTTGCAGTTCTGTTCTTTTCAATTAGGTTCGTCATAATTTACTAGCTGCTATTTCAAACGAATATCTGTTTGCAGTTAAGTTTTGAATTGATGTACGCTTCAAATTCTAATTAAAATTTATCTGAGTTCTTATTTAGAGAGTTCTTACTCTGCTCGCTGGAAACTTTCTTTTTAATTATTTTTTAAGCTACTGAGAAGGACAGCAGTCGAGCACTCTCGATTGTGTTGGCTAAAATATTATTTAAATTTGATCAAATTTTTGAAGATATCTACACACTCAAATCTGTGTTGCTACTTGAGTTACAATTTGAATTTAGCATATTTAAGTTGAGCGTGATTATTTTAGTTAGAACAAGCTTTAAAATATGTATCCATTTTCAATAAGTCTCATTCAGAATGCTGCTGGAATAGTATTAATTAGGCGATTTCTCTCTCTCTCTCTCTCTCTCTCTCTCTCTCTCTTTCTCTCTCTCTCTCTCTTAATCTCTCTAAATGAATCTTAATCTACTTAGGACTTATAGAAGTCTGTATATCAAATTGGTCAGTTATAGCTCTTTTAGTCTCTGAGAGGCAGTTGTTCATAGCTAGATCGACTCGGCTGTTAAAAAGTGCAATAATATTTTGCGATTTACAATTTTATTTATTACGTTTAAGCATACAAATATAAGTAACTTAAAGTATTCTTCTTTTGTTGTTGTAAGTATTATAGAAGGTTCTGCTGGAAGTTTGCCTAGAGATCGTGTTTGGTCTACTCAATGCCTGTGTGATCACGTATCCAGTCAAGATAAGCGCTAACGCGCCTGTAAACAGATGGAGTGCTATCATTCCTTGACATTGAGTAGGAGCAAACACCAACAAGTTTGCGATCATCAAGGGTAACCAAAGGACCACCAGAGTCACCTCCCCCAGGTTCTTTGCCCTCCGTGGTGCTAACACATAGAACGTTATCAGGTTCATGACCAATTGTCTGCCTGCATTCACGTTGGCTAATGATTTGCAGGTCGGCGAATAGAAGAAATGTTGGTGGAGTTTGCTCCACACGAGTGCTTCCCCAGCCACTGGCTACACTCCAAGAGCCTTCATAGTCATTATTACGATCCGCAAGCTCCACTTTCTGGATCAATTTGGTGAAATTCACATGGGGAGTGCGAATGAGGGACACATCGTGCTCCAGAGTTTCAAATACGAAGCCATCGTGCTGAATAACTGCATCCCGGCCGACCTCGTGGCTTAGCTGACCCTCTGCAGCAATGAGTGTGCCATAGAAAATCTTAAAAGACTTTGCATTATCTGTGCAGTGAGCAGCTGTCAATATCCAATTGTTATCAATAATGGAACCTCCACAGTATGAAATATTCCCATTATTTCGAGTGATGTGCAGGTAGACTATATATGGGAATTGTCCCTCCTTTGCCAATTCCCCTTTGAAGATACGTTTCTGGTAGTATCCATATCTAGGTAAGTCCTTGGTTTCAGTAGGCGAAGGCTCCCTTAAAACAGAACCAAGAGCCCCGGCGATGCTCACAGCTAGTATCACAATTAACAACTTCATGTCTGTCTCTGACTGTGAAGAACTCTTCTTTATATATGTTTACTCAGCTATGCAGTTTCAATTAGGTTTGTTAATTAAATGTTATCTGCGAAACTGCATACCAAACTGAGTTGCTGTATCTATTGAGTTCTTTCTGCGTTCGCTAGCTGCTTATCTTTAAAGTAGAAAAAATAAAGAGTAAAGGTTTCATTTCAAAGTTTTCTCTTAAAGCTTTTCAATTAGTTTGCTCCCTCGTCAATGTGTGCTAAGTATGTATAGGATGGAAAGCCGTTCAGCTCTGTGTGACAGACTGCAGAAATGTATTGTTGCAATTTGCATTGTTTTGTTGGCAGAGCTCTCTTTGTTGTTGCTTTTGGCACTTATAGTTGATCGAACTGGCGCGGAGAAGTGTTTGCGAAAACTTTCAAGTGCAATTGCTGGGAAAAGTTAATGGAAAATTGGAATGCGGCGGCAATTGCTGCGATCCTTTGCAGGCGGCAGTCATATCACTTGAAAAATGTTGAATTTCGGTCAATAGCATGCAATTTGGGTTAGGCAAACAAGTCAACAGCAGCGGACTCTGGGCTTGGCAAACATTGCGGCATAATCAGCATTGATGTGGAGGGACGTGGGTGGGGCTCACGTCCACATCTTTGTCTGCAGCATACGATTGGCCCGAGGGGAGGGCATTGGTAAACTCTGCCAATTGGCCAAAAATGCCACAAAAACATATTTGGCAACGACAGAGCCACAGCTGCAGTTGCAGTTACCAGAGCGGGAGTTGCAGCTGCAGTTGGAGTAGGAGATGCTGCCAATACCACAAACTGCTCGTGGCTCAACGTGGATGTGGATGTGGATATGGATGTTGATGTTGATGTTGATGCTGATGTTGATTTTGGACATGAGACGAGGCTGGAGTTGCTGCAGTGCCAGCGCCAGCGCCAGGGCCATAAAATCAGACAGTCAATGAGCCAAATGGCCAAATAGCTGTTATTGTTATTGCCGCAGCCTGGCAAATTAATGAGGTGTCCTGTTGGCCAGCCATGCATAATCACAGTGCCCACCAAATGCATCAGCCCTACAGCCTATTGCCTACCGCCTACTGCCTACTGCAGTCGACGCTGCAGTTTTGTAATTGACCAGGCCAGAGCTGGGGGATAGGCAAAGCATTTGAATAGAAAGAGATGGCGAGAAACTCAACTGGCAATTTGGCCAGATTGGCAACTGTTTGCTGTGTTGCCATTGACTTTAAGGATAGCACTTTAAGCAGCCAAGATTAGCATTTGCCGTTTATATTCTTTGCTTTTCATTCTGCTTTTGACAGTCAGTCCAACATTTCCCCAGACAATATTTGCATGAAAACTGTTACTGCCACTTAAGCATATCCTTGCCAAAAAACTTCCTTTACATGCAGCAACAACACACACACACACACACATACAGACACAAAAACTTGGCTGGTTGTTGCTTTTTATTGTTTTTTCCTTTTCCTTTTACTTGTTCTTTTACATTTTTTTGGTCTGTCTCTTGTCTTTGGCATTGTTGTAGTTTTAATGACAGCCACCGAACAACGAGCAGCACTCAAAATTGTCGCCTTAATGTCAGCGAAAGCGTCGCGACGCCTCAAAGTATGCAACTTCTTTTTTATTTTTTTTGTTGGCCACGAAAAAAGTTTTCAGTTTTCAGTTTTATGCCGAGTCAAGTTAAGCGAACACGCAGAAATGCTTAATGTCAGCCCAGGTCTGAGAACAGACAACAGAACTGTTGAGTTTCTGAAAATTATGGCTAAAATGTTGTGAGAGTTTTGGCAACCGTTGAAAGCTGCTGGTTCAGTTAACAGAAGAGAAAGCTATATATTATGAGATGGTTTTTCAGACCAAATGATTACTTGGTAATAGATATGGTTTGCTTTTCATATGCATCTCTTACTGTTAAGCATTGCTCGCGGCATTTAGATCCATTTAAATGAGAGTTATAAAAGTTGTTCCGCCGTCTCGTCGTTTACCTCGCAGTCATAAAACACTCAGCGCTCATACGCCATGTGTTACGCGAAAAGAAAGCAGGAAAAATAAACAGTGAAACTTTCAAGACAGTGACAGACAGAGAACCCAAACCAATCCACAGCCAAACATTTTTAATTAGCCTAATGAAAAAGTTCAAATGTAAAATTTTTTTCACAATTTTCAGCGAAACTGCTGCTGCCGCTGCTGCTGAGGGGACAACAAAAGCGACAACGACGGCTGACAAATGAGGAAAACGCAGCGCAAATAAGCGAGCAATAATTTTTGCCATTGTTCGTTCAGCTGCAACGCAGAGAGATAGAGGCAGAGACAGAGAGAGAGAGAGAGAGTTGAGAAATGAGAGCTGAGGCGATGTTGCAAACAAAGAAATGAGACCGAATGAAGCAGGAGAAGCGGAATGTGAAGAGTAAAGAATGTTGGTAAATAATACAAATATGAAAGACGTCGCGTTGTCGCTGCAACTGCAAGCACTCCACTCTCGCTCTCTCTCTCTCTCTCTCTCTCTCTCTCTGCCACTCTCTGCTCTACCCTCGCTAGCAATGCAGTCCCTAGCAGACTGAATTGTAGAGCCATTCGCGGCAATGGCTTTTGGTTTTGGCCAACTACTTTATTTGCCTTTGTCCTTCGGCCGATCGGCCATGAAAGCAAATAGCGCTCATTACGCAAATGACATTGAGGGGAGCAAAAGAGAGAGGGAGAGAGAGAGAGAGGGACAGATAGAGTGTAAGAGAGACATTGCAAAATGTTCAATTAAAAACTTTTCATTTTGTTGAATGGGCGACCCAGTCGAGAATACACACACACACACACACACACACACACACACACACACACACACACACACACACACATACACTCATAAGTGCACGAACACGTACATAAACCACTTAAGAATTATAAGGCGCGGCTTCGCCTCTCGTCCTCTTCATGAAGTAGGCAATGGCTCATAATTGATTTTCAACATTTGTGCCTTTGCTTGTTTTTGTTATTGTTGCTGTCGTTGTTGTTGTTGTTGTTTCTTGGCCACTTTGGCTTATTAAATATTTAATGGTAAAATGTCAGAAGCAGGCAAGTGAATGACAACGTCCTTATTCCAACTGGCAGGCCTCTGTTTTCTGCGGCAATAATTGACAAATAAAGTGAATTGACGGCGAAACTTTTGTAAAACTCTCGTTGAGTTCTCTTATGAATACTTTAGGCTGCTTAGCAGCGCAATTCAAGCTGTCCAACTGCCAATTCTCCAATTATTTAAATGTTTTTTTCTCTCTGTTTTCCTTTTTCTTTCTTGCTTCTTCCACTTTTCTTGTTCGTCTCATTTTATTTACGCACGCATTCGTGTGTAGCGAGCCCGATAATTGCAACAAAGCAAAAACTTTACACAGAACATGAAAGCAAAACCAAAAAAGCAGAAAAGTAGACAACACTTTGACACCAACAAGTAGAAGGACACAGTCGAGAGTAGCAAAAGGAACAAAAGGAACTGAAAATAATAATAATAAAAAAAAAGTCGCCGTTGGCTAAAAACTTTTTCCATGTTGGCATCGAAAAGATTTGCCACAACTTTTGCGACGAGCGAGGAAGAGAAAAGTGTTTGGCCGAGGCTGCAATTAAAAAAGGGATTACGTGGCTGGTCAGACTTTGATTTGGCCAAGACTGTTGCTTCCTTTGCTGCTTTTCGATTAAAACTTGAGCAAATTAAAATTGTATAATGACGGTGATTAGGCCAACAACAGACTGCAAATTGCCTGACTTCAATTGCACAACAAATGATTCTTTATCTGTTGTTGCGAGCGAATGTTGAAGCGAAGATGGAAGTTCAATGGAATCGTTACACCAAATAGAATCAATTTCATTTAATGGACTTTTATGGAATAAAATAGTAAAGACTGTTATGCTCTCACTAAGCGGGTTGGCATGCAGAACCTGGTTTTTAATCTTATAGATTGCTTATTAAATTTATGGAGAGTGTTTTGTAGTGCATCAAATATTATTGGAGTGTTTATAATGAGGTTATGAATGCTCCATATGTAAGAGACTAAGCAAGTCATTAGATAATGAAGTAAACCTGGAGGTGAAAGAGGCATATAAAGCATAAGGTGGAAGAGCTGGAGTTAGAAATGGAATGATAAAACTATTTTACATATATTATATCAAGTGATTTTATTAATAAAGTGACCAAGGAGGACTAGTAGTAGTAGGAGAAAAGAGTGCATATAAGTATAGATAATACTGTAAAGAACTACAAATGGAAAATGTTTAATACAACCCCAATGCAACCGCATTTGTATCAAGCTAAGCGACTTGTTTAATACAGAAAGCAAAAAGAGTTGAATGAGGGAAAGCAGCGAGAAAGAGAGAGAGAGAGAGAGAGAGAGAGGGAGAGAGCAATTTTAAAGCCAATGGAGAATATGAATAAGCGCATTGGATTGCGGCGAGCATATTAATATAAATCTGAATCTGAATCTGAAACTGAAATTGTGTCGCACTTAAAAGGCCAACATAATTAACGTGCGAAAATTTATATGAATTCGCAGCTGCTGTGCGGGAATTTGCATAATGAGAAATTGATTATTATGATTTCAATTAAAAATATTGTTGTTGTTGTTGTTGTTGTGGTTTTTGTTGTTGTTTATTGTTTTTGTATATAAATTAAATAACTTTATTTACTCAATTATGTTAGGGTAGTGAATTATTTACATATTTAGATCTATGCATTTTTTTCTTTCTTTTTTTTTTGGGCTTTTCTGTTGTTTGTCTTAGTTTAAAATATGCAATTTATGCTTAGTACATTTATTTACGCTTAACAATTGAAGCAGCAACAACATTTAACATATAAATTTTTTAATACATATATATATATTTGTTTATACTTTTTTTTTCGTTTATTAATTATTTATTTACTTTGAGGGCCAATGGAAAATGTTTATTGAATAAAATGAACAAGTGGAGGACTCAAACAAAGTTGAGAGCAATTCAAATTCTATGTGATATATATTTTGAGTGTAACAAATTCACAATTTTCCATAATTTTCACATTGTATTGTATACCCTTTAGCATTTTCTTTTCATTTGTGGGCTTTTATTTATGACCAGAAAATCGAAACTAAACTATAATTATTTTCACCATTTATCAGCTAGGCGTTTCATTTGCAGTATCCGTGTGCGTGTGTGTGTCGGTGTCTGTGTGTGTGTGTCGGTGTGTGTGTGTGCGTGTGTTCTTCTTCTTTATAGAGTATCACATTTTTGGTAGAGAATATTCAAGCAAAATGATTTTGCCCCATGCTTAAGCCTAAACGCAATTTTGTGCTAGATTTATAGTAAGAGATCCTTGAGATCTTGAGAACTAAATGATTTGCTACTGCTCCGTCTCGAGATTCTTGGCACGCAGATACTTGAGCAGCATCTGCAGCGAATCGTAGGTGTCAAAGTCATCCAGATTACGCCTCGACGACGACATATTCGTTGGCCTGGGCATGGCCAGCGGCACGGGCAGCAGTTCCGGCATCACGGAATGGTGGGTTATCAGCGCCTTCAGGCTGGAGAACTCCTTGCGGAATCCCTAAACATGCAACAACAAGCGTTGAGGTTGATGGACAACAAACAAATGACAACAATCTCTGTGTTTTACACAATTACCTTGATCTTGTAGCCTCGCGGTGAGCGCAAGATGATGTAGTTGGCAATGTTGGGACCCGGGGGCGAGGGAACGCGCAGTGTGAGGGCATAGCAGCCGGGCTTGGAGCTGCTCTTGCGTACGAGAAAGGCGCCAGGACTCTTGCTCTGCAGCACCTCGACGGCAATGTCACGCGAGATGCCCGCCTGATACCAACAGGCATCCTTCAGCTCGGCATCCGCCTCCTCCTCGCTGCTGTGCGTGTTGGCCAAGCTGCTGCTACGCTGATTGGCGGCCAGTGTGGCCGCCGCAGCAGCCGCCGCATTGTTCATCCGCAGGCGATTGGCAAAGATCTTGGGACTGGAGTTGGCTGTGAAGCAGACAATTAGACCGGATGGTAGCTATAGTTGGAGTTCGCTTCTTACCGCTGCTGGTCTCGCGCAGATAACGCTTCTTCAGATTGAACTCGCTGTTGTCGTTGAGATTCACATTGTCCAGCATGGGAATGGCAGTCAGGGACTGACGACAGGAATCCCCAAACTTGCTGTCGATGTAGGAGTCCTCATTGATGTAGCCATTTGAATAGATGGGCTGACTATCCTCGCCCTTCAACCCAGCCCCACTCATGGGCGTCACATTGCCCACAAGGGGCCGGGACTCCTCATTGTGGCGCAGCAGACCCATGGTCAAGCGCTTAACCTGCGGGTGAAAGAGGCGACGCAGCTTTAAGATTTAACAGTTGTCTGCACTCGACGCTTAAAGGATCAAGAAAAGGCAGCGCGTTCAAGTGGCAACAAAATTAACTACAATTTAAACACCTTGTAAGCCGAGCTGGGACTGTCTGTTGGACTGTTGGTTAGACAGGGCGGCGTGGGCGTGCCCTGCAGCCACAGACGTCGGAGAAAGGGGCAGGGAGTAGAGGTAGGGGCAAAAGAAAAAAGGAATTTATTACCAAAAACCGCAACTAGACAAAAAGCTTGGCAAAACGAGCAGTCGAAAAAAGTTTTTTGCGCCTGCACTTAAACAGGAAGCGGATGCTTGGACTTGGAATTACTCTAGAGCGAGAGCGAGAGAGAGAGAGAGAGAGTGAGCGGGGTGAGTAGAGAAGTGGCCCAAAGAAAAGGCAGGCCATAAAAGGCGCATAAATTGCTGGCACAGACGCAAACGCAGACGCCGGCTCGCATTGCAGCCAACGCACGCGACCGACAGAGCGACAGAGCGACAGACGGACCTTAAAAATGTTGCAAGCCATCCGATGCGGCGGATGCGGAAGTGGCGTGCTAAGCGGAAATGTGCCGCAGGACTAACAGCAGCATGAGAAAAGCAAGAGAAAAAAGTACGAAGAATATATATAGAAGAAAGAGGAGAGAACAAGAAGAAGAAGGGAAGGCAAGAAGTGGGCATAAAGGAAACTGAGAACAGGCGGCGATAATTCAGCTGCACTTGTGCGCGCATGTTGAGATCGTGTTCTCTGTTGCCTTCTGCTCCTCCCCCCGCCCTGCGCTGCGCTTCGCCTTGCATTTCTCTCTTTTTTCTTTTTGAGGTCAGTGGCTTTGAAAAGTCTGTCTGTCTGTCTGTCTGTCTGTCTGCCTGCCTGTTTACAATGGCTGCCTGCGAGCCTGAAAGTAGACTACAGTTCAGTTCCCTAGCTAAGCTAAGTGTGTGAGTTTGTGTGTGAGTTTGGCATAATTTAAAGCGACATTGACAATGAGACGATGAGGTGGCAGTTGGCAGAGGCAGCTTCGCTTTTTATTTGGCGGTTTCCTTACCTGGCTACAGCCCGACAGCAATTGTTTGCTCATTGCTGCATAATTTAACAAGGCGCGCGAGTTGCATATTTTTAGGCTGCTTAAGCAAACATTGTTTGCATATTTCACGGCGCATTGCACAGTGATTTGCCTGGCATTCGAGCTCATTTCACCACACACACAACACTCACACACTTTACCCTGTATTCTGTAAGCACACACAAAAGGTGTGCTACCCTCACACATATATATACAGTACAGATATGAATACATGTATATATTATGCACTTCATAATGAAATATTATTCTCCCCCTTTCTGAATACCAATTCTATATGCATTCTTGCAACAATTTTTTCAAGTATATTTACTAAAACTGACTTTAATGAACTTTAAATTACGTACGTAAAAACGATGTGCAAATTGCAGAGTATTTCAGAAAGCACAGTTTAATATACAACAATTTGACATACTTGATTAAATAAGTCTAGGTTGGAGTGCAGCTTGAAGCAGTAATAAAGAACTAAGCTAATGGAAGAGTTGGCATTTATTTAATATAGTATCATATTTCTGATGAATTTATTTCAGAAGGAAACTGAAAGAAAGCAATGAAGAAGCTTTTACTGATTGCATAAATATTTTGTTTGCATTTTCGTGCATCAATTGAAATTTATTTCAAATAAGTGAAGTCGTATAACTCTTCTCCCTAGAGTTTGTAGCTGTTTTATATAGTCAAAGTTGTAAAGAGAAATAACTATGAATGAATAGAAAATACGAGTTTCCTTTTTATCAGGAGCTAATCTTCTTTAGTTCTCTTTGTTAATATTAGATTAGGATGGCAAATGATTGACTGTTGTTGTTTAGCTTAAATCAAACTTAAATGTCTAAATTGATTCGCATTCGTATTCAAGAATATCCACTAATCTAGCAAACATATTATTTTAAAATAACCATATTATTTTAAATAACTATAAATTAATAGAAAATACGAGTTTTCTTTTTAGCAGGAGCTAATCTTCTTTAGTTCTCTTTGTTAATATTAGATTAAGATGGCAAATGATTGACTTTTTTAGCTTAAATCAAACTTAAATGTCTAAATTGATTCGCATTCAAGAATATCTACTAATCTAGCAAACATATTATTTTAAAATGTTGTGCTTTTCTTCCTTAGCTTCTATATCAACTTCCCCACAAGTAGCGCAATCATTCAGAGCAGCTCATAGTCAAGCAATGTTTGCAGAGAGCAGCTCGCTTAGTAAATTCAAATGAAATGAAGACAAGCGAAGACTGGGAAGGCAGGTAACTCAGGTGTGTTTGCCAAAGCAGTAGACTATACACATATATTTTGCTTATTTTTTGCCAGGCACTCTGTCTCTGATTCAGTCTCTGATTCTGTTTGTTTTTTTGGGGGGCTCCCTGTGTCTGTGGCTCTGTCTGTGGCTGCATATTACTTTATTACTTGCTCAGCTTGTCAGACACATTTGCTGTTTGTTTTTGATATTTTGATGGCATTCGAAATTGAATTTTGTTTTTTCATTAGATTGTCCTCAGTCATTTCGTTTTTCGTCATAACATTTTTGGATTTACATTTACATTTACATTCTGCTGGCCATAAACAAAGTGTGTGTGGCAGACTAATTGCCTCCGTTGGCTTAATGAAGTGCTTGGCAATCCGGACATTGGCATCAGCTGTTGCCAACAAGGCAGCACGTGCAAACAGTGGCAACAGCAGCAGCAGTAGCAACGGCAGTAGCAACAGCAGCAAACAGCAGCAACGAATGTGGCCAAAAAGCATTTTCCACTTGAGCATTTATGCAAATTTAATAAACTGCTTGACTTGAGCGGAGAGCCAGAGTAGGCGGTGGCAAGTAAGCCACGTTTAAATCGGGCAACAGATTGCGGTCTTCTCGGGGGCGTGTCTGTGTGGGGCCCACAAAATATTATTTATGGCATTTGAGACGAAAAATATTATTTGGCCCCATGATACACGAGTAGGCGTGACGCTTGGCCCGGCCACATGTGGCTGCCTAGCTGCTGTCACTCAATGCCAGCCACACTGGCAGCATGGCTGGATGGCAGGGTGGCAGGAAGCGAAGGAAGGAGTGCAGGACGTGCAGGACGTGGACTAGAATGAGTATATTTGGCTGCTGTTGGGCGCTGGGGCTGCTGTTGTTGCAGTTGCTAAACAAACATTTAGCGGCACCGAGTCAACAGCATCGATGCATCAACGCCAGCAACAGGACGATGTTGGGATCAGACTCATCGACAGACAGCGCGTTATTTCCGGCATAGCCATGGTCTGTCTATCTGTCTGTGTGTGTGCGTGTGTGTGTCTGTATGTGTGTGTGTCTTGTTATGCGGGTAAAGTGCATAATGTGCCATCGCATTTGTCTTTGGCTGCATTTCGGTGGCTCGGTCGCTCGGTCGCATGTGCAACTTGCCTGCTTTATTTTGCTTATCTGAAATTGAATCAGGCAGCCAAGCAGACGACACTGTGATGGCAACTTTGCCGTCGGGCACAATTAGGGTAGCTGCCATGCCCACCTCTTGCCTCCTCCTTCTCCTCCTCCCACGTGTCCTAGTACTATTTTATGCTCTGGGCCAAAAATTAATTTGCTTATCGCGCTGCAGCCGCACCCTGCTGCCACAAAATGATGTTATTGACAGGCAGCCGGGCGGTGTATTGAAAAACTATGCACTGCCGAGGCTGATGGCTGATGGCTGATGGAGGGGACCAGGCAGGCAGTGAGGCCATTCTGCTGCCACGTGGCGTATGCGTGTTATGTTTATAGCAAAATTGATTTATTGACAAAACACAAACACAGGAGGCGAAGCCACCCAAAAAAAAAATATGAGAAAATGCCAAAGCAAAGCATAAGAGCTGCTGCAGCAATTGAGTAAGAGCGCTGTGAACCCTTTTCGACATATGGTTCTGTTCTGCTCTGTTTTTTCTCTTCTTTCGGTCATGTCCTTGGCAAGCATTTTGCATTTACATTGGCTGGCGTCTGGCAGTGGAATGGGCCAAAGACTGACAATATTTATGGCTTGCCATTAGAGGCAACTGATTGGTTTTCGCTTTCGTTTTTAGCGTAGGAGGAATTTCAATTTTGTCGAGTGTTTCATTTGGAATGCTTCGATTGCTTCGATTGCTGTTTTGTAGTGTGACATGGCCTTGGAATTTGAGTTGCTGTCGCTTTGGATGTGGCTGCACTTTTACTCCATTTAAGGGCCATTAGCTCAAAACGTAATCATCATAATGCGCACCCCCTCCCTCCCTCCCTCCCTCAGTTACAATCGGGCCATAAATAAGACAAACACATTACGCATACGCCGTGTGCACACAGCAAATACAGAGCCATAGAGCACAGAGCACAGAGCACAAGGCAGCTGGCAAGAGTCTTTCTTAGAGTTTCTCATATGAATAAACTCGCACGTACTTATCGCATAGACTATGCTCGACTGCGCACAGCTGCCTCTCTACTCCTATGGCTATATCTGTCTATGTGTGGCTGTCTGTATGAATATTTAAGGCGTAAAATTTATGAAAACAACGTGCCTCAACTCAAAGTCGAAGACCGCGTCGGTGTCGTTGTCGGCATCGCTGTCGTTGTCGTTGTCGGTGTCGGAGTCGTCGTTTGTCCCAACTAAAAGGCCAAAGTTGTGCAATGCTAAGTTTTCGGGTCCTCGGCTCCACGTGACAAAAAATGACAAAACATTTGATAAACATTGCACATGTGAAACAGTTCGACATCTCCCTCTATATCTCTTCTCTCAGTCTCTACGTGTTATGACAATAGTCCACACAAAAAAGGGATGGAGAGTTATAACAAAAGGCAACAGCTTATCTATGACACAGCAAAGTTTGAATACCCTTGCAGGATTTCTTACGCAAATAGTTTCTCAGCTTATATGCAGCTCCTCCAGCTTAAATAGTTGTTGTGCGTCGAATAATTGACAAAGTTATGCTTACAAGCGCGTCAGAGTGTAAAGTTGAGATTGCTATGCTGTGCTTTGTATCAAATTACACACGAAAAACAAAGCAAAGCTGCAGTTTCTATCAAGAGAGACATAGCAAAAAGTAAAGCATACTTTCAGGCGAGACTTCAAATTGACCGTAAGTATAAGAAGCTGACAGCTATGTAACTGTCCACAGATGACATATGTATGATAACTGATTGTTACAGGCTTGGCTGTCAGAATCAGACTTAAGTTGTTGTTTTAAAGTTTCGTCAAGCAGATTAATTGGCCAAATAACAACTCTGCTAATCTGTTAACTCTTATGTTTGCATATTAGCCACAACATCTGTATGCCTCTTTAGCTTCAAAGGATCATTTATTTAAATTTACGCTCTCTTTCTTGCTTAGCACTTTGCAAATCTCATCTGAAAGCCGCCATACCCCACCTGACGACGCAAGTGTATACAAATGGCATCAAATGGTCTGTAAGTCTGCAAGGCTGGGACCTTCTGGGGTTTGGGGGCTGCTCAAGCAATTCATTTGGGGTGTGTCTAAACTTGTTTCAACTTTTTTGTCTTCCGGTTCTTGTGAATTGCGTGCAAGTGGAAAAAGTTTGCAATATGAAGGAAAGAAAGAAAGAAAGTGCTCGTCGAAGGCGCCCAAAACGAAAGGTTTAGCTGAGCTTAGGCAAAAGCTTTTGATGTCCTTTGGGCACACACTTTATTCAGCCAATAATTCATAAGAAGCGTCAACTGCAGCAGAATAAACAAAACAAAACAAATCAGCAACAAAAAAATGGTCGAAAATGAAATTCATAAATTTGAAATATCTGCGAAAAATTGTCGATGACAAAAACCAATAAATGGCCGCAGTTGCCATCGCACCCTTATCAAAGTCAAAGTCAAACATATCAAATATGCAATACTTGAGGAGGGGTTGGGCTTTGATCTGGTTTGTAACCAGAGAGCAGAAATAGATTGGAATTCTTAGGGTTTCTTAAACTGCTTGGGCAGGAAGTTTCTTAAGAGGGTTCCTTACCAGTGGCGGCTTGTCCGTCAAGCGCTTGCAATTGTTTAGCTCTGTGGGTGAGTTGTCCTCATCGGAACTGGGCGTCTGAGCCACCTTCTCGTTGTCATTGCAGCTGTAGAATGCAGGAGAGGGATTAACATTTAAATTTGGTCAAATTGTATAATCAAATAAGTGTGTATTATATGTGGCTCAGTGTCTGATGAACATGAATTAAGCTTTAATAGGGGAATCCAAGCCGCATGCTCTACTGTACTCACTTGAGATTCGCCTGGGTGAACAGCTGCAATGGGCGACGTCGCCCCAAGGTGGCTGGCGACGATGGTGTTGCTGCTCTGCCCCTTGTCATGCTCACATGGTGTTGAGCGGATCTTGTCATTGTGTTTGCGGTTATCGTATTCCTCGCATTATCATGTACTTTGCCCAATTGCTGCTGTTGCTGCTGTTGATGGCGACTGTTGCAGGAGGAGGAGCGAAAGCGGGCGCCTGTTATGACTGCAGCCAGATTAGCGGCAATGCGATTGTCAAAACGATTGAAATACGAAATCGAGTTCGAATTCGAATTCGAGTTCGAGTTCACATTCGAATTGGAGTTGTTCAAGCTGTCGGCAGTTGGCGACGAGTTGTTGCTGCTGCTGGCGCTGCCATTGCTGTTGCTGTTGCTGGTGCTCGCAATTGTTGCTGTCGCTGTGTCTCTCGCTGCCGTTGAGCTCTTCTCGTAATCCAAATTATTGTTGGTTATCATTGTGGCGGCTTTGGCTTCACTCGCGTCGCTTTTGGGCATTAACTTTTGCAGTGTTTTTGAATTATGTGCGCATATAAAAACGCTGCGGGCGGCTTTTGTCGCACTGCGTGTGATCCCCGCCAGGACAAGAGCAGTAGCTGGAGCAGGAGCAGGAGCGGGAGCAGCAGCAGCAGCACATCCACCCGTCAAAGAGGGCGGCCTTTATTAAATTCTCTGCTATTTGGTTTGGCGTGTTTGGGGGGCAGACTCTGACGAGGTTTGCGGGGATGCCAACACTAACCGCAGGGGTCGCTCGCTACTTCAGCAAACTGCAAGCGTGGATGGGAATGGAGATGGGGATGGGGAGGGGGATGGGGATGAGGTCGTCGGCGAGGACAACGACGCAGATTTAAACACAGAATTAATTCAAGCGGAAATTGGCAAAAAAGGAAGAAAGCAAAGCAAAGCAAAGAAAAAAATATAAATAAAGCAGAAGCAAAACAAAATCGAAAGCGTGAAGCATAAACAAAAATGGAAGGAGGCAGAGGGAAGGGAAAGTGAATGGAGACGATTGCATGAAACGCAAAATAGAAAGCGAAAATGGAAATGGAAATGGAAGCGCATATGAAAATGTTTTGGGGGAGAAGCCACAAAAATGCACATAAATAGCAGCGACAACAATAAGAGGGTGGGCATACAGAGGGGTTGTGGTTGTTGTAGGGGGAAGGGAGGGCAAGGGGTGTTGGTCATTGGTAAGCGCAGCATGTGACGTCATGTTGTAAAGCGCATAAATAGCAGGATTTGCGGGTTGTTCATGACGATGATGATGATTGTTTGTTGTTGTTGTAATTGTTGTTGTTAGTTGTTGGAATATGATTTTGTGGGTGGTTGTTAAATACAGAACAACAATGTTTTTATGTTGTTATCGTTGTTGTTTTCAGTTTTGAAGCATTTGAATTTTGTTTTTATTTTTAGTTTCATTTCGTTGTTGTTTGCCAATTTCACAGTTGAACATTTTCGCCAATTAGTTGCCAATTTGTTGTTTGATTATTATTATTTATTTTTTATTTTTTTTTTTTTTTGTTGCCAATTTGAGTACGATTTCAGTTTTAGTTTGGATTTGGATTTGGATTTGGATCGTGTGTGTTGTCCAAATTTCATGTAAATAAAGAGTTCAGAGTGAAATAAAAATGAGAATATACTGTGTTTTAGTTTATTCTATATACACTTTTTGTGAAAACTTCTGCTGTGCTGTTTTGCTGTTTCAAACTTTTGATTATTTAATTCGATTGGATGCAGCGCATTTGCTTTTGGCAGTTTGTTTCTAGCACAAAATTTTGATTACTTTTCTTTTTTGGGTCAGCTAAATGAAAGTGAAATGCACATTGAGAATGAAGCACTTCATTCAATCCAGCACAGCTGCAGTTTAATGATATTTTGTTGAAATTTTATAGAGAATTCTCTAGTTACTTACGTTGCTTCGATGGCAACCAAACTTTTCATTGAGTTGTCAGTGGGCCACGTTAATAGCTGCGAAAATGCGTTGACCAATTTCAGCTGCAAGAGACAGAAGAGGTTGAGTTTACGTTAGGAAAGCGTTAACTGTTGAGTTAAATTGTAATTAAAATTGACTTTAAAGCGAGGCTATAAATGGCAGCCATTCGAGTGTGCATGTGTGTGTGTGTGTGTGTGTGTGTGTGTTTGTGGCAATCATTAGACGCCCATAGTCAACACCTCATTAGGCGACTAATCAAGCGTGTGCTGGGCAAGAAATAACAACCAGTTCAGACACAGACACAGCCACAGCCACAGATTAAAGGAACAGCAGAAAGGACGACGCTGTGGAAAACGTAAAGCAAATCAACAACAGCACACAACAGCTTTGAGAAGCATTGGGGCCTAAGATCAGACGAAGAAGCTGCCACCACGGTGCAGTCGTGCGTTGGCCAAACGGAGTAAACAACCAGCTATAGCCAGGGCCAGACCCAGAGCCAGAGCCACAGCCAGAGCCAGAGTCAGCGTCAGAGTCATGGCCATGCTTGTGCCGCAAATAAAACGCACAGATTAAAGGATGCCCGGGTGAAATGTCTTCTTAATTACTTCGCAATGAACAGAGCAGAGAGTTGAAGCAAAGTGATGAGGGGAAGGGAACTGAGGCTGAGTCAGAGGCTGAGGCTGAGGCTGAGCGCCAATGGGGGTTGACTGCAGTGCCAGTAATTGAGAAGTCGACGGGCTGGGATTCAGTTACGGATTGGGATTGGGATTGGAATTGGAATTGGGTTGGGCAACCAATGTCTCAGCATGGACCGCAGCGCACTTTAAGCGGAAGTAATTTAATTAATTACAAATGAAACGGAAACACGGCGAGCAAACGAAAATCCAGCGAACTCTATATGTGTCTGTGTGTGTGTGTGTGTGTTTGTGTGTGTGTGTATGCGTATGTGCGTAGACCATAACAAATTTAAGCATAATTTAGTTAGGTTGAGGAGCAGTGCAACTGGCAACTGGCAACTGGGCATCCACTTGACGCTTGGATAAGCGCTTTTCAAAAAATACGTCCCGGCAGCGCAATTAAAATTTTTCTATGCTCGTAACGCAAACTATTAGGACAGTGTATACGCTCGCACACACACACACACACAGAGACACACACAGAGAAAGAGAGAGAGCCACACACACAGAGACGCATTAAGCACAGCTCATTTGCATTGCGGTTTTAATTGCCAGGCAACCCCAAAAGAGCAAAAGCGAGAGCGAGAAAGAGTATAACTGCAGAGCAAGAGAGAGAAAGAGAGAGAAGGGAGCTGGAGAAAAGCTCTGCCCGGCAAGGCTTACAAGGATAATGAAAACAATTTAACGACTCTCTGGACGATTCAGTGGGGCGACCGGCGACTGGGCCAGGCCGACGACTCCTGACCAAAATTCAGGCTGAATTCATGTTGAGCGCTTAAACAAATAGAAACCTTTTTCATTTGCCATTTTGCCGGCCTTTTCCATTTGCTTGGCATTTTTTTTTCACCACATTTCTGTTGTTGTTGTTGTTGTTGTTATTGTTGTTGTTGCTGTTGAGTTTTGCGTGTCTGCGCAAAATATTTGCAGATATTTTTGACATTTTAATGAAAATATTTTGCGTAACATTTCGAACTGGCAAAAGACGAGCGGCAAATGGTTGATGAATGCCACGGCAACGGGTTTGGGATCCTTTCGCTGGCTTAATATTATTTTAACGAAGTGGATTCTGCCAGGACGACAGAAGAGCAGCAGCAGCAGCAGCAGCAGCAGCAGCAGCAGCAGCAGCAGCAGGAGCAACAGTAGCTGGAGCTGAAGCAGGAGCAGGAGAAAGATTGCTGGCGAATGGAGACGAGCATTTTTAAGCTCCTCTGATGGCCAGTAATTAAATGCTTGACATGCCGTTGGGTGTGAGTCGTCGACTGAAGTGGATTAGCGACGGGCTGAGCGGTTTGCTCTGGGTCTGAGGTAAATTAACGCTGATGTTGGCATTATAATTATGGCATGTAGTTAAGGCGATTCCCCTTTGCCAGACCAAAGACCCGACCTGGACATGACAGATTGATAAGTTAAAAGTTGCCAGAGACAGCGACAGCCAAGAGTAACAACGCGAGAAGTGAAATATCAAAATGTTAACATTTAAATTTAACAAATTGGGTCAAGCAGCAGCAATTAAACACATTAATGTTCATGCATTAAATGAATACTATTTAATTACATGTATAAATAGTTATTGTTTCCCATTTAATATGGCAAAATGTGTGTTAAGTGTTCTTGGCGCTGATTTACAATTTATGCTGAAGAAAAAAAGAATAAATAATATAAAATGTAATTTACATAAAGTAGTGTAAATCTATATAATTTTTAAATGATATGTTTAATTACTTAAAATTACATTTTTAAATTTACATTCACTTTGCATTTAATACTTTCGCTTTTACTTGGAAACATTTTAAAGCAATCAGAGAATAAATAAATAAAATTGAATAAATGAAACTTATTTTACGCTTAATTTAATGAACTAATTGAGAACTTTTCCTATAATTTCAACATCTCCATTTGCTAGGCTTCCAAGTAATAAATGCAATGCGTTAAGCACTTATTGTTGTCTTTGCTGATTTGGCAAAGAAAGTGGAAAGCACAAATATAGATTTTCATATGGAATTGCTTGGCCATAAAAATGGTACATTAAATATTAAATATACTCATTTGGCTAAGTGAGTGAACGATGGTAACAACATTGCGTAATAAAATCAACAGCCTAAACAAAAACATTAACAAAAACATTTGCCTGCATAAAGTAAACAGACAATCTTGTTGCTTGTAACTGACGTTGTTGTTGCTGTGTTGTTGCTGCTGTTGTGTTGTTGCTGTTGTCGTTGCTGCAGATAAAGTAAACAACGAGGCAAGCGAATTTTGGCAGCCAAATTAAAACAAATCAAAATCATATGAGCATTTTCAAGTGATTGCCGCAGCCGCTGACTGAAACTTCGCTCGCGAGTCCTGACGGCGGGCAAACATAAACAAGCAATTTAACAGGCACTCACACAAGCATACACCCACACACACACACACACACGCACGCCTACTCTGGCATGCTGCGATAAAAAGGCAGAGAGGAGGCTGTGTGTGAAGAGAGTGACAGAGAGGGAGAGAGAGAGGGAGATCCTTGAAGAGGCGTCAGGCAGTTGGCAAACAAACGAAGCGCTCAAGCGCAAAAAGCCAACGCAACGCAGCGCTAAAAAAAAGTGGAAAATAAAGGAAGGAAAATTGAGGAAAAACGCAAGAAAAGCGGGCAGGCCAAAACAACCAAAGCGTTTTATGTGCCACTACACATGTATGTGTGAACATCTGCTATAGCTTGTCTGAGTATATTGTGAGTGTGTGTCCGTGTGTGTTTGTGGGTGTGTGTGGGTGTGTGTGTGCCACAGCTACCGCAGATTTCTCACACATTGCTTTAAAGTATGCCGCAACTTTTTGTTAATGAAATTTTAATCAAGCTGTAACCGACTGCCAAAGAGTTGTGAACATTTTGCATAGCATACTTTTTAGCGCCAGATGTGTAAACTTTCTCTGGGTTCTATTTTTTTGTGTGTACTCTTTCGTTCAGCTCAGCTCTGCTCTGCTCAGCTCAAAGCAGGCAAAGCACAAATAGCCGGCGGCTTCATTAGCAGCTGCCAACAACGCGGCGTATGCGTAATAATTTATTTAAAATGCAATTCGTTTATGCGAGGCATTAATCATGGCCCAAGGACGCGGCATCACGTACCGCTCGAATGGAGAGCGAGAAAGAGACAAAGAGTGAGGGAGAGAGGGAAGGAGAGAGCGAAAAAGCTGCATTTATTAACAATTTATGTCATAAATAAAATTGAAAAACATTCATAATGTCAATGGGGGCGAAGTTCTCACGACGTGAGTGCATGTTGACGATGCCACGCGAGAAATGAAGATAGAAACAGAGAGACAGAGAGAGAGCGTAAGAGAGAGAGAGTTTGAGAGACACATAAATCGTTCTGCGGCCAAAATTAGGCAACAAATTTACATGCAAAACGAGCACGACACGCAGGTAAATCACCAAGAAAAACAATAATAACAACAGCAGAACGGAAACAAAGTGAGCCCCCACAGAATGACAAAGCATTGAAAGAGTAGAAATGGCAAACGGAGTGAGAAGGAAGTGCGAGGTAGCACTTCCTGGTACCAGGACCAAACCAGCTGAGCAAGAAAACACTTTTGCTTTTACAAGCGCGTTTTCGACTGCGCCTTTTGTTCAGTTATTTAACATATTTCTGGCAGACTGAAGACTGTAGGCTGAAGGCTGTACACTGTGGACCTGAGCGAATACCGAGTGAATAATGTGCACTTCTCACGGCAAATAATTATTTTCGCTTAGCGGCTTACAAAACGGCCAACTGGCATGCGATTTTTAGGCCATTTGACTGGCTGCAGTTTTCGTTTTCGTTTTTTTGCCTTTTCTCTACAATTTTTGAACTCTTATCGTCAGGCCCAACACTTTTTGGCCATCCCCCATAATTTGGCTCACTTCCCGCTTTCAGTTCATTATGTGAATATTTCGCTCTTTTTTTTATTTTTAAATTGTTTAGCTGTAGGACAGAAATGCCAGCACGTCGAGGGAGTGAGTCGTAGGGTGTTTCTTTATTTCATTTTGTACATGTTTTGAAACCAACCCCAGAAAAGGTGTCGAGTCGAGCGAAATTAGAAAGGAAAAAAACTGCGAGCTGTTGCTTTAAATGTTTTAAATGTTTTAAATATGCGCATTTGTTACACAGGCAAAGCAAACAGCAAGTGGAAAGCAGAATGAATTCAAAACAAAAGAATTTTAATTAGTTTTTGTTTTCTGTTTTGTGCAATTAAGCAAATGTTGCTCGTTATGATTGCTCTTTGTCAATAATAAACAAAACAATTATACTCCTAACTTATGCACGAAAATAACTGCAAGTGTAACAGTTGAACTTTCGTTTGTGAAAAGACAAAAAATAATACATTTTATTACAAATTCAGCTTTGCAGAGCTCTAGCTCTGTCAACTAAATATCGAATTAGTTTATATGTGGAATTTGTGAAAGAGTTTAAGGCTAATAAAAAGTTATGTAAACTTCACTGTTTACTTTTCAAAACTGTCTGTTTCTTAGTTAAAGAAGACTTAAGCCATGTTTGCAAAGATCTATGCTTAAAGTTAGTTATTTCCTGCATTCAATTTAATATAAATTCCCTTGTAAGCACTTTGCTCTGACTTAAAGAAATTTAAATTTTATACGAAATTTATTAGGTAAGAACAGCAAAGAAGCAAGAAAAAAAAGAATGTTTTGCTTGTCGGAAACATGCAAACTATTGATTAAAAGTTGTGTAATATGTAATTTTATGGCCCCATAAAATTTGTCTCAGCCAAAAAAAAAAAAAAATAGAATATTGAAGTCAGCCGGGCTGCAGGGAAAAGGAAGAAGAAAGAAAGACCTGACGGACTGTTCATAGACTGAATAAAGAAACCCGAAGTTGCCATAGATTTCTTGGCTGGTAAATTTAAAACGACAGGGCACAAAGTAAAACTATTTTATATGCGACGACAGCAACAAAATAATGTGACTACCTTTTGGGGGGTCAGACAGCGAGGGGGGAACAGCCTGACTGAGGTGGGTAGTTGGTCCAGCTGTCTGGGCAGAGCTCCCACGCCGACTCGCATTACCCCAAGCAATAAATGTTCAAATCAATTGAAGCGTTTTGCTAAAGCCTCACACCTAGAGGGAAATCGAAGTAAGGGAAGTCGCATATAGATCCGAATGCACGAATAAGTAGATTCCTGGGCAGCTTAAGGCTGCGATTTGCTATGCGCAAAAACCGAAATCGATAAGGGATACAAAAAGAAAAAGAAAAAGAAACACTAAGATACGAAGGAAACGTTACGAAAATGTCAACTAATTTTGAATGTCGAGCAAGTGCAGACTCCGTGCAGAGAGATGTAGAAGTAGAAGACGATGTTGCTCATACGCAGTGCGGTCACAACGCGGTGGCCTGTCCCATATTTGAAACTAGAATTCGTTCGACGTTGTCGAGAAGCAATAAAACGCAATTCGGTCATAAAAATAGTCGAACGTCGAAACGAATGCATGCCAGGACGACAAAGAGAAAAGGCCGCTTGGCTGGCAGGCAGGCAGACAGCCAGACAGTCAGACTGACAGACCAACAACTGCCCCTGGGCTGTCGTCGTCCTGCGCTGTCGTCGTCCTGGGCCCATCGTCTGGCATGGCAAATTGCGAATTTTGCATATTGCCAGTAGCTGACATCCCTTTGCAGCTGTTTCGGCTTGCTTTCCTCTCTAGTATTCGCTCTCCCTAACACTGTTCTCCCCGCTCTCCACTCACGTTTCTTGGCCCATTAGTCATTTGGCCAGGCTACCGCTTTGGCGTGTCGCCACTTTGCAGGATGAATGACCCCAGAGCATAGTTGTTGCCTTCGCCCTTTTGCAAGTCGCCTGCCCGCAACGGAAATTGCACACACGTCGCCGGCCAAACCATTTTAACAGAAGCGATTGCTAGTTTTTTGCAGTTCTCTCATCTAACAACAAATCATAAGAGTCAAAGGCTATAAGAGACTGAATCCAACTGTGGGCCTAATAACAAAGTATAGCATGCTTTGGGCCAACTAAATCACTACAAGAGCTGTCATTAGATATGTAGATTTCTTAATTGTAGTGCTTTGATTACAAGCGCTTGTGGCTTTCATTAATAAGCAACTGCTAACACTCAAATCAAGTTCTAAGAAAGCCTTTTTTAATTACATTTAAGCATATGTATTAAAGTATACAATTGCAATTCGCTGACTTTTGTTATTTCATTCTCCCCCACTTGGCCTCATTATTGAGTCCATATCTTGGCCATTGTCAGTTTTTCCGGGCTTAAATTAAATATTATTTTTAATGCTTCGGCGCATTAACAAATTGTGCACTCAGCTGAAATCATTGGCTTGTAAAATATAAAAATAACTTTTTGAAAAATATGCAGATACAGTTGCTGTTTTTTTTTTTTGTATTTTTTTGTTTTGTTTGTTTTGCTCTTGTTTTATCTGTTTTTCCTGTTGCATTTTATGCATTTCACGTTTAATTGATTTTGGCATTCGAGTGCATCAAAGATTCATGTGCATGTGCAATTAATGATATTTGCGATATGGGAAATTGTGTAAACTGCAAACTGCAAACTGCAAACTGACACTTCACTTCAATGATCATTAATAATTTACGCAAATTGCAGGACAATTGATATATGTATAATTAAAACCTTTATTAAGATACAAATAATTTTTTATTAATATACAAATTTATATGCATATTTCAGCTTGCATAACGCAGTTGCTTTGAGGACTGCTCTCAGTCATTTAGCGAATGCTTCAACACCCAGCAACAACTCGTTAACACACTGAGGCCAACTGCCCTCCTGCCCCCTCTCATTTACTCACTCTCCCTCTGTCTGCTTCTCGCTCACTCCCAAGCAACCCCCGCCCGCACACCTTCCTACACCATTTCACATGTAGGTCAAACTGGCACAGCACAAAAAGTGTTGCATACCTTCAGGCTGTCAATTTATTTCTCGCGCTTGGCACATTTTGCCTGCTGCCTGTGTTGTTTATGTTGATTCTCTGGCCGCTCCTCATGCGCAACGCGGCTCCAGTCACGGCTTGGCACACTGTCTGATTCCGTTGCCAGCTGGGCAGGTTCGCGTCCTTGAAATTTATGCGTTCGACGCAGGCGATGCGCCAAGCTCTGAGAGCAGCTCACTCCTCATGGAGCTCACCATGATTGTGGCTCTAACTCTGCCATTGGCAAAATGGCACATGGCACATGGTAGATGGTACATGGCGCATGGCACATGGCGTGTAAAGCGCTCATTATGATGCTACACACTCGTTTGAGGAGATAAATGGCCATGCAAAACTAGAACTACTTACGCTTCATAGACATTGGCTGCCCGTTCTGGAACTGGGCCAATGCGAGAGGCATTGTTTCCTTTTTCGGTTGACTGCACAACAAATTGTGGCATGGAAGTGCTGATAACTCTGCCACAGATCGGACTACACAGATAGCTGGTGGAGGCAGCAACCACACAAGCTCTTGTTTTCAGCTCTTTATGTCTTCGGCACTTCAAATTTGCTGCATATTTTGAGCATGAAGTTTCCATTTGCCATTTGCCATTTGCCAGAAGCCATTCAGCGCTGTGTCCTTCATTTGTTGGCCGCTTTAACGATTTTGCCATAATCATTTTGAAATACTCGCGCTTATCTGCATGTTGTCAATCAGCTTAGGACCAGCCCTTGTCCAGCACTTGGCCAAGACCACAAAAACCAGCATTAAAATAACACCCAACTGAAATGTTGCGCATACGCAGTGCTGTACGCTACTCTACTGAAAAATTGTTTCACTTGCCAAGTATTTGACGAGTACGCGCTTTCATTTCATAATTTCATGTGAATTTCATGGCAACAGCCAGGAACCACATCCTACCTCCATTCCCCAGGCGAAAGCCAGATTATTGCAGCCATAAATTTTTATGATTTTCCATTGGCTGCGTGGGAAAATGTATAGCGAAGAACACGATTTTTATGCGAATTTAATAGCCTTGCAGATACGATGCAGAAAATTATTATAGCCTCGAGTATCGCGACAAGGAGCGCGCGTCAGAGACACACCTAGGAGAGCCACAACTTTGAAATATTTCGATATTTGGCAGCTGCAGTTCGATGGCCATTAAAAGTAAATTTAATATAAGACTTAGCGACGCGGGAAGGGGGGGCAAAGGGAAAGCCGCAGCTGACAAGGGCGCTACATAAAAAGCATATTGACATCATCCATCAATCACGCATGACAGGCGGTCCACTTGGGAAGGTCGGGGAGGCGTGGCAACCACGAAAATTTATCAACCAAAAGCAGACAAGCAGAGAAGGCAGTACCAAGAGCAGGGTTAGCAGCAGGCACAGCATCAGGATCAGGGCCAGAACCAGGACCAGGACCAGAACCAGAGCCAGGTAGAAAAATAGTAATCTAATCCAATTACTCAACAATGGCAAACAAGCAGCAAGTGGGCGTGGCACTTTGGTTGCGTGCTGAGCGCTAATGGACGACAGCGAGTCGACGAGCCAACAAAAAGAACAAGAAATATGTGGAAAAAAGAAAGCACAAAATTTCGTATACGAACATATCACATGTCTACGTGAAAGTTAAATAACCAAAGGCAATCACAGAGTATCAATAACCAAGCGAAGAGCAGGGAGAACATGCTAAGGCCGAAGGCGCTTCGCATGTGTATCCCTCGCCCAAATCCTTGCAAACTAGCGAGTCCTGGCAAATGCGTTTGATCATTAACTGGTAGAGAGTGCAAATCCTGTCAGCAGTCGAAATTGAAATTCATGCGCATACAATGAGTTTCTGTGGGGTTTTTTGTGGCATTGTGTGTGTGTGTTAGGGTCTTAAATTGAAGCCTGCATATCTGAGCAGGATACAGAGCCCTTCAGGACATTGTATTGACGAAATTATCATTTTTGTTGCTTCAATAAAATGACAAAGCAAACTAATATCAAAGGGGGGCGGACAGAGCAGCCACTATGCTCCCATCCCCGCCAGCTAAGCTGGCTTAGGCATGAAATTGAAAATGCGCCCCTGAAAGCTTTTCCTGCGTGGAAAATGAGATAGAGAAGGGGTACGGGGAGCGGGTGACTGTTATGTTGATTGAATGTGACTGTTTATGAGCTCATATCCATGGCGTTGGCTTATTAAAGTAGCCAACAACTATTGAATGAAATGTTTACTAAATATCTGCAAGTTAAAGAGTTTCTCCAGCTGAAGCTGCAGTCAATTGCAATTCTATGCATTCATCTTTTATTCAGTCATTCGAATAACAATTATGCCGCCCAGCATTCAAATATTTGTCATTGACACTCTCTGAACTGAAATCGTTTATGTAAATATGCCAAACGAGCCAAACGAGGCAAAGAGGCAACGAGCCAACGATTTCATTAAATGCCAAACCGACACGCCTTATCTGTGGGGCCACACTCCTTCGCACACACTCACACCCAAGGCCAACACTCTAATTTCAATATCAAAACCGCCTCAGGATAGTGCATTAATATTCACTTTAGCTGGTTTGCCAAAACGTAGGCGGTGCCTTGTTGCTAAACAGCCAACGGAGCTGGCGTTTAGTCCAGCAAAAGAGGCGACAAATTGAACAGGCAACAAAGTCCATACAAGGGCTCATAACAAAACCTCACACTACAGGAAATACAGAGAGAGAGAGAGAGTGAAAGAGCAAGCGAGAGAGCGACAGGCCAAAGGGTCAATTTGGAGCGCATCAAAAGGACAAACTGGCAAAGGAAGTGAGCGGGGCAGACGGCAGGCAGGAGACAGAGCAGCAGCAGGCGGCAAGTTAATAAACAGACAGAGGCCAAACAGCCGGCATATTTGTAAACGCATTAAAAACGCTTCACTTGATCAAATATTTAAACCTTTTTCCAGCAAGTGAGCTTAGTTTTGGCCTAAAGTGAAGAGCTCATGAGCGTGTTTTGGTTAAAGCTTAAGGTATTAGATGAATGTCTGGATAGTTGATAAGTTGATAAGTTGGTTAGTTGGTTAGAGGGTGTTTTCCACTTTCCACTTTCCACTTTTCACTACGGCACTGATAACGAGTATGCGTAACGTGGTAACTTGAAGAATTAACACAGCACAAGTCAAAGTCAATGTTTGCCAATGTTCAGCCAAGTGAGGATGCTACGGAGAAAGCACCCTACCAAAGGGGGAGGAGGGAAATGTTGAAAAATGTCAGCTGCACATGGGAGCTCAAGAGTCTCAGTTGCAACAGCAACAGCAGAGGGACCTTGTGTGCGTGTGTGTGTGTGTGTGTGTGTGTGTGTGCGAGGAGGGAGACTTGGATGGGTTTTGAGGTCAACTTGCAGCTAGCGGCTGTTGCACTTGTCAACAAGTCAAAAACCAAGCAGCATCATCCCCCAGACAAACCAAATTTAAGTTTCTATTACAATTGACCCGCTTCTTAGCTGCTTGACTTGTACTGACTTCTGACTCCCCCTCTCTCTCTCTCTCCCTCTCTTTCTCTCAGGGCAAAGTCAAGCGCTTAAATGGCATTTAAGCACTTTATGGCTGTGGCGATTTGTAACCTTCATGTTAATGCGCTTGCCAAAGTTATTTATGTAAATTACTTGCAACTGCAACCAGTTGCAGCCCTCTTCTTCCACAACTTCCTCTACTTTTTTACTTCTCTGAGCTGCTTTCATGTTTTATAATTAAGTCAGTAATTTAAAAGTGTCGAGCATTGTGGGAAATGCAACTTTTGCCAAGTTTTACTTCACTGCGTTTCTTGTGGCTTACAATTCGGTTGGGCAAACTTTTCGTCTATCGAGAGACAGACTGAGAGAGAGAGAGAGAGAGAGCGGGAGAGTGAGAGAGAAGGTAAACAAGTGGGAAAATGTTAACAACTACTCTGACATTTGTGCTGTGCGTGTGGCAAAGTATTTATGTATTTGTACATTTGTGTTGTTTGCCAAGTTGAAATTACTTAAGTGCCAGCGCGACGAGGCGTATGAATGGCAAACCGAGTGACTGAAACGACGACCATCATCAGGTGTAGCTTGAGTTGGCTCATAGATTAATGCCCATACATTAGGCAGAGTATTATGAAGAGCTTCACACTGTGGCCCACATGTTGTGGTTGTGGCACATACACAGGGACACCCCGAGGCGAGGCAACAACTGGTGGCAACATGAGCTCTGCTGTGCAGTGTCAGTTGTAACAAACGTTCAGGCTGTCGCAGCGAGGCGTGAAGGACAACAAAATAGAGGACTACCAGAAAAAGAGAAAAAAAGCAAAGAAATGCACAGCAAAGTAAAGAAAAGTAAAGTATAAAAAAAACTATAGCATACTTTACAGCGCACGCCTCTCGCATGTCATGCGCCGAGTCGCAGCAAAAACAACAGCAACAAATGCGACTTAAATTTGCTGTTACATTTGTTTTTGTGCCCCACAAAAAAAGAATAGTAAGAGACAGGGAGAGAGAGAGGGAGAGAGAGAGAGAGGGAGAGGGAGAGCGATGGCAGAGAGATACTCATGTTGTTGGCAACTCAACTGCATTCAGAGTGCATAAGTCAGTCCATGAGGCAACAACGAATACAAATAGCACAAAAGTTGTTTGTTAGTCCAGTGAGGACACCCCGCCCCGACACCGAGAGCCTTAGTTGACTTTTTGGCAGTTGTTCACCAGCGAAATAAAAGGCAATTTATTTGTTTTATGCAAAAAGTGTTTGCAGCGAATGCATGCATAACTTTTGCTTAGCTCTGACTCTCTCTCTTTATTCCCCTGTCACCCTTGCTCCTTCGCTCTTTAAGCCCTTTAAGTGAAGTTTGTGGCATTAAACAAAAGCACATCTTTCTAACCCTTCCACTGGCTGTCCTGCCCTAAAATGCCTCACTTTGATTTGCCTGTCTAACAGCGATCTCTTTATTCACTGAGCTTAGCCCCTGCACAAGGAGTCTATCCATTGTCTCTGGTCTTTTTTTCTGTGTTGTGCTGTGTAGACTGTCCGTAATAGCCTTGAGGTAAGCATTAATTACTGTGACCATAAAAAGCGTCTCGTGCGAATTGCAGTGCAGTTGCCAAAGGAGCTGGAGCTGGTGCTAGAGCTGGAGCGGAAGCTGGAGTCCTTAACCCTTTTTACTTTGTATTACATTTTGCATTTTATGGCTCCAGACTATTGTTTTCTCTTACCTTTGGCCACCTGCCTTCCCCTTTGCCGCTAGTTATCTCTTGTGCATTCTTTTCATGCAACAAATCAACGATATTTAGTGCAGAGTTATTGCTCCTCAATGTTATACTCGCTGCTTTTCGCTCTCATTGTTGTATTCGTCGCTCATTCTTATTTTTCGTGCACTTTCATTCATTTTCTCTTTTGTTTCTCACATTCTCTTGATTGTGTACAGCTTTCATTTCAACGATTTAGTTTACCTAGGTGCTTTCGCGCTGCTTTACTCGCTACTTTGTGCTGCCCTTCTCGTTAGTTTTATTTATCTTCACTTTCTTTACTCTTCTGCTTCTTTCTTTCTCTTGTTCATTAGTTTCATCGCTTATGCCTCCCAATTCCTCTATTCGCTGCATTTCACTCTCGATTTCTTTCTCGTTCTCGTTACTCGCTACTCGTTGCTCGTTACGCATAGCTGGCGGTTTCAAAATGCCGCTGTACACTGTACTATGCTGTAGGCCAGCATCAGGCAACAAATGACAAACTCATGTTGAAAGCTCATTTGTTTTATGGCAACGCTTAGACAGACATATGCGTCCTGTCAACCTACCCCCCCCCCCCCATTTCCCGTCTCCCCGCCCCCTTTCACGCTCCCCTGCTCCAGTTATTTGACACGATTTTCCAGCTAGAAATGCAAAAAAGGGCAGACTACTTCTTCCTTCTGCCGCATTCATTATATTGTCTGCCGCTGACACACTCGCATACCCTCATCTCCACACACCCGCCACACGACTATTTATCAGCTTACACACTCTCTCTCTCTCACTGATACACACACAAGCACACACACACACACCCAGAACATAATTGCGCTGTTGTAAAGAGCAAACTCGTTGCCTACTTTTTCGGGCTTTTCTTTTTGGCCATAACAAAAATATTCAAAGTGTCTCGACGCCGTATCAACTTTATTATGCGCGCCAAAAAAAAAGTTGCAAAATTAACAGACATCTTGCAAGTCCTGCCGCACACAGCAACGCCTCCCCTTTGCCCCTTTTACTTCCTAAATGAATGCAGGGAACCGTTCGTGAACCAAAACCCAAAACCAAAACTGTTTCAATGTCCGCCGCATTTTCAGCATTTGAGTGCGTCTTTGTGTGTGTGCGCGTGTGTATGTGTGTGTTTGTGGAGGGTGTGTGTGTGTGTTTGTGTGTGTTTGTGTATTTATTCTTCACCTTGTTTATCTCGTTGTTTTGCCTGCTGTGTCCTCATTTTAGCGTCGTGCGCCAAAAATGTGTCTTGCTTTGCCTCGGCTTTTGCTTTTGGCAGCTTGCAACATGATTTTGTGCCCCTGTTTCAATCTGTTTGTATGTGTGCCTCAACTGTGTGTGTGTGTGCGTGTGCTACAGAGAGTGTAAATGTGTATCTGAGTGTATGGGTGTGCAGTGCGTGATTCGTTGTGTGTACTCTCGCTGTTGCTGTGTCTGCCACGGCTGCTGTTGCTGCTGTTGCTGCTGATTTGGTGGCATTGTTCGCCAGATGCTGCGCGCCTGGTGTGAAAAATATTGTGTGTGTGGGTGTAACGCACACAGACGCCAAATACTATGATATCTGCACGCATGTGTGTGTCTTCGGGGGCTGTGTGAATGTGTGAGTGTGTCAGGCTCAAATGTTGCTGGCAACATTTACGTTTATTGTTGCAAATGTTGTTGCAATCACAGTTTGATGTGTGTGCCGTTACTTTACACACATATATATAAGATAAATACAAATACACACACTCACACACACGTTGAGAGATTGACAGTCAAACAGACTCAACTCGGCAATTTTAAGCCGCTTAAAAGAGGCGCAGTTGAGTCAAAATTTTCATTAAAATGCCAGAGGTGAATCCCCAAAGTAAATCCATGGCAGCGAATGAGCAGCCAGCCAATGCCAATGCTCACATTACGTACTCGAGAGCTTGCTGAATAGAGGAGGCAGCAGCAGAGAGCAGTAGAAAGCAGCACAAACAAAGATCAAATCTTATCGGCAATCATTTGATGCGCACTTGAGATGCGAGCGAGCTGTGCTCTAAATTTGTAGACGTTTTGTACGTTGCGATGCCAACAGCAACAGCAACAGCAACAAGGCAAAAGCAAAGGCAAGAGGCAAAGGCAACATAATGAGCTGGGCAGGTGGGCAGCAAGTCTTATCAAAAAGAAGATACTTAGCATAGACTTACAGACAGGCAACGACAACCGACAACCGACAACATCGTCATGGAAATTCTTCATTAACTCAAACTTGGGCGACTGAGAGAAAAGAAGTTTATGTTATTAAGAGCAGCGAAAGGGAACGTCTTGTTGCCAAGTTACATTAGAACAGAGAATGAATTGGGACCGGGACTGGGACTGGGACTGGGATTGGGATGGCTGGCAGGGCGGGCAGCAGCTGTTGTTGTGCTAGAGTAATGTGTATGTTTCACTTGACGACTGAGAGATAACGGTAAATGAATATGCAGCAATTTGCACGCCCACATAATGAGCAAGGCTCAAACACGGCTGGAAGGGTGCAGTACGATAGGGTAAGGCGGAGGGAAGCGTGGCAACTAGGGAGTGTGGCGAACGCCGCCAGGCAAGGACTGAAATAATAACAGCAACAACAATAACAACAACAACAACAACAAGAACATCAACAATATGAGGCAGCCAGGCGACTAACAAAAGTCGATAAACAACATAAACCAAGGCAGAGGAGCGTGAGGCGAGCGAGGGCCCTGATAAGTATGCTACACTTTCAAGCGCCTCAAGTAAGTGCGTGTGTATGAAGCGCGACTGAGTGTATGTGTAAATGCGTGCATGTGAATAACTGCGAGTGTGTATGTGTGTGTATGTGTGTGTGTGTGTGTGGGTGTGTGTGTTTGTGCAGCAAAAGTAAATTAAAACGATTTTAATTACGGTTGCCAAGACGATGAATGAAAATGTCAACGATGAAGCAGCAGCAACAGCGATGGCAGCTTAAGCTTTTTGGGGGCGTGGCGCAGCAGGTGGGCGTGAGCCAGAAAAAAGGCCATGCTTAAAAGCGTTTCGCTGTTGCCAATGCTTACGAGCCGGCGTATGTGTGCGTATGCGTGTGTGCGTGTGTGTGTGTGTGCGTGAAAAGTGTTAGTGAAGCCTCTTACTTAAGAGCTTCATACGAGATTTTCATTTAGGCTGTCAGTGCAAAATAAAAAACAGTAAAACAAAACCAGCCAAAAGTAATACAACAAAACTGTTGCCTTTCGCTTGCTGTTGTTGGCTACTCAGTTCATGGTGAGAGCAAAGTCATTGCCAAGAGCAACAGCCACAGCAACAGCAACAAAAACAAAACCTTGGCAAATAAAAAGTGTTGAACGAAGTGAGAAGCAAGCGAACTAGAAAGAGGAAGTTGAATGCAGCGTCAAGCTAAACAAACAGCCGTCATTTTTATGGCGCTTTTTTGTTTTCGTTGCTCCCCCCTTTTTTTCGTACACCTTATTAACGGTTTCTATGGAAAGTTGGTTCGCGTTGGCGGGCGTGTAATTTTCTGCGTTTCCCAAGCTAAAAAGCTGCAGAAACCGCATGGCAAAAACAAAAGAGAAAAAAGAATATTGTCGCGCACTGATTAACTTGACACCATTTACCTCTGTGGCGGGAGGAATGATGACAGCTTCCCGGGGGAGCAAACTCGCTGGTTTTTCATGCAGATGACAGGCTACACCTGTCGCCATCGTCTCAGTTCCCTTTTATTATCCCTTGCCCCTTGCCCCTCATCCCGCCGCGTAACTCATTCTACGCCCACCAGCTGCGGCTGCCAAACCGCGCTGACATTTCCTTTTGCACACCGCCGTCGTTTGCCTTGACGACGGTTGGAAAACCGCTGCGGTTGCTTCACGTTTCAAAATATAATGCTGCGAAACTCACACTGCAAGTTGCAGCTTAAAGTGAAACCACTTTAACATTAATACAAATTTAAGGCAGAATATACATTTCCAGATAAAAGTTAGAAGCTTAGAAACATTAAAAGGAGCAAAGAGTTTTAAATAATTTGATTTTTATTCGTAATTTGTAGCCTTCTTTCTGATGCTCTGACTCGATGTTTTCAATTGAGTTTAAGGAAATGTTTATCCTTTGAGCAGCTCTATATATATTTTCTGATTATTACCATTAGGAAGAGCAATTTTTACCATGCTAAACAATATCTGTTTATTCATTCTTTATATAGATATATTATTATATATCTTGTAAATTATTTGTTACTACACAAAAACTTGATTTGAATTAAATAAAACTTAGTAATCAAGTGCTCCATATTGCATCTAAAAGTTTGATCACATCCTCTCTTTACCAGCCAACTGTCAACTTCTCAGTCATTGAAAGCATCTTTGGCATTTGCAAAATTGTATGTCAAATCAAGTTAAAAGTTTACATTAGTTTCAAATTTGTACATGTCTATTCAGTGAGTTGTACTATAAATAAGCAACGCTGCAATAGAGTAATTTATGTTAATTCACTTGCATTTCTTTGATGTCCTCATCAAGTCTTAAAATAGTAGAGACCTCGCTGCATTCGCTGCTTTCGCTGCACTGTTGAAGTTTAAGACTTTCGCCACAATGCCGACTGCATATAAAACGTGGCACAAATATATAAGTCCCAAGGCAAGTTGTAACAGTTGACTCAAAACATGTTGACAGCTTAACAAGGACTCAATGCCCAAGTTAACCAACAGGCTGGCATTAGTTTGCCTTACCGTGAGGAATTACTTGCCCCCGCCGATGGAAACTTTAGACAAGAAATGTAGCAGTTGCTATAGAGTTTTCTCGTCACAGTTGCAAAGTTTGTGTTGCATTTCGATGCGTTTTAATATGCGGCAAGTGCAGCGCTAAATGTCAACCAAAGTGTCAGCCAAGGTGGCGACAAGGTTGATGTGGCTAGGGATAAGGATGAGGATGAGAATGCGAAGAGCAGGAGCTGCTGCTGTGTTGTGGCATGTTTGTATAATGAGATATACAAGTTGCCAGAGTATTACAAGCCTACGGAGAGGTCTTTTCAAGATTAAGGTCAGTGAACCTATTGTAAGTGAAGCAGAATTGAAGAAAGAAGAAACACATCTTGCACTTTGAAATTACCCAGAGAATATCTATAACTTTAGCACATAAAAAATAAATTATTTGGTCAATTTACCTGGTATAAACTTCAGTTTTGTGTTTCGTTTTGCTTTATTATTTGTATTTGTGTTTTTATTTTGTTGCGTTTGCGTTTGCGTCGGCAATTCTCGTTATCGGGCCAGCAACAAACAAAAGCGATTTGACATCCAGCTGAACAAACACCGCCAACTTTTCGCATAAAATTCAATTACAATTGCGAGCGCATAAATTTCAACACTTTGGCGCGCGTTTTACGAGCGGCTTTTGATTTGCCACTTTCTTATCGCTGTTATCAGTCGCAGACTGGCAATAAAATTAGCCCGTTGCCGACATTAAAAGTTAAGCATCGCTTGCTCCTTTTGGTTGCCAAGTTGCCAAATTGCCAAATTGCCAAATTGCTAAATTTGCCAGTTTTGTTATGTTTAGTTTATCGCACAAATTGCGCTACTTTCACACGCCATACGCCAATAAGATACGTATCTGCCAGATACTTTAGCTAATTTAAACTGAAACTGCTGGCCAACCGTTGCAGTTGAAAGCGCGCAAGGAACTGTTTATGCTCGACGTGTGTGTTCAGGCATTTCAGTGTTTGTCCACGAAACTTGGCCAATGTTCGGCGAAACTTGGCATCCACGAGGACGCATGCGCTGGATGGCTGTCACTTCCAGTCTGACTTTGTTTACGTAGCACGCAACTAGTGGTTGCCACAACAGGCATCCTCAGACTCTCACTCTGACTGTGACTGTGACTCTGACTCAGAGACAGCTTCAGCTTCAGCTTCAACTTCAGATCCCAGGGGCAGCCATATGTGACGCTTTTGGCATTCGCTTTGGCTTTGGCTTTGACTGTGACTGAGACTCTGACTCTGACTCTGACTGTGTCTTTGGCTGGGTTGTCGTGACAACTTGATTTCTTTGTAATTTGGCTCGACCCCAGAGGTTTACATTTCAAATTGCTTTAAGTTTAATGAAATTGTATTTTGATTTGCAGCTGGCGAGCAGCCGCCATTGGCAACCTTTGAACTGTCGCCATTTAGCTGCGAAATTCAATGCTTTTTGCTCACTTTTATGCCTGACAGCTTGTCAAACGAACGTTTATCTAATTATGGGATGGTTGAGAGTCCGATTGCATATATCCAGGCGCTGCGGCAAACATCTGAGATGGGTAGCCCGAAAAGGTCCCAAAAGGACTCGCAAGCTGAATGACATTACAGAAAATCCGCTTAGTGGGACAAAGTTGTGCACAGCTACAGTTACGGTTGCAGATGAAGATACAGATACACAAACAGAGATACAGATACACACACATTGTTTATGCAAGCGCATTAAGCAGAGTTTCAGCTCAGATATGCAGATCATCAGCTACTGCAGCCGCAGCCTCATCGCACCCACAACAGGAACGCAGCCAGTTGAATGTTGCATGTTGCCAGTTGCCAAATGTCTGTTGCCTGTTGCTGCTTTGTGGTTGCAAGCAAGCCGACTGCTTAGTGCATTAATGGATAGCCAAACCGCAAGGCGTACTCGAAGCGTTTGCTTGTGGGCGTGTTTCGGCATCTTCAATCCAACTTCAAGCAGCTCAACAGCTGCAATCCTAGCCGAGCCCAAGCAGTCAGTGAAGCGCAAACTATCTGCAAGTAAGTTACGCATTGTTGAAACGAGGTCAGTTCCCCAAGCAGCTCATTACCTGGCCAGCAACTGATAATAGATAAACGCACAGGTAACTCTCAAACTTGCAACGGCCTTAAGTTTGTTAAAGCTGAAGCGATGGCATCTGAATTATTTGATATTTATATTTATTTCGATTTATAAACGTTTTAAGTCATTTTGCAAGCGATTCCGGATTATCTGTCTGTTTCTTATTTGATAACCAGATTTCTTCTGCACGTAAATTTTAGAAAATAATCTTATGAAAATGTTCCCTATATTTTCAATGTTCGTCTATTTTACGTGTGTACGTGTGCACCTATAAAAGCTAATCAACTCTCTCTCTCTCTCTCTCTCTCTCTCTCTCTCTCTCTCTCTCTATCTATCTCTCCCGCTGTGATTTTCACTGCGTTTTACTTGTTGTCTTTTGCAATTTTCATCGTCGCAATGACGAGCGCCATGCAATTTTCTTTTTTATTCGCAATCCATTTTATTGTTTATTTAACGCATTGTTTAGCTGCCGAATATTCGCATGTTGTTCTTGTTATTTCCGTTGCTGCTGTCATACCACGTTTAGCTCTGATTTAATGGCTCTAAATTGAAATGGCTTGCCGTCGAGTGAGTTTATTTCATGGAATTGCTAAAAAATATTGCGAAAACTGTTGCGAAGGCAGCACGTGAAATGACTATTTTGATAGAAAATGTCTATGTTGACATTCCAATTTTAAATCAAACTAGAGCATACCCTGGGTACTTTGAGTTTATTGAGACGTTTGAGCTTACAAATTACTAATTGTAATTATTATAAAGTTTAGCAGAATATAATGTGGAAGTCGCTTAATAAAATTACTTTGCAAAGCATTAAGAAATCAATAATAAAATTACTTTGCAAAGCATTAAGAAATCAATAAAAATAGCATAACTTCTTCCGTTTATATTACTGCGTTACCAATTTATTAGTTATATGTATATAAACAATATTCTAAATTCCCCTGCCATCACATTTTACTACATTCAAATCGATACGCTGTTTTCTAATCAAACGAAACATTTGGGAATTTTGTGTATATTCGGAATTTCTCAGTTGCAACCGGAAATTTGATTTGTTTCTGATAAATGTTATTTATTTTACTTATTTAAGTTGAATATATTCTGCAACTCCCTCTCTCTTTCTCTGTCTATCTCTCACTCCCCATCTCTTGCTATCAGCTTCGACTTTGTTGTAAAATTCAATTGCCAAATTGATTCAACTTTTTGCCTTTTCGCACGGTTCTCCCTCTCCCACTCCCACTCCCTCTGCCCTCTTCGTCGCAAGGCAGCCTACAGTCGTGCTGAGCCGCAGATAATTGAATGATTTGAATTTTTATATTGAATTTGTGTGCCTTACACGCGCCACGCCCACATTTCCTCATGTTGCCCACGCGGCTTTTCATATTTATTCTATTTTTTCTTTCACCATTTCCATTTTTTTTTGTATTCTTTTGTGTAGATTTTTTCTATTAAAATGGAAATTGTTGGCGAATTGGAAAATTGCTTATCAATTGGCAGGCATATGCTTCAAGGATCAAACGGAGTCGAAATTGATGCGAGCGAGCGAGCGAGCGAGGAGGGCATAGGGGCAGCCGACGTGTGACCTGAGTGTTGCCCTCCCCCAACTGCCTCCCTCCGCTGCTGCTCTGTCGACCCCTCGCACAACTGTTTATGCTGCAATTAAGAATTAAATTAAGTTTTTCGCTTGGCAACTTAATTGAGTCGTTGTTTGTTCCCTACTAAGACCATAATTTAATATATTTTCAAACACACACACACACACACACACACACACACACACACTCGTACACAGTCTTCTTTTTGTGGGTCTACTGAAGCGTAACGCCGCCAGAAATGCATAGCAAATTTTTAACACAGCGCCAAGTTTTCATTCTTTTAATTGTTTGTGCAGCTTATGTCTGGGAATTATAGACAACTGCCCGCATAACAGAATGAAAGAAATATATATATATATATATATATATACATATATATAGTTCCGCTGATGATGTAATTGCGCAGGGGAAGAGCGAGAATTTGATTAACCCAAGCGCTGGTGGGAAGAAAGAATTGACACAGGACTCTGGACTCTGGACTCTGGACTTCGAATTGCAGACGTTCTGTCGTCTGAGTGCAAGGTGAAACACGGTCTTTGTTCTTGCCACAAAAAGCATTTAGTTATTGCTTCGTGGAAGGCAACTGGAGCACAAAGGAACTCAAGTGTGGAACTCTGTTTCACTCTATGCGCATTGTTTCGCAATCGAGTTTCAATTCAAAAGCAATACAAACACGCTCTGCGGGTTGCCACTTGAAAGGCAATCGCAATAACCGGAGCAACTGCGTCACGAAACAAACTGTAATTACCCAGAATTCACGCGTCGCCTCGCAACGCTCCTCCAGTGTTTGAATGTCAGACGAGGGCGTTTGCCAGTGACGCCCGCCCGCTGGCAACATGGCACCAGGTACCATTGTAGACCATGATGGACCCATATGTGCCACATAACTCTCTGGCTGTTCCAAATGAATTAGACTATGCGCAGGCGCGCAGCTTGACTTCAAGAATCTACAATCTACAATCGACAGTCGACAGTCGACAATCTTTGGGCAGCATTTGAATGCCAGACACACTGACGACAACAGCCTGCCTGCCACATGCTGACTTCTCCCAGTGCTCAATGCCCAATGCCCAATGCCCCATCAATGTCATTTGGCATTCCTAATGCAAAACGTGTGGTGCCTGATACGAAACATGTGAGATGTGACACTTGCACACGTCCGCATCTGGCTGCATGTCCCTCAACAAATGTTTTCTAAAATTATTAATACAAAATGCTGTCGGCGACAGTAATTGAAGTGTGACATACTCATAATATGATTACGAGCTGTTCTCATTTCGAATGCGTCGAATGTGTCAAGAGTTGTCGACTGATGGGCAGATTACAAAACATAAATACACAAAAGCCAGCATTATACCAGCAACATCTATTATTTTCATTATTATTATGTGGTGTGAACCAACAGCGGATGCAGTCCAATTAGCTGCCAAAGCTGTTGACGGACTTGTGACGACAATTTTCAATAGTTTACAGATAAGCGGATTAATCTGGTTGTAAAGAAACAGCAGATCTATGATATACATTGTAATTACTTATTAAGTTATCTGTTAACTTTCTATAATTCAAATTTCACCTAAATAAATATATATATTTTTTGCTATAATTTAAATTACATTTTATTCTTCATTCTCTGTTGAATCTCTGTTTTTGTAAGAAATTTTAAATTTCAAACATTTCTTTCAATTAAAATAAATCAAAACAACTAAAATACAAACGTTACAAAATTCTTTTTATTTCACTCTTTGTTTGTTTTTAGTGCTCCAATCATTTTTTGTGGCCAAAGAATAGAAATTGAAAAGAAAGCCATCTCAGCTGCTGTCAGTTGCTTAAATTCTGATATTACCTGTCACACTTTCACCTCGCAAACAGTTAACACACACACACACACACGCGTACACATAAGCAGAGATGGGAAAACAAACAAGTTGCAGTCTCCATCCTTATGGCAATCCAATTCAATTCCAGCACAAAGGAGGAGCTCATATCAATAATTCGGAACTGCGGTGCACATAAAAGTCAAGAACTTAATTTCCAGCTGCTGTCGTTTTAAGAACAATATCAGTTTTATGACACAAAGAGGAACAGGGAGAGCTATAAAGAGAGAGAGAGAGAGAGGGAGAGAGAGAGAGAGAGAGAGAGAGAGAGAGAGAGAGAGAGAGAGAGAGGGAGAGCGAGATAGTGGCAGGTAGGGAAGCAGAGATTGAGCCATTGAAGAAGTTGACTACCAGGAAAAACTTTCGATATCCGTGGTCATATCCGGCATACACATACACTTGGACACTCACACACATATACAAACAAACAAACACACACACACACATATATATTTATATATATAGGTGGAGCCGCTTTGTTGACTTTTGTGTAAAACTCACAGCTTAAAACAAACAAAATGCGAATGAAAATGTATTTTATGCATGTTGATGCTGCTGTTGTAGTTAAGTATATGACATTGTTTTTGCAGTGACAACATAGACGCAGTTACACCTGCACATACACGCACACACACACACACACACGCACATGTAGATAAAGGGATTCACGTGATGTTTGCCATCAGCTGCAACTGGCAACTGGCAACTGGCAACAAAATGGAACTCGAAGCTCCTGAGGAGCTGTCTGTGGTTGCGCTTATCGGGGCAAACTATAAGATCTTTTTGTGGTTGTCTTTAGTTTGCCTTTGTCTTTGTTTTTGTTTTTGTTTTTTCGTTATGTTTGTTGTTGTCTTTGTGTATTTGTTTGTTTGGCAAGTGGCTGCTGCGTTTACCTATGCACAAGTTGAGCAAATAAAGTCGTTAAGTGGAGTAGGAGGCTGCCGCTGCTGCTGCTACCCAGGTGAGCTGTCTTCTTCTATGCATCAGCTTGATAACATCTCAGTTGTAACAGTTGCTGTGGCAACAGTTGCTGCTTTCAACTGCGTTTTATTTATTTTGCTGTACAAATGACAAGGCTGCTTTATGCTGCCAATCCAGTGACACGATAAACAAGCTAAAAACGCCATCCTAGGACGACTACTCTCCGAATTCCTGGGTGGAGTGGGAAAGAAAGCTCTTACTAATGCCAACGTCAGTTTCTCCAGTAACTCCAACCTCCAACCCCCCAACTCCGCCAGTTCCATCTACTTTATCCTGGCAGCTCTTTTTCCTGTCGCTGTTTTGCACATTTATCCTGTTAGTGACACCTTCTTTGTCCCCATGTTTGCCGTCTGCATGTCACTCTTCATTCAATGCTCCCCCCGCCAGCTCCGCTCCGGCCTCAGCCACGTAATGTTGCCGTCGTCGTTGTCGTCATATGAAATTCAAAGCAACAACTGCATACATGTCTATTGCCTGTCCAACCCCCCTCTCCCACCACCATCACAAAAGCCCCCCTTCGCTAGCCACATGCAGTGTGAAAAACGTGGAAATTGATTTTCTATTTTGCTGCTTGCTGTGGATTCCCATTTTTTCACTCCACTCTGCCACTGATTGTCAGTGGCAGCTACACGTGATTGAGTCTTATCTTTAGTTTTGTCACTTCAACTGCTGGCAGCTACTTTAAATGTCAGCACAAAGCATTCCCCTGTCTCACCGCTCACAGCTCACCGCTCACCCTCATCCCCCGCTTCCCCTACCTATGCACGTGCTTGTGCAAATTTTTGATTTTCTAGGGGGCGTTCCCCTAACTCTGATGTCTTGTCAAAGGCTTAACCAGCGCGTGTGCAGCATATGAGTAGTGCCAGCTCCCTTGTCCTTGCCCCTTACCCTTTGCCCCTTGTTGGTGTTGCTTTTGGCTGCCCCTTCGTTAAGTGCAACACATGTTGGCACTTTGTTGAGGGATTTCAACACACATATGCGGCGATTTCAGCAGCTCGTTCTAAGCACATTTCACATGAGGCAGAGATAAACTGGCTTAAATTGATGGGATTTACTTTAGGTATGCGACAAAGCCAATTGGCCAAAGTTGAATAACAAATATTCTCTTATAATACAGAGTAATTTGTATAAAGTATTCAAAGTAAGCTTAAACCTAAATTCCCCTTTGTTTCTGTTGAAACCAAATGAATTGGATCCGAAAATGGCAGATAAATGTTAATATTAATAAATTGATTGAATTAAAGTTCAGCAACAAATTGATTCTCTGTTTAATTCTTGCCAATTGCTTCACCTGCCAATGTTTATTATTATTAAGTAAAACCATTGTGCGGTCAGTTTGCTTAACTTTAGCTCAAAGCCTCAAAAGCCGAGAGGACAACAAAATGCGCCGAGTTTACCTTGCTCCCACGCTGCCACCTGTAAATGAATCTTAATGTCCTTGTCGTCCTGCTTGGCAGCTTAGACAAAACAACAACAAAAAATCACTTTTAAACAATTTGAACAAAAATATTTGTCTACGCGTCAACAGCGTCTAAATTCTTCAAGTTCCCTCCCGTTGCCGTTGTTGTGAGTGAAATCAAAAGGACCGCAAAAGTTTATTTAAGGCGCTGAGATGAGGACGACCTGCCCCCCATCCCTTTCAGAGGTTCAGTGGGGAAACAACTTTGCCCCTAACGCAATTTTTATGCATCCTCCACGTCGTCGACATGGATGACAATTTCAACATGGGACACATTAGCGCCAGTGCGGGAGGACTAACGACCCGCGGCCGTGGCCAGGACATTACGCTTTAAATTTATGTGATTAATAAATTTCCATAATTTTTGGGCAGCCAGGAACGCATAGGAAAAAGAAATGCCTGGCAGGCAAATAAAGCACACAGCCACGTCATGGACCGGAAATAGGCGCAAGGGCCAGGAAACAGCATTACAGCTCCGCAAGGAATCAAAAAGTAGCAACATCGCAACATCGCAACATCGTTTTCCCTGTCAGCAGTATTTCCGCGACACACTCTCGGCAATCATTTCGAAAGCGCCTTCAAAAACTGGGCGAAACTGAGATTGCCAAAAGATGAAAATTAAAGATTGCCTCCGCCATAAATAGCCCCTGTTTTTCTTCCCTTTCAGAGGGCAAACTTGGTTTTCCACTCAACTTGGTGCAATAATTGAAAGAACTGCAGGAACTTCATCAAATACTCTTTAAGAAATTATATAATATAAGTGAATATATATATATTCTTTAGTTTATATAGCTTACTTCAACTATTTCTTTATCATTTAATTTGGAAGATTTTCTCTTTACATTTCTTTTATTTAAGTCAAATATATATTGCTTGAGTCTTGTTCCTTTCTATAATATAGTATATAGATAGCTGTCAAGTTGCATATAAAGATAAGAAAAGAATGTGTTCAATATATGATATTTAGTGGACTAGAAGATACCCTGTATAGGGCACTCTGAAATACATTGCTAGATCTTAATGAATGAATAGCAAACGAGTAGAATTTGTGAAAATTAAGCGCAAACCTAAAGCTCTAAGAGTGTATAAGTATATAAACGTAGAATAGGAATAAGAAAACGACTAGAATATACCCTTTATCAAGTCCACTTTAGCATAGCTGAATATTGGAAAGCATAAGAAACTAACAACAAAGTCGAAACTAAATGACAAACTGAATATCAAATTAATCTATAGATTTAAACATTTAGAGATTTCTTCCTCTGTCTCTGTTTACAAACAAAGAATAACTAAACTAACTTCAGTAAGTAGTTAAGTTAAATATTTGTCTTAATCACAGCTTTAATCATCCCTGCAATTAATGCGTCTAAACGCAGTTGCCAACGCTTTTAGATTATTTTATATTTCTGTATTTAATTTCTGCACACACTCTACTTGAACATCCCCTCAGTAGAGTATCCCAGCTGCGGTTTTCAAAAGATTTATCACAGATTTTGCTGGGTAGGTCATTTGCTAATTTTAGATATTTTTCTTTTTGGTATTAAAATAAATTTGCGCGCTTAGATGTGAGCTTAGCTGTAGCTTCGCAGCGAGCGTAGAAAATTAATAAAAATTAGTTTGCAGACCATAAAAAATTAGGGCAGCTTAAGCAGAGCGCAGGAATGTGAGGGAGGAGCAGCAGGGAAAGGCGTTTGTATGAAAGAGTGGTTTGTGAGGGGGTGTGGGCAGGGGAAAGGGGGTGTGTCAGCTGGCCAACGGGGAGTACTCAGGCAAATTTATGACAGTTTGCGCACAACGCATAAATCCTGGCAATTGTGTACGATTTTTAATGCTAGTTAAATCGACTGAAAATGACAGTTTAATGATTGACATGCGCCACAGTTGCCGCTGTGGTTACGACTGAGCTGGCCCAGAGTCACATTCACACACACACACACACAGACACACACACACAATCGAGTGTCACTGACAGAGCACAGGCTCAGTGTGGGTTAAGGAAGGGAAGGGAAAGGGAAAGGCAACGGGAAATGGAAAGGGCAGGCGAGGGGAATCGAAATGGAAATGGAAATGGAAACGGGAGCAAGAGCGGGTTCATGAAGCGCGCAAACGTTTCAAATGAATGTCAACTGTCTGCTCGAATGACGAATACACTCGTTAAAGAGCATACGCCGGAATGAGTGCGATTTTGTGGAGCGTAACGAGGGCCGGGACGTTAGTCGGGTTAGTCGGGTAGTTGGCCGGCACGCCCACTTGTCAGCGGCATACAACGGCAGTAGCAGCTAGCATCAACATCAACATCAACATCAACATCAATGTCAATGTTTATGACAGGCGCAGAGGATTAGCGGGCTACCCAGTTGGAACCGTTTTTAAGCCGGGAAAAGGGAAGCGAGGGGTAGGAACATTGCCATTATGCAAAATCCACACAAGGGGAATAAGCGAGCTGATTCTACAGAGTCTCTGCCGCTGCCCCTACCAAGCTGCCTCGCTGCCTCGCTGCCTCACTTTCCCTCTAGCCACAATGCGCTTATCAATCAGCGCCCATATTGAGAATGACGAAAAGTGCATAATGCAGCAGACAAGCGAAGGGGCGCGGCAAGGGAATCGCCCCATCCATCTATCTATACATCTGTACATCTGACCGAACGACCTCCCACTGAATGCCGACCACACTCGAGGGCTGCACTAAGCGAGCTGCCCCAATGCTGCAATCATGACTGCTGATCTCATTGTTGATAAGTGCAGTGCCAGCAACATTCCAATGATGACCGGCGATGTCTTCAATTGTTGTCTGTCTGTCTGTCTGTCTGTCTGACTGACTGTCTCTGGCATGAAAATGACAAAAACTCACTTGAGACAAATTGTGAATTTATTTAAGCATCTTTTCAAGTGCGCTTAACACAATTTGTTTGCCACAGTTACAGTTACGGCTGCTCCTGCTTGGGGCAATTGAAGTTCTTGTTGCATGCTGATTAGTTGGCGTTTCCTGCACCTCCATCCCCCCATTCACTTGGTGGGGGAGCTTGTCGTGTAGGCGTTTGATTCTAAATGCTAGATGATGATTAATTACAAGCAGCAACTCAAGTGGATTGTGCAACCGTTGAGTGGCCAACGCGAAGGGCAGCAAAGGTCGTCAGGCGAGTAGAAGAAGTTCGTTTTCTTCTGTAGTTTGATATCTTGGAAAAGCTGATCAGCTGGCAACTAGCTTTATGGCGGCAATTGGAGCGTAATAAGCTGAGCAAATTGGTTTGCCCATCATTACCTTGGCAGCGTTGACATAATCTTTGATGATGGCAAAGAAACCGTGAGATAAACATCGGCAAGGTATCATTTTCATTTTCATTTTCATTTTCATAAGCAGTCGATTTTGCAGCCATGGCAACTCTGCAACAGGGTTGCAAATGGGCAGTCAGCCAACTGAAAAATAAGCAGACACACGTGCGAATAGAAAGGAGAGGGAGAGAACGGAGAGTACGGAGAGTGGACTGAAGTTTTCTCAAATTGCAGCCCAGCACTCAACACAAATTATAATAACTGTAATTACCAGTAGCGGCAACATACGCCGTGCCACAATGCCATCGTACCACCGTGCCACAACGCCACCTTGCCACGCACACAGCAACAGGGACAACAGCTGAGGCAGCGGCGCAACTTACGTGTTTGCTACAATACAATTTATGGCTCAAGTGCAGGACACCCCCACACATCAGTTGCCGTATGATCAGGGGGGGGGAGGGAGGGCAGCGAGGGGATGTGGCAACCCCTTGGCATAGGTCTAACTACTTCAACTACTTGCCAGCAATTTGGCATTGGCATCTATACTTAGTTGCATGCCTCTTGTTGCAACTAGTCGCGAGACGCATTGGATAAATGAGGCCACGTGCCTTATCAGCCGAAAGTAAACAAGCAAACGGACAGACGGACAGACGGACGGACGAGACACAGACTTATAAAAATAGACCACGCTCAGATCACGTCGAGTACCCAATAACACCCACTACTATCACCCTCTCGCCGCTTCCCCTTCCCACAACATACCCTGTGATTATGCAGCAAGGCAAAATATATGTGAGTTGAACACGAAAACCAATTTGTAAACGACAAATACAGGCAACGAGGGGGAGCATAGTTGGCTGCCGTGACGGGGATGGGGAGGGGAAGGGGAGCAGGGACACGCTTATTTGACTGCCATTAATGCGGCATGCAAACGAAATTATATTTAAAATAAGTGGAAGCATTACAGTCAACGGTTCAGCTATAAAAATACCCCATAAAACATTTACATGTTGAAGATCTCTTGAAATCAACATGGAAATGAGTGGGAAAACTGCAGTTTCATTAATTTCCAGTAAAATTAATAAAACAGATCACTTTCACATTAATTTAAAAATAAGTAAATGTGTAATAATTAACATAAAATAAAAGGAAATGATATTGATAATAATCAATAGTTTCTTACTCATTCCAAGTTTCATTATTTCTACTATATAAAACGATCATTTGCAACAACTCAGCTCTCTTTATTATTACATTATTACATTTCAATATTCATTTAACTATTATTTACTCCATTTTCCATCTTTGTCACTCATGGCAATCATAATACACCCTTTCTGCGCCTATGGTTACAGGGTATAAGCAACAATAATAATAATAATAATAATAAATACGACAGTGAAAGTAAGTGAAAATACATACGACAGAAAAGAATACTCTCTGTATCAGCTCCCCCATTCCCCTTGTGCTCAGTATTGAGTCTTGGGCTCGTCCTAAGCCGCAGGGATCCCAAAGGACTTTGGCAACATGTCGCCAGCGTCAATGCCGCTCCCCCCGCTTCCCCACAATCCATTGTGCTTTTTGTGTATTGAGACTGCTGTTGTTACCTTTACACAATTTGGCCGCCTATCGGGCTTTCATCAATTTTCGTTTCTTTTTTCATATTTTGGCAATCAGACAAAAGCCTGGTGCGCGTGTCCTGGCAGCGTTTTGAATTAATTTAATGCCCAGGGATGGGCACAGATGATGGTCGTGACGTCACGGCGTCGCGGCGTCACTGCGTCAACAGAAAACAACATAATTCAAAAATTTCATTCGAAAACATGACGTTTTCATTTCGGCACGCGTCCATCCACAAACCCCGCCCACTTGCCACTCGCCACTCGCCGCTTGCCGCTCGCCACTTCCCGCTTGCCACAACGCAGCGCATGAGGCCACAAGGGTTGGCCGGGAAAGTTTTGACGGGGTTTCAGTTTTCATAGCAAGAGATTCGGTGTGAAAGTTGCCGATGGCGTTTGTCCTGCGTTTTCATAATCATAATTCCATTTCGCTTTTAAGTGCTGAGAAATTATGTTTATGTTAAGTTTAATTTGCAGTTTGCAGCTGAGACGAAACGAACCCGGGCAGCGAGGACGAGCCAAGCCAAATGTTGTCCTGTCATGCAAAGGCCAAACTAACAATAAGAAGCGTCGAATTGTTATTGCTGTGTGGCCAAGCACAAAATTGCACAATAATGCAGAATGACATGATAAAGAGAGAGAGAGAGAGAGAGTAAGAGTTTAGCTTAAGGGTTGCATGCAACTGCATACCACAGAGTGAGTGAGAGAGAGAGAGAGAGAGCGAAAGCGTTAGTCCAATGTCAAGTTCGGTGGTTATCTAATGGACCTGATTGATGACTCATTTGAGTGGCGTTTAAAGTGGCATATGTTTGTCCTGTGTGTCCTGTGACAGCTAATACAAGTTCTATTCCTCATGGCAAAGCTCGGTAGCAGCTGCCAAAAAAGTTTACTTAAAAGCACTGAGACAGCACAGTTCCTTGGGGAGTTTAGCTTTAAACTTAAGCTTTAAATGAAAACTCCATTAATGTCTCAATTCTCAATTCTCAAATTTCAGCTGTCAGCTGACAGCAGCAAGCATTAAAAATAAAAATGAATAAAAATCAATTTAATAATTCAAGCTAAATACCTTTCAATTAATGGAACAGCAGCCAGCCCGACAGACCACAATATCTAAGCGGTCTTAGCAGCAGGACATCGCCAGGACATCGAAATTGCCTTTAAGGCAATAGAAGCAACACCCCCAAAGCAGCTGATGACCCAATGGAGCGGAAGTCGATGATGCTGAGCTGCCAAACTGCTGCTAAACTGCCAACCATCAAAACCAATAAATTTTACGATGTGGGAAATTATGAAAAACGTAATTGAAGCGCACAAGATACGAAAATGAAGAAAAAGAAGGAAAACGCGCATTTTGCTCATTTAAGAGAAAACATATAAAATCCCCCGACGTTCTCTTTTATACTTGGACTCGTACCTGTAACTGCGCCTGTATCTGCAACGGGAGGTGTAGAGGGTTCTAAATGGTGGGCGTTGTCCGTTAATAGCATTCCTAATTGGTCGATCAGGCGGTCGCTCTTTTTCTCAGTACTGAGCGGAGCCTTTGAAGGCTACCCGTCAGACCCTGTGCAGCAAGGACACACACACCGCTTGCAGTTTATTATTTATGTATTCTTTTTAATGAAACCTAATTGTAGCGACCTAATACTAATAGAATTCTTATTATGATAAACCTAAGATCCTTTTGGAATCAAATTTACTTTATTTAATTCTATTCTTTTATATCAATTCTCCAAATCATCATCATTGCTTCAGCAATGTCAAAGTTAGCACTAGCGCCATCTAGCGCTCGTAGCTGTCCAACTGTATGCGTTTGTTAGTAAAAGTTCGTGTTAGGTTATGTCAAAATAACACAGGATGTCTCTTAGCAGAGCACGCTCGTGTTTAGCTGTTTAGGCCACAAATCGTGATACGTCGCACAGAAAGAATTTCAAAGTTTATTGAGGAGAAAAAAAGAGGAAAATCGGCAAATAATAAGCAAAATGTCGCGTTTGATTTATGGCAATTGACGCCTTTTGAAGTAGGTGCCATGCAGTCGATGAGGCGAGCTGTAGCTGGAGCTGGAATCCCTCTTGGCGTTAGACCAACTCAGGCTGTGTGTAAATGTGCCTTTAATGGCGCTTTGTCATCATCAACATTTGTCCTTATGCCGAGTGCGTAGCGAGGCACAGCACTAGGATATGATTTATGTGCTCGCCTGGGCACCCACGCGAAAGGACTCCGAAACATCCACACACCCACACATACACACATATGTATTGCCATTTTTTTTTCCTCTATTCAAACGAAACCACAAATTCGGCTAGAGGGAAAGCCGCAGCTAACTTTTGGCTTTTTGGCATTTCGTTGACTTGGCTCGAACTTTTTGTTCTGGCTACTTTTTGGCTTTCTCGCTTACAGCCTTTTGTCGTTTTTGCCTAATGACAATTTTTCATGTCGTTTGCCAGGCCAACGCTTTTGTGTTTGTGTAACTTCCTTGATGTCCTGATAATAGTCCTAATCATAATTTATATACATTTGTTGCCTGCTTAAGCTTTGTATTTTCGCTTGGTATTTGCTGGCTTGATTTATGTATTTTTGCTGCTGCTCCGATTTGATTAGATCTTAATGTTGAATTGTAGTATTTCCAAACTAAAGTTAAGCTACAATTCAAATTGAATTCTCAACTAATGAGATGACATTGCATGCTCCTATCGCAAGTCTAGTCTAACTAGTCTAACACCCAGTCGATATGTGAAGATACAATTGTCTCTTAATATACATTGTTGCATTGTCTTGCACTTTGGAATGCTCGTAAATCATATTTCTCTTGACATTTCAACTCAGTTTCAATTGAAGAATCTTGCAACTGCAACTATTGTTTACATAAGCCAATTTGATTACGTTCCATTGTCAATTGAATTGCAAGCCATCAATCAGACTTGAACTCAAAATCTATGCACTGCTCCCACTTGGCCCAAAAGAACATTCACACACACACACACACACACACACATACACACACATACACAGTTACAGAATATAAAATGTGCAAAGTAGGAGAAAAGATTGTAAAGTTAGAATTGCAATTGAAATTGAATTGCCAACCAATGACAATTATGGCGGCAGCAATTGCAATCCCAGAGACTGCGATGTCAATAAAGTAATTGAGACTGGCGCCGATGAGCTGAGCAAACAAAACAGATGGGAAAAGTGTTCGCAGGGGTTGCCAAATGCTGCTTAGAATGCGGGCCTGAAGTTATGCAAATAGCAGAGACGGAGACAGAGACAGATACAGATATAGATACAAAGATACACTTACTGACTGTTGCCGGTTTTGACTGACAGACTGGGTAGCAAAACAAATATTTACATAAGCAGCGCTCACATTTAAAAGACATCAACGCGAAAGGGTTAAAACGATGCGTTGAATTACCAAAATAAACACAAATACGAAAATACTTTTAGGCAGTGAAGCGGGCAACTCACACTCGCACACACACACACACACACACACACACACACACACAGAGACACGTGTAGAGGGGTTAATTGGTCTGCTTTGTATCTAAAAGATACTCATACTACAAACTAGACTGACATGTCTGTCTCGCTGCTTATGACAGCTGTCGGTTGGCTAAAAGTTTTCTTCTGTTGCCTTCGCTCTCAATACGAAGACTGAGAGGGGTCAGGGAAGGCGGGGGCGCAGTTTATTAAACATCAATTTCAGTTTATGAAATGAAATTTTTATATTTTTCTTTCATTTGCTCGACAATGCAAGGAGATCCGTGCTGAAATGTGGACTGCCTGCTGACAGCACCATTTAAATTGGCCATTGTGCAGGATATCATACAGGATACTTGGCACAGGTAGTAAACACCGATCGCAGCTGCCTTATTCGAATTGACTTTGATTCTCTCTCTCTCTCTCTCTCTCTATTTCTCTCAGTGTGTGTTTGCTGCATGTTGCGGTTGATAGACGACATGGCGCGTCCTTTGGCAACGCTCTTCAAGCCGGGAAAACTCATTATTTCTCGTTTGTTTTCAATTGCAACGTCATTAACTGCCCGGTGCACTATAAATTTTACCCATCGCCTTGTTGCCTTTGCCAAAAATTCATTTGTCGCTCAGGCGTAACGCCATTCCATTCCATCCATGTCTGTCTATGTCTAGGACTCGTTCTGGCTCTGGGACTGTGTCTATTGCACGACTTCTATACAGGACACTTCAACGCGCACAATGGGTGCCGTCCAGACAGTCAGGCACTTGGCATTGTTTTCCCATCTCAGTTCATTTTTTCCCATTTTCATTTTCCCGCAATTCTTTGTGCCAGTTTTTGGCATTGTTTTGCTGCTTTTTTTTTTTTTGCTCGATGCAGCGCAGCCTTGAAAATTAGAAAAGTAATCTATATATATGTGTGTATATATAGATAGGTACAAGTTATGTTAAAGGTAAGGATACACAAGGACAAGGCTCATTGCTTTCCACTCGAAAATCGCATTAGACGGATTTTCAGTTGTCTTCTTTCGCGCCTTTGTTTGGCCGCATCTTCATCCATCAGTTTTCTCTTTGACATTTTGCATTGAAGTTGATGCGATTTTAGTTGAGTTCGAGTTGAGGGAGGCGGAGACGGCTTACATACTTAGGAGTCTGTTCCATATGACAGTTGGCTAAGTATTATATCATAGCCAAGGCGTGTGCATAGAGATCTAATGCGGCAGCTAATACAGTAGCCGAAGAGACTCTCTTAGGCCAGGGTATTATCATTCTGTAAAGAAATGTGTAAGAAATTGTATTTCTGATTGAGATCTTTGTAGAAGAGGGATACTTCTTTCTATATTTGTTGTATCTATAAGAAATAGTTGAAGAATATAGTTCACAGGAATATAAGATACTATTCTTATATTATATGCAAGCCTTCTTGAGTTTATTCATCTTTAGAGCATTCAAACATCAATCATCTCCCAACACATTTCTTTGCTTTTCAAACTCAAACAATTTCTATGCAGATTGACAATCACATTTGCTTTTTTCCCTTCCTTATCAACTTTTCAACTGATTTGCAAACAAACATCGAAATCACTTTGAAAACTAAAACCAAACACGAAGTTCATATGACTCAAGAGTCTCATTCCTATTCGAAAAGTTGATTCCTACAATAGCATATGTCGTAATGACCTTAAGGATAACTCAATTCTAGCTGATTACCCTTATGGAGGAACATCAAAAACAGGACATAGGACACGGGACTGACATTCTCCTTCTCTCTCTCCCTGTATCTTTATCTTCCACTCTTCACACTGTTTACTTGTTCGAAAACATTTTTATGTCTAAATTTCATTAATTCCAAACAAATACGAGAACGTTAACGGCAACCGGCGCCCATATCGAGAATTACTTCCTCTCCGTCGACTGTCTACGAAAATATCAAATTTCCACAGGGCATCATATAGTAGTATTTAAATGCAAGGATACAAGTTTCCCGGGCAGCTGGTCGCGCCTTGTTTGGGCTGCCATTAATTCAGAAGACAAGCCAAATGTCAGCTCAGTTTCAACGGAAAGCGGCTGTTGAGTAAAAGGATAACGAGCCTTTAGTGTGCCAGCCTCAATGCACATGTCTTCATCTTCATACTGATTACAAGTACTACATTAATGTGTGGCAGACACAGACAGAGCCTTAGACTCAGACTGAGACACACACGTAGCAGGCAAGGCGTCGCGTCGCGATGCTCTGCACCTTTAAAGGTCGCCTTGAACAGGATGCGGCGGCAGCAGGAGTCTCTTCTCCCTCCCTCCAGTCGCGTCTCGTCGAGTAGCTGGCATATTTTTTATGTTAAAGCGGCAAGTGTGACATTGTCACTTGGCCGTGACACCTTCTCGTTGGCTGGGGATAGGCAAAGGAGGCGTTGCGTTGCTCTGCCTGCTACCAGAACGAATGCATCCTTTTGAGAAATTGTCACACATTTGTAGTATTTGTAGCAGGCTCCAAAGGCTTTCTCTCAGTGTCAGTGTCAGTTCGGTGTCTGTGGCAGTGTCAGTGGCAGTGTCTTTGCCTCGCAGCTATTACATATGATTTGTGTGCATCTTTTGTAGTTCATTAATCTTGAGGGTTTTGCCGCTATGATGGCACAGCTATGTCCGTAAATGGGTCACTAAGGCACAGACATTTCGTAGGCACTGTCGACTAATGAGCACACTCAAACTATCTGAGACATTGACTCAGGACAACCAGCAGCATCTTTGACATTTGCAGCATAAATATTCCCCGCATAGATTTATCATCCAATTTGAGGGGTTATCGCCAAATTCGTTAGGCTCAACCCTCGAGACATTGGCAGCTGTTCGCACTCGCGCTATCTGCAGATCTCAGCTTGACAATGGCAGTAGCACCTACGGCAGCCCGGAGGGTCCTATCAGCAGTGCTTTATCGATAGATTTTCCAGTTGCGATAACTCAACGCACTTCCGTTCAGGTATTTTCCCGACACAACAAACACACACAGAGAGCAACCGCAAACGCCATGTCGCTGCGTGGCGTTGATTTCCCAGTCTCGGCGTTTTTCACGCTTTTCCTTTGCGCTTTCATGTATGGTTTTTCATTTAATGAGCATGAAAATAAAATGCAGCACAACACGATGTGGCACTCTATCGCATATAATATAAAAAACAAACCCCTCGCACGCCAATTACGATTTATTTGTCTTTTTGAAGTAGGAACGTAAATAAAACTACCAACAACAACAACAACCACAATGATTCCCTGCATATAGGATAAACTGAACCCTGAATGCATTTAATGCAACGATCTCTGCGTGTTCCACCTTATCAAGCACTTCTCGCTTTGTGGTTTTGTGTAGAAGTAAAAAACCAGAATAGGGTCATACTCATTGCTTCATATCGCAGAGTTCGAGCTGGCATTTTGTCACGTTTTTTGTTGGTGGTTTTTCCATTTTTCCAGCGATTAAATGTATCATGCATGGCATTAACAAAACCCCAAATAAACGAAACTCATTTGTAGTGCATTCAGCGTCTGCCTCGAATTAAATGTCCACTGGACAACTGCAGAGCTGGAGAACTGGAGAACTGGTGAACTGGAGAACTGAAGCGAAGTCGTGCCCACTGTAGATGCCCATCTAATTTCCATGCATGTTGGCTGCGTAGTTAGTTCCCTACCCAACTCTCTTCTCTCTCTCTCCCTGCCTCGCTTTTTTAGTAATTGCCCTTACAGGAAATTAGTTATTCAACTCGAGTTGTGCTTAATTTATGCGGCATATAATTGTTTGTGCGACTGGAAAATCGTTTCGAAGTAGTTTCAATCGAAAGTTCTTGTTAATGTGGGCGTTATCGAATGCGGGGGCAAATACTTCGTATAAATATTTGATATGTAACAAAACGTGTGAGAAATTCAAATGCAATGCAACTCCAAGAAATGGGGCGAATCGAATGGAGACTTGCTGGGAAAATGTCGAAAATATTGTTATGTTGTTATAGATGTGGCACAAAGTTATCTACTTGTACATGTTTGCTATTGATAAATGACTTATTGATAAGGAAAAGTCTTCAACTTGATGGAAAGTCAAACAGACAAGTTAATGCCATCAGAAAATAAGTGAGGAAAACGGCTAGAAACACTTTTGAAATGCGTGTTGTTCTTTGAATTTTTATTGAAAAACATAAACAGAGAATTTAAATAAATCAAATTATTCAAAATATGCACGCCCTTAAACATGCTACATAAACATAAGCATAACTATGATCGTCTGTTCCCCCTTTAAATGATTTATGATAGAAGGCGGTGCATAACGGGGCAAACATGCATTGGGAAAACATTGGGAAAACATTGAAAAACATAAACGAAAAACGAAGCGCAGCAATTAAAAATCTGTTGAACTTGCCGCCAACCATAAAGTTGAATTCCCAATGTCGCTTCCAGCCAAAAACAGAGAGAAAGATACAGAGAGAGTGAGAGAGAGAACCATCTATTAAATATACTATAACTATGCGCTTTCATTGCCCTGGAGGCATTGACAATGCACAGAGCCAACAGAATTGTAGTACATTTTAATGGTTTCACACATAATTCTTCAACTATTTATTGCCGCTGAATGCATATGAAATGAAGGATTACCGCATACGGATAAACACTTTACGAACCAAACAGACCACCCTAACAAATCATTTATAAACATAATTGCTGGAGTCACTTGTAAAAGATAAAAGATAAAAGAACATTTTGGAAAAACAACGCCACACAAAGACACCGCGGGCCACAATTTCTCAATGAAAAGAGCAAATGAAATGAGCTGAGTTCTTGGAGTCTCTTTGGAGTCTCAGTGGAGTCTCTCTGGTTGCTTTTGTTGCGGGGCCTTGCGAGTCATGTGGGCTGCCTGTGGCTATTTTTATGCATTTTCACTAAACAAATTGTTGTTAAAGAATTGATTTAACTACATTTTTAACACTTGCAGCACCCCTGGCGAGCTCTTAATGACGTTTCAACTATGGGAAAATTAATTTACTCCACTTTGAGTGAAGTGTCGCCCCCCCAAACAACAACAGCAATAACAACAATAGCACAACTATGTAACTCTAGTCGATCTAGTCGATCGAACATATTTGTTTAGTTGTATGTTGTCGATTTTTAAAGACCAAATAAATAACATTTATTTTCGGCCATAAATTAAACAAAACCAAGAACATGAACAACGTTGAAAGTGCTTGTAGGCCATTTATTGCTGCCAGAGACTGAGGCAGAGTCTGAGGCAGAGTCTGAGGCTGACACTGAAACGATGATGATGAAGCCATTAGAGGGGGAGGACGGGAATTGAAACTGATGCTGAGTAGTGCAGTCAACAGCCATGTAAGTGCAAATGGCCATTAAAAACAATTTAGGGTAGTTTCACTCGCAGCAAACGCAATGAAAATCCCAGCCAAAAGCGTTTAGAAATATTGCAAATTACTGCAAATAATTGACAAACATTAAGAGCACTTTTGTTGTGCAGAGGAGAGAAGGGAAACAAGGAGAAGCTGTGTGTGTGTGTGTGTGCGTGTGTAACTCCAGCTGGCAGTAAAAATCAAATAGTCGATGAAATTTATGCAATTGTCTGGCTAAACAATTTGACAAATCAACGTAAAAGGTCACGCCACCTAAAGGGGAAAATGTGAAAGAAAATCTAAGAAAAGAAAAGCTCTTTATGTAATGAAATTGAGTTTGCCACATGAGGTACAGACATACATACTACACTTACATCTCTCTTACATCTCTGCTCAGCTCTCTGTTCTCTGTTCTCAGCTCTCAGTTCTCAACTCAGCTGCGTGCAACGAGGGGGGGTTGCACTTGATTTATGAATGACACTTCGAGTGTCCTGCAAATGCTTTTCCATTGATAGCTGCAATATATTAAGCGTTGCACAAATTCAATTTTCTATTTTCGCAACTGTTGCCAAAAACAAAATAAGAAGCAAACGTTCCTCTCCCCTTTCCCTTTCCCTTTACGCGTTACCCTCGCCCTGGGTGGTTGCTTTGCCAAATTTGAACATTTGTTAAAGCGACTTATTAATGTCATAATCTAATTATAAGCAGAGGTTTTTGCGCTCAGATTTGAAAGCATATTTCGTTAAATGCGAGTTTACCATTGATTATTTCCCTTTGTTTGGCCTTGCCGAGGGGATTTGTGAGGGCGTTGCGACCATAAAAAATGATATTGTAGGGTGCAAAATACGGGCAATAATATTTTGAACTGTATCAAACTTACCCCAATTTGCTATACTATTTTCGGTTTTTTGTTTGGCAACAGCTGAAAGGCAGCAATATAATGGATTAATAATAAGCTAAAGCAGTTTTAGCTGAGTCTTAACCAACGTAGAGGAGCTGCGTATTAGAAGCTTTGGGAGATTGTTTTTATAATATGCAGCAGCTGTTTGGAAGAAGTAAACGGTTTTTGTAGAATTTATAATAAAGCTGAGTACAACTGAATACATTTAATTCATAGATCTACCTCGAATTGCTGAAACTAGCTTCGTATCTCTAACTCTGACAGTTCCTCAGATCAGTTAAGTTTATCAAGTTATTTATAAGCTGATAAATCTTCGAATCTCTACAGAAGCTCAGATCGATTTACAGATTTGCATTATCTATAAACATTTGCGCAGTATTACATTTGCTTAGCTCTCTTATCACTTTAGATTCAACATTTTCTCAAATCAACAATACAAACAGTTGTTATCAACACTTTCTCTTCTTAATAATATCTGCAAACTAACTTTAAGCCCAGTAGTTTTATCCACTTGATGGCTACATAGTCTAGAGAGTTGTGTAAAAAGTCTGGCTAGCTTTGGGGATCTCTTTGTGCTGCTGGTAAGTCCAAACTGTGTACACACTTTGCCCAGCAAACTGTTTCAATTAAGTGCATCCTCTTGTTGAATAACCACAACGTTTACAACGCAGCTGCCTCTGGCCGTGGCATGCAAAGTGCTGTCCATGTCCTTATCCATACCGTTGAGCTAATTAAGCAACAAAAGCAAGCTCAGTCCCGGACTCTGCTCCCCTCTCACTCTCTCTCTCTTACAGTTTAGCTGAATCTCAACCTCAAGTCAGATGGCAACGGCAACGGCAACGGCAACTCAATTAAAAATGCGGCTAGCTCGTAAACAAGCCACAAAAACTTGAATGCCACACCGAAACTCATAATTTCCGGAGGTGCTAATAAGTTGCAGAATAATTTTGAATGAGAATGGCGCCATGGACTTGCAACAAAATGGCAAGTCAGAGATGATGGCCGAGATGCTAGCAGCACAAGTTGCCACAAGCAGCCACAAAGTACAAAAAATTGACTTCAATTAAAGTGCCATAGTTGGCCATATAAACAGCGAAATGAAAAGCACAAAACGAGTTGCGAAAGGATAATGATAATTACGGACACATGCAGCAAGCAGGAGCGGCGGCAGCAGAAGATCGGGGGGGGTGGGGCAAACTGCGATGTGTTGCAGTGTGCAAATGAAAAGCTGATGTTAGCAGACGCCAAAGCGCAAGAGAGGCAGAGACAGAGAGACAGAGAGACAGAGAGAGAGAGAAGAGAGAGAGAGAGAGAGAGAGAGAGAGAGAGAGTTCCAAATAGCATCCTTTCTCCTGCTGAATGAGACTGCAAAGTTTTTGTGTTTATTTTATGCTCAGGCACTGAAAAAAAGAGAAAAAAACTTTCGGAAAAACTACAAAAAATAAAGGAACGATGATGCAGCGCTTCCTCCATGTGGGTGGTGATGGGTGCACTGGCGCAGGGGTGCAAGGGTAGGGGGTGCAACAACAAGTAGCACAGCAACAACAACATGTGAGTACGTTAAGCAAATAGGCAAAAGCTGAAATGAAATGTGCAGCAGGCAAATGAAGAAGCGAAATGTGGAGCACACACACACACACACACACACACTATGGCAGACAAGAGAGGGTGAGCAATATGGTTAACGAAAGAGACAGTGATATACTGTTGCAGATACAAACGTCAATAGTCGTAACTCGTAACTGAAAATGAAAAGTCAGAGTATGCATCGCCGTTTGGTCAAATGAATGCGGTACGTGAAATTGAATGAGCCGCCGACTTTCAGTGCACCCAACCAACGAACCAACCAACCAACCAACAAACCAACCAACTAACCAACCAGCTCAGCAGCGCACCACCCACTCAACTTGTTGACGAGTCGCTCAACCACCCTTCAGTGACTGCGTCAGTTACTCAAAATGAGAATCTGAATCTGAATCAAAATCAGAGTCCGGGTCCGGGTCTGGGTCCGCTTTCGCGCTCGCGTTCGCTTCTATGTCCACGTCCACGTCCACGTCCGAGTCCGAGTCCGACTTCAACTTCAACTCAGACCCTCGCACGTCTCGCGTTTCTCATTTCATTTCCATTTCCATTCACTTTGCCGTCTGCCCAAAACAGAAGTTTGTTTAGTTCTGCTCTTCTTCTTGTGCTGCTTCTACTTTTTTCTCAGTGTATATTCGTCGTAGTAAATTTTTCTCATTTCGCTTTTTGTTGAGTGGTTTTTCTTTTCCATTTTTCAGCCCCGTCGCTGTGAGTGAGTGAGTGAGTGTGTCTATGTGTCTGTGTCAGTGTATGGGTTGGTTAGTATTTTCTTTAGTTCTAACTGAATGTGTGTGTGTGTGTGTGTGAGCACAACACTCAACACACACACAAGCGCACATTGTGAGCTAGCGGTAAATGCTGTGTGGCAGCGGCAGCGGCAGCGTTGCATGAACAACGCCGTTTGTGACGTCGACGCTGCTGCTGCCGCTGCCGCTGCCGCCCTGACATGAAATTTGTATCTCTGCTGCTGTCGCTGTTGCTCTGCTGCTGCTGCTGCTGCTGCTGCCGCTGCCGCTGCTGCTTCGCCTCCCTTCTATGCTGTATTCGCTGCTGTTGTTATTGCTGACTGTTGCTTTGCCTCTGCTTCGCCCTCTGCCCGTGTCTCTCTGCCGCTCTGCCTCTCTGCCGCGCTCTCTGTCGTGCTCATTTGCCGTTGTACTTTTTCGAATGCATTCAGTTGTAGCCCATCATTCCCTCTGCGCACGTCGCGCTGATCGCTAGCAACGCTCCCGGTAGACGATACTGTTCGATACAATTCCCAACTCGACTCTCGACTCTCGACTTTGCGCTACGTTATTGAAACACTTGAAAGAGTTCCCTCTGTTCTGTTGTGGCAACAACGCAATAAGTTTGAAGATATTACGAGCACGCGTCTGTGTTTCAAAACTTTTGCACACACTATCTCTCTCTGTGTATGTGTGTGTGTGTGTGTCGCGTTATTGTGAATAGACAACAGCAACAACAACAACAACTGCAATATCAACAAAAACGTTGTTTATTAAAATTGTAAACAGTTGAACACAAAAAATGGGTCGTCTGTTTCAGTACAATCGCTTTGGCGCCATGGAAAGTGCCAACAAACGTAAAAAGGATACACAAAAGAAGACGCACGATAAGGCCAAGATGGTAAGTGTTGACAGGGCTACAACTTAAGTTAAGGATACGCTAAAGCAGTATAGGGATCATAAGGCCTAAAAAGATAACGAAGAAGATTCACTGGAGCTGAATGGGTAATGAATAAGTAGATAGATCTTTGTATATGAATCCAAATGGAATTTATAATCACAGCTGACATATGATACTCAAATAGATTAATTATGGGATCGTATTGCTAGGCTAACTCTAAAGCTGATTTAACCCAGAGAAAAGAACAAATTTCTGTTACAGAATTCAGTAATCAATAAGTAATGCGATAGAGATGCCAGTTTTATCTCTGGTTATCAATAGAACAAATTTTACTACTCGTTTTTCGTATAGATAACAACTGATGCTCTTCTTTTCATATGCAAGGTTCTAGACTCCCACAAATAGTTATCGTAAATCTTAAAAAAAAAGTACAAAAAATCCCACGTAAAAAAACAGAACAACACGCACTCAAAGTTCATATGGTGCAGCATTAAAGGAGGAGGGATAGAGGTGGGGCGGAGGGAGGGAGTTGCAGTGAAACTCAAAACACGAATGACAACAATTAAAATGATTTAGTGTCACAGATACGAGAGAGACGCAGAGAGGCAACCGCAACAACAGCAACAACAACGACAACGACAACGACAACAACAACGTCAACAACAACAACTTGTTGTTGTAGGGGCAGCAAAGCATAATAAAGTCGACTGTCGACGTAAATCAGCCGCGCACTAAATCAAATATAATCAAATAAATATGATTTGCATAAAAACTAAATCAAACTGAAGGCTGAAGCGTTAAGCTAACAGACTGAGAATTAAATCAAAGAGAGCGAGAGAGAGAAACAGTCAGAGAGAGAGAGAGAGAGAGAGTATGAGAAGGAACTGAAAACTGCATAGATTTTGTCGATTAAACCATATAAATCATATGAATCGTATAAATCAAAGCGAAAAAGTGCGTCGAGTGCTTTCGTATCGATAAGGCAAACATGGAATATGGAACTGGGAACATGGTAAACATGTGTTTGACTCATAAAGATAATGATTGATTGAACTAAATGCATTTAAGTATATTTATACACAAACATATGTTATTTGTATTTCGTATTTGTAGACATGTTTGATCTGTGATAAGCGCTAACTAGCTGCATATCAGACCGTAAATGGCGACGTCTGGTTGCCGTTAGAGAACGGTGTGAAAGGGGGCGAAGGGCGACGGGCGACGGGCGACCGAAGCGATGCCAAAGCTGATTAGTCAAATGCCTTAATTAAGCCCTTACCCGCTACCTGTATTCCCAAGTCAAATCTCTCTAATCTCTTGTTTGACTGTCAGTTTCAAAATATTTGTTGAGGTTGAAGAAAATGCAGAGAAACCAAATGAATGGGAAAGAGGAGGGGAAAGAGGGGAAGGGCAGATAGAGTAAAAAGTTTGTAATTTCAAACTGCATGACAGTTTGCGTTTTGGCTTCTGCCTTCTGCCTTCTGCATCTTTTATCATCTCGTATCTGAGCTCTTTTGCCGTGCTGTGCATTTTTCATCAACATTTTCATTTCATTGTTTCGCTTGTCATTTTTCACGGGAATTGACACCCATCCATGGTCCGAGGTACTTTATCTTATTGTGGCTTCCCTCTCTCTCACTCTCTCTCTCTCTCTATCTATCTGTCGTTTCTTTCGTTCTCATTTTGTTTTGATCTATGAAAATATTGTTGTAGTAGGTGTTGTTTCAGCCAGCTCCCTAAAGGATTGTCTTCGAAAAGACCGTCTATTGTTGCTACCACTTTAGTGGGTGTGGCTGCATTTCGTACTTACACCGCGGGATTTGATTTTACCGGAAAACCCAGGCGTGAACTGTCTCAAAAGAATCTTTTGAAAATCATAAATGAATCTCAGAAATGAGTGAGTTGAAGTGAGTTCCATTGAAAACATTGTACACTACATTAGTTAGAACTATGGAGACAATGCGGGGAGTACTTTGTATTAGTAAACAAGCACTGAGATTGGTTGGTAGAAATATGATCAGCGATTCACATCTAAACTCAACTCGTAAAGCAATAATCTAACTGATAGTCTAACTCTTTTAAAACTATAGAGTCTATATATATCTTACAATCATTACACTGAGTCTAAAGCAATTTCTTTAAATAAACAAATGATGTGTAATTCTTTATCTCTATACTTTTCTTTATTTTATTCTTAATCCAACTAAATTTAAACAGTATTTTCTTTACATTCGCTAGAACAATTCGATTATTTAGAATTGTCTATAAATCTTTAATTAGAATACTCGAATCGATTGCCCGCACTTCCTTTCCTTTACTCTAAATCAAACTGCATTTGTAGCACTTCGTAATCGTGGCTCTCTAGCTTATTACGAAAATCCCTAAGATTCTTTTTGAAAAGCCCACAAACCTACAATTTCGTTTATAAGCACGCCTATCCGGCATAAATCGTTCGTCACCTCAGACCATGATTTCCACATGCCGCCATCGCCATTGACGCCGCCGTCGCCAACACATCCGTTATCAGCAAACGAACCGAAAAATTTTAGACTAAAACATTTATTGGCAAGACAAACGAAATGCAGACATAGATGAAGAGGGAGACGGAGACGGAGACGGAGACGGAGACAGTGACAGTAAGAGACAGAGACGCAACATTTCTGTTTACAGTCGCTGACAAACGTTTTCAATTAGTTTGTTCGAGTTTCACTTGAAAAAGGCGAAAAGGCGACGCGCGTATTGCAGGTCAAACGATAAGGCAACAAACTGCAGACAAAGTGCACACACCACACACACACCACACACACACACACACATTAAACAAAACTAATAAAGTTGTCACAGCAACGTTAGCAATAGAGCACCGAACTCAACCATATGTCGCCAGAATGTATCCAAGTGGTCGCCGAACTCAACGAGCATATTGCCAGATTAAAATCTAAAACAATTAAGCAAAGATAAACACTTTTTTTTCTGCTTTCCTTTCAACTAAGGGAAATTTAATTTGTTAGCAAAATACAAGCAGAAATTGACAGACTCCGACAAAGACAGAGGCAGCGTCTGTTGCGTGGAGTCAAAAGGCTGAATGTGTATACAGAGTGGAGCTAATGGAGTCTGGAGTCGCTTCGACACCCTTCCTAAGTGGCAAACACACGCACACACTCGCGCACACTCGCACACACACATATACAGCTGCCTCATAATTTTGATATGAGCTCTGTCTAAATTTAAATCAACTTCCAGAAACGTGCAACGATTAGCAGCAATGAGCATTTAAATTCTTAGGTATTTTAATGCTTAATGCTCACAGTCTGCATTCAAGGGCAATGATTAATGTAAGTACAGCCATACAAGTGGGTCTACATACTATATATATATATATATATATATATATATATATACATATACATATGTGTTGGGAGTATGCTTATAAATAATATTATGCTTGCCTTACACATGTCATGCTATGTTTTTGGGGTTTGGATTTTGATTTCTAAGTAGGCTGTTTGAGAGTTGGAAATTAATTGCGCCGCTTTTAAGTGCATTTAATTTGAAATTTCCATAAAAGCCGACCAACTGAAGTGCTGGCCTCCTTAAGATTTATGGCCAAATGCAACTGCAACGGCAATTGCAGCTTTTACTTTGGCTCTGGCGACTGCTGCAAATTGATGAGCATAATTAAATGCCTGGCGACGGCTTCGTCGTCGTCGTCGTCGTCGTCATCATCATCGTCTTTGTTGGCGGCGCATTGCATGCATTGTTGTAATTTATGCTCCATATTGCACTGCCTCCCTCTCACATTAGCCCCTCGCCCCTCGCCCCTGCCCTGCTCAATTGGACTGCCCTGTCGTTTTGAGTAAACAACAATTTCACTTATTTTCATGCCGTCTGCCCGTCTGCATTGTTATTTTTACGCTCGACTCAATATAAATTTTCGCTTCGTTGTTGTTGTTTTCTTTTTTTATTTTTTTTCATATTGTACTCTCTGTTTGCCTCGTGATGTTGTTGCCACATGCCATGCCACGCCAGGAAAATGTAATGCAAATATGCAAAAAGAAAAAATGCTTTCAACGGCAATCCAACAACGTCAATTCCCTCCCTCCTAATCAACGAATCGCCCGCTGTCCGTTAGCCAGGCCAACAAATAGTTTAGATGGGGTTCTACTAGACTTTTGGTCTAGCCATTAACGTCTGACCAACAACAGCAACACCAATAGCAACAGTAGCAAGAACAACTGACAACATCATCGTTATCATCAGCCCGTTGAGCTGTTTGAGTTTCATATGGCTTCCACAAGGATTTGTGTGCATTAGAGACATGGCTAGCGTTAGAAGCGCTGGAAGAGGCGAGAAAAAAAAACTATTAGCCAAACCGTAAATGTGGCTAGACACAGTTGAAAATGCACTGTCGAGAGCTTCAGAATGTTCAAATATGCTAAAACACAAAACAAAAGCCAACTCAATCATTGACCATTCACAAATGTGAATCAACGATATAAATTCATTTCATTTCCGAGCTGTTAAGCACCTTATTAGTATTTTTATTATCTGTACGCCCAAGTTCATTGCACTTTCTATCTGCATATCTACATATCTACATATCTACATAACTTCATCTGCCTCTTGAGACAACAAGTTCAACAAAGACGCATCTTCACTTCTTCGGAGCCGCGAGTTTCCCAGGCATCAGCCCACATGAGAAATGCTCATAAAATACAATTAAAATATTTCAACAATTTTAATTTGCATTTAATAAACTCATCAAAATGCTGTTGTTGTTGTTGTGGTTGTTATTTTTATATTTTGAATTCTCATAAAAAAGGGAACCAACAGCTCAATTTGAAAAGCGTTTGATATGACCCCATTTTTTACACCTATAAAGATGTGAACAAAAAACGTGTCGAACGGCGTTAAAAAAAGACCCGACAATATAGCGACTGCACAATGCCACATGCCACATGCCACAGATGTGTCTGGCTGTGTCTAAACAAAGGATTTTCCAGCGAATGCTAAGCTAATTGCTGGTCCCAAAACCAAACCAACCAGCAACTATAAACTATAAACATTTTACATTTTTACATTTTTACCTCAGCATAAAATGAAATTAGTGGAAAAAAATGTTAAAATCATTTTACGATAGTATTTCAGGCCAGAAGTTGCCTAAACTTTTCCCCACATATATTTAAGTAGTAGCCCTACCCATCTCCCATCTCCCCTCTGTCCCTTTCCTTCAAGAAGTGAAAAAAAACTGAGTTCATAAATTTTCAAATGCACCGCAGGGGCAAGATAGACGCGTGTTCCACAAAATGTCATAAACTAGTCACAGTTCCATCTATATCTCTCACTCTCTGACATTTTGAAAGCCCACCGACACGTGTGTGTCTGTGTGTGTGTTAGAGTGTGTGGATTATGTCGAACTTTTTTGTGTGGCATTAAACTGTCAAATTAGCTGGCAGCATACAACAAAAAGTGTCTTTGAAATATTCAAATAGCCAAGTTTTGTTACATATAACTAATTTACAGCTGTATCTGAGCATAGCTGACATGCCACAGCTACAGCTACAGATACATTTACAAATAGAGCTACTTATAGTTACAGATACATTTAAGTTTGTTCTGCAGTTGCCAATAGAGCTAAATACTTCGATATACATGAGTTTTCTTGTGCAAGACCTGGTGTGCAGCTAGAAAGATAGAGAGAGCTAGCGTTAGTTTAAGATACATTTGAAGCAATGTATAGATACACAAAGAACTCTTTGTTAGTTATAGATACATTTAATGACAGACAGACAATAGATAACTACCTTTAGTTACCTATAACCTCTGTTGCATGCAACTGCAGCTAACTAATAGTTGCAGATACATTTCCTATTAGTTGCAAGACTTTCGAAGTCGTTGGCGGTTTTTGCGGTTGCGCCACTGATTGGCATTGCGTGTGGATTGCATAATATTGTATGCAGGGTGGTTTTATTGAACCACTTGAGCAGCTGTTTGATTTTCCAGCATGAAATTTGTGCATATGCCGCGTGTGGCTCAAGTGCTTTACCAACCCAAGGGTTTGGAACCTTAACCTTAACAAAAGGCAACATTTTGAACATTTCAATAAATTCATCAGTTAACGAAAAGGCGCAACTCATGCCGTGTCCACTTCAACTAATTTCTTTGGGTGCCTCAATTCCTCACAGTGTCTCCCTCTCTCTATCTATCTATCCCTAAATGCACAATAAATGGAAAACTAACAACTGTTTTTCTATGTTATTCAAAGAAGTTGGTTAAGTTGCCCCCGGGTAGAGCACTATTGTTGCTCTGGCTCTTCTTGCTGTCAGCTGGCAGCAGAAAGGTGTTCCATTTGCTTTTACCTGAGCCCAGCTCAGGTTTTTATTGTAACACAATTTGATTACGAAAATATATGCTAACACCTCGCTGGCCAAACAAAGGCAGCCCCAGCATTGAAATGGCCTCTGGCCATGCTTCATCATCAATTAGAGTTACCTTTCCGCAGGACAGGATCAGAAAAGCGCTAAGACACTCCGTCGATCCGATCCATTCCCATCATTATTGCATTAGCACGCACATGCGAGCGAGAGAGAGTGAGAGAGATAGATAGAGAGAGAGGGAGAGAGGAAGAGAGGGAGAGAAGAGGGTCCAACACCTTTGGGCTGCCACTGTAAACTCACTCGCGCTCAACTCACCCGCCTCTGCTCTATAATCATTTGAGTTGTTGTTGTTGTTGCTGTTGTTGTTGTTGCTGTTGTTGTCTTCTTGTCTTGCATAAATTAAATATCATGTATTTGTATATTTTCCTCTTTTCTTTTGCTTTCGTTTTTTTGGCCATGCTATTAAACGCCTGTTTTTCCGTTCATTTGGCCATTGTGTGTTTGATTTAAGCCGATAAAAGGTAAACTTTAACGCTTCTTACACGCCGCTTACTTGACTCACAGCTTTCAACGGATTTATTTATGTGCTGTGCGTGGTCAACACATCAAACGAGTTGGCCACGGCTTGTTGGCCATGAATTAATGGCCAACCAGGCCGCCGTGCTGCTTGAACAGTTGTTGTACAACTTTTGAAACATGAACATAAATACAATTTTAATCATTTTTCATGCAAATTGAGGCAGGAAGGAAGTGCAGCGGTTGCATTTCCTTTATGAGCAACTGGGAAAACTAACAGCAGGCACTGCAGAGGGGGGAGAGGTAGACAGAAAGAGAGAGAGAGAGAGAGGAAGAGACGCTGCCACTCAAGGCACAACATCATTATGATTATGTTTATGGATCGTCTGGCAATCTATTCCATGCCCAATTCAATCAAATTCAATCAATTTCAATTTGGCTTAACGCTCAGACTCATTTTTTATGTGGATTGCTGCTACCTGGACTGCTGCTGCCATTGTCCTGTCAGTTGAGCCACTCCACTGAATGCTCATTATTTTGCCATTTTATTATCCACACTCGCATGAGTGTGTGTACGTGTGTGTGTGCGTGTGTGCGTGCTGAAGTGTCATTGTATTGAACTCCCCCTCTCTCCATCTCGCTCAGAGTTGATTTTCAAGTGCATTGCACACTCGAACGCACTTTTGAAGAAATTTATCGAATACTTTTGCATAGGTGAATGGATTCGCATTGTTTGCCCAAGTGCCAAAAAGGGGTGTGTCAACAGCAAGCGGGCAAAGGGTGCTCAGCTGTAGGGGGATGCTGATTAGGAAGCAATATCGAAGCGATGACAATTTCCCATAGCAAATGTCGAGAGCGGCAGCTCAACTTGGCAATGACCATATGACATGAAAATGAAGCCAAAGGCAGTTGAACGTTTCTCCTTTAAGCATATGCATATTTTATGGGGCAAATGAAAAGCAAACAACGCAAGTGAAAACAGGCAAATTACAGAACAATGAAGAGCTGTAACAAGCGCATTACAAGGATATCACGACAACGGCAACAAGGGCAACGTTGGTGACCCAAAGGCATTAGCAGCTCGGGGAGATATGCTGACAATAGAGAACTAGATAGAGAGAAAGAGAGAGAGAGCGAATGAGAGTGCGGTAGAACAAAGCACAAACTGTGAAATAAAATGCGCATAATGTGTCTGTATGTTATCAGGCCAAAAAAGGACTCGGCATCCTTTTGTCTCTGCCAGTTACATAAGCGAGTGAAATGCGACTCTTTGTTTGACTTTGGTTTCACAGTTTCAGGTAGTAGAGCAGCTCTTTTATGCTCCTATTTGCTTGTGGCAAGTTGTCTTGACCAAAACTAATCACAATTTTTTCCTTTTCTCTTTTCCCTTTTCCCCCCTCTGCACAGTTACGCAATGCCATCAATTGTCCGAGCTATTCGGACATCTATTGCTCGGGCAATACAAATGCCGGCAAAAATCTTGACTTCGCCTTCAATAAGTGTCAACAATGGAGCAACAAGCTGAAGTTGCAGCCACCGACAACAGCTGCTGCAACAGCTGATGAGCCCGCAGTGCAGAGTCGCACGCACAAGGTCTACGACAGCATGAAGAACTTTTTGCAGCGCAAACTATTCGCGCAACCCTCGCAGCAGAGGCAAACCGAAGAGGAGCCCACCAGCGACTATGATGAGGTGTGTAGACAACTGAATGTCCATTAGCAACAGCTTAACTAATCAAAATTCATGTCTTTAGCAGGACCTTCTCGACTCCTCGTACCAAGCAGACGCGGAGGAAGATGAGGAGGAGCTGGTGGCCGACAGTTGCAGTTGCAGCTCCAGCAACGCTACGCCCAAACGCGCCCACAACAACAAATCGCCACAGAAGTCGCTGCTGTCGCTCAACTGTTGGCAGAGCAGCCAACCGAGTGATTCAAGCGGCAGCGAGGGGGCGCTACCAGATCAGGAGGACTCCGATGCCGGCATCTCTGATTGCTGTCAACTGCTGAACGAAAGCAGCAACAGTGGCAAGCGCCGTGGCACGCCCAAGAAACGTGCAACGCAACGATACAACATCAATACGGATGATGAGGAGGACGAGGGCGAGGAGCCGGAGTTGCTGCAGTGCGCCTGGTATCAGCCACGCATCACGGCGAAGGCGGCACAGGAGCACCTGCTGCAGGCAACACCGGGCAGCTTCCTGCTGCGCCGCAGCACGCCTCGTAGCTTTGAGCTCTGCCTGCGCCTCGACCAGAAGGTGAAGTCCTATGCGGTGCAGTGCAGCCGCAGTGAGATGTACAGCCTGAAGGGAGCCAAGAAACAGTTCAGCACGTTAAAGGCTCTCATTACACACCATTCGGTGATGGCGGAGCAGCTGCCGTTGACCCTTGACATGCCGAGGGAGCGGGATTTGGTCAAGTCCTCCGCAGTTCGTTATGCGGATGACTTTGAGCCACTCGAGTCGCTGCAATTGCTGGGCATACTGAAGAGTCTGCAGGCCAAGAACTTTGAGGCTTAGATAAGGGGAAGGGGGCTAATAGCAGAGGGGGTTATTATCGAACTGCAAAGGGAACGATAGGTGAAAATAGTATGCTAAGTTAAATTCTTTTGGTCAAGGCCTTGTGATATAGTTTACGAAATGTAAGACCTGGCCTCTCTCCAGGTCCTTAGATCTTAAGTGTGTGTACATTAAACAGAACCAACCTACACGTAATTTGTATTATGCTTAAGTTTTCTATTGTACAGTCAAATACTACATCATTTGTGAGTTATGGAATAAAAATAAAATTGAACAATGCAATCCTGCGAATGCAACCCCCGTGTGTTACTCTATTTGAGCTGGCAACCACGCCTCTGCAATAAACTTGTTTCCTGCCCCGTGTTCCGCCTTCATTTGCTGCGTAAATTCCCAGTCTCTGGAGTAATTTGTGTGTTTGTGTATGTGTGTGTGGCCAGTTAGCAGCATCCTGGAGGGTAAACCTGGGCTGAATGTGCTTCACTTACATGTGATTAGCGTTTCAAGTGCCTCTCATTAATTTTTCAAGTGCGGTTCACAGCATACTTGAAGCAATGTGCCTAGCAACATGTTGCTAACACCTCCAGCAACATTGCGCAATAGAAATCGCAATGTGTTTATAAACATATTTGAGATATCAACTTACCCAATATAAATCAACCGATGTGTGCGTCACAACATTATTAAAGTGCAGACCATTTAATTTTATTTATTAAGCAATTGAGTGCATTTTTAATGAACCAACTACTTATTGCATTCCAATAAGAAGCAAATGATTTAATTAAGTGAAGCATACTTATGGCTGCTACAGGAATACATTAAACGAGAGCACACAAAAGTATGCAACACAATACGCAACATCAATATTTGAAAAGCAATTAATTCACAGCCGCAATGTATGCAATAATTATAGTTATTCGCTTCTGAATTACTTTGTTAAACCTTAATTGTAATACACTATTTAATGCTTCCAACCCTTAAGGTAAAAAGGATAAATAGCTTCGTTTCTTCCTATAGTTCTAAAAAAAATCTGTAAATATGTAAATAAATAGTCAATGTAGTTCAGTTAAAGAGGCATGAAAATCATTGAGTAAATCATCCAGTTAGTAATTCTGATCAGTCACGTTTATTTATGTTATCAAAACATTTCGCTACATAATTATAAAACCAACAGCACAGGAGGAGTAATAAACAATGTAATTTACAGACAATCAGCAGGCTACTAAATAAATCAATATAAATTGTAAATAATCAAACTACCAACTGCCCACAAACGATAAGAAGTCGTTAAAATAATGAGCTGAAAACATATTAAAAAAAAGAAGCATTTGTAATGAAATTGCCAATAAATGAAATTGCTGACACATTGTCACATTGTTCAAAGTTATTAATAAAGAGGCATCGCACTGATTGTATTGTAATAAATATAATGAAAATTTAATAATTATAACAATACAATATAAATCTATTCCAAAACCCATTTTCAACAACAATAAATAGAGATTTATAATTGAAACTGCTCTAAAAAAAATGTGATAAACTCATTTCAGTTGATTTGAAAATCGCAGAGACAAGCAACATCCAATTTGTATTCATGTCTCGTTCGATTTTCAATCGCAGTAATCCATAAATTTGGCTTCCAATTCTTTAGCAAAATGAATTTAAAATTATATTTTCGAAATACTTTGAAGAGAATTTCCGGTTCATCAATTCGTGTGAGCATTTTCAGTTGGCCTCTTTTCCATTTATTTGTGCACCTCGTTTGCACTCGATTGTTAATAATGAAATGACACAATGGCAATCAAAAACAATTTATTCCTAATGTGCTTAATCGGTCTCTGTGTAAGTCGATGTCATATTTGAGCATTATCCTCTGATTAACAAATCACTATCGATATTTCAGAGCGTCATACTCGCTGAAAGGGAGTCGGTAAGAAAAGACGATGGTACGGTTGTCTACAAATACGTTGATCGCGATGGCATGGCCTGGGAGTATGAGGAGAAACTGGTTCAGCAAGATGGCAGTCCAACGCCAACAAAGGTGATGGTCTTCAATGGACCCTGGACACCAGCGACGAAGTCCTCCTCTAGCCATAGATCCTCACTCGATCTAATTGTACTCATACTATCCGTTGGAGCACTCACAATTGTCTATTCATCAATTCATTTCATCGGCCTCAACACATACGCTCACCTATTTGGACATGCGAGTAATTAAATATTCTACATTTCACATTTTGGTCAACTCAGTTGGGTAATGTAATTTGAATTGAAAACAAAAGAGAGACCAAAGTAAACGAGTGAAATAAGCAAACATTCAACACAGTCTCTCTCACTAATGAACCGCTTTCAACTGCAATGTGTGCTCCTGCATTTATTTGATTTCCATATTTCTATATGAGGGACTCGCCTTTCACTTAACTCCTGTTTGCATAATTTTTACACACATTTGTTTAGCTTTTCAGCGCTGACAGAGTGTGGCACAAACAACGCTGTCAAAAGGATGTTGCAAGGACACAAATATTCGCACTCCCACTCGCACTCGCTCTCGTTTTCATTTACATGTGCATTTGCTTATTGCGCAATAATTATGAAAATTATGCAGATTTAATTGGAATTGAAGAAGCAATTTACCCCACATAATTAAGAGCACATATCAGAGCCATAGACAAGATAATCACTTCAGTCATTATGTGTGTGTGATTTATAAATAAATTATTTACACAATCATTAATAGCTAAAGATTAACATGAATGAGCTGCTTTTTATACATTTTCCCTTAAACAATGAAAGTAATTCATCAAGCTAATGTAAAGATATGAGATTACAAAGGCAGATTAAGTAGATATTTATGAATTAATAAGTAAATGGAAATGCTTCTAAGTACACAATTTAATAGATATCATCTACAGAAGTTAACAACTTTAATGCATATAAACTCAACTGCTGTCGCCAGCAGAGAGTTGCAATCGATGCGAAACGAGTTTTGGCTTTTTGACTAATTAGAAAAACAGTTCTTCTAATTGAATGCACTCGAAAAAGGAGCCTAGAACACACACTATTGCGCCATGGCCACGCCCACTTCCAGCAGAGTCATGTGCAGTAAAATCAATAAACGTGACTATTGAAATGCGACGACGATGGCCAACACAGTCAACTAACAGACACACACACACACACACACGCACACACATACGTGTAGAGGAAGCGGCAGCAGGCATTCACCTGTAGCTGGCGGACCTAGCATTACAATGCTGCCAAGGAAGGAGTCGGAGAAGGAGGAGGAGAGGGAGCAGTGGGAGCAGTAACTGCAGCAAGAACCAAAGCAATGAATGACGTTTGCCATGCTGTTGACGGGATTATCTGCTGTTTATATGAGATTTATTTGTCCGAGAGAGCGAGAGGGGAAAAAGGGAAGGAAGGGAGAAGGAGAGAGAGATGGGTGCCATGTGTAAGGCTGCTGTGGAATAACTACTGCTGTCTGTGGGCAAACTGGTTGCCATGACGCCCGCCAGTGGCTGCGTGTGTGTTATGTGTGTGGCCAGAGTGCAGCCTGGAAATTGCATAAATGTTGTGCCTTTTAATTAGCACGCAACAGACACTCACACATATATGCACGTGGCTTCTACACACACACACACAAACACAGAGATTTTCACATGCTCTCGATTATCCGTTGTGCATAATTAGACGCAAAAGCCGCGATGTGTTTGGCATTAAATCCGCTTAAAGCTGCCAAGCGCTTGTTCTCCAATGATGATGATGATGATGATGAAGTACATGCAACACAAAGTTGCAGCAACTGCAGCTGGAACAACCAAGAAAATTCAATCAATTGGCAAGCGTAATGCAATAAGGAAAAATAACGAAGGGCCAAACGGAGAGACCACAAGTTCAGCAGCATGCCCGGAAATTATGTGCCACTCGAGTGTCCAACGAGGCGTCAAGCGACGAGCACTTTGCACACCAATGCGCCAAGTATGATGTAAGAAAGTGCACAACTGATGGGGCAACTGACAAGTGGCAAAACGGGATGATGTTCGTGGCAAGTAAATTGTGTCAGCAGTGTGGCAGCAGCTGCCAACTTATTAAGCTGATCAGCAGCACACACACGCACAAGGATGGATAGCCACGAACTGAATCTGACTCTGACTCTGACTCTGACTCACTAACAGACTTATATCTGTTACTCACTTGGCCAGCTCAAAGTGGTAGCTCTGACCTCAGCGAGGGTGGCACGAATGCATCACAGCGGCGCCTGAAAGTATGCAACAAGCAGCGTAAAAAGCAAAAGAGAAGAGTCGAGGGAGGTATGACTATACTTAACTATATATATACCATATATATATAATATAGAGAGAGGGTACGTATTGTGCAATATACAGCAAACAGAAGCAGAAAGAATCAGTTGGCATTTAGCCAGAGTTGCATATCAAATGCAGCGCATCCTTTCCTATCAAAGCCACCTCCAAGTGGGTCACCAGGACGGAAAAAGAAACGCAGAGACCGCAGCAGCTGAAGGTGGATGAAGTAGAATTGATAAAAGTCAGTAAAGGCAGGCAACAAAAAAACAAGAAGAAAGGGAATTGTTTAGCTTAAACCATAGAAGTAACCATTATGAGGAGCTTTATTTCAGTTTAGAAAGTGTAACAAGCAGAGGACTCTTCACTAATTAATTCTAATTACTTTTATTAAAATAATAGTATATTTAAAAATTTAATATAGCCATTTGTTTATTATGAATGCACAGCTCAAGTTTAAATTAAAATTAATGAATATTCACATATTCATTTAGCGACTTCCTCTCTATTCAAATTTCAGCTCACTTCCGTTCCCATTTTGTATCTCTTGCATATTAATTTTCCGTTTTCCGTTGCAATAAATCATAAAAAAGCAAAGAACGCATACAGTGGGTGTTTGCTGCCTTTGAAACTTTTAGCTTTTAATGTTGTTAATTAATCGATATGTGGCCCACACTCCAAATGGCCAAACCTCAGAGCCAGACAAGCAATTAGAAAAACGTAGCAGGAGCAAAAGAAGCAGCAACAGCAGCAACAATAGCAACTGTCTGTGCTAACTCCCCCCGAAGGCAAAGAAAACAACAATAGCAGCAACTACAACAAACTGACACACACATGGCAGAGGGTATGCTTGTCCCAATCCCAATCCCAGTCTCAGTCTCAGTCCCTGTCCAGTTCTTACTCTCATATGATTTACAGTCTCAAATACACGGGACAAGGACTCTGAAAAGCCGTCGGCAAAAGTTAAGAAATGAAATTTCAAGAAAATTGCACACACAAAACAACAGGAAGCCGACAACAAAACGGCGATTGGGATGAGCGGGAAAATATTGTAAAACTCTGGCTATAAAGTAAATACACGATACATATCGGCAGTTGGCAGTCGGCAGCAGACGGAGATGCCAAACAATAAAGGCAGCAGAAATAAAAAACTGAAAATGCCAGCACAAAAGTCGTTATCTTAATTACTTTTATAGCTTCGATTTGGGGCGAGAGAAACAGCAGCAACAGTAGCAACAGTAGCAACATGACAACAGCAACTTGAGCACAACAACTACAAATAAGTCAAAGCTAAAATATCTCTTCTTGGGTGTGGGAGAGTGGTGTAACTGTGTGTGTGTGTGTGTACTTAAAGCAGCAGTTTAAAGAGCAGCAGTTGCAAGAGGAGAGCGTACGTGTGGCACGTTATCTGATGCTGCCTCATTAACGAGTCTTTGCCATAGTGAGAAAATCTCTGCATATTTTCGCAGTTCATTATGACACATTTCTGGCAAAGCATTCATCAAGTGTGGCCTCATGTGTTTGCCAAGTTAACACGCCAGTTAATGAACTGCTCAGCACACACATCAGCAATCCCCCTCGGACTATGCGTGGGTGTGTGTGTGTGTGTGTCTCAGTGCGTGTGTGTGTGGAGAAAGCATTCAGGTTACTGGGGCCCGCCCTTGAGTCTGTTCATATAAATTTAATGAGCATATCTTGGATGTACATATACTCATACATATCTCATTTTCTGGCTAATTCTCGGCTCAACTTCTGGCTTTAAACTAGCGCTTAATTAACGTTACGTATACGACAAGTGAGCCAGGCAAACTACTCAACTCAGCTCAACTCGAGTACAGAATCAATTTCCCTGGTGTCCGGAAGTCCTATAGCGGATATGAAAGACGACCGTCGACTGTCGACTGACGACTGACGATTGCCTGTGGCGACAACAACAATCGCAAACAACAACGAATTGAACAACCACAAGAGCAACAATAACAACTGCAGGGCTTTTCCGAGAGTTGAAATTATTTTGACATTTGGCATTGCCACAAATATTTTTCGGCTATAAAATGTTAAGAAGCCAGAGCATCAATAAACTGTTGGCAACTTGAGAGTAACAAGCAAGGTGGCATGGGCGTGGCAAAGAGGCAACTGGGGGAAAGGGGACAACTAAAGGCACTTCGTTTATTGAAGTGCGCTAAAAGTTTTAGTCGCCATCGCCAACGTTGCCATCGTCTCTTGTTAATATTGAGACGCGCATTATTTATGGCAAACTTTTAGCAACACTTTGGATTGATGGGCGTGCCAGTCAGCGGGTGTTGTGAGAGAGAGAGGGGAGGAGAGTCATGGCGTTACTTAGAGTCTGTATAGAGTTTGGCTGAGCAACTTTTAACGAGTTAGCGACTCACTCGGGGGCTGCATTTGTTGGCAGTTGCTGCAAATGTTTACACCTAGGCACTGCAATTTTCTCGCTTAGTTTTACATCAAATGCTCGCAAAAAGTTGCAAGCTGCTTAACTCGTTGCAAGCAACAGCAGCAACAGCAGCACGAAAAAACGACAACAAAAACATAAAATAAAAGTTGCAACAACTTGACAATCATACGCAACGTTGGCCCCTTTTTCTGCAAGTGACTTCAACTGGCTTTTTGCTGTCTTCCATCTTCTGACAGCTTTAAACAAGTTGTGTCGTTCTTGTGTTTCTATGACAGCCCAACAATCAACACAATCAGCACAACATCTACCCTCTGCCTTCATTTTAAACAACAACAGCAGCAAGCCATAAGCATTTTATTATTAGAACACAAAAATGTTGAAAATTTCATTAAATGGCTGCATTGTGTAACCAAAGCAATGGACTCTACAGCTGCCCCCAAACCACACCCACACCCGGACTCTTGCCACAAACCAAAGCTAAGAGAAACTAATGATAGCTTTCTCTTGTTGATAGTTGTATACACTTGCTAGAGGCAACTGCTTGTGGCAATATAATTAAAGTTAATTAAAAAGTTCAACTAACTAAAATAAAGTTATTGTTATATTGAAATATGTTTCTATTTTAATATATTTTAATTAATTATGTAGGCAATACAATTAACAATTAAATTGCAAAGGTCTACAATAGACTTTACTTTCAGTTGTTGACTCACAATTAATTAAACAAGTTAATAATACAACTTAGCTGTATTATTTATAAAACTTAAACTGCTTCTCATCATCTTTCATTTCTCTTACCTGAAGTGCTTTCATATAAGATACAGATATAGATAATGATATATGATATAAGCTATTAGTTCTATCAATAAACCCTCTAGATGCAATCATCTGCATAGAGTACATACACACAACATTTTAGCATTTATATGACAATAAATATGCATAAAGTTTCCGCTACAGCAGCTAGTTTAACCAACAAGTGGTAACCGCATCCAGCAACAGCAACAACAACAACAGAAACAACCGCATGTAAATTCATAAAAACGTTTAAAAACACGCAAAAAGTGGAAAACTCCAACTCCTGAACGCACCGAGCTGACCAAGCGAAACCCCAAACATGAAATTCCCAGACAAACAGGAGCACAGAACAACACAGGGCTGGGAGCACTGAGCAGGGACCAAAGAGTCAGGCCAAGGGACAGGACTGCACTCATAATGAGGGTTTGAGCAACTGGATGTGCTACGAGTGGACGAGGAACTGGAGGGATGAAGGGATGGACTCATACTTATTTGTGGTGCTGGTCAGCGGCAAACATTGCAATTTCATTTAATAACAAAATATTTGGACAGCACAAGCGCTGGGGCATCCCACTTAGATGCTAACAGAGAGAGAAAGAGAGTTAGAGAGAGAGAGAGGGGCAGAGCAACAGCAAGAAGAGAAGAGAGCGGGTAAGGAGAAGAACAAGAGGGAGCAAATTATTACGTCTTTATGCAGAAATTATTTATGATTGGATTGTCTAGACTTCATGGCGCGCACACAATGCACCGGAATTCCGCGACGCCCGAGCAAAACCTTACAATGTTTTTGTCTATAATTTATGTGCTGATTGCTCATACGCCACGTGAGCCACGTGTGAGTATTGCTTGAAGACGATTAAATGCCGCTTGGCAGGCATTATGAAGAACATTTTTGGGCAATTCCGTGATTCATTTGCTTAAGTGTTCATTTATTTAAATTTGACTAAAAGCTTTGCTTTTCGTAGTTCAACAAAATGTTGAAACTAGGTCAAAGCTTCAACTGACAGCAGGAGAACTTAAAGTGAAGCTTAGCACAAGACTTAAATAAATATGTACTCTGAGAAAGGAAAAGACAGACATCATGCAGCTACTCAATTCCTGACTTTTTAAGTGAATAATAAATATAATAAATAAAGAAGCAGGAGGCAGGAATTATTTTAAATAAATTCTTAAAGAAATTTCATTAAAAAAGATATCATTAACTGAGAGACTAATAATAATTAATTAGTAAATATAATTAATGTAGAGTTCTTCATATTGAAAAGTCTTTAGCTATTTCTGCCTTCTGTAATGTTTAAATTATTTAATTATACTTGTTTAGTTCACAAACTGCTTCCAACTTATTCACATCAATCTAACATAATAATGACAAACTAATACATATTTTAATAATCTCAGCATGTAAAATGAACTATTAAGAACTTAAAAAGTAAAGCATATACATAATTAACAAGAGAGCTTCAACTGTTGTGCCTTAAAAATTAACAGAATTAGCAGCTTTAAACTGCATTTGGGGCATAAGCTGGAGCTGATCGGGCAACAGCTGCCACATGGCAACGAGAGGAGGAAAAAATAAAACAGAACTGTAAATTGCATTGGCAGAATTTAATTAACGTCGCATTGAATTTTAATCAAGTTCATTCAACACGACAACGACAACGACAACGACAACGTGACATTATTTGCATGCGAAATTAACCTGTGACAGCAGTGAGAGTGAAATCTAGTGGAGGAGAGTGCAGGAGTGGGGGAGAGCGAGCAATCGAGCGTGGTTTTGGACGGTCGCGGCCGACAGGTGGCGCCCTTTGACAAACATGACACGACACGTTTGCATAAAGTATTGGTATGAATGCAGGATATGTACGTACATAACTTTTTTTTATTTATACACAACACAACAATTTTTCAATACTCTCATGTTGTTTGGTTTGTCATTATGTCAATAGATTGAAATTTGTGATAAATCCTATGGTAGGATTATGGCACTTGCAGTTAAAGCACAGCTGAGTTGAGCTGGTCGCCTTTAAAAGTGGATTATCTGCTGGTAGCTGGAAAATCAGAATCATTGAAAACAATTCAATTGCAATGTGCAAATACGAAGCATTTTATGGGATATCCTTCGCCTGGACTGCAATTTGTAGTTTTGGCAACAATTACAGCCAAAATATGCAAACAAATTTCGTAACAATGCCGGAGAGAGAGAACATGTTTGGCTAGCTAGCTGTGCGTATGTCTGTCTGTCTGTCTGTCTGATTGTCTGCCTATCTATCTGTCTATTTGGTTGCCCTTAACAACGTGCAACATGCAACCAGCAGGTTGTGCTTTACACTTTGCCCTGTAATTCTGTTGATTATTACACGCTGCCTGTTTTTCAATTTTGAACAATTGTTCTTGTCTCTCGTCGCACTGACTGGCTTTTAATTGAAATATGATTTTGCAAATAACACTGATTGAAAGAGAAACAGATGTTGCATATTCCAATAAACAAATGCCACAGCATTTGATCTTTGGTTTCGAAAACACATGCAAAGTGCATGCACGACACGTCTGTTAGATGTCCTCCGGCTGCGGGCCATGGCAACAGAATGAAGGAAACGTAGACCCAACTAACTCTAACTCGAGCCCAACAATGGCAGCAACTTTATTCATATGCCAGGCACATAAAACTACACAAAACTGTCATGTTTCAGTCCGACAAGGGCGTTGGCGATGCTACACCACTTCACTGCACTGGCAAGAGTCACAAAACTTTTGTGGCATTCAACAATATGCAGTATGCAAAAATGGCCGAGGCGAAATATGCAAATATTCTTTGGCCGGAAAACTGAGAAACGGCGCACAGAATGAAAGCCAATAATTTTGAACAGCAGTTGCGCTCGGGAAAAGCCACTTGAAAACCAAATGGAAATGAACTGAACATGCAAAATGTTCGAATTGTACAGTTCGACGCCAAAAAGGGGGAGCCAAGAACTCATGAGTAATAGGAAAGTTTTTGGCCAACTGCTTGCCAAATTTAATTAAGTTGTAAAACTTAATTGGAGTTGTGGCTTAAATAAGTTAATCTGCGACAGCAACTAAATGAAAAATGTAAGGAAAATGTAGGAAAATATTTATTAGAGTTAAGCTCATGTAAACTCTGATTTATTCTCAACAAATCTGAAATGAGACTGAGACTTTGTGTAGTTAATACTCTACTCCAACTGTTGAATTACTTGTCAAGCTGTTATTATTTTTAATTTCTCTATGTTTTACTCTTGTTCTTTATGCATAACTTAGAACACTTCATATTCATCTTGCATGTTATCTTTCTCTCTGTTTTGAGTCTTATTAAAAAGTCAATCTCTCAATTTCTAAGTTGACTTCCTGTTCTGCTTCTCCCCACAACCATTTGATTTGTTTCAGCTTCTTCTTACAGCTGCTGCTGGTCACTCAACAACGAGAACTGTTCATTCCGTTCTCTGCAATTGCACATCATCAACTACCTTGAGCTGGCGGTCCAGTTAAACGCTTGACATATGACCATCATCATTTAGCACAGAACTCGGAGCCTTTTAAAGTTGCGCTCAAAACCATTTCAAATCACGCACTCGTCCTCGTCAGACATAGCCCCCCCCCTCCCCGCTCTCTTCTTCGGCTCTGCAACTCCTCACTATTGTCAGACCACATATCACAGAGACAACAACATGGCAACTCGCATGAAGCTGCAACATCGCCAGCGTTGCATCAACAGCAGCTGCCCATCGAGTGGGCGTGTCAATGGCTCATTGCTGCATTTACGTACGTAGCCCATTCCATTTGGACATTTACGATGAGGCGAACGATGTGCAGCAATTTCTGTGTCCCCCAGAAACCCCCCGCTGCCCCCCTTGCCACGTCCAGCCTTGGCCCTGGGGCAACCAAAATGCACTTTTCGGGCCACGACTAATTTTATGGCCAGAGAACTTTGTATGCGTCTGTTTTAATGGCTGTCGATCCGTGGAGTGATTCCTCTTAACTCATAATTGCTTGCATAGTCCAGCTCTGTGTTGCCAGCAACGTCTTTGGCCATTATGACAATTGGCAATGCACCAATACTCGAGATACGAGAGCCAGAAGCTGCAGCAGACCAAGCAGGCCAAGAGCCCTCAACCGAACAAAGACATTCAAAATGTTGGCAGCTTTGGCAATGCGTGGAAAATAAACGCGAGAACAATTAAATGACAATCCGTTTAATGACCAGACCGCAACGTTCATCGTCTTAATGGCCAAATTATTGTCACTTTGAAGTCGGCGCCATTAAATTGGCCTGAAGAGCCGCAATAGTCGCACATTTTATGGCCACAGTCCAAAAATTCATTTGTAGCCGAACAACTTTTCGCATGACTTGATTGTCGCTTCAATCTGTTGTAATTTACAAGTATTTTGCATAGCTTTTGCCTTTTACATCATACGTTTTGGCCATTTGTCAACACACGACGCGTCACGGATTCCCCAATGGACTCCAAACAAAAGCCAATTCTCAGCAGAGTTCAGTTTAAATAAAATTCTACAGGGCTTTAAGGGCAGCCACAAAAGTATTTACAGAGTTTGTGAATTCTGCCTGGCCTATTACACTATGCAACAAAAATTCGATTTTACATTTATATTTAAATATTATTTAATTGGACTACAACTGAGTTGCCTAGTCCAGTCCCTTACCCAGCTGTACAGTGTATTTACTTAACATTTTGACATTAATTGATAAATCGATTTATGGCGCCCCCTAGCGTTGACTTTTCGCTTTAAATTCGTTTCGCTGCGCTCAGTTAAATCAGTTTAAAGTTATCCCCACATTATTTGAAGTTAACAAATTGTTCAAATCCTTTTTAACTGCCAATAATTAAATTTCAGCGAGAAAATTTCAATTAGCCTTCACAATATTATTGTAAACTGCATTTGGTTTTTCTGTACAGTTTAGACCAGCTAATAATTTGAGTTAATTATGCTGGCTAATAAAGCATTAAATTACGTTTGATAGAATAATGGAAAAGCGAGTAAAACTACAACAATTTATACAAATATTATTTTAATTTCGCACTTAATGCACTTTGAATAAGTTTATTACAATAATTGGGTAACATGTCAATTTATAGTTTACATTGTATTTTAAACTTGAAATAATAGCGAAAGTTAATCTATTTTGAATAAAGAAATTAAATTAAATTAAATTATTGTAGCGAAAAAATATATTCAAATAATTCACATGTCTCTCAGTATTTTTCCTTTATTTACTTTATTTTCTGTACAAAAATTCAAACAATAAAAAATTGAAAATTTTAAAATCGATTAATAAACAATATTGTTGTTGCAGAATGAATTTATAAGTCAAACAATGATTAAAATGACATTCCGCTTGAAAATCGATTGATTAATTTAGAAGTTGAGAGAGTTTGAATTTTATGAAAATCTGTAAAGGGGTAAGTATGCAAAAAATCGAAAAAAATCGAAAAATTTTAAAATTGATTAATAAACAATATTTAAATGCAGAATGAATTTATAAGTGAAACCATGAAGAAATTGACATTCCGCTTGAAAATCGATTGATTAATTTAGAAGTTGAGAGAGTTTGAATTTTATGAAAATCTGTAAAGGGGTAAGTATGCAAAAAATCGAAAAAAAATCGAAAAATTTTAAAATTGATTAATAAACAATATTTAAATGCAGAATGAATTTATAAGTGAAACCATGAAGAAATTGACATTCCGCTTGAAAATCGATTGATTAATTTAGAAGTTGAGAGAGTTTGAATTTTATGAAAATCTGTAAAGGGGTAAGTATGCAAAAAATCGAAAAAAATCGAAAAATTTTAAAATTGATTAATAAACAATATTTAAATGCAGAATGAATTTATAAGTCAAACAATGATTAAAATGACATTCCGCATGAAAATCGATTGATTTATTTAGAAGTTGAGAGAGTTTGAATTTTATGAAAAACTGTAAAAAATATAATTGATTTAATTTCAATAGTTTATCATTCGAAACACACAACAATATTGTATAAAGTCGAAACCACAAAAACACAGGATTCACTGAGCTGCAAGCAAATGATTATGTTAGAAATAAAGGATATGATATCATATGCTCAATGTGACACAGTTTATATAAACATTAACAACAGATTCAACTAAACCCCAACAAGGAAAACAAGCTGAAAATGAGGGTCGAAACACGAGTATCTTTGCCAGAAGCATTGAAACTTGGTTAACAATCTCTGGTGAGGCCAAGATACACATAACGCACGCATAAGCTCACAGCATAGAAATACGCACACCCAAGACACACACACACATACATATACACACACAAAGCACACACACACGTACACACACATAGAGACGGAGTGGAAAAGCATTTTTAATTTGCGTATTTTAGTCACGTTCAGGTAAATCTCAATTGAATCGAATGTGACACCGGATGTGAAAATTGTGCACATTTTCCAAGCATTTAACAACACACAGTGAGAAAGTGTGTGTCTGAGTGTGAGAGAGAAAGAGAGAGAGTGAGAGAGAGGGGGAGAACGAGTGTAGCATTGGTTGTTGTTGCCGTTGTCATCGACGCGATGTTAGGTTGTAATTGTTGCTGCTGGAAAGCAAAGCACGAGACACAAACAAAGATCGCATCACTAAACATGCTGCAAATGTTCAGCAGCCAAAGGAAAACACGTAGTCGCATGTATCTCATACAGATAGATGCACATGGCCAGCAGTCGGACGCTCGCAAATATAGAGGATGAATGGCTGGGACACGGCAACGACTCTGATTCCCCAACTCCAACTCCAACTACAGCTACAACTACAGCTACAACTACAACTACAGCTCCTACTGTGATTCCTTCTCTTGTCATGGGGCAGCGGCAACGGCAACGGTGTAAACAAAACGTTTAGAGAGTGCGCAACATTTCTGCACCTTCCTTCCTTCCTTTGCCTTTTCCCCTTTTCCATTTGCCACTGATGACGGCTACTTTGTGCCGAGAGAACTGTTATACCTATTTCTCTATTTTCTTTTTATTATTACTTTTCCTCTTTTTTCTCTCTCTTTTTTCATAAAAGGTTGGTGCGAAATTGTGAGTTGTTATAGGAAGCATTCAGCACAGAGAAAATGCTTTCCTTTTAGCCGTTGTTGTACATGTTGTTGACCCAAGCAGAGGTGGCAAATGCCAGCACAGCAAAGGATACTAAATGTAAACGTCCTGCAGCTGGATAACTTTTGCTTTGATGTCGATGCGTTTGCAAATATTGACACAGCACATTAACGGCAATTTAAATTGCCTTGGTTGTGTGAGATGATTTCCCACTGTCGATACAATGCCCAAAGGCTCTTTGTGGCAAAGTTTTATAACAAGTAATTGATACCTTACATATATTCCAATTTATTTATGTAGTTTTAAGCCGAACTCATGCATCAACTTGTCGCTGCGCTTTGCTTCTTTTCTGTTCAACACGTAATTACATTTTTATTTATTGAATTTTCGCCCTAAAACAACAACAACAACAACAACAAGAGAAACAAGAACAACAGCAACAACAACGACAGCAACTTACAATTTTGTTGATTCCCAAAAATTGTTTAGCGACAAATTGTCACAGACGCTGACGTGCCCAGCTCATGTTGTCGTCAGTTGTCGGTCGTTGCATCCACATCCTCATCCGACTAACCAACCGACGACTGACTGACTGACTGACTAACTGACTGACTGACTGTCCTGACATGATGCGTTGCTTCCACAATATTCCACAAAGTCAACAACGACAGAGCCGCAAAATGAGGTCAACCATGAAAATTGCACCAGCGGCAGCAGCAATTTCTCATTTTGAGTTTAGCAGCCAAACAAAATCCCAAAAACAAAGACAACAGCACCAACAACACAATAAAGGTAATAAAAAAAGGAAGAATTTCGCGATGTGGTCCACTGGCAACAACGACAAACGTGTGTTGTTGTTGTTGTTCCTGTTGCTGTTGTCGCTGCTTGTTGCTGCGGTCGATCGGTTGCTGCTGCGGCTGCTGCTGCTGCTGCGGCTGCTGCTGGTGTCATGTCGTTCATCAGCGTAACAATTTTTATTGCTCAGCGACCGCAACATTGTTGTCGATAAAATTTTAATTCGCATTGCCAATTTTTTATGATTTTTCTTGACCAAGTTTTGGGCAATTGCGACCACAATAAAAAGACATTCATAAAAACAAAATAAACTAATTTAAATCTTATAAAAATCAGATGTAAACTACTCTATTACATTTATATTGATCCCCATATAAATATCTCCTGTAATACCCTTTAATTGCAGCGCATTTAGCTGTCTGCATAGCTCAAGCTTCTGCTGCATTTTTGCATGTTTCCCTTTTGAACAACTCTTCCGCCAAATTGATTTATAGCGTTCGAACATGTTGCAAACTCCCCAAAAAATAATATGAAAAAAAAAACACAACAGATTTTGAGAGCACGTCCCCAATTATAAATGCAACTAATTGCGTTCGCAAATGTTGCATGAAAGCGTTGCAAATTCATAATAACATGGCTGGCAAATGTTGTGCTAAATTGACAACATTAGCGGCTGCGGCTGCGGCAACAGCAACAGCAACAACAACAGCAAGAGCAACACTTGACAGTGTGGCATCAGCAAGAGCATCACAGCAGTGGCAAACATTAAGTGTAACAACCATTCACAGATTCTATGGGCCGCATTTATCATGGGGCATGCAGCATGTTGCAATGTCTGCCGGCTACCGTTTTCAGACTGCACGCTTTTGACCTGCGCCGGCGCGCGTGCCACAACAGCAACAACAACGGCAACAACAACAGCAACAACGACAACAAACAGACAATGGCAACACGAATTGTGGCCAAGTTGAACTTGTTGGCTGATCTTTGATCTTATCGCGGCCGCCAGGCAAAAGTGTTAACTGAAACTGTATACACACAACTCTCTCTCTCTCTCTCTCTCTCTCTCTCTCTCTCTCTCTCCCTCTCTCTCTCTCTCTCTCTTGCATTCTCTATCTCCCTCCTCTGTCTGTTTCTTTTGCCTCACAATGATTAATTGAAATTTCACTTTTTGCGCCGCAATCTTCATTTATTTTGTGGCACTTTAATTTATGCCTTCCCCAAAAATGAAGCGCACGCCCCAAACATGCTGCAAGTGCCACTTAGGGGCGCATTTGTTGTCGCATTTAAGGCGTATGCATTGCACGCCCCTTAGGCATTTCTTTCCACATATTTTGCCACAATTTCGCACCAAGCAATTAGGACAATATCAAAGATGAGTTGCACCCTCAACTGTCAACCGACCAAGCTTAATCATCCTCCATGTGGCAAGCCAACCAAGCCAATTACACATGCAAATTGCCAAAAAAAAAAAAAACAACAGCAACGAAAACCAAAACAACATCTAGGCAGCAGCCACAACTCAACTGACTGTTTGTATTGGCCCAAAAAAAAGAAGAGAAAAACATTCTCAGTTGCATCTGTAAATAATTTCCTGGGGCTGTTGCCAGACTCGAGAGTTCATTAGCAGCTCAGCAAGCCAAGAGCTGTGCGGCATCATTAATTTTGGCCATTATCTACAGACTGATGGCTAAGCCTAAAACCAACCAGACAAAGGGCAAAAAAATATAATTAATTTGAAAGAATATATTTGTTTAAACAATGTTCAGTTCAACAAAATATGCAGATTGTTTGCTGTCAATATAAACACGTGCTGAACTTTCAATAGTAAATAAATAAAAATGAATATTTAAATGAATCTCATTGAATTCGTTAAGAAGGAACAGCTAACTAACTGTATTTAAGCCGAAATTGCATTTTACAGCCAGTTAAGTTTACAATCAGCTAACAGAAATAGATATTAACACATTTTTCCGCATTTAACTTGGAGATAATCAACTACAAGTTCAGACTTGATGTGAGTTGACAACGACTCAGAAATTTCTCTGTTAGCTTTGCAATAAACAGCAGCAAGCAAGCTTAAAATAATCCAAGTAAGAGTAACTAACTACAAGTTAAGAATTAATTTCAGTTATCTCAGCTTTGGCAATTGTTAACTTACTAACTAATAAACATAAACACATAAACACTTCTTCTAAGTTAATCGTAAATGAAACTATCCACAAGTTAAGATTTGATTTGAATGAACGCAGCTTTTGCAATTGTATTTGACAATCTGTTAACTTTCTAACTAACTAGCTAAGAACTTACTAAGTAAAAGAAACTAACTACAAGCTGAGACTCGATTCAAGTTGACTTCTAACATTGAGCTGTCAGTCGAGAGTTTATAAACACAGCTCAAAACAATTTCGCTTAACAACAGCAACACATTCACAGATAATCTGTCCTACTCTCTGCAATTTCCCATCTCTCTCGCTGTGTGTGCGCCCCTCTCTTGATCTGCTTTGCTAGTTCTGCTTTGACAGCTCAGCAACATTTGTAGTCCATGGCAACATTCCAGCTCTGTGCAACCAAGCAATGTTGCCATGTCGCCCGTTGCTGCTGACGTCGACGCGGCGACAAAAAACACGCTGCCAACTGATGCGGCGCACAGCAATGAGCTGCACGTGGATGTCAGCAAAATAAGAGCAGCAGCAACAGCAGTAACAGCAGCAGCAGCAGCAGTAGTAACTGTGTGGCAGCTAGCAACGTGTGGCACGCAAAACCGCGTGGCAGCAACAACGACATCGTTTCGTATGAACAAGTTCGGCTTCTGTCTGCACTTCGTGTGGATGTGAATGTGAATGTGAATGTGAATGTGCTTAAGCTGAAGATGTTGCTGCTGTTAATGTTGCTCTTGTTGCTGTTGTTGCTGCTGTTGCTCTTGTTGCTGCTGTGGCTAGTCACTGATAATGTTGCTGCTGGGAAATTGCTAACAATTGCCATATGTTGCCAGTTCGAAAAGATTTCAAAAATTGCATTGAAGGCGACGCTGACTTGCTTTCCCATTTTCTTACCTTATGGCTCTAAACGAAGGCGCTTATCAGTCAACGCTTCTGCGTATTGTCATAAATTATGAGCAGTGTTGCAGCTGCAGTTGCTGCATGCACCCACACACTCAAACTTATTCACATTCGGAGGTAACACTCACGCGTGGTCGCCTCGATAACTCATCCCTCATTCAAGTCACGCCGTCTGCGGTCTCTCGACATGTTACGCTTGCCTGCCTGAGTTCAAGCTAACAGCGGGAGAACCAAAACTAAAACCGCCTTGCATTTCCTGTCTCCCCTCTCCCCTCTCGCATCTCGCATCTCGTGCTACCCCCTATAGCACATTGGCGGCTCCCACTTCACCCACCGCATTGCAAATCATTTTGAAATGCAGCCACGCACGCAAAAAATGAGCTCGTTTGAAATCCAAACATTTTAGCTGCCTTCTTGCAGCACTCCTCCCTTGACTCCCCATCTCTCTCACTCTCTCTGACTTTCTCTCTCTTTCTCTCTCGCTAACTCTTGGCGTGCCTGCTCCAGCCTCGACTATTTATTCATTGGTGCGTGTTGCCAAATGCCAAACATTTTTAGATGCGACTGCGAACGATGCTTGTAAATACTTTGGAGTTGTGCAAAAGTGGAAAAAGATTTGCTGTCGCAGCTGTTTTAGCTGCCGCTGTTGCTGTTGCTGTTGCTATTGATGTTGCTGTCGTTGTTGTTGCTATTTGGTATTTACGAGAGAATTTGCTGTGTGCGTCTTTGACTTGATTTCAGCATCCACAGACTGCCTGGCAATGGGGCACTTTGGGCAACCTCGCAACGTAATGTTGCCAACATTTTTAATGCATTTTTAATTAATTTTCGCCGCGATATTGCAAATACAAAGCATCAGCTTACTTCTCTTAGGTGAAATGAAATCAAATACATTTCCGTTCTACAAACATTTCAGGCATTCTTTTCATCATCTTCTACGATTTTATAACTCCTCCCACACCCACAATCTCAACAAATACTTAGCACATTTAACGATTATGGTCGAATAGTGCAGTAAACGCAACTTTAATTAGCCAACAGCAAGTTCTATAAAGTCATCAATTAATTAAGCTGCAAATAAACATTCAGAGAAGCAACCACTATTATCAATTAGATGCACTTTACCTTTGGCCACGAAGTGCCACTAAAAATTTATGAAACTCTTCTAGCGTTTGCTATCATAAAACGACTTGTTATCATTACAGATAAGAGGAAGCTCAGCCTCGTAGCGCAGTCGACGGCGTGGGCTGTCGTAAATGTGGATGCTGGAAGCCTAAACTTGTAACCGTGCCCCTCTTTTAGGATCCCCATACAAGCACATAAATATACAGATTCCCACACACGCACACACACACACACACACGTACACTCTGAGAAGCAGCAATGTAAGTGAGGCTTCACTTAGGTTCCACAAACAATATCCATGTGAATGGAAGGAAACTGGTTGTTGAACGCACAGTGGGACAGCAGCAAATGTCAGACGCTCAAAAAATGTTGGATATTTCAAATTCAAATTAAATCTTAATTAAATGCCAACAATAATTAAAGAATATTAAAATAATAAATATTAGTAAGCAGATTATGTAATATCTTTTCACATAATTTTTATGATTTAATTAATGTTTTTAAACTATAAAAAAATATTGAATAGTTCATTACACATTATAAAATAGTTGTTAATATTTTAATATTTTTATTAAACTATTAGAAACTGTTTTTTGAGTTTACTTAACATTTTAATACTTTTTAGTGGCGATGTTATATGGCACATATATTAGTTGATAATATAATAAAATAGTATACTATTTTTGCTTAATTTATTATGTTTAAAATTAAATTTAATTACCAAGCAGTTGATTAATTAACATAATGAAAGTTTTTTTCTTATTTAAGTAAATAAATCATTTAACATTAAACGCTTGCTAACGTTTCTAGCCCACTGTGCGGCGTCGACGTCAGCTGCTGGCTGTGTCTGCTGGCTCACAGCCACCGCTGCCTGCCTGACTGCCTGGCTGGCTGACTGCCTGGCCTATTGAAATTTATGTGGCCGTTTTTAGTCGTTTACGCTTAGCCAGCGGAAGCGAACGTCGCTGTCGGAATCAGAGTCGGAATCGGAGTCGGATCCAAGAACGGGGAACCAAGTGAATAAATCGTTGGTGTCGTCAAAAAGAAGAGTTGCTTCGCCGTTGTCTTTGTTTGTGCATCGCTGACTTATAGTAGGTGCAGCTGTCATTAGGTCTATTTCAAAAATACATTTGAAATTTGTGTAAATGATTGAGCAAGTTTCTGCAGTGCAAAGTGCTAAATTGTTTAAATAAAATTAAAAAAATAAAATAAAGCATTTGATTGGCATTTGTTAATGCTCATTTGGCTAAAATATTTCAAAGCAAACATAAACGTTGATTAATTAACATTTGAAGTCAATATATGCAAAACGGTTTAAGGAGAACCTGAAAACCTGTTGCTGTCGACGGTTAACGGTTGACGGTTGGCAAAGCGGATATAGCTGAGAGTCATAAAGCCATGTTCTAAAAGGTTGGTATAATTAAACTATTTGGTGTAATTATTCAAAACATGATCATCTAATCGCGTGTGCGGACCTAACAAGCCATTTAAATTAATCAACTTGACATACACAACTTATGCAAATTATATTGAGGAAGTCACAATGGAGAGAGGCAGAGCAAAAAGCAAAAAATGCGACTCTTAACTGTTACACTTTGCTGGCCAACAGAATGCAAAAGAAATAAAACAAGTTTCATGTTTCCACCGTGTGTGTTGTGTGTGTGTGTGTGTGTGTGTGTGTTAGGGCTTCACAAGCGTGAGAAAATTCACAGCGCATTAATTAGCAAAAAGTAATCATTTTAAGGTAATCGACAATGCGGGTAGCACCACCAATCCCCCAGGTCCCATGCCCCATGCCCAAGTCCCAAACTCCTCCAGTTCAATCCAGCTTTTGCTCTGCGTCTATGCAGGCTCCTTCGCATGTGTGCTTCATTTGGCCTGTGATTGGAATTGCGGAATAAAAGAAAACTAATTGCTTGGAAATTAAAAACGTGTCAGCTGACACGCTAGCCTCAGTTGCAGCAGCTGCAATTGATTGCAACGACAACAGCAGCAGCAGCAGCAACAACAACAACAACAACAACAACAATAACTGTTGCAAGCAGCAATTTTTGGAATGCAACTTGATTTCACACTGAGAAATCTAATAGAGCAGAGCTTATTATTATCTTCTGCATAACATTCACAACATTTAAGAGCATTCTCAATATGTAGAGTCAACATTCAGTCGCAGCTGCAACAATTTCAGTTTTAAATGTTAAATGGCCTAAAGAGGCGCATAAATTACACGAGAGCAACGCATGTTGTGCCACAGCATGGCCGAAAGCAAAAGCAAAGGCAAAAGCCAAAGCCAGCCACGATTCATGCAGACTCATTAAGGTTTTAATTTACAAGTTTAGCTGGAGATTTAAGCACTGCGATTTATATGCGTCGCAAGGCAATAATCAACAGCAACAGCAACAGCAACAACAACGTGCAACACGCGGCAATCACGCAGCGCGCAATAATAACAACAACATGCACCAAGTGTCCACCTACGCAGTCCGAAGAGAAAACAATGCCAAGACTTTTAGGGCTGGCCAGGCCAAAGAGACTGCCAAGATGAAGACGGCAGACAGCAGACAGAAGACAGAAAATGAAAACAAAAACAAAAACAAACACAAAAACATGACAGCAACTTTACCGACAACGATTTGTGCAAACGCAGCGACAATAATGTTTTGGTACATGGTAAAGATAATGGAACAGGGCAGCGTAGCGCAGATAGCAGGGTGTGTGTGTGTGCGGGGAGTAGAGGGGGTACGCTCAGTACATCAGCAATATATGTAGCTTTGATTGAACACAGCTTTGGCAGGGCTTCTTTGATTGACTTGCCGACCTTAGACAACAGTCAGCAGCCAGCAGTCAGCAGTCCATAGCAACAGTCACTTCACACACACAACACACACACCGCACACCTGCAACCGCTGCCAATTATGCACAGAGCGAGAGAGAGACTCGACGCACGTGCATGTGATTTGAAAGACCAAAAACCGTTCTAATTTCTCAACTGTCAGTGGCAAGAGGCAATTCAAGCCTGCAACAAGCCTGCACCCGAACTCGTTAGCTCAGCAGCAACAGCAACAGCAGCAGCAGCAACAGTTCTTGCAATTATGTAGCGCGTTTACAAAAGAAGGTCGTCATCGTCGTTGTTGTTGTTGCTATTGCTGCTGTTGTTGTTGTTGTGGCCCATGTCTTCATTTTGGGCTTTTTGCACACACAACAACAACGGCAACTACACATGTTGCTGGTGTGCACGAAAGCAACAACAGCAACAGCAGGAGCAGGAGCAGGAGCAACGCTTTTTGTTTGTTTGTGTTGCCAACACTTTTGGCCTTTGGCGTTGGCTCTAACCCCACTGCGCCTGGTCCGCTCGCCCTTGTTGCCTTTATTAAGCGAGCATCGTACCAAAAGCCACTTGCTGCAACAGTAACAGCAGCAACAACAGCCACAACAGCAACAACAGCAGCAGCAACAACAAAGCCTGGCCTGCAATCGCAGCGCTTTTTTAATAGTTTTTTAGCTGCAAACAAGTTTTTAGCCCGGCTGCTGGCACTTTTGGCCCCTCCGGTGTTGACGTCGCCGCTGGTTGCCGATTTTTTTCTCTAATTTGCACCGCTTTAATTTTGCCTTTTTATTTGCAACACTTGTCGTTTAAATGCAGCAGCCGAGCCAAAGTGTTGCCAATAAATTAAATGCAATGCAAGCAATGAAAAAAGCCCAAGAACAAAATATGTTTTGTGCAAACCGAAGCTAATATACACTGAGTACAATTAAACAGTAATATAATATATATAATAAATAATATAATAAATTATCATATAAATAATATAAATATAAACATAAATAAATATCTATAAATATATTTTAAAATAAATGCAATCTTTAAATAAACACAAATATTGTTGAAAACAATTGTCAATTAAATTAAGATGTTATAATTATTTTTTATATAACTTAATATATTTTTGATAATTATTAAAATCATTTGACAAATAAACTAAGATATACAAGTAATAATTTATATTATATTAATTATTATTTATACCACTTAATTTAATTGTGAAGTACTTTCAGTTATAATTGTGCCAATTAAATTGTATAAAGTAATAGAAAGTAAACAAATAACTAAATTGATTTATTAACAATTAAAATTGAATTAAATGTAAATAATACAAATGGCTTAAATTACGCCTCTCCTACTTCAATCTAATCCTTTCCACTTTTATGGCATTTTCTGTAAACCAAATAAATGCTTCTAAATAAGCCAACAAATCCATAAACAAATAGCAAAGCTAACAATTTAATTAACTATTATTAAAGCAATAATTTAAAAGTTTTAATTGAACAATCTTGGCCGAATCGTTTGGATTTAATTTGAGCTTGGCGCCGCGTAAACATCATAAAGAACTTATTAAACCTGCTGCAAGGGTATGAAAAACCAACTAAAGTTTGCAACCAAACTACGGGCCATAATGGTTGCAAATTATCTATGTGGCCGGGGCAGTTCTCAGCTCACAGCTCACAGCTCTCAGTTCTCAGTTCGTTTCGTGGCACGGCGCAATCGCAACAAATGGCATTTTTATTGATATTTCGGTCGGTTTGCCTGCCTGGGCAGCTTCATGTTGAAATATGTGCGCCACCTGTTGATTTTGTTTGGCGATTGGAGCCAGAAAGACTTTTTGGTCTTCAGGAGGATATGAATAGCAGCAATGCGAGAGTCTGTGGCAGTGCAGTCGCAGTCGCAATCGGAGTCTCTGAATATGGCTGTGGGGAGACTCGTGATTTGCAGCACAAATTAAAAGCGAGGGCGATGCATATAAATAGCAATTTGGACAGACGAATTAAGGCAAATGACTCCCAAGTACAACATGGCCAAAAGTTGTAAAGTTGTCGTGTCACAGAAATGAACTGAAGTTATGTCAACAGCGTGACTCGATAGTTGTGTGTTCTCTTGGTGTTTGTGTTGGTGTTGTGCTCAGTTCCATAAGGAACTCATGCCAACTCATATGTAGAGTCCATGGGAAATGGCAAGTATCTTGCGTAAACTCACAGGCGGCTTAAGTTTCTGTTTAACAAATTGCCCATTTGCTAAGCTTGTTTATAACTATCGTGCAGACTAAGTAGCTATAAATGTATATTTTATACATAAATTCTAATTAAATGTTTATATTTATATAAATATTTGCTTCTATTATTCGATCTTTCAATCTTTAACTACAATTGCTGTAAAGTTGGTCTCTTTATGAGGCTATGCCAGACTTCAATTGAGTTTTATTCCCCTTATCAACAGTTACAACTTTATCAACTGTCTTGATCCAATTAAGAGGCTTCTTGCACGTTTTGCTTGGTCCAATAAGATAAGCAATCTGATGGTAAACTTCCCCTGCATTCCAAATGCATTATAGACTTCTACTTGTTGACAGACGAACGACAGGTAGATAAGTACAAACGTTGATAAGCAACAAATTTGACAGCCATAAAGCAAACGGGGCAAACAGACATGGGGCAGGTAGAAAAGATGTCAAAATGGACAAAGAGTGGGAACTGAAATAGTGACAAGGAAATGAATTGTAGGGGAACAAAACACACACACACACACCAAAAACACACACACACAATCAGTTGCAGGTAAAACAGAAAATGGGGCAGAAACCAGTTTTTCATTGGAGCATTTTTATTGTATTTTGCGCATGTCGCTTAATTAAAAGACAATCAAAAGCTGCAGCTGCAGCAGAGACAAAGCCATAATGCAGATGAATCTCAACGAATCCTCTCCCAATTCCATCACAAAACCCAGCTGGAGATTCAATAAACCTGCTCCCAAAAAAATCCCACTGAATTGGCATGTTTATGAGCTTTAGACATATAAATATTTAGACGAGAACTTAGGAAAGCAGGGCATGAGAGGGGAAGCGATTGAGTGGAGAATATTACCGCCTCTTAATGAAATGCTAACGATATGCATTGGAAGGAATATCAAAAGCGTAACGAGGCAACTGCAGCCGCAGACATTGAAAAGAGTTTACATTTCGAAACGGCTTTTTCAACAAAAGAAAATTATGTAAATGCTGGAAAATTGTTTTGGCCATTCTCGTTGTTGGCTAGCAATTTGCGCTGCCTTCGCTTAGGCTCGACTGCGCATTTGCCAAATCAATTTGAAAAGGCCACAACCAGGAGGGGCGTAGGGGCGGCTAGCAGCCAAAGGGCGTGTCCCAGCAGCCAGCGAAGGCTTATAATAATAATTGAATACATTGATGCCGGCAGCAATATTTTGACTATTTTGCAATTGAATTGAGCAACCCAAGGCAGCAACAACAGCAACAACTGGGAGGCTGTGGCAGAGGCAGGTGTAAGTTGCGCCTGGCAAAATAAAAAAAAAAAGAGAAAACTAGTCAAGTGGAAATGCGGTACACATAATGAAATGCTAGCTGACTTTGTTGTTGCTGTTGCTGCTGCTGTTGCTGTTGCTGCCCCGCAGTTATTGTTTTGATTATTCATTTGTGGCAAGACCTGCAAAAATCAATGCCACAGGGCTTCCAGCTGTGAAGAAGCCAAGTTCACAAAAATTATTGTTATATCAAATTTGGAGCAGAGCAATTAAGTTTTTCGAATTTTATCCGATAAAATGCTTGAAATTGTTGTCAAATCTTTAAAGAAAACCCAAAACAAATGCAATTTATTTATATTCTCGATTGATTCCACAAAACATGTGGCAAATTGCAGTTGAATTTATCTGCGGCTGCATAATATACGACCACACAGCAAAAGTGATTGCATTGTGTTGCGTTGCATGCCCCATGCTGCCGTCAGCAGCTTATTTACATGCACATGCAACTGTAAGTCTTCATCAAAATAATGTAATTATCCAAATTGTTTTCTTTGAAATTTGTTTACATCATTTTTTACTGGTTCGCAATATGCTAAAATGCCAGAGCCATGCGATGCGAAACGCTTCCCGTTAAGAGCCACTTCAAGTTGAAGTTGCACTCGCCTTGTTGGTGGACACGGCAGGGCAGGGCAGGGCGGGGCAGGGCTGTGTAACAGGGACAGAGTACGGTGGTGGCAGGTACAGCAATAGGGACAGGGACAGGGACAGAAACAGATGTGGCACAGCCAGAGAGTCGGAGCAGAGCCGCAAGCAGCTTTGCCACTGCCAAAACAACACACACACGAGCTGCCGCTCAGCCTCGGCTACAATTTCATTATGCATACAACAACAGCAACAACAACAACGACAACAACAACGATAACAACGAGAGCAGCAACCAACACATCCACAGCATCCGCATTCGCTTCCTACTGCTCATCTACATCCACATTCACATCCTCATCCTTGTGCTTACTCTACCTACCTCCCTCTCTCCACTCTCTCTCTCTCTCTCTCTCTCTCTCTCTCTCTCTCTCACTCTCTCTCTCTCTCTCTCCCTCTCTTGCCAGCTTCTCCAATGCAGCGGCATAATCTTCATTATCATTAAAGCCCCACGTAAAGCACCGCTAAACAGTTTTAACTCTTTTTGCTGCTTCCGTTTTTTGATTTTTTTTCTTCCTTCCTCTTCCCCTTCCTCTTTCTATCTATGTTTCCCATGCTAACTGCTCGCTTGTGCCAGATAGTATGAAAACATATAAGCATATATAGCAGCATTATCCAACCCAGCGCGCATTTTAATTGCATTCCACACACACACACACCCACACACACACACACACACACACACACACAACCACACTCTGTAAAATCATCTCATCCTGTTTTTGGGTTCGTTTCCTCAACATCAATTTCATAATGAAATATTTTTAGCAACCCAATTTTTTTTCGCCTGTCGTTTGCTGTGTAAACGCGGCTAAATTACTTTGGCTAAAATGCGAGAAAATTCGTTTGGCGAAGTCGGGACATTAAGGCACTCAGAAGTTAGTTTTTTGAATATTCAAAAATTAAGTTAAATAGAGAAGTGTTAACACATTAACATATTAATGTTGTGATAGAGAGATATAGATAGAGATAAAAGAATATGGATTATAAGCGATTGATAGATCTTAACTATAAATATTGTTTATCGAGAGCAATGATAAATTTCTATAAATAATACATATTAACTTTTAATATATCTATAAATGAGTCTCTGTTTGTTGAAGTCCTTAAAGCAGGTTAAAAGATTTCTGCTCCGAATGCGAAGTTAAAGATAAAACATAAGCCTAGTAATCCAGCAATATAAGTGCTGGGATATACTACGCTTATAATAAGATTTTCCTGTTGTTCAGCTTAAAAAGAGTGCTTTTATATATTCGCATTATCTTCTTAAATATCCCCTATTTAATCAACAACTTGGAATATATTAGAACATAACACAGCACACTCATTGCCCTCTAACAACTCTTTATATACTGAAAATTTCATTTGGATTAGTTAAGAAATAAAGCTTATAATTTCCACACCTGCTGCAGAATTTCAAAAGAATGTGTTAAGTTAATAACTCAGCTCTTTAGCGATTACCGGATAAGATTGCTGTACTCGTAAATTGCCGATGTTTGTTGTTATAAAATTGAGCCGGAAAAAACTCTTAAGTCTGAAACTTTGAAGCGCCATTAGAAAGCAGTTTTTCAGTTCTACCGATTGCCCGATTGCCTTGGAACGGCAGACAAGTGTAAAAGCTGCACTTGAGCAACGTCAACTATGAAGTGTGTGCCTCCGTTGCAAGATGCTAGAAGATGGGATGCGATGGGATGCGATGGGATGCGATGTGTTGCGATGTGATTCCGATCACTTGGCGGTCTAATTGCTTTGAATTTTGACTGGGGACAGCTGTCTGAGCGTGGCAGGCACTTGGAACGAATGAAAGAGGTCGACACCCAGAGAAAGAGAGACAGAGAGAGAACACATACTTTAGATACTTAGAAGGGGGTTGGATTGGAATTGTAGAAAGTGGAGGCAGCAACTGTGGTTAAGTAGGCGCCTTGTTGTTGTTTGCCTCTATTGTGGGAATAACATTTCAATGGGGATGGCGAACAATGCAGGAAACGCGGAAAGGCCACTAAATTGTACGCTGTCAGAGTCGAGCGGCATGTCAACAACAATAATAATCGTAATAACCAACAGAGCACCATGTCCCCGTTGCTGTTAGTATGTGAAATATATACACACTCACACACACACACACACACACACACACACACACACTCACTTACACATATCAAACTATTAAGGCCATGTGCTGTAGCTGAAGCTGGAGCAGGTTCAGCGGGTTGAGAGCGGAACTTGACAGGCAACGCGGTGGGGCAATCAAGGCACAAAACTCTCTGCCAACGATTTACTTTGAGAATCGTCGTGTGGGGCGTCCCCGTCTTCAGTCTGCAGTCTGCAGTCTGTTGTCTGTTGTAATAGTCGTGGTACTTGTTGTTCTCTTGTTGTTGTTGCTGTTGTTGCTGTTGTCCGGGTGAACTGGATATTGGCCGCTAAGAATAGAGCTAGTCGCTAGATTGCAGACGGACAATGCTCTGCTCACAGGACAGACACACAGTGTCTTGTAATGGAGAGCAAGGTTGCCAGATTGTTATATCTCGAGGCTATGTGAAGAAATTGCCATACTGTTGAAATTGCTGATGTGAGGAAGTTAAAAGAAATGCTGTATCCCACAACGATCACTTTGATTAACTATGTAATTGATATCAAACGGAGTTGAATTCTCATTGAAGCTGTTGGCATTTCAGTTATAACAGAAACTTTAGCCTTTGTTTATGATCCAGACTGTCAGCCATATCTTCCAAGATCTCTATTTTACTCATATCTCTATCAGTTTCTTTGCTAATTCCCTATTCTAATTCCCTATCCTAATTCCCCCAATTATTGCTTTTTCTATTCGTACTCAAATTTCTTTAAATATTCCTATTCCTACTCCTTTTCTTATTACTTTTACTATTCCTATTCCTATTTCTATTACTATACTTATTTCTATTTATATTCCTATTCCTTTTCCTATTCCTACTCCTGTTCCTATTCCAATTCATATTCCTATTCCTACTCCTGTATGTATTGCTACTCCTATTCCTACTCCTACTCCTACAACTACTACTTATCCCCTTTCCACTCATATTCCCATTACAATTCATTCTTATTTCTATCTCTAATCTCCAACTCCAACTGTGCAATCCCTTATCATCTGTGCATCTACTCTAAGTTCTATAACATTAACTATCTTTTCTCTCTATTTCTTTCTTTTACAATCTTTTACTACCACATTTACTTATCTGCCCATCCCACTCCCTCTCTCTTTTTCTCTCAATTTTTATTTGCATCTTTATAGGTATTTCCCCTTATAAAAAGCTCCTTTCAACCCATTAGCCCGTTCTAAACAAATATCATTTCCATTACCACCATCTCTTTCAATCTATCTCTATCTTTCACTATTACTATCTCTCTCATTCGCTTACTGTGTGCCTGTTCCACGTCAGTTTTACAACAATCCATCAGCTTTTGCCAGCCCAACACTTCCTCGGGCTGAATCACCCGAAATTGCCGCAACTTGATTAGCAATTCCAATTAGAAGTTTTCTCATTTCTGACAGGCATAACATTCACCATGCCACAAGCAAACAGCCAAACACAGTGAGGCCAACAATTTCCAGCAACGTATCCCCCAACATCAACATCATCATCAGCATCACCATTATCATCAGCATTGTAATCATAATCAAGATAATGAACATTATCATCTGGCATGCACAATAAAAATAAACAGATCATAAATAATATATGAATTCAATTCATATCCGAAAGGATTTGCGGTTAAGATGCCGACGCTGCCGCTGACGCCGACGCCACGCACAAATATGGACAGAAAACAAGTTCCAGAGACTGAGCACTGAGCACTGAATACTCCTCTTTGGATCAGGGACCAAGTGGGGAGTGCAAAGAATCGAGCTCAAGATCGCGTAGATGCGGTCCAAAAGAAAACAAGAAAAACACGTAGCTAGCCGGCTGTGTGTGTATGTGTGTGTGTGTGTGTGTGTGTGTGTTGTCTTCTTTCAACTCACTTTTTCACAATTTCCCAATGCCGGTTGTGAAATTTGCCAGAGCATCGAATGTTTCATGGCCAAGTTAACAGGCGCACAGAGCTCACAGTTGGCAAACGGAGCTAGCTGAAAGCCAACGAGGCGAAGCCACAGAGAGCGATCTACTAGCCAGGCCAAGAGAGACCATCATTAACTCAACTGTCGTGGTTGTAGTTGTTGTTGCTGCCGTTGTTGCTGTTGTTGTTGTTGCATGCAGCATGCAACATGCAACACTGAAATTCAAGTTCAACGAAAGGCAACGAGTTATTGTTTCTAGACAAGATTCTTTCCACTTATTACACAAGTCATCAAGTTGCCGCAACGTCATCGTCATCGCTGTCATCTTTTGACATCACTCAAAGATCTTGCCACAGAGTTGATGATCTTTTGCCCCCATACGCCCGCCTGCGCCTGCGCCCCTCGCCTCCGCCAGCGAGCCAACCACTCTTTGTTTCTCTTAACGGTCCGCGTTGTTGCTACCAAATTCAGGCAGCAGGCGTTGCCGCATCATTATCAACTGATTGTACTGTACATTACGTTGCAGCCCAGCTACTGTGTCCTGATGCACAGGAAAGCGACGCGACGCGACGCGACGCACACATCAAAAAGGTTGCCACTGCCCTTTCATTTACCCAGCCTCTTCTCTCTCTCTCCCTCTCTCTCTCTCTGTCTCTCTCTTGGCCAACTCTTTCTATCAGAGACATTTCGGTCTGCCTGTCTGTTTGTTGCTGCTGTTGCCGCCGCACCTTTGATGGCACTAATTGTTAATTAATGGAATGCAGGCGGCATGCAACATGCTGCATGTGGCGTGCCCAAGCAATGCCTTGTAAGATTAGCGCCCTGAGCTTCACCTTGACCAAAGTATCGACAGATTACCACGTCGCTGCACGAGTTAATTCGAATGGCCATTAACTGCAGACGTTTATTCCATTCAAAGTCAACACAAATCTTTAACATGTAATTATAATTATTTTTAGATTCTTAAGTACAATTTCAAGTTAATTAAGCTGAGGTAGTTCGATTGTCTGGACAGGAAGGAAATGCTTAAGAGAATCGTATTTAATGTAAACAAAATATAAATAGTAACAATATTATGGCTACTTTATAGCTTTACTTTGGCTAATTCATGATAAACTTTTAAGCTTAAGCACAGACTGAGAATATCAGCTCAAGATTCGATACAACATTTGAGTTCTCAAGGCTCGACTTTGAGTCTGACTTTATCATCTTTTGCTTAAGTTTCAGATGAAATCTTGACTCATGTTTTCTGTTCTTTAGAGCAAACATTTTCTAAAGAAAAATAACTGAATTAAACAACAATTTCTACGCTTTAAACTTTATCGTAGAGTCAACGTTAATCTGCTTTATCTGGTATTCAAAATTCTTCTTTTTATTGCATTACCAATCCAAGAATAATACAATAAAATTAACCAAAGTTTCCACTTGATTATAAACTCAATAATTATGCAAAGCAGAAGACAAGAAATTGTCAAAAAAAAAAAGAGTTTTAAATAAAGAAATTAAGTCGAATTCTGTTGCTCTACAATTTATGCACTGAAAATAAAGATAAACTTTTATTAATTTTCTAGTTTTTTAAATGAAAATATCAACTTAAATTCAAGCAATTATATTTACAAAACTCATGAGATTGAAAAGCGCTCAATAAACCATATGCGATACAAAGTACAAGTGATGCGCTTTGTGGAGTTGCAAACTTGTCAGAGGACACAGCTCTTTGTCTGTGTCAACGGTTGACAGCAAAAGTAACTTAAGATCTCAGCGAGAAGCCGAGCCGAGGCGACAGTGAGAAGCTGCATTTCTCAAGCGTTTCAGTTGTCTCCAAGGTGCTTATCGATACCAATGCCAGAGACTTTCGCATCTCAACTGTGCAATTTGCATCAGTTGCTGTTCCCCAAAAAAAAAGGGAAGGAAAGGATGAGGGTGAAAAAAAGTGAAACGCTGCAACATATTTCATTTTCAGCTTCAACGAGGCAAAAGTTTTTCAATCTACAAGAGACGCAGCTCACCTGGCCGCCACCCCAACTGGGTGGCAGCATCCTTTCACCCAAGCTCCGCTTCGAGTCACAAACTGTGTCATCAGACGTCGTTTGTGGCATAACTTTTATTGAACTGTCGCTAACGTGGCAAGGCATAAGATGCAACGGAGAGTGCAACAGAGAGAGACAGAGAGAGTGAGAGAGGGTGACAGAGGGAGATGGGGTGGAGAAAAGGTGACAAGTGGCAAGTCAAAAGCCGCAGACATTTGTATAAATTATTACAGTCGCATGCGTTTGGCGCCTTGGGGAGTGTTTGACTTTTTGGCCCCGACACGGGGGCGATATGCATTTATGATTGCATGTGACATTTGCATCGACAATCCCCTGGCTTCCTTTCCCTTCTCCTTCTGCTCCTTCTCCATCTCCTTATCACCACCCACCTTAGAGTTGTTGAAATCGAAGTGCAACAGCTGTGGCTGCCGCTGCGGGGCGTGAAAATCGCTTGCGATTTTAGTTTCTTTCACCAATTGAAGAATGCTGGCAGCATTGAAGCTGCTAGTTGCGCGTTGCACGTTGCACGTTGCACATTGAAAGCAGCGCGTTGCCAGTTGCTTTGCTTTGGCATTTGCACGACACAATCATTAAATAGCCATGGCCAAGTGCTGACAACAACAGCAACAGCAACAACGACAACAAATTACAAGCGCACATTGTCAACGTTGCACTTTAGGCGACATAAATTTCATGTACATTGCCAGGGCAACATGGCTAAAAGGCAACAACAACAGCAACAGTCGCAAAAAAGCAACAACAGAAATAAAAAGGAGGCAGCCATGAGGTGTCAATGTACAATTGCAACAGCAGCAAGAGCAACAGCAACAGCAACAGCAACAACAAGGAGCTGGCAAAACAAAGACGCGATTGTGGTTTTTGTTGCACTGCGCATGCCAAATGCGGACACGACGCCAACTTGCCGCATGCCGCTTGCCGCATGCCGCCTGCTTCTAAACAACAATGTTGTGCTCGCCCTTGCCCTCAGTTGCTGCTGCTACTGCTGCTGCCTCTTGTTGCTGCCTCAGCCGCAAGAATCAACCGCTGTGGTTTCACAGCCGCCGCCTGCTCTATTGACACACGCGACGTATGAGTAACGTCTTGGAATGTTGCCGCCATCGCCATCGTTCTCGTCCTCGTCCTCATCCTCGTCATTGTTGTTGTTGCCGCATTCCGTAATTACACAACATTAGCACAACAAATCGAGCATTGCATTTAATTAATGTGGGCAGAGTAGGTGCCACGGCTGCAAGTAGTTGCAAGTTAAATCAAACCAAGACAAACTGCAAACATGTGAAATGAAATTGTTGGCATAATTCATAATTGAATTGCAATTGGCGGTTGGTGTGAAGGCTACATAAATCATTGCCACAAAATGTTGCAAATTGAAGTCGCTGCATGTGTGAAAACTGCAAAGTTGACAATTGCTTTTGTTAAATATAGTTTAATATGTCCAAAAGTAGACAAAAGTCAATACAAGTTGTCGCTGTCGTTGTCGCAGTCGTTGTCGCTGTCGTTGTCGCTGTCTCATTGTTAGCCTGCTTTTTGGCCTCTTTATGCTGCACATTGTGAGGCCCAAAAGCGGTGCACATTTTGAAGTCACATTGTGGCAGTTGTTGGGCCACTGTTCAGAGAGAGAGAGAGGGAGATCAGGGCGCGGCTACTTACATGCATGTGGCACATTGTTGGCGGCACATGAAACTGTTCTGCGCATTGTCACGTAACAAAGACAGAGGCGGAGTCAGGGACAGAGAGACTGAGCGACGGAGACACGACTCCAAATGCACGCTGGCAACCGTTAGTTATCACTCAGCACAGTTGTTAACTTGGCCCTTGGTATTTTATTACATTGACCACCCAGGCGGCGGCATGGGAATCGCAACTCAAAGTTCAAAGACTGCAAAAGACTGTTGACATTTAGTGCTGTTGCATGCAACAACTGATTGATATAAGCGCTTTAACCCACTGCTCACCATGTGTTCCCCAATTGCCGATTGAATTTCACAGTCAACGAAAATATGAACTCAACGGCGGAAAAACAGAGACAACCAAAAACCCGAAAAGCATAAAAAATAATAAGAAACTCAGGGGCATGACACTTTCACAGGGCAATCGAGACACGGACAGCAGCTACTCGAGTCTATTTCTATTCCAAATATTTCCAAGCGATTTAACAATGAATTTCGTAACAAAATCTCTATGAAAATTGAGATAAAAGTGCCCACAAAAGGCAAACACTGACAGAGAGACAGACAGACACACATGACATTGCCATCGTTATATGGAGTTAGCTTGACGGCAACTCCAACATAATATCAATTTCAATAAACTAACAAGCAAATGTCTCTCTATATATATGTCTGTGTGTGCTGTGTGTGTGTGTGTGTGTGTGTGTGTGCGTGTGTCGCAGGCAATATAAGAACACTATAGTGAGAACATATCGTACTAGCAAAGCACTTGGATTTGAGTTAGTCATATGTGCACTGTCTGGGTAGTCTTGTTCGCTGCTTGGCTTGGTAAATGGAAGAACTACAGCAGCTAAAACAGAGCGAAATAGAGACTAAGAAATAGCATATAAAGGTAAATTCCAATAGCATGAAATAAGAAGTTGAAGTTAGGGAAAAACAACACAAGGAATTGAAGAAGAAAGCAAAATAAAATTAAGTTGCTTAAAGGTGAATTCGAAGGCAAAGTAAAATATATTTATAATTGTTAAGTACAACTGTTTGATAAATTATAAACTACTTGAAGTGCTTTATCTACAAACATAATTAATTTATAGATCGAATTTTTAAGTGAGTTCAGTTGCAGTTGCATACAGACGGATTGAGAGGCAGAGAGAGGAGGAGACAGGCTCTCTAACTGACTGATATTGCCCAATCGACTCGACTGTTAATACTGACCAGGAAAATATTAACTCTATAGGATCTACCACGCTTCTTCTGTCTGCCTGTCACATACTTTTTGCACAAAATACAGGGTATAAAATTCCTATAAAATAATGAAAATATATCCATTCTGATTGAGCAATTCATGCAGCTTAAAAATACTTTCATTTTGGACCTTCACTTATTTATATTAAACTTCTTTCGCCGCTAGTTAAGAAAGCAGAAGTAGTATAAATGTTTAAAATGAATATAACTTCAAGTTAATGCATATAAAAACTAACATTAATTTGCATTGTTAATACAGCTTTGAGCATATAAAAATTCTGTTATATTATCTACAATTAAAATCATTCAAAAGTCAGTAATTAACTAATGAATTACCCAAAAAATCAAACTAAAATAAAGACTTTTACTTATTTATTACAAATAAAAACAAACTCAATTATATAACAGCAAATTCGGCAAATTTTTCAACATACACAAGCTCTACTGTATTGCCGGAAACTAAACCACAACAAGTCAAAATATGAAAACAAAAATTTACGCAATCTTGTTGCAATTTGTATTATGCATTGCAGTTGCAGTTGCAGTTGCAGTTTGGCCAACTTGTTATTGTTGTTGTTATTGTTGTTCTTTAGGCAATGCCATTTGCCTGTAAAGATAAAAACTTTGCATTTTTTGCAACAACAAGAAAAGCAATAAAAATAAACTTTTGCAAAAAAAAAAGAAATATATATTCATTGAACTAAAGTTTAGACTTGATTTGAGGCAGCGGAAAAAAGTGCAGCAGCTGAAATATGTTAAAAGTTTGGCTGAATAAAAGACGCACAAAAGTATGCTATGAAATTTGTCACGCTGCAAAATGTAGCTGTAGTTGTAGTTGTAGTTGTATTAGTTGCTGTTGTTGCAAGTTATTATCTGTAGTTGCAAGTGGGCACAAAAACATTTTGATGCACTCGTGTATGACAAGTTAAATGAACATGTTGGGCGTGCCTCAAGAATGCCTCGAGTGAAATTACAATGGAATTTCTATAATGCCAGATAAGCCAGTTTTGCTTCTCACAGTTGTTATAGCTGTTGTTGTTGTTGTTGTTGTTGCTGTTGTTGTTGCTGTTGCTGTGAGTGTTTCCGTTGTGACTGCTGACATTTTGCAAGCAACTTATGCAAGCAACTTTTACATGAAGTGCCAAATGTCAGCACATTTGTGTCTCATTGTAGTCGTCGTTTGTTAAATTAATGCACAGCCAACATGGCGTATGCTTGTTAAATGCAGAGCAGCAACAGCAACAGCAGCAAGCAAGCATATTTGCATGGCTTTAATTCAACTTGGCTGAGGGAATTCTATTATAAAAGCAGAACCTCAAACGCAGCTTAACCGAGTCTCTTCATTCACTTTTATTGTTCGTCAGCTGCGCTTGAGCCAAATACCCTGTAAGCACAATGAATGGGGAGATAATCAACTACACTTTAAAAGAAATATAATACAAGTTTCAACCTAAATTACTGTTGACTCGGGCATATCCTTAGCCTAGCCCCCCACCCGCCATTGTTTGTTGGGTATGTTTAAGTCAAGCAATGCGCTACTTGGCAACCGCAAGGCACGTCTTCTTCAGAATGTTGCAATGCCTTTGTTATCGGCACTGACAGGCTTTTGTGCCTTGGCATTGTTGCAACTGCCGACTGCCTACTGCCTGCTGCAGAATGTAGGTGAATGGCGGCCAGGAAGCAAGTGATGTGGCAAGCTCAAGTTGCCCCCAAGGCAGCAGGCAAACAAAAGTCTATGCAGTGGCACAACCTTAACCCAATTTACAACAGCTTCGCTTTCAATTAACAAACAACCGAATGGAAAGCGATGAAAGAAACGACTTTTCAACGTAACAAAAAATTAATATGCTGAAAATCTTTTGAAACGATTTGCAACTAATAGGCGAAGGCTTAAAATTGCATTACAAACTTGTGCAAAACTACGCACAATGCCGCACACACACACAAACACACACACACACACATACTTATGTATAGTTAAATTCAATAAGTCAAAAGTTGTATAAAAGTTTTGCAGCTTTTAAGCCAACATGAGAGTGAGCTCTTTAAGCAAAACTTTTGCTCAAGTAGAACACCACAAAGTGTGGAAATATGTTTACCACCAAAAAATAAAAGTGGGGAAGGCATTTGCATAAACTTAAAGTGACCAGTGGGCTGGCCAAGTTGTGGCCAAGAAAGGGTTTTGCGCAACTTTTTAACAAGCCAAACTCAGCTCTTAATTCTTAATTCTGAACTTTGCAGATGCTATAGGGATACCAGGCAAGCTGATGGCCATGCAGGATATACGCCTACGTCTCGAGCCGCAACACAATACAGTCGCGTTCTCCACCTCGTCGTCCTCCTCGCCAGCGGCAAGCACAACGACATCAACATCGCCATCGCCGGCCACCGTGGAGACAACGCTCATTGAGACGGGCGAGACGACGCCGTCACCCACAAGTCGACCCCAACTGCTGCCGGAGCTTAGTTTCAGGTAAGTTGGAATCTCTCTTCCTCTCTCTCCCTCTCTTACTGCCACAAAAAGATGCAATAATAAGTGACTTTCTGCAGTGAAACAACAACTACAGTAAATACAGCGCCACAACAGCATTATTATCATCATCATCATCATCATCCGCATCCACATCCCCATTCACACTCACACTCACACTCACATCCGGCACAACCAAGAGCCCAGCCGCGACATCACGTGGAACAGTTGCAACTGCTGCACAGTCACCACGCACACAGTCATGCCCCAGAGCAGCAACAGCAATTGCCACGCTCGCCCAGCTCCGAGGAGGACAATTCACCAACAGAAATGAATAATTGTCGTCGTTTGGTTGATAAACCACCTCTGGTAAGTCCACAATTCCTACCTTTTTTTTCTTACCCATTGACCAACGCATTCTGTTTCCATTATCATTCTGGTTGGTTTCCTTCTCCTTTTTTTGTGGCTTAAATCTGCTTACGTTGATGATATCGTTGCACTACGATTCGATTCAATTCGATTCATGCAAATAAATCTTCTTTCTGGCTAAATATAAGCAAGCTGCAAAAAGTATTGCATACTTTTGGGCGTCTTCCAATGCAATAAATGCCTCAATTTGGCAGAAAAGTAGCAAAACTTTTACAGAAGTATCATTAATATTGGCAACTTGGCAATTTCTTTAGAGTTTTCCATATTGTCAGCCAAGAAATATCATAGAAAAATGAATAAAATGCGCAAATATTGATAAATATGAGCATAATTGAATGCAATTTTCATTGAAAAGGGATTTCCTTAGAAGCACACAACAAAGAAAAGTAGTTAAGCTAGTTCTTTAGAGTTGGCTAGGTAAATTTCCTGCTTTTATTTGCACAATTTATAATTAAAACTGAAATTGCAAAAGTAATTAAAATAGTTGAGTCTTTTAGGACTTTAATAAGAACTTTTCCAACACTGAAATTGCCAAAGAAATATAAACTTTAATATTATTTTAAATTACTTCTTAGCTTCCTTCAAATCTATCATCGATTCACTCCTAAGGAATTTGCCTCTTAATTTCTGCTTTGCCTCTTATCCGTAAGCGTTTTGCGCTTGCTTAAACACCCCAGAAATCATAGGCTTCTTCAGCTGTGTCTTAAGAAGCATCCCTAAACGTTTTAAGACTCTTAAAAGCGCTTCAATTCTTCACTCTCGTTCATTCGCAAACGTTTTTCCAATGGAGTATTCTGCTGCATTCGTTTTAAAGTTAGCATAGAATGCAGATTTAAACTTAAAGCAACATAAAAAAATAAAAATAACATAGAAAATAGAAAATCCTTTGAGCCTGCAAAGGAATTGCCGTCACTCAAAAATCAAATGGAATTTGCCAAGCACTTGGCTCCACAAAAAAAAGTGTTTGCCACTGAACAAGACCCAAAAGCGTTCATTAAATTAATTTGCAAAAATGCAAATTACGAGCTAACGGCACTTTGGCACGCGCCGACGGCAATTGCAAAAGCAAAAGGCAACAAAAACAGCAACAACTGTGTGCAACTGTGAAGTGCAACGCGCCATTTTGTAGTGCATTTGCTCACTCAATGAGAGAGGGAGATAGCAAGAGCGCTAGCGGTAGCAGGAGCGGGAGCGGGAGAGCAACAGTGTAAAGTGGGAGAGTGTAGAGTAGGAGAGTGCGAGAGCGGCAGATGAAAAAGTTTCAGCAGGCATGTCAGGCAAATGGCAGCCAAATGCCGTTAACTTAGTGACTTTATGACACATAAATCGCAGCAACAATGCCGACAAAACTCTGTCGTTGCCATCACGTGTCCTGTTTTCAACACACACACAAACGCAACTACTTACTATATATATATATATATATACATATATACAGCTACATCTGTAGGCCTACAAGGAGCAGCAGCTGACAGTTGCAGCTGCAGCTGTAGGCAATGGGCTAAAGTTTGCTGCCAACAAAGCGACAGACAAAAGGTGGAGATAGCGAAAAGGAGCAAATCAAATGCCAGCACATAACAACTCAGCTAGCGCTGCTAAAGTGTGCTCGACTAGGCAATACCCTGCATGTGCAGCTTAACAGAATTGCATGCAACTAAACATCTTTACATATTTTATTACTCTGCCATCTATTTGCTTGGAAGAAAGCGCTTGCTTTAGACGTAAGTGCTCAACTAGGCATTACCCTGTACAGAACAATAAAGCGCAATATCTTATTTATTTAGCAAACAAATATTAACAATACTAAAAGTAATTATATTATTATTATAAATATTAACTAAAAACTAGGCAAAATCTTAGAAATTTGTAAATTTAGCTTATTTATTATACAATTCTTATATGTTTTATATATATATATATTAAATATTATTATAATATTATTAAAAACTAATTTAAAATATTGAAATACTTAACAATTAATTTGTTTTCTAATTCAGCAATTTGTTTAACGAGAATTAATTAATTATTATATTATTATTAGTAATTTAATTATTAGTAATTTAATTGTAGTAGTCTGCACTACCTTTCAGCACAATTGCATTGTGTACAGGGTACAAAGAGAAGTACTTTACAACTGCTTTCAACTTAGACACGCCCATGCCCAATTGTCCCATTGTTCCCAATGCGCCTACCTTGTCCTCCACCATCTTCTACCATCTATTCTACTGCATTGCATTGCTTTGCATATATATTTTTTACGTTAGTTCATTTCTTTTTATGTTGTTGTTGTTTTTTTTGCTTTATATACTAGTATTTACGCCTTTTGCTAGCTGAGTTGTACGCCGGATTTGTCGAGCAGCGCCTGCCGAGTGCCACTTGAGCGCATTGTCTTGCTGAGGACTTTTGCATAGTTGCGAGAGCCTTTTTCCAATGTCATTAGCATAATGGGGGCATTAGGTTGCTTGCCTGCCTGCCTGCCTGTCTGTCTGTCTGTCTGCCTGGCACTGATTGCATACTTAACGATAAGGAACTGCTTGAGTACCAATTCAATTAGCTTCAATTGAAGAAAGATACATCAAACGCAATGCACAACTCAGGGAATTCATCCAACTACCTGATATGTCTCTCTGGCTTAACTAACTCGAATCACAGAGATACATTCAATCAAACTTGAAATGAAAATGAAAATGTAAATGAAAGCAGCAAATTATAATAAATATACTTTGTTTAAGTTCATCTTAAATGAAGTCGATATGTGCTTTCATAAATAAATAACTAATTATAGCACGCGATGCGTAAATCTTTTGAATTGAATTCGACTGAAGTCCAAGAATTTGCTGGACTTTAGGGGAGCTGAATAGGCGCCATTGCCATTGATGGAAGCCACATCAAACAGGCATTTTGGTTGAATCTCATTCCATTTAGACAACTACATAAAATCAACATAATTATAACAAATTAGGCAAATAACAAATAAATAATAACAGATCAGAGAGTAGGGCAAGGGAGGGGAGGATGGAATGTAGGGGAAGCCGTCAACACTTGAGCAATTGCTCTGCTAATTGGAAACGCTTTAAATGGGCTCACAAAAAGCAGCCCCAAAAACTTTGGGCTTCAACTCATTTCAAAGTAATTTACCGCAGCCCAAAGCCAGAGTGTGGCAAGCAGTAGAGCGGAAGGGTGGCGAGGGGCAAGAGAAGAGCAAAGAGTGAAGGCGGCACTGACTACATAGTTAACATTTTATTGGTAACCAGAAATGTTACACATCGATTGCAGGCGTCTCCTTGTTGTTGTTATTGTTGTTATTGTTGTTGCTTGTTGGCTGGCTTTTGTGGCAGGCAACAAGACTCCCCCAACAACAACAGTAATAATAACAACAACAACAACAACAATTATAATGGCTATAGAACTGTTGAGGATAAACTAAATTGCAATTATTGCATTGCATCAACAACTTTTTGGCTGTAATGATTTCATTGGCTTTCAGGTTAAACGCCTCACCATGGGCATTGGATTGCTGCGTGGCACCGAGGATAGCCGCCCATTGGTGCACAACACCTGCTCCTCCTCGTTGAACTCGGGCTCCTCGCAGACCATATCCGATGGCTATGTGAACGAAGCCATCTGCGAGCCAGACAAATATGTGGCAAGCAAGTTCGGTGACTCCTGTCGTCAATCCCTGACAGCGCTGGAAACAGCCACCCAACGTCTCCAAGCTGAGCTGCCCCACAGCAAGCGGTATTTGCGGGAGACATGCAGCGGTAAGTTTTGGGAAATTTCAATATATTACAGATATATTTATAAATATTTTAAACATTCCTGAATTTGGCAAAACTGTAATCGTTGTCTAGTTGTCGCTGCGAAATTGAATGAATGAATTTGTATAATTAATAAATAATGAATTTGACAAGCTTAAGCATTGTTATAATAACTAATTATTTATTTATAATCTTTATACATTTCGTTTACAATTCTATATATAATTTACTTATTATATATAATTTATTTAAATACTCAAAACTTCTAACACACAGCTAACTCGAGTCCAAAGCTGTTTGCCAACGGCTCATCGCTGCGCTTGGACAACCTGAGTCTGGCCGAGCAGCAGGAGCTGAAGGGCGCCGCTTGGTATCAGGCGGGAATACCGCGAGAGATCTCACTGGAGGTGCTGTCACGCCAGAGTCCAGGCGCATTTCTGGTGCGGCAGAGCAGCACCAAACCCGGTTGCTTTGCATTATCGTTGCGAGTGCCGCCGCCATCGCCTCGTGTGGCACATTATTTGATACTGCGCACGCCACGTGGCTACAAAATCAAGGTAGATCATGAACTAAGACAGGAGTTAAAGAGTTACTTATGCTGTTTCCTTCTGTCTAGGGATTCACCAAGGAGTTCAGTTCGCTGCGTGCACTGATTACGCATCATTCGGTGATGCCGGAGCTGTTGCCCGTGCCGCTGACGTTGCCACGGCCGGCGCACGTCCGGGCCCAGGCCCAGGCGTATGGCAATGGAGGCGGTGACTTTGAGATGTATGGCTCGTTGAATGATTTTCGGAAAATGATGGCCGATTTGAATGTGTGACCGTTGGGCGCATCTAATTAATTAAGTAATTATGTGACGTTGATTGAATTAAGCAACGCCCAGCTGAACATATTGTTGCGAGCTGTGTCAGCCTGGTCGGCTGCTGCCTGTCTGGGCGGGATAACAATCTGTTTAATTTGCTTAATTGACTGTGCTGACGGTTGACGTGGATACCAACCTAAAAGCCGCCCCCCCCCCCCCCCCCAAAACTCCAACATATCCTCCTCCCCAGCAACCTGTGCGTGGAAAAAAAGTTGAAAAACATTTTTATAAAAATTGATAATCAAAGCTGAATTGTAGTATATGTTGCCCTGGAGGCAGTGGCAGCTGTGGGGCATACACACACACACACACACTCAGCTCAAATGATGCATTTTGATTACAAAAAAGAAGTGCAAATGTAACGTATATGAAACAAACATGCAAACGGACATTGCAATTATTTTTTTAATATTTTCTGCAATTATTTTTTTATGCGTTTTAATTTACTGCTGCCACCGTGCGGCAGGTGCCACACAATTCTGATTGGAGCCAAGGGGATTAAATGTTAATGCCAATCGGCATTTGTTTGCGGAGCCTTTTGTAAAATGTTTCAGCAGCTGCCAGGGTTTTAGTTAGTATAAAAAAGAAAACATTCTTAGTTTTAGCCGAATTTATCAATGTAAACGTATTTGATACAGCGCAGAATGCAGCAATTAATATGTGTATGTAAAAGGAATCAAACAATTAAATGTGGTGTAATATTAAACATATAAGTAGCTAGGTTTATACAACAAATTATGTTTACTGTGTATTGTTTGTAATTTGTGTAATAAAAAATATTTAAAGATAAATATCATCAATATGCATTTTGAATGTGCGCGCTAATGGCCATCAGCTGCTTGTCGAGGGCTGCATTTCTCATTTAAACACAACCATCGCTCATTCTCACTACGGTCATACTACTGCTATCGATAGCAGTCGTGTTATTTGAAAACTATCGATATGCATAACGATTAGTTAACATTTGCAAAGCCAAAAAATGTTAAAACCAAAAACAATGTTAACGTTAACAGAACCAACATAACCACCGAATGAGTAAGGCGTGCGTCGGTATTGGTGCTCACTCGTTTAATTTGTTTAAATAAAAACTTAAATACACAAGCAGCGAGACAGGTGCGCTCAGTGGTTCGCCGGCTGCTCAAAGAGAGAGTTGTCATTGCGGAAAAATCTGAAGAAACGTAGCGCGTGCGTTAAAAAGTTGGGCAGCATATTACAAAAACAACACACAAAAGTAAATGTAAATGTATATCATCAGTTATAAAGCATTTAACTAATATAAAGCATTAACTTCACTGTACGTTATTTGCCGACTAAAGTAGATAGTGTCGTGTGTGTAAATTGTTTAATTGTGGCCTTATGATGCTATTGGCGGCGACCAGGAAACTTGATTTTCGCTTTTTTGCCACATGTATTTTTATCGTATTTGTGTACTTTATCGATTACGTCGGCGCGCTCAGCATAAAATGAGAAGAGAAGTGCCAGGAATGAAGATGAAAGCCCGAATGGGCGAGAAGATGAGTGTGAAGCAAATCGCGTGTTTTTTTGCCAGGGCAGCGCTGTCGGTAGCGGCATGGTGGTGTGACAACATAAAACAAATACATATACATAAGTATATACATACATACACACATGCATTCATATTAATTTATGTATGTAAATATGTATATGCGTCTGTATGGAAACAAAAAAAAACTTTGGTTCATCAGCAAACAGCAAAATTTCACTAGAAATTTTGAAAGCGCTGGGCCGCGAAAAAAAACCGGATATGATACTCATAAGCTAAGCTTACAGCAACCAAATGAAATGAAATTACCTGAGTGCAGTTGTGTGCGTGCTTGTGTGAGAGTTTATTACGGTGTGCGTGTATGTGTGTGTGTGCGTGCGCGAGAGTAGGACTGTTTTCATGTGCGTACCAAAATTGTCGCGTGTCTGGCATGCAATTAGGCATTCAAATATGTACAAACCATACACATGTATATATACACTTATGAACATATATACTACAATTTTTCCTTTCTTATTGGCTTGCTAACATTTGAAAACAGCCACCCCCAACCCGCTGCCGGCACCTGACAACCGCCTTTTGCAGTTGCTGGTATTTTTTTTCGCATTCTGCTTTGTTAGACATTTCTTTTTTATACATATATATTTTTTTTTTGGTCGACCAAAGCTTTTTCCGCACGAGACCCGCCACGACTGAACGATTGAGGGAATGAATGAATGACCCAAAACAGCCGCCAGACTGGCGCGCGCCTTACCTTCCACACCCCTTCTACTCCGCCCTCTCTTTTACACTTGTTCGACAAGTGCATGGAAGACACGAACAAGGCACGAGCTGAAGCTGCGTTTGTTGAAGGTGTGAAATGCGGAAGAAGGCGCCATTCATGAATGAGTTGCATTTATAACAGAGAGCATTAGCTCTCACTCCCGCTCACTATTTCTCTCACAACATAGTACATGTATGTGTGTGTGTGTGCGTGTGTGTGTGTGTGCATGGCTTACAGAATGCAAAATCAATGGACACATCTGTGGGCGGGAAGGTCACTCTCTGAAAGCTGTGACAAAACGCGCGCTTTTTGCTTTTAGAGAGATTGTCGAGAGATGACAATTTAATCGGGGCAAAGATTAATGTTTATGTTTGCGGAATGCTATATAATTTTATGATTTTTGATAAGAACAGAGAAATCGCAATATTTTGATGGTAATTGAATAATGAATGTCACACATTGTTTTCAATCTCTATATAGAATTATCGCGCCTAATCTCAACGGCAACCTAACGACACTAAAGCACTTCTCGGACCCATCCCCACGGCAACAATAACTAACAAAACAACAAATACACAACAGACGGCTGCACAATGATCAATATGGACATCAGCGTGACGCCCAACTATTCCTATATCTTTGATTTCGAGAATGATTTCATACACCAGCGAACACGCAAATGGATGCTGGAAAACTGGACTTGGGTGTTCTACTATTGTGGCATTTACATGCTCGTCATATTTGGTGGTCAGCATTTCATGCAAAATCGGCCGAGGTGAGTTTCACATATGTACAAATAATATATAATTATTTAGACATATATATATAAGTATATGAGGCAAAGAAACATGTGTTATTTTGAAGAACTTGAAATTTGCAGCAATTGCATAATTTCTGTTCGCTTACTTTCCATTTGTGGCACAAGCAACTGTATCTGTAACTGTATTGTGTATCTTTTGTTGAATTTCAACTGCATTTGACATTGGCCCATGTCTGTCCGACAGTCGCATTGTCGCAGCAGTAAAATAAAAGCACACAGACCTTGAACCCACCCAGCAGCGTCTCTGCCTCGCCTCAATGGATTTTGATGTACCTCCCACCGGACAATTTGTAGCACGTGTAGAGTGTGTCCTCGTCCCAGTATAGTTCCCACTTGTCCACAATCTCGTCTTAACAACAACGCAAGGGTACCACAACTAACAAGAAATGAAGATTATCTGTCGCATGCCGTAGATTTGATACGCTTGATATAAGTTAGTTAGTTTCAGTTAACAGATATAAGACAGTATCAGACAGCACAGTTACACATTGCTAGACGAAGCTAATATACCCGCTGCAAGCGTATAATAAGACACTATTGATTCTCTTTTGCTTGACTTTAATGCATTACTTGGAAATATATATAATATATGCACAGATCCGATAAACTTTCCGATGAAATTCAAATACATATTTTCTATCAAATAAACACATAGGAAACGCTGCTTGGAAAGAAAGTTCTACAGTCATTTGATATCCAAACTATCATAATTATTATTGATAATGCGAATTTTGATATGAGCAACTTGTTGCTCTTTGAACTTTGCACAGCGCGTGGCATTTGTTATGGCATATGTCTTTGTTAGCTCTATTCATTCTCTCTGTAAAACTGGCTAACAGACATGCTGATTTCATTGAATCGGAAAGCCTAAACAATGGGAAAAAGAAATGGAAGAAACATTTGGAACTTTATAGCAAGATATACACACATATGTCTAGATAAATATAGAAATATTGAATTTTTAAATGGAATCTCGTGCAGCTGTTGGATCCATTTAAATGTAATTATCCAAGTTGAACATTTCCAATTACAATGCAAAGTGTTTGACGTTAATCCTCAGGTGGCGTTACTCCCTCGCTCATTAGAATTTCTAGTTATTCTTAATGAGACAAAATTATAGGCAATCAAAAGATATTTCCAAGTTGATGGGGTCAGATCACGGATGCAGTCAAGGTCATTTCGTAAGCTTTAGAGTAAAACCCAAAAAAAACATAAACAAAAACAAAAATTGCATGTCGAATTACCACAAAATTGTGTGCAATCTTTTGTTGCTGTTGTTGCTATTGTTGATTGTTGTTGTTGCCGCTGTCACTGCAACTGACAACTGCAAATATGACGAGCGTTTATATAATTCACCATTTCTAATTGTCGCCAACGCCAAATTCAATTGGCGCGTGACTTGGCATCTATCTATGATTTCACTCTATAGGATATGGCTCTCAAATACCTATTGTTTATGGTCTGACTCTGTGCCGGGCTGTTCAAATTATTTAATTATAACGTTTAATTAAGGCTTCAAGAACTGTTATTAACGCCACAAACAAAAATATATAATGCTAAATATAATTATCAATCTTTTTGAATTCAAACTGTTGAGCAATTTAAATGTTTCTATTACTTAAAGTATTTTTGTAGTACGAAATTCCATAGTTAACACATGAAATTGTCTTTGTTATCAACAATTGCTTTCCTTTTAGTTGCTTTCATAACATTTCCAATCAACTTTTAATGCTGCTCGTCAAAGATATTGTTGACATGGATTGATCAAGCGAGTTATATAATAATATTTTAACGAATTCTCCACCCACACTTGAGGCAACCCACGCTTCTTTGGCTATTTAATTCATTGGACTTAGTCTATCGTTTTTTTAGTAGCTACGTCAATTTGAGCTACGGCTTTTCCTAAAAAATAAAACACACACAAAATAAATATGTGCATATATTTCGCTGTTGATGTTTTACACTTTAAATGTTGTTTCAATATTTACACACATGGAAGTGGACTTGGTACACCAAGGTGTGAATTGGAAGGTAACTGGGGAAACTACGAGACGGAGTCCAGCACACACGCCGTCGTCCGGACGTCATTTCCAGCCTTTTTAGTCTGAGATCATCTTGATTGTTTTGTTGATATTTATCACGTTGAAGCTTAACCTTTGCCCCCGCATTGAGGCAGAGCATTGCAATGCCCTTGAATCGCATTGCAATGCAAATCTGTTTGCGAATTTCAGATTGAATTTCTATGTCCACACACATAGACATAGACCATGTATGACATGACCAAGCTACCAAGCGACACACAGCGACTGTTATCAGCTATACCATGTGCTATGGCAATGCCGGCAAAACGTCGTCAACATGTGGAGCATTCTCTTATCAGACAAAAAAAAAAAAAACAACACACAACGACACAAAAAAAGCAAAGAAAAATAAACCAAAATTAAACATATATACTCACAACTGGGAGTAGCTGTAATTGTTTATGATATCATTGGCAATGATTCACAAGAGAGGAGTACAAATACTTATAATTCGATCGCTGTGGTTCACACACAAATGCTGGGCCTACGTCTCTATTATGTTTGCACCCATTTTCACTTCAAAGTCATTTAAATACACAAAACACAAGTTTTCCCCACGCAGTGGCATTTCCCTATAAGCTCATTCATGTGTGTGCTTCGTAATAAATAAACCCAAAGCGTGTGTGTGTGTGGCACAACAACATGCCATAAGTGGGTGTGTCCTTAGCCGCTTTGCTAACAAATTCCCCTAGAGGGAAATAGAGAGGGAGACCCAAGAGAGAGAGAGAGAGAGAGAGAGAAGATAAGCTTGCCAAGCGCAGGACATTCAATTATATACATGAAAAAATTACAGCACGTTTTTGGTTTTTGTTTTACTCTGTACACTGGCCAACATGAAACGGCTAATTGGCCTTTGACTAGCCTTAACAACAACAGCAACAACAACAACATATGCAAACAAACATTGTAATAGCCATAAGAGGGCAACAGCAAATCTCCATATGTGCTGAGAGATGTGCAAATATTTTGTAGCTCTGTGTTTTCGTTTCGGCCTCGACGCGTATTGCGTGTGCTCCTCATATACGCATATGTATGCGTGTGTATCTCTGTCTCTGTCCAGCATGAGTGTGTGGGCGACAGACAGAACGTGGCGTGACACTGTGAAACAAAATATGAAACAAAGCTTGTGTAACCAAATAAGGAAAATTCAAAGAATTGAAATCTGTCAGCAACAGATTAATTTATAGAATACTAACAACATCTAGATTTATATTTACAAATAGCAATTGTACAATCCTTGTTTTTTTATTGTGAACAAATACAATTTCACTGGCATTCGCAGTAAAACAGAATTAACTTTGTAAACAACTCACAGATCGTTAACCAACCATGAGTAATTCCCTTTAAAAATTGATTTATTTTTATGTCAGCTCGCGTATAAAAACTCAGCAACTGTTACTAAAGAGTGTGTGTGCATTTGTGTGAGGAAATTACATAGAAATTATAGTATAAATTACATTACATAGTTCATTCTGCAAACCCTCGCTTTAAACAGTTCCTTAATGTAGGCAAAGCACGCAATTAACTGAAAATCCCCTGAGCGGGGTGTCTTTGAAATTGTAGCAAGGCCAACGGATACGCTGTAAGGTAAATATACGAAGTCTTTGTAGTTTCTGTCTACCTTAACACTTCATATGCCCTTCTTAACTGAAGACTACAGGGTATTAATAACTATGTAGCTGCTTAATGCTCAAGTCTAGAGTTCGTAAGCAACTATTCTGTAGTTGAAATTATTTAAAATAATTGTATGACGTGTCGCTTGGGCGCGTCACTAAAATAATTAGCACAAAGCACTTGCAATTATAAGCGTCAACAGTAACAATAACAGTTATACGTACTATATCTATTTTCTTTTAACAGTATTTAAAAATTACAAACAACAACAAGCGAACTGCAAGAGCGAAGCTTGAGAAGCATTGAAATATTTTGAAAAGTGAAACTTAAAAGCTTCACTTGACTTTGAAATTTCATTTTAGGCAGCGCACAGTAAAACAAAACAACCGTTAGCGTTGACAAGTCAGTGTGAGAGAGCGATAGAGAGTTGAGTGGGATTGTAGAAGAGAGCGCATGTGGATTGTGTGAGAGCGATCTGAATAAAGTGTGTCATTCAAATATTGACCACAAATCGAGACGACAACAGAATGGAATGCAATCAAAGAAGAAATGTCAATTCTGTTTACCTGTTAACACATAACTCCGCACTCTCTTACGTTCCCTCTCGCTCTCTCACTCTCTCTTTGTTAAGCTCTCCCTATTTGCAGCATCTGTGTGTGATCAACAATCACGCCACTTTTACTTTCGTCATGATTTCTTCTCATTACCGACTTCTTTCTGCACTTGTTTTCGTAAAGCTGTCAACTTGTTTCAATTGATGTTTACTTCATGTTTTTTTGACCTTTAAATATTAACAAATTGTGGCACATTCTATTGTCGGAAATGTCAGAGCTAATGCTGTCGCATCTGATGTGTAATCGATTCCTACTATGTTGTCAATTCAATCGGAACTGAAATAATACTACTGATAAGCAAGTTCGCAATCTTAGCTGATAACCAAATTGTAGCTTATTGCTATTCAGAAGTGACTACATGCGATTAAGCACTCAAGTATTGGCATAATCAACTCGAGATTAGTGTTTGGATTTGCTTTGCTCAAATGAAGGGGTATAATTAAAGTGCTCGATTATTATAATGATATAGAGGCTATTTAAGTGCATCTGCTTTCCCAGGAATTTCCTTATAATTAATGTATTTCATTCTCATTAAGCATTGCAAAACCTATATATTAGATATTGTTGGACTTTGTAGCAGATTTCACAAACTCTTTAAATATGTATGTAAATTGGTCAGTAGGGCATCCCACGTGGATGATGGAATGCATAATAATTAATGATAAATTAAAATCGCAAGAAAAACAACAATTATATGAAATTAAAAAAATAAAATAAAAACTAAGTTGACAGTAACAAAATCGGGGAAACCGCAAAAAAGCTGCAATACCAAAAATGTTGGCCATATTTAATGAGAGAGAAACACAAAATTGAAACGCGTCAGCTTCGAGACAATGTTGCGAATTTGTGGCCCAAAGGCAAACAAAACAAAGTGCAAAGCGGCCAAAAAAAACAGAGAATACAATACAATACACATACAATACACATGCGATACACACAATCATATAAATGGTTACCTGTGTGCGTTTGTGTATTTGGAACTGCATAAATCAAGTCCAACAATAATAATCAACTGGCCCAAGCATTTGGTTTCATTTATTTCATTTCGTTTTGCCTGTCTGTCTGTCTGCTTCTTGTCCATTTGTTTACAGTTTGCATTTTGGCTTGCATAATTTGAGAGTCCACCTTATTGCAAAATCAGGTTTAGTGCCAACTTGTCTCGCTCTCGTTTTGGTCACTCTAAACAGGAGAGAGAGGGAGCCAAAGAGAGAGTCACACACTTAAAAGCTTTGTTTGCTCTTACACTCACTCTACTGATGTTGCTTATGCAATTTTTGCACAAAGTGAAAACTGAATTTGGAAATTAGGGTCGGTCTCTCGCTTGCTCCCTTCTTCTTCTGCTCTCTTTTCTGTTCCCCCTTCAGTTGATTAAAAAGAAAGTCTTGCTCTCTTGCAGAGTTATTATCTCATATTGATGCATGACTCAAGCGGGCAGATCGCTACACCCAAAATGCTCAAGCAGCAGCCCGGACACAAAGTAGGCGCCGGTCCGCCGCTTGGTGCACCAAACAGGGGACGACCTGTGCCCTCACAAAAATTGAGCTTCAAGGAACGCCGGCAACACAAGGTCGCGCGGTTATGTCCCTCTGCCTAGAAGCCAAACTGCCAAGCTATTAGCAAGGCAAAATTGGTTTTCCTTACTCATTATGTTTTGGCACGAATTGCACAGCGATGCCAATGCGCAGCTGTTGCGTGTGCCGCTAGAACCGTTTGGGAATTTTAGGGTTGCAAACCGTACAAAATTCACAACCAACCGGAGCAGCAAGGCAAATTGTGTGCGGTCGTTAAATGCGATTGCTTACAGCGCAGCGCGTCTAACTTAATGCGGGTTAATAAAATGAATTAGAATCAAGATATATATATAAATAAATACATATGTATATACATATAAATATAGGTATGTATGTGTATTTTTATATGCCACTTGAGTGTCCAGCATTCACGCAGCTTAATTGTCTAATTTATTCTCCACGTTTTTATCTGTCACAATTTAGCACTAGAGAAATTGCATATGGAAGCTGTCTCTGTTCTCTTGAACTGGAAAGGAAATCTCAAGGCATATTCTATGATTGCATTAATTAGAATTGTAGCTGTAACTGATTTAGCTGGTCTTCACATAAGTTATCTTTATTGAGTAATCATAAATTCCAATGAAAAACAAAAACTTTGTATTCTTCAGTCCGTTAAATGAGTTCTATTGATAATACAAGAAACTTACTCATAAATGCTATGAACACCTGTTTGATTTTTGGGAAATCAAGCTAATACGCTTAGATAGACATACATACATACATCGATTTGATGTATAGCCACAAGTGTGTTGTGCAAAAAGGTAAGGTTAATGTATTCTAGCTAAAATTTAAACGTATTCCTTACGTTTCGTTAGTAATTAAATCAATTGAAAACCTCTTAGGGAAATCAAATGGATTTTAAATTGCAGTTGATATCTTTAAATAATGCATTTTGCTCCCTTGCGGAGCAGCAGACAAAACGGCAAAACACGCCACATTCCATAGTCCGTCATCAGTTTCCGATAAGGGTCGAATCACACATTTTTGCTTTTCTTTAGCTTTTATTGTATATTTTTCATTACTTTCCGATTTTAATTCCTCTATGACTAATAGACGGGCACCTTATCGGATTGCTTATTAGTTTATTGTCGTAAGGGCAGACAAAAATATGTGAATTGCAATGAAATTGCAAATGCTTACAGATATGATTAGCAGCAGCTGATGAAGTGTCTGAGTCGTTGACTGATTTCATTCTCATGAGCTTCTCATTAGTTTTATTTATATATTTATTTCTTTTTTTTTCTGTTGCTTCTCTCTCTTTTGACACGCCTTTGAGTCATGTTCATGCGCTGGCAAAAATACTCAGTTTGTTATAAGCCGGCTTTAAAGACGTTAAATACCCATTAAAACCGATTTGAGTTGTCGAAATGAAATAAAAGAAACTCATTCAAAATGCAAAACATGTTTGAACCGGGCAAGTTGATTGTTTAAGTTTATTAAACACACAAACATAAAAATGAAATTAAATTAAATGTGATAAAAATGATTGATTATATGAAAACGAATTGAAACACGTGTCTACTTTATGCACAAAGATGTAAATTGTAAATATTGTCTTAAATTAGTTAATTGCTAATCTCTCTCTCTCTCTTCCTCATCGCATCTCTCTTCCTCTCTCTTTGCTCATCAGTTTATCATGAATATTTCAAAACTCTAGATTGATAATCAAATTTCACTTGTCCTTCTTGAAGGGTATTGTGAAAATCGTTTTCATTCAATTATTTCTATTGATCTCAAAGTCACAAACGATCGTACGATCACTGCGTGAGATCTGATAACTGAATACACTGAGTTCAGATTGTTTTATTAACCTTAATTGCGTTGCTTGCATAAGTACGTGGTATGCATGCAACTAATACTAGACCTACCAAATTGACTCCACATTAAGTTAAGTGCTTAAGGACATTAACTATCAGTTAGTTAAATGGCTAATGAATTCTCATTCTGTTTCCAACTGCCGCCAGAGATTACAAACAACTTAAAAGTTTATTGATCTTTGCATTGTGCAATGCAAATTTACATAAACAAATAAACAATCGAAGCAACCCCATTCCACATAGGTGACAATTGAATGTGTCGCAAAATGATTGAGAAATGTGTATAAATAACAATAGAATCAAGTTGGAGATCATTTGTATACCCTGTAAAGTTGTGAGAACATAGTTAATGCACGAAGGGAGGCGTTCAGTTTATGTATTATTGATCTAAAACTACATTTAAGTAGGTATAGCCATACTTTGAATACCCTGTAAAGTTGTGAGAACATAGTTAATGAATGAAGAGAAGCGTTAGTTTATGTATTATTGATCTAAAACAATTTGTATACCCTGTAAAGCTGTGAGAACATAGTTAATAAATGAATGGAGGCTTCAGAATATGCTTAATTGATCTAAGACCATATATAAGTAGTTATGGCCTTAATTTGTATACCCTGTAAAGTTGTGAGAACATAGTTATTGAACGAAGGGAGGCGTTAGTTTATGTGTTATTGATCTAAAACTACATTTAAGTAGGTATAGCCGTACTTTGAATACCCTGTAAAGTTGTGAGAACATAGTTAATGAATGAAGAGAAGCGTTAGTTTATGTATTATTGATCTAAAACCATTTGTATACCCTGTAAAGCTGTGAAAACATAGTTAATAAATGAATGGAAGCTTTAGAATATGCTTAATTGATCTGAATCCATTTTTAAGTAGTTATGGCCTTAGTTTATATACCCTGTAAAGCTGTGAGAACCTAATTATTGAACGAAGGGAGGCATTAATAAATGTTTAAATGATCTAAAACAATATCTAAGTCAGTATGGCCATATTTATAGTTAAAAGTTCCCAAAGTTCATCTCAAGTTTGACCTCAAGATCAAAAGTATAGTATATCCTTCCTTTTCCACTACTCCAGGGTAACTGCTAGTCGTTTAGCATATAAGCGCTGCACATACCATTGCAATTATGCGAAGTATTTGTTTATGAAAGCATTTACTTGTTAAACTACTGCTCTACTATTGAGCGGGTATTCTCAAGTCGAGCACACTCTAGATCCCAAGTACTTGAAGCGCAGCAACTAATCGAATGATGTCTCCTTACAGATTTCAACTGCGTGGCCCGCTCATCATATGGAACACACTGCTGGCGATGTTCAGCATAATGGGAGCTGCTCGCACGGCACCTGAGCTGTTGCACGTGCTGCGTCACTATGGACTTTTCCACTCGGTGTGTGTGCCGAGGTAAGTGTGCCCCACACACTAAGTGTGTGTGTTTGTCAAGGTCATTGGCTATTACATTTGTAACCTGATTTTCCACTGTGATTACTGACCATGCAATCTTTCGCTCTCTCTCTGTCTTTCTCCCTCGCAGCTATATTGAACAAGATCGCGTTTGCGGCTTCTGGACTTGGCTCTTTGTGCTGAGCAAATTGCCCGAGCTGGGCGATACGATATTCATCGTGTTGCGAAAACAACCGTTGATCTTCCTGCATTGGTATCATCACATCACCGTGTTGATCTACTCATGGTTCAGCTACACGGAATACACAAGCTCCGCCCGCTGGTTCATCGTGATGAACTACTGCGTCCACTCGGTGATGTACAGCTATTATGCACTGAAGGCGGCACGCTTCAATCCACCAAGATTTATATCGATGATCATAACGGGACTGCAGCTAACACAGATGGTGATTGGCTGTGCGATCAATGTGTGGGCGAACGGTTTCCTCAAAACGCATGGCACCCAATCGTGCAACATATCGCAGCGCAACATCAATCTGTCCATTGCCATGTACTTCAGTTACTTTGTGCTCTTCGCGCGCTTCTTCTACAAGGCGTACCTGTCGCCCGGCGGCCACAAGAGTCGACGCATGGCCGCTTCATTGGTGGCCCAGAATACCGCCAAGCTGTCGAGTCCCACAAACGCTGAGCCGCATTCCAGTAAATATGTTGGCGTCGGTCTCGACGATGCCCAGAATGCCTATCTGCGCAAGGCCAAGGCGCAGTAAGGCTTGACCACATGCCACATGCCACATGCCACATGAATGAACTACGACTCCTCTTTGTCCTGCTCCTGTTTTCATCCCCACTATTTCTATATCTGTATCTACTGGCAAGCGCCCTTCCTGCTGCCCTCCAGCTCCTCCATCTCCACCTACCACCTACAACCAACCAATTCCCTCCTAAAGGCTAAGGACATTTATTTATGCAGTACCGGTGTCAAAGTTGTTTTTTAATTTTAACGGGCGGAACGCACCACTCACACACACACTCAAACACACACACACACACACACAGTCAGAGAGAGACGCACACGAGGGGCGTTTGAAATATTTAATTATAAGCATAGAGTTTTACCAGGCGGCTGGCTTTATACACATACCAATAAACAACCGTATATCTAGCTAGATATATACCATGTTTATATAATGTCATGTATATAATGAAATCTAATTTGAGAATGACTTGTGTTTTGTAAAGAAAGAAGAAGTTAGCAACGGATGATCAACTTTTCGAATGCGCTTGTATTGAATGCAGTTCTCCCCCTCCTACCCATCTCTATACCAATCTCTCTCTATCTCTCTCACTCCCTACCCCGCATCCGGATAACCACATTGAGCATCACTCTTCGGCGGGGGGGAGTGCGGAGAAGCTACCTGGATTAGCCCCGAGGCGAGCCTCAGATATAAACATATATATATATTTATATATATTAATAATAACATAATTATCATTTCATTATGTTCATTTCAATTTGTTAATTGAAGAAATATTCACAATTTGGGTTCAGAATACGTATATATATATACGATATGATACGATATATCCCTATATGCAGTCTACATATAAATATATCTCAACATGCATAGTGCATTGTGTTGGGACTTAGCAAATGTCGAACCGAATTGTACTTTAAGTCTCGACTTATGTATATTTATATAATCCGCAAGTTAACAGCATGAAAACAAAACAAAACAAAACAGATAAACAAATAACAAAACAATACGTATATGCTATAAGTTAGTAATTTGAAAACTTGATCATGTTTCAAGCGCAAATTGTTATTGTAATGTAATAAATTGTATACAATATTTAATTTTCTTATGCGAAACAAGTAAAAGCTGCAGGGGCATGCATTTAGTTTCCATTTGTTTCGAAACTTTTCTTCGAAATCAAAGTGTCTATCACCGCAAGCAGGCAGAAGAGCAGATGGCAAGTTAAGGTCCTTGATGTGAACATAACAGAGAAACAAAGAAAACAAAACAAAACAAAAAGATAAGCAACAAAATGAATGTTTAAATTATATTTATATTTCTAAGAAACATAAGCAAAAGAAGTCCTACTTGAAAAGTTAATTTAGTATAAACGATGCAGCTTGTGAATGACTAGGAAACAGACAGAGGAGGCAGTGAAGGAGACACAACACACAGATTGAGAGAGAGAAAAAGAAAGCTGAAGGAAGCGGGATCCACATTTGGATCCTTGAAGCCAGTCAAATTTGTAACTAAATTGAAAGCCACAAAAAAAAAGAGAAAAGTAAAGAAAAAGAAAGTAAGCGAACAAATTGGATTTTTTGTCGGGTAATTTAAACTAAATGATGAAAAACAACGGATAAATAAAACGTAACAAAGGAAAAGGAACTAAAAATATAAATGTATTATTATTTCACATGCTTATAATTATAATTATATTGCAGCATTCAAAGAGGAGCAGCCAGCCAAACTGAGCATGTAAGTCTCGCCAGATAAATTGCAGTTAAATTCTTTCTTTTTAATTTCAAATCACTGTAAGTATTTTAATTAAACAATGAAGAAATTTAAGCTAACGCGACTATTTTATAACTAAATTATTTGCCTCTTATATGATAATACCAATCTCAAGAGCATAATAATAAATACATTTAACCGACATGCAGAGTTAATATGTTTTATTGCATTTGCATTGTTTATCATTTAAGTTTACATCAAAGATGGGGGAAAAAAACATTTATTTTTCATCTTGGCTTTGGAAAATGCTTCACTACACATTGATGTACGTATAATATACGTAATATATATATATATATATATATATAGTATATGTATATATCTTGCTTTGTTGTCTTTAGTTTAGTTTTTGAATTTTTGTTTTTTAGTTGCATAAATTTTACGCAAGGAAGTTAATTCTCCAATGATGCGATAGGAAAATATTGAAAAGTCTATCGCTTAAATTTAAATGCTAGACTAGAAAAAGTTGCTAAAATACATTTCACATAATTTGTAGAATATGTATAATGTATTCTTGACTTTCAAGACTTTAGAACCTAGTATTATTACAATAAATATACGATAGATTACAAAAGATCGTCTAAGCTCTAAAATAGTACAATGTATGCATGATTTATACTTGACATTTAATGTATGAATATATATGTGAATGAATGTTAAATATATATGTATATATATCTAGATTTATGAGAACAACCACTAGATGAGCCATGTGTTTGGGTTGGGGATGAGAAAAGGGGCAAAGGATCAAAATAAAAATGAAAGAAATTCATGTATGTTTGTTTTTTTCTTTTTTTGTGTGTATTCAATGCCATTTTTAATGCATAAATAATTAATCCATAAATTAGATCAAGTTTCAAAAATAAACTCTTTTTTTTGATGTAACAAAACAATAGTTTTATAATAAAATGCCAAATGAACAAAGCACTTGTCCCAGCCATGAGCACAAAATGCGAGGCTTTGCAGCCACTTTTTGTTTTTAATATCATTATTTTGTTTAGTTTTTGTTGTGTGTTCGCCTGTTGTTGTTGCTGTTGTTGTTGTGTGAATGCGATTCGAGTGTAATATTGAATTACAATGGTAAAATTTTTGTCAGTAAATAATAAGAGAAAGAAAGGAAAATGTGTGGGAAATGTTTGTGAATCGCTTGATTCGATATTGACAAGTTGCGCTCATAGTTGGTGCTTGTTTCATTGTTGCATGTTTCAATTGGTTGTTGTTATGTTATTGCTGTTGCTGTTTCTCCTTTTCTTTGTTGTTTGTGTGTTTGTTTAACTCGTTTCAATCTCCTCGTATTGCTGCTGCTTTAGTTTGACCCGATTTTGTTTGGTTCTACAGCCTCCCGATAGTGCTTCATTTGCGTCTGCTGCTCACAGTGCTCCAACCGGATTCGTGTTGCTGTTGTTGTGGTTGTTGTTGCTGATGATGATGCTTGGCATTTCGGTGCGTTGGAGCACCAGTTGCTGTAACCGTGACAGTAGACGCAGCAGCATCATCTCACTTTTTACCGGGAGGCGCTATTGGTTGGCCGCGCTCCTTGCCACGTAATTTTATGCCAAGCACACGCTCCATCTTACCCAGTATCAAGTTGTTTGGAATGCCACGTCCGGCCTCATAATCAGTAACAACTTGCTGCTTCTCACAGATTTTCTAAAAGTTCACAATTATTATTAAATACGTTAGCACTTTCTATGTATGTGTGTGCGCTTTGCAATTACCGTGGCCAAGTCCTTCTGGCTGAGACCCTTATTCTGACGGCCCTGTTGAATGATTTTGCCGACATCGAGCGGTATCTTGTCATGCCGCAATTCTTCAGTCTCACGATCCAGCTTGGCAGTGTTCTTGGTAGTCACATGCTGCTTGTTGGTGCCGGCACCATCTGTAAAATACCATAAAAAAAAGTAATTAATAAAAGACGGCAAACAGTAAAGCGTTTGTAGGTCAACAACAGACAGTGTCCAATATGGCTGCCGCTGTTGAGAGGGAGGAAAGCTTTCGATTTCACATTGTGCACAAATTGCAAAAGCGTTGCGAAATTAACGCACACTCACACAATCTCACACATACGCACACTTATTTACACCTACTAACTATTGATACGATTAAGCCTCAGAAAACAACAACAAACGCCACGCAAACCGCAACACTGATTGCATCTGCTTCCCTGCCAGCTTTCCAGTTGCCCCCTCATTTGCCGCTGGCGCTAGTAAAATAGGCTAACAATATAGAAGCGCTGCAGGATTTTCACTTACATTTTTGCTGAGTATCAACTGCAACACCCTGGCGGCGTGCTTGATTAACAGCTGATTCGGTCTTCAGTTGGCTAGACTTTGGGGCCTTTTTTCTCAAAACGGTAACCGTATCCCAGTCCGACATCTTATTTTTGTACAGCAAAAATATGAAATAAACATGAAATATGAAGCAAACCTTCTGGCAAACTTTTACAACAGTAAGCTACTTACATTGGTTGCTTTGTTAATGCTTTACTTAATATGAATATATGACTATTTTGTAATTAAAACTAGGAATTCCAGAACTATCTATATGAATATCTGAACGGTGTGACTTAGGGATGCGTATCGATATGGTGATATCGATATTGTATCGATATGCGCTGTAACTAGAAATTGTTGCTCAATTAGTTCGATATACAATCGACCTATCGCAATACTAATTCACATTCACTTGGTTCCGGGCCATTTTTCACTAATGTGAAGTTGGCTGCGCGCATTTATACACTCCCGTTAAGTTGGCTACGCGAAATAAGCTTTACTCATTATCTCACTAGTCGCACACGGGCACACTAGCAGTTAGTCGTCTTGAAAATTTTAATGAAGTCGGTCGGTGTCGCTGTGTTGTGCGGGTGGTAAATTTTTGTGTGTGTGTAATAAGAAAAATGCAAAGATATAGATAACTTGAAAGCTGCAGTTAATACTAGAGTATAACTTAGTATCTTAGCGCCGTTGAAAATGCGAAACATGTAAGAAACGCAGCGGACGAGACGCAGACGCAGCGAAAAGACGTAACGGGCAGACAAAGTGCATTTTAGGGCGTGTTTGTAGCCAGCCAGACCCCTACTCCCCCCTCAAGGCTGGCACTCAACAAATGAAAAAATCCAAGCACAGGCTCAAGCACAAGCAAACAAATTAAATTGTTGTCGCCCACAAAATTTGCGTGCAAAAATCGTTGGCAATTTCGCAACATCCTTGAATTTTGTCTACTCTCAAATTGCAAAGTGGAGTATCAAAAACGGAACGGTGTGTGGAGCGGGAGCAGAAAAGAGCGTATCTCGTGAAAGAAAGAAAAGAGACGACGACGACGCACGAAAGAAAATGTGTAGAGCAGCGAATTAATATAAAGCAAACGCGAATGCGATAAAATACATAAAAATAAAGAAATAAAGAAAAAGTGCATACGATTATTTATCGTAAGGGAATAAAGCAAAAAAAAGAAGCAGCTGCAACTGAAACAAAATTGTGCAAAAAATAAAAAAAAAGTAGTGTACAAATTGTTATTGCTGCGCAAGAGCGTAGCAGAGCAGCAGTAGCAGTAGCAACAGCAACAGCAACAGCAGCAGCAGCAGCATTCACAGCCACCCACCACCAGCAGCAGCTCCATTTGTGGGTGCATGTGATTGAAGATGGGGGCTCAGCAGGGCAAGGATCGCGGCTCGCATTCGAGCGGGGGCGGTGGACATGGTGGCACTGTTAGTTGCATCGGTGTATCCAGCAGCAGTCCGGTAGCATCTGGATCTCCGCATTGCATTAGCGTGGGCAGCTCTGGGGGCGCTTTAAGCGCTGGCTCCACATTACGCGGTTCACGCATGAAATCACATCAATCGGCGGGTCATGGCAGCAGCGGTATCAGCATCGGCTCAAGTGGCTCCAGTGGATTGTCATCACATCGGGGTGTCTCCAATGCCTCCCATAAGGATAATCGTTGCAATCCAACCGTTGGCCTAAACATATTTACCGAACACAATGGTGAGTATACGTTTATGTGCGTCTCTGTGTGAGTGTGGTATGTTTGTACATAAGCCACCCGCAGCATACAAATGCACTTACAGTGTGTATACACTCACACACACACACACACATTCACATTCACATGCAAACATACATACAAGTGTACATAGAGTTAACATTTTGCTTGACAGCTCATACTCTCTTACTCTGTTTCTCTCTCTCTCTATCTCTCGCGCTTTCCTATTCTCTTCCCCTGCACTCAGTGGGCTGTCGGTCTCCAATTGAGCCAATTTCTTTCTTTCATTGCTTCCGATTATCATAGAAGCGGAATGCGCATTGCTGTTGTTGTTGTTGATTTTGGTGTTGTTGTTGGTAGTGCTATTGTTGCCGGCATTGCCTATGTACATATAAAGTTCTACTTGTTGTTGTAGTTTTTAGCTGCTCGCTTTTGTTTACAAGAGCAACACAACGAGACACGCGTCGCGCCATTCGAAGAAATGTATTGAATTTAGAATATATGCGGCTCAATATTGTTGTTGCTGTTGCTGACAGGGGCGGTTTCGGCTGTTGCTGCTCCTTTTGATACACACCCGCACCGCACCCGCCCCCGCTTCCGCACATGTTTCCTCATTCTCAACGACACCCTTCTGCTTCCTTACAGTGGTTGAAATTGCGCTTGTGACCTATGTACATACGAGGCAGCAGCAGCGGCAGCAACAGCAGCAGCCACCCCCTCACTGCATGGAAAACAGTTGACGGGCATTTCCTGCGTTTTTCCTCACCCATTTCACGCACGCATTTTCCTATCCTTTTGCTTTTTGCCTTTGCCCTCGCCTTTGCCTTTTCCGCCTTTCGCTCTTTTCCATTATTTGTTATTTGTTTGCCTTGGCAAGTTGCAACATTTCCCCTTCATCTTCATTTGCCATGTCAATTTTCTAATAGCTTTTTTATGTCCCTGTCGCTGATTCTTTATGCTCTACTCTCAGCTGTCGTCCTACCGCAACGCAGAGGGGAGAAACACCACGGGGTCTCTGATTAGATTTATTATCAGACAATCAGCTTGTGCTCGGTATTATCTAATGGGAAATTGCATATAGCTCTACACCTGTCAGCTCATAACTCATTAAATGTCTTAAGAGCTGCACAAATGGCGCAAATTATATCAGTCTGTCTAATTGCCACTTGTTCCAATTGGAACACTCTGCTTCTTCTTCATCTCCTTTGATTCGGATACTTAGTATTGCCACTTGCACTTCCACTTTAGACATTTTTTTATTTGAGATGCTATCAAATTTATAGCAATTTGCATTTATTGTGATTGTTCTTGTTGTTGTTGTTGAACTGCAATTTGTTTGCAATTATTGTTATTTATATTTAGCTTTAAGAGTATTACGAGCTCTCTAAGTGCTTGCGATAAGCCCCCCAAATACATACAGACATATATGTATGCGTATGTCTGTGTGTGCATGTGTGACCGCATTGAGTCACAGATTGCAGTGCGCTTTCAGCTGAGTATGCAGCTCATAACCTTTGTTTGCATCGAAAGGCAAAAGCGAAATTCTAGTGTTTATCAGGCAACAATGTGCCCATTTATCTAAGTTGTATTCAAGCAATTGCGATAATGGACGAAGCACTTGCATTGTTCAACATAATTACAGTATTTTCTTTTCTTTCCCTTTGTTTTGCACCTATGCCTTAAAATACTTTTCTATTCCAATATTAATTAGACAAAAATACTGTTTTTTTCTTTGGTATTATTATGTGCGAAATGTTGAATAACTTCCTTATAGTTTGTGTTTAGCTTTATTGCTGTGATACTTGAGCAGCATACTTGTTATTAGAGCTCAAAGTTCAACAGCAATCAAATTACACATTATTTTCATTGTATTTCGTGCAAATTTCCCACACAAAATTATTCAAGCGAATTGCAATCGAATAGACGCAACTCAGAAGATGCAATTGTCTTTGTTGTTTTCGCTTTTTTTTATATATTGTATTTTTTGTGTGTGCTGTTGTTGTTGTAATTACAAAATTACATTGTACAACTGTGGCTCGGTACAGATTACAAGCCACCGACCGCAGTCGCCAGTCACCAGTCACTAGTCACCATTCGCCAGTCGCCACCAGGTCGATCTCAGACCCAGACCGTCTGGCAGCCGCGAACTCAAACTGAATTGAAAAAAATCACAGTCACACACACACACACACACACACAGGGCAAATGCGACAAGCGACAAGCAAACAACTAACATGGCAATTGACGACACTGCACAGTGTGACGAGTGCTGCTCCATCAAAATCAACTTCAAATGTTCGAATTGTGGAAGCAAATAAACAAATTCTACACACACATTTGTTTAGCTTGAGCTCTTCCTTGAAATAATAACAATGCGTGTGAATTTTCCCTTTCATTTTCCCACTTTACTTATAATCAAAACTATGCTGGAAACTATATAAATATTTTAAACAAAACTTAACTATTAAATTTAATTTCAAATACTTTTAAAATCGCTAAATTCCCTTCACAACATTTACTATAATTTTATAGTTAATTTGATTTATAGTTTGAGTTCATTTTTATAGCGCCACATAAACAAATGCCTATTAATTCATTCACAAGTGCTTTGCTTAGACAGACTGCAATTTTAAGTTAATAAATTTAAGTGTTATTATCTTGTGTTTAAGCAGCTGTACGACTTTTGTTGTTGTTGCAACATTTCAAGCACTCTGTGCCCACTGTGCGACTGTTAGTTTGTAGTTGTAGGCGTTGCCAGCGGCAGAGCGGAATTTGACTATAGTTAGAGTCGCTATACGACACGATGTAATTAGATACTTTGGGGGCAACGATAGATTTGGATTTGGGTTTGTCTCTCGCTGGGAATGCTGTTTGCTTCAGTGGAGCTGCCAATTGCGAAAAAAACAGACCGCCGCACTCATGTGACAGTGACTAGAGAGCCAAGAGATGGCCGTGGAAATGGGCATAGGCATGAGCAAGGCATGGGAATGGAAATGGAAGTGGAGTCTTCCACATGGGCCACTGCAAATGTCTCAAAATAGCCTCAAGTGAGTGTTGTTGGAACTTCTTTTTGGCGTGTGGAGTGTTTGTCCAACGTTCTCTCACTTTCTCTCTCTCTCTCTGTCTCTCGCACACACACTCTCTGTGTGTAATCTGAGTAGCCTGAACTAGAAGCGGAAGGAAGAAGAGGGAGGCGTCAATGGCCCCGTTGGCTGCTTTGCCTGGACGTTATTTGCTAACATGCAAGCGGCAAATTATGAGACGGGGCAAATGAACTTTTCACATGGCTAATGGACGCCACACGCATCTACACAGACATGTCCAGACCAGATCCACTACAAAGAGTGTGTGCGTGTGTGTGATGTGGACACACGGCAAACAGGTGACGTGTTGTGTTGTTGGAAAATGGATGTTGCAAAGATTACAACGTAGTGTGTTTGCTTTACAGCTTTCCCACTCGCTTGTGATTATGTAAATATATAAATATTATTTCTTCAATCATTTTATGCGCTTTAACATAATTGCTGTCTGATGACTGAAAGAGCGGGAGAGAGCGAGCGAGATAGAGAGAGGGAGAGCGAGAGAGGAAGCGAAAGCAAGAGAGGCGCAACTCATGTAGTTGAAGGCGTTGTCTCCACTTTGCCACTTTGTAGTTTTTCTCAATGTCTTCTTCCTCTTACTCATCCTCTTCTTCTTCGTCTTCTTCTTCTTCTTGCTTCACTACACCCATCATGGCTTTTCTATTATTAGCCATGCCATATCTTTCTGTTTCTTCTGCGTCATGTCGCTGCTTTTTATAATTTTCTTTACTTTTACTTGGCTGGAGTTGCAGTTGCAAGTTGAAAACGTCGCGTCGCCTGTTTCCTGGCATTTGCCAGCTCCTAAAGTGCCACTCATCGTCATCATTATTATTGTTGTTGCTATGGCTGTTGTTGTTGCTGTTGTTATTGTTGTTGTTGTTATTATTGTTGTTACTTTGCATGTTTCTCTTTTCGGGGCCAAAGGGCTGTTTTCGATCAAGCTCGTAAATCCTTTCGTGCCTCGCATTTCGTGCATTGCAATGCACTTTGATGTTATTTTTGGAATCCAACACACAACAATGCCAGTTCCTGCCCAGCATTTCTTGCTGCCTCCCATTGTATACGTTGCAGTCCAACAAGAACAACAACTGGAGCCAACAGCTGTGCATACGAACTCCAATTAGTTGCTGTCGAACAGTTGTGTGTATATTCAAATAGTAATATAGTAATAGTCATATTGACAATTGCAGCCAGAAGAAGTTTCCCAATTGGAACAACAACAGATGACTCATGCTCGAGAGAAATAGATAGAGAGAGAGGAGAACTCTGCTAATGTTCCTCTAATATACTCCCATTTTATGATAAATATTTGTGCCTTAAATCTGTTCGCTCTTCTATAGATCATAACGATTTCCCAACTTTATCGTTGACATTTTCATGCATTTGTATTTATGTAATTTCTTGTCCATTTTCCAAGTTTTCCCCCCTAATGTCTTCCTCTTTTATTTTTGCATTCCCAGTGGAGCGTTGCAAGCGCCCACACAGCACCCGCATTGCGTGCCCCAAAAAAACAGCGCATGCCGCATTTTCATGTTGCGGTCCTCATCCCTCTCTATCTCTCTCCCGACGCACTGCGCCTCATTGAAAACTGTTTGCATAAATTAGCTGACGAAAAGCGAAGGAAAGCGAGACAACCAATAGGAAAAACAAACATAATTTGTAAACAGCAGAAATTGAGAGAACCGAATATTTATTTTCCTCAGCGAGCTTGATTGCTGGCTCAGCGGGAATTAGGGAAGCACGAAAGGAGGTGGGGAGGGATGGAGGGGAAAATGCGTCAACTAATTATAAGCGCATGAAACGCTTTCATATTCAACATTTTCTTCATGTTTGCTGTTGTTGTGATTATGTTTGAGGTCATAAATTGTTGACGCCAGTTGATTGATTGACACCGAAATAAAACTACATACATATGCGAGTGTGCGTGTGTGTGCGTGTGTGTGTGTGTGTGTATGTGTGTGTATTTATAGTGCACATAGGTGTTTGTTGCGGAGGGAACGCTTCAAATGAATTATCCACAATATTTGTATGTACACTTTATTTAGCCGCCCTCGGAGTGGATCACCAAACAAACAAATGGGGAATTTACTTGCCCCCCCCCCCCCCCAAACCTCATCCTCCTCTCTCGCTTCTCTCTGCCTGCACTGCTGTTGCAATTGATGTGTTTATTAAGTTTAACCACTTAGCCCCCTTCACACATACTCGCTCTGTCTCTCCCTCTCTCTCTTTCTCCCTCCCTCTCTCGCTCTCTCTCCCTCTCTCTCTCTCTCCCTCCCTCTCCCTCTCTCACTGTCTCCTGTGTCTGCGTTGGCTGTTAACAAGCCCACAAGGTCGAACACATTAAGCATGTGCAAAAATCAACAGCAAAACAACAAATGCTTCGCTTTTTATGGGGTCTACATTATATTTTATATCTTATTTAAACAAACACACCGATTTTATGTGTATACAAGTATATTTATATATTTATTAAACATAAACAAATATAAACAATCTGCAAAGAGTTTCAATTGCAACAAGAATCGCTTTCACGACACTCCAACCAGAACCAGGGAAACCTGTTCTTCCACGTTAAAGTTGTGATGGTGTTTAGCACAAAAGGGGGTATGCGAAGGCAAAGGGGGGAAGGGGGATAGTTACAGAACAGCATTTTGAGGCGGCATCGAATCCATCAATGAGGCAACCTGCCTCCGCTCGATATGAGACTGCAGCACAAATCACGTTCGTAATTGTAACTGTAATGAGAATTGAGTTTTCTTGCTTGCCACAGCACGTACCAGCTGTGTGTGTGTGTGTGTGAGTGTGTGTGTGTGTGTGTGTGTGTGTGTGAATGTGTGTATCTGTATCTGCCTGCAATTTACCTGTAGCTCTGTCCATAGATACGAGCTACAGATACAAACACCTCTCACCTGTGCCACAATCTCTCTCGACTGCGGCAGCTGAGCATGGGAAGTAGAGAATGGAGAATGGGGATTGGGGATTGGGGGAGCTTGGAAATTGTGCGCCTTGAGCTGCAATGCCAGTGGCCACTGATTGAATTTGAGATGTCGACTTGCGACTTTAACTGACCATAGAATTATATGTCTGATTATTTTCCAACAAGCAGATATAAGGCCGCAATCAAAGCCAAAGTGTTCAATCTGAAGTCCATAAAAGTTCTGCAAATTACAAGTAAATTTCAATTAAAATGTCATAAAGTCATGGTATTTAGCAATGATTGCCATGAAAGCTGAACTCAACTATTTGTGTGCAACAGAAAAGTCTCTTTTTCCTATATTCGATAATAATTCAATGATTGTTAATAAACTTTTATATGCACTTCAGCAGTTGACTGCATAAAACCTAAAAGCAAGTCTAATCTATATGGCATGTGTTAAATGGCCTCGAAAATGGCAAAAGTCGTTAAAACAGTCATCGAAAGTCACTTGTTACTACAGCTTGTCATGTCCATAACACTCAGCAACTATTTACATTCCTAAGTCCATATATGACTGGGTCAATATCTATTTAATCGTATTAGTAAAAGTCTTGCAAGTCTTACAAGGCATCATTTAGTTAAATTTCACTCAAATTTCTCTCTCTCTTCAATATTGTATCTCTAAAATCGATATTCTTTTTATAAAAATTACACAAAATGATTTGCCAAAACGTTGCACGAAAAATTGCAAAGTATTTATGGAAAAAGCAAACTCCAAAAATAAAAATAAAAATAAAAACGAAAAATAACTGAAGAAAAAGCATAACAAATGAGCCGTGGAACAGTGCAAACCAGTTCTTCAACATTGTTGTTGCTGCTGCGAGAGCATCTCTCACTTTCTCACTCTTAATCGCTCGCTCCCTCTCTCTCTTTCTCGAACTCCCTTTTGCTAACTCTCAGCACTCAGCTGACCGGCGTCCGGTGTTCATTGCTGTGCCGACATGGTCACTGAACCGTCAGTGTGGAAACATCAAATGAAAATTGTGCCCAAAAAAAAAACAAAGAGATTAATATTAAAAAAGAAAACTGAGCATATTCGACAGGTAGATACTGCGTATAAGCTTTTTAGATAAATATATTTTCAGCTTCTTTTCTTTACTCTAAACTCTGGTAAAGCGTTTCTTAGGTAGCTTCCTCGCTGCTGCCTCTATAATACCTGAGTTCAGTGCAAGTTGCTCTTTTCACCCCTTTCACAAGTGCAGGGTATATAGTGAAACATAAACACACTGAAGAAAGAGCAGCAAAAGGCAACAGCAGTTAATTTGAAGTTCATAAACTGCTCTTTGTGTATGCGTATGTCGGTTTCCCAAAGTATTTTTAAATAATTAATGTGAAATTTAATTCATTTAATTGCCGCCTAATGGCTGAACTGCCGGTTCTGCTGTCCAGAGCATGGAATTTCAAATTGAAGTTATCGCCACTTTCGTTTTTTTTTTGTCTGGTTCCTTTTGTTCTTTTTTTATTATTTTGTATTTTGATTTTCGCCAGACCATTCAGAAGTTTGTCTTTTGTTGGACTGTGTTGTGTTTTTCTCTCTTGTTTTTGTTGTTGTTGTTGGGAATATGCGACGTCTGTCAATTTTTACGCCGTCTGGCAGCATTTAAACGACATCCCACATCCGCAGTGTCTCGCTTTGGTCTTTCTCTCTCTCTCTCTCTCTCTCCCTGTCGTTACTTTGCTTATCCATCCTGGCTATTGCACTTGATTCCCAGAATCGCAATGCTCGCACAGTCGTCGCTGAATCACCAAAAGAGTTGATATTATATGTACGCACACATCTAGAATGTTTACAACAGACAGCGAGTCAGAGTGCCATAGATACTGCCTCTGGCTGCAGATACCCTCGATAATAGCCTCTTGACGGACGCCATTAAGTAGTTGTATTCAACTTTGATTGAAGATCTGCGTCAACAGAGCTACGTTTTTTCATAAAGCTTAAATGAATTGATTTATGAATAAGTTTACTCTTTGTTTAAGCCAACTCTAAACGATTAACTATTTTTAGTATACTATATTAGAAAGAGTATTAAAACTACTGCACTTTCATAGTTTCTATTTTAGTTTTCAACTATTTGCATTTGCCAGTTTCAAAGAGACAGACATCTTCTGCGCTCAGTTTTTCCTTGTTGTGTATTCTATGCGACGTGGTTTTTGTATTCCGTAAACCACAATCCAGATACGGACGGGACAGTGCTTTGAAGTCAAAGCGACCGCACCTTGTCTGGCACTGACAGTTTTGATAAGAAGCGTCGACAACTTTTGTTGGAAAAGTACAAAAGTTGCGGCCAAGTGAGCAGGACATGAATTACAAGAGAAACTCTGACGAAATTATTATAAAACGTTCTAGAAAGTTTGCCAAGAAAATGATTTAAACAGTTTGCAAAAAGTTAAAGGGAAATGGAAAAGTATTTGAAGTGAAACTATTAAAAAACAATTACGAAATATGGCGAAAATTTTGCTGCCTTGCAGAAACAATGAGAAAATATGTTTAAAGTTATAATATAAATTGTTTAAAATGAGTTAAATTAAGTATTTTAAAGATATATTAAGAATTTCTCCTGTAAGTCATCAAATTAAAATAGAGTTAATTTTAATTTCCAAATGCATTTTTGATTTCTTTCATATTCGTATCGTCATCAAATTGCATAATAATTTCACTAATTGCTTTATTATTTCTCCAGTTCACTCAGTTTCTAATGCTTTTCCGGCTTTTTCCTCCCAAATAACTCAATAAGCATCCACTTAAGCAGCATTTGTGGGGTCTGTCAAACCATTTTTCGTAATATTAATAAATGAAATTGCCGCTGCTGAAGTTAATGTTGAGTTTAGAGATCAAAGTTTCACTTTGCGTGCGGCGAATACATGTGAATATGTGTGTGTATTCACTTTGCTTGGGCGTGTAATTACAGATTGTCATAAAGTGCCGCACACAAGACACACACACACGCACTCACTGATACAATCATATGCACTCACACACTCAACTGGCAATCAATTTCATCTAAGCATTCGCAGCGTATTTTCAAATACGTTTTCATTCAAATTGCAAAGCGTAAAATGAAAATTTGATTATCTGCTTTTTTTTTTTGGGAGGGGATTGTCAAGTAAAAAGCTTTTTTTTATGAACATGGCCAGCCACGCCCCCTTCATGCATTACCTGCCCACTTGCCGCAACAATTATACTTTGCTTTTCCCCATTTTATTGGCCGTCATTGTCAATAACGGCGCCAACACATTTTTCATTTTCCACTCGCTTCTTTCGTTGGCTTTTTACATAATCGACAAAGTGGAAACCAGATTTCGGGATGCGTGGCAAAAATGTCGAAACAATTTCAAAGCAGAGCACAAAAAATGAAAACAAAGAAAAACCGGAACTAGCCATGTTCCAGTCTGTCGCATCTAACGTCCATTTAGATGGCTAATTGCCGCCAAATGACAAACACCTCAAAAATGTGTGAGAGACAGAGAAAGAGAGAGAGAGAAAATCAGTGATAGAACTTTAAAGTCTTAAACTTTTCCAACTGCGTAATTTAGCAATTGTTGTTAACTTTAAGAAGTGGAGCAGATGTTAGAAATATATAGAAAAGGAAATACATTCAAGCAAAGTCAGTTCTCTATAACATAAATATACACAACAATTATTCAACTGCAACACAAGCAACTCAGCTTAGAGGGTATCTGCTAGCCTTGCATGCCGCTCTTAGAACCTGAAGTTGGCTCTCTGCATAATTCGCAGCTTACATAAGTCAACGGATAACTGCAATTTAATAATCTCCATAAACATTCTCTACAATTACAATTACTCACTCTCGTTCACTCGTTCGCTTGTCTGCTCATTCATTTATTATTCATTACATTTTCTGGCTATTCACATTTCGATTATTCACAATTTTTTCAAGTGTTGTTTTTGCAGTTTTCAGTTTCATTTTTGCTGTCTTTGGCTTTCGTCTTCAGTCGCGCGTGGCGAAAAGAAAAGCTTTTCGAAACTCAATAAGCTGAACTTCTTTGAAAAAAAAAAGTAAAAAAGGCAACTTTTGATTTCCATTTATTGTACGAATCGACTGAGTGACTGAGTGACTGATTAATTGAATGCATTCATTGGGCATTGTACAAAATTGTTCAAATTGTGAAAAACGAAATCAGCTCAAGGAGAAAGTTTAGCACATTTTTCATATATATTTGTTTGTTGTTGTTTAACAGTTTTGCACCTGTTCATAAAATATGAACAAAATGAAATAAGTTGAATGAACTTCATTTGGATACAGGTGTCTCTATGGAAAAGTGAGTGTTATTTATAGAGTGAGTGTGAGTGGCGAGCGTGAAGTTTAATAAGATACTTAGTTAATAAGATACTCAGTTAATGAAATGAGCATTAATGCGTATAACTGTTGTGATGATATGATAACACATGAATATGAACATGAGACGAGTAAATTCAACAACAAAAGACCCACAAATTGTCTTTATCTTGGCCACATAATCGCAGCCTCGTAAATTACGTTGAAAATGTGCATAAAATTATTAAAAAGCGACCTCAAAGCAACCATTCCATACCATTCACAATAGCCACAACAGTCACAATTGAGCTTGGTGTCAACTTTTTTCTTAAACAACAACAACAAAAAAAGGAACCCACGGATTTGTTTTGTTATCTTTTCCCATGCTTTGAATGAGGAAGAACACATGAATAAACTGAAATACCCATTGTTGTACTCATCTCATATCTATTGCTTCTTATTTGATTCTTCTCACATCTGTTGCTTGAGCTTTTCATTTCATATTTGCTTATCTACGATATTTTATGGTCAAATGCTTTTTATCGCATCTTCAATTTATTATCTGTAAAATACGCCCACGCGATTTGCTGGGAATGTGAATGTTATGAGTATATAAATACATATATTCATTCATTCATTCAGCAGACAGTCACGAATAGTCTGACAGTCAGACAGGCCCAACACAAACACATGCAAATGAATAAGTCATAAGCAATAACAAAAACAAAAGCGAATTTCTGAAAATACTGAAAATTACTTGACAAACGCCACGCACTCGTTGCCTGCATAAACAATAAGTCATAAAAAAAAAACATAAACAAGGCGACAGGCCAGAAAGAGACGGAGCGAGACGAGAAAAATGCCCACAGACACACGACAAACATAGAACATAGAACAGAGCATGAATGTACCGTGGTGTGAGTGCAATAGAAACTTGTCTTCGATTTGTTATACAAATTTAAATTTACTCTTAAACAAATCACATTTAAAACAGTGTAATCGACACGCTTAAAAGTGTTAATTGAACTTTGTAAATCAAATAAACAAATATTTAAAAAAACAAACAGATTTTATGTGTAATTGAAAAGCCTAATTAGCAAATTTAATTAGCAAGTTATAATGATTATATTTCAAGTAATTAATATAATACTAAGATATATTTCAAAAAGAACTCTAATAACTTCTCTTCTTAGCTAAAAGTTAAAAACATACATTTTGTGTAGTATTTAAAATTTTATTACAATTTCAAATAATAATAATAAATAAATAATCAATTTCAGATTTGATAGTATTTTCTATGGAGTTAAAATTAAAATGTATTTATGCTCCTAGCTCTAGTCTAGTTCCACTGTGCGCACACTGACTCATTCAGTTGAAAGTGTAGCGAGAATTATGTTTGACCAACGCGGCGTATACTTTTTCTGTTTTCCTCTCTGTCTCCCTCTCTCTCTCTCTCTTCCTCCCTCTCTCTCTGTCTTTCTTTTTATATGCAAATACTGATTCATATTTGCATACCAGCCAACAAATAGACAATAACAAAAATAATAAAGAAGCCAAATAAATAAAAACAAAAAACAAAACAAATACAAATATGCATAGCAATGTTTTTGTTGTTGTTTTTGGTTTCTCTGTTTTGGCCGCCACCGTCTGCCAAGTCAACAATTAAAAGCCAATTTCATTCACAAACAAATGAGGATCATAAACAATGAGGCCTGACCATCAGGCACGTGATGGCTGCCATGAGGATGGCCATTGAGTGCACCAGGCACTTGTGCACTTGGGCAGCCTTGACCGCACACCTGGACCTGCGCCAAATAGTTTATAAAGCCATGACTCAGACAGGCTACACTAAGTGAATATGTTTTGCTTATTAACTTTATCCGAATGAATTCCCAGAAGAACTCTTAGAGCTATAATGCTATGATTTATAATTTATAATTATAATTCATAATTCTTGGAGAATTTCTTGCAGAATATAATTGACTTGTGATTCAGTGAGATTGTAATTAAGTAGAACTATATTATGACTTATCATAGACATAGCAAAGTAGCGCTTTCATCTATCCAAATGTAGCCGAACTGAAGAACATAGTTTAAAGCTTCAAGAATGGAAATACGCAGCTCTTACAGTTACAATTTTCTCAATTTTCCCAACTCTTAGCAATCAAAAGGCTTAACAAAATCGGAACAAACACCCTTTTGTTCTTATCGATCCAATTGCTATTGGGTCACAGCGCATAAGCTCAATGAGTTGACCTTTTAAGAACTTGTGAATAGTTGATGTATGCACATGTATGCACATGTATGTGCATACAATGTGCAATGTACACGTGGCGCAAACACTGATGATGCCAAGGTCCCCTTTCATGTCGATTCAATGGGTTTTCTGGCAAAAAAAAAAAAAAAAAAAAGGAAAAGTAGAAAAGCTGAGTGCATGAAAGCGTAATTAGGATCGTTGTGGAAGCATCTATTCAGCTGACATTTCAATGCCAACAATGCTGTTACAAGGACACAGTTGCAGACGCAGACCAGCTTGAATGCCAAATGTGTTGTGTTGTCAGCGGCAATCGATAAAAATCTCTTCTTTACAATTCTCTGTGAGGCGCAGCGACTGCAGCATCAATCTGTCCCTCAATCTTTTGTCTCTATTCAATTAATTGAAATGCATATTTATAATGATTGGTTTGTCAACCAAAGTGCTCGAGAGTAAAGTTTTTACATTTTTCCATTATTGATTTTATGCTTGGGCCTGACTTTTTAATGTGTATTTATTGCACTCACTTGAGTTTCATCTTCTCCACAACATATGGCCAGTCTGAAGCTCTCTCTCTCTCTCTCTCTCTTTTTCTCTCTCTCTGTGTACGTGGGGGGCGTGGCAGGGGCTTGACACACGCCTGCAGCGCTGCTTTACAGAAAACATCAGGCGAAATGTTTCCAGTACTCGCAATTCCCTTCATGATATGCGTATTTTACGGCAGGGACACGAAATGAGAGCTGGCACTGGGACTGAGGAAGGAGGTCGCGGGACAGAGGACAGAGCACGGAGGACTAGCCTTGAGTGGAATCCTTACAAAAGTGGTAAAAATTGCCAGCGGCACACCGAAGTCGCCGAGTCAGCCAAGGGTGGATTTACCAAGTGCAGGGACAGACAGACTGCGCCTCACCTCTCTCAACTCCTCAACAGAACAGAACTCGGCAGCCCATTCTCTAGCCTCGTTTCCCCCTTCTGCCCACCGACTGCCCTTAGAAATATGTTCCTTTGTTTCTTTGCATCTTCTCTCATTTTTATTTCCATTTTTTCTTTTTTCTTTTTTTTTTTTTTGCGTATGTTTCGCATTTCTCATTCTCTGTAGTTTTTCTTCGCACGTTTTTCGCACTTTGTTGGTTTTTTGCGGTACTGTTACACGCCGAGGGTCCTCCACAGGAGGTTCCCTCGTTTTTCTCACCTTTGTGTAGTACCTACAGACATACAGACGTATGTAAATTTTACTGGCAAAATGAAATTCTTTTACATTCCCAACATTATGTCCAAGTGTCACTTACTTAACATGCGATGTCAAATTGAAAAATGAATTAGGGGAAGTATAGAAAATATGTGAAATTCTCTTGATTGGTTGCCCAGATAGACCATATGGTTTGTGGCTTAGGAAGTGCTCGCAATTGCGCTGTGGGAAACTTTGATATTTTTTTGAATATTTAAGAAGTTTTCTATATAGGAAAGTATAGTTAGAAGTGGAAAATTTAAGCTAAGTGGATATGTTACTCGATACTATAAATGGTTGCTTAAGTTAATTCAATTCAATTGTTATTTTATAAATGCATACTTAGATGTAATGTTGTTCAGCTTAATTCAAGCTAAATTTAATACTATTTACTTTTGTTTTCACAAGCTAGAAGCTTCTATTTTGGCTCTAAGAGTTGGCTAACTCCACATAATCAACTTAGCCCTAACATAATTCGCTCTTTACCTCAAATTTCAATCAATATGCATGTAAATTGAATGAACAAAAGAAAGTCTATTTAGAGATGTAACTTATATGCTCATAAATAAGTTATGTACTTGGCCTAAACGCGTTAAGTGGCTGGTCAGTTTGTTCAAGGAGAAAATCAAACCAAACGATGCTGGCAAATGTACAATTTGCCTTCATATTTGCAACAGGAAGCCAAAGAAATGTCTAATTAAATTTAACCCGTAAAAGTTTATTACCACTGACTGTTGACGAGGCTAACTGACTAGCTGGCTAACTGACTAACTGACTGACTACCTGCTGACTGGACATGAACTGTGTGTTGGCCAAAGGCGGCGATGTAAATGAAATCCGACAAGCGAAGGCGAAGCCAGCCAAAGGCGCAAAGTGCCTAGACCCGAACTCGAACCCAAATCCAATGGAGGGCATGACACAAAAGCCCTTCAGCCAAGGGAGAAAAGCTGCAAAAAAGCAGCAAGAAGAAGAGCAGAAGTAAAGAAAATGAAGCAACTAAAACGAGACGTGCTCAAATGCAAAAGATACAAATACAAACGAGCAGCGAGCAGCGAGCTAAAAGGGCCCAAAGACAAACCAAATGAAATAAAATGAAATGAATGAATGAATGAACTGTGAAGCGGCTAATGAATGAATGACAAAGCGACAAACTGACAGGCAGACTGAATGAGAGAGAGAGAGAGCGAGAGAGAGGGGGACACTCGCGTTGAGTGAATTATTGAATAAAACGCAATGCAATGAATGAAGTTAAAGACTTTTTCTCAACGCTTGCATTACAATAAATCACACATCGAAGCGCATTTAGTTGACAGCACAGCAAAGGGGGCTAACAGGGGGAGAGAGAAGGTGCACAAAGAAAAGGGGAGGTAATAATAAATAGCAGACACATCAAATTTAATGCAGCAACTACAGCTGGACAAGGACAAGACAGAAGACAGCAGACAAACGACAGCAGACAAAGACAAAGGCAACACTCTTAAGCCACTGAACTCAAGAGCCATCAAATGTTTGGTCAACACACACACACGCACAACACACATACACACACACTCAATATACAAGTCATAATTGATTGGTTTAGTGGACTCCTTGAGCTGGTCGATTGCATGTGAGTCAACTGTCTCTATGTTTTTATACGTTATTTATCTGGCTTTTCCTCATCTATCTTTAGCCAGCACAATTTTCCGCTGCCGTTTGCATATTTAGTCGCGAAGCTGCAGCTGATGAGAGATAAGCTAGCTTTGTGGGCTGCACTCGAGCAGCATCTCTCATCATCTCGGTCCTCACCCCCATTTCCCATTTCCCATTTTCCATTTTACTATTTGCTACTTCAATGATTAGCTAGCTGTGCGTCATTTCACACAAATCTCAGCCTAGCTTGCTCCAATTCCCCGTTAATAACGCTGTGGCAAGTAGCTGACGCATGTGTATCTAAGTATCCGAGTCTCTGGCTATGTCCGGACTCTGCTCGGCAGACGAGACTTTAAAGTTCGTTGGCCCCAATTCCAGCTGCCAACTGCCAACTGCCAACTTTTCTAAATCGCATTTGATGAGGGCGACCAAAAAAAAAAAAAAAATATTAAAAGAAAAGAACAACAGCATTTTGTCAAATCTCTAAAGTAGGCGTGGCAGGCACTCTCTATTTGTTATTGTACATTTTTCCACTAACGGTTGCGCTGTAAAAATTGCTTGGCATCCGTCAGATAGTTTTCTTATTTTCTTATTTTCTTACCCCACTCAAGATTACAGCATTTAACATGACTTTGTTATTATTCTTGTTGTCAAGACTTGTTATTGTTGTTGTTGTGCTGCTACTTCTAGTCTCTCTCTTTGTGTGTGTGTGTGTGTGTGTGTGTGTGTGTGTCGAGGCTCTAATTGGCCTCTGGCTTTGGCTTTCAGTTCTTCTTCTAGAGCGCATAACCAAGTATTTTTTGTATGCGAAGCCGCTTTGATGTCATTCAACCAACTGTAAATAGATTTCTGTAAATACATAAATAATTAATATATATATATAAAAAATACACATATATATATAATTAAACATATTTAGATACTCTGTAATATAATAGTCTACTTCATTTCTTTCTCCCATCATTATCATACACAAGTCATTGTACAACAAAATATTAAAGTCATTTCATCGCAACTTCAACTAGAATAATAATAATAATAATTGTAATAATAATATTAATAGAAATATAAGCAATAATTATTAATGGGCAACAAGCGATGATATTTTGTTTTGATCCACGATGTACACGATGTATTTGCTCTTTCTTTTTTCACACTCTCTCTCTTTCTACAGGTACCAAGCACAGCTCTTTTCGCGGCCATCCCGGCAAATATCACATGAATTTAGGTAACAACATTTAAACGTAGTGTCATTGATAATAATTATAGATTGAATACAATTTCATATAAAAAATTCAAAAATAAATGCATGATAATCAAGAAGGGGCATAACAAACGCGTATATACCCTACAGATCGTATAATAAACTGAATAACTCGCTGCAGCTCAGAGATCTATGACTGTTAAGCACTTTTAAAAGGGTTTAATCAGATCAGATCTTGTAAATCAATTGCAAAATAATTTATAGAAAAGAAAAAACATTAAAGAGAATATAAATATTTAAATTACATAAATAGTTTTCTATTAAAATGATATAGAAAACTTCTTCCATAACTTCCTACTTACACACTATCAATCTTCAGCGCTAGATTACAGATTACATATTCTGAATAGATGCTCTGATTATACGCATTAACAAATCCGACCTCGTTTCATTGTATACCACACAGTGAGTCATCAGTTATAATTGACCATATGGTCGGGAAGGCCAGGGGAAGTCTCTCGTCGCAGGTTAATCACAAATGCATTTGACCAGACCTCGCTGACGAAGCCGTGATTTCGCTGGCGAACAGAGACCACCATGATAAGCTCGAGTGGAGAGAGCTCTTCTCTCTTCGACGCCCCCTTGTCGGTTATTTATTTGAGAATCTATTGCTATTAATATTTCCTGCCTCGTGTGCATAAATTAACAGGCGACAGGCAATTGAATCGAATAGCAACTGTAGCTGAGAATTGGATGGGGAATGCGAATGGAAATGGGAATGGGAATGGGATTGGGATTGCTCCAAAGGGAACCCTTCTCAAATCTTTCATTATGTTTTATTATTTTGGGTTTTATGACTCTCGGAATCGCAGCGCACCCACATTCAAGACTAATTTGAGGCGGCTTTCCAAATCTGGCAGACAGAGCCAACTGCAGCATATGAAAATAGGAAAACCCAACGTGAGGCGGGCATGAGGGGAGAGGGGAAGTGTGCGCTATTCGGTGTTCGGTGTTCGGTGTCCGGTGTGTGTTGCTCGCCCAGAATCTGGGTGCCAAAACGGAAGTGGCTGCTTAATGGGAAAAATAAACCGTTGCACACACAAGCGCAGAGTAAATGTAAATTTTCTCAATTATTTGTGATGCCACCAAATGTGGCATGCCGCAAACTTGACAGTAGTTGATGCTGAGATACTCTAGATGCTGAAATTAGTCGAGTTTTTTTTTTTTTGTTTCTTTTTTTTGTATTATGATTGAAATCTCAATTATAAGATTGCCTTGAAATTAGAGAACTGTTAAGTGGTTAAGCAAATGGAATTGAATATAATTCTACAGTCGGACTAAGCTATGAAGAACGGGTTCGATAAGACATTCGATAGCTAGAAAGATGTCATTGAGATATCTCTCTGATTTCCATAATTATTAAATGTTATTCTAACACAAAGTAGATGCAGATAGTTTAGATTAAGCACTTAAAGATACTTTTGCTGGAGTTACATAGATACAGATAGATAGATACAGATACATAGATACAAATACATAGATACAGATAAATAGATATGGATACATAGATACATAGATACAGATACATAGATACAGATACATAGATACAGATACATAGATACAGATACATAGATACAGATACATAGATACAGATACATAGATACAGATACATATACATAGATACAGATACAGATACATAGATACAGATACATAGATATGGATACATAGATACATAGATACAGATACATAGATACAGATACATAGATACAGATACATAGATACAGATACAGATACAGATACATAGATACAGATACATAGATGCAGATACAGATACATAGATACAGATACATAGATACAGATACTGAAATCTGTTAGAACTTCCCACAGTAAATGCCACGCTGACTGGGACGCTGTCGTTATCGTTGTTGTTGTTTTTGTTGTTCCTGGGCAACGTTTTGTGTAATTTTATGCCGTTTTATGCATAATTTATTTTTTTCAATGAAAGAGAGTTGAGGATCCCCGTCCGCCCGCCGGGCACCAACAAATTGCCCGCATTCCTGTGTGTGTGTGTGTGTTGTGCTGTGAGAGAAACGGGTTTACCTTGAGTGTGTCTTGTCGTGTCTTGTGTGTTGTGTCTTGTGCCTTGTGCATTGTGTCGTGACCAGGCAGATTGAAGTTAACGTTCACTCACCTTCCACTCTCCCATGTCATTCTTGTGCATATTTGCAGAGGCACTGCTCCAGTCACGTCCATTGCCACACATTCCGGCCGGGAGCACGGCGGCCACATTGCTTGCCGATGCCGCTGAACTGCAGAGTCAAGAGTCCAATGTGGGCAACGTGCTGGCCGCCCTGGGTGGACACAGTTCGGCGACATCAGTGTTTGAGTCGGCGCATCGTTGGACCTCCAAGGAGAATCTGCTGGCGCCTGGACCCGAGGAGGATGATCCACAGTTGTTTGTGGCATTGTATGACTTTCAGGCGGGCGGCGAGAATCAGTTGAGCCTTAAGAAAGGCGAACAGGTGCGAATCCTTAGCTACAACAAGTCCGGTGAATGGTGCGAGGCTCACTCCGACTCTGGCAACGTGGGCTGGGTGCCCTCCAACTATGTGACGCCGCTCAACTCGCTGGAGAAGCACTCCTGGTACCACGGACCCATCTCCCGCAATGCTGCCGAGTATCTGCTCAGCTCGGGCATCAATGGCAGTTTCCTGGTGCGTGAAAGCGAAAGTTCTCCCGGTCAGCGCAGCATCAGCCTCAGGTAAGTCATCGATTCGCATTTACATGCAAACCAGCCAAAGCTTATCCCGAATCTTATCCCCAGATACGAGGGCCGTGTCTATCACTACCGCATATCGGAGGATCCGGATGGCAAGGTCTTTGTCACGCAGGAGGCAAAGTTTAATACACTGGCCGAGCTAGTGCATCATCATAGTGTGCCCCACGAGGGTCACGGTCTGATCACACCGCTGCTCTATCCAGCACCCAAACAGAACAAGCCAACAGTCTTTCCATTGAGTCCCGAGCCCGATGAGTGGGAGATTTGTCGCACCGACATCATGATGAAGCACAAACTGGGCGGTGGTCAGTATGGCGAGGTATACGAGGCGGTGTGGAAGCGTTATGGCAACACGGTGGCCGTTAAAACGCTCAAAGAGGACACAATGGCGCTGAAAGACTTCCTGGAAGAGGCGGCCATCATGAAAGAGATGAAGCATCCCAATCTCGTACAGCTAATCGGTGGGATGAGTCGATCTATCGCTTGGTCAAGAGCTCTAAATGTAACCTATTCCATTTCTTGTAGGTGTCTGCACCCGTGAGCCTCCCTTCTATATCATCACAGAGTTCATGTCGCACGGCAATCTGCTCGACTTTCTGCGCTCAGCGGGCAGAGAGACGCTAGATGCGGTGGCCCTATTGTATATGGCCACGCAGATAGCCTCGGGCATGAGCTATCTCGAGTCGAGGAACTACATCCATCGAGATCTTGCGGCGCGCAATTGCCTGGTGGGCGACAATAAGCTTGTGAAGGTCGCCGACTTTGGGCTGGCGCGGCTGATGCGCGATGACACGTATACGGCGCATGCGGGGGCCAAGTTTCCCATTAAGTGGACCGCCCCCGAGGGATTGGCATACAACAAGTTTAGCACAAAGTCCGATGTGTGGGCCTTTGGTGTGCTACTCTGGGAGATAGCAACGTACGGGATGTCGCCATATCCGGGGATTGATCTAACCGATGTGTATCACAAGCTTGAGAAGGGCTATCGTATGGAGCGACCGCCAGGTTGTCCGCTGGAGGTGTACGATCTAATGCGACAGTGCTGGCAATGGGATGCTGCGGATCGGCCCACATTCAAGAGCATACACCATGCGCTGGAGCACATGTTTCAGGTGGGTGACGGTGACATCGATTTCGAGGTCGAGGTGTGGGATGATGACGTCGATGATGTCGATGATGATTACGATGGCGACAATGACGACAATGACGACGACAATGGCATTGAGCTTTGATTTCAATTGGCGTCTGCATCGCCGTCGCTCATGGAATGCCAGCGCACCAAATGTGATAGTCTCACAATCATCCGTAGTGATAGCAATAATGATCCACGTGCTGCACGTCTCTCCTTCTTCGCTCCGCAGGAATCGTCCATCACCGAAGCGGTCGAGAAACAGCTCAACGCCACAGCCAGCGCCGGCTCCACGGTAGCAGCAGTAACAGCAGCGGCGGCGGCCTCAACTGGAGCAGCGATAGCAACCGTAACCACGGCCAGCGCCTCCTCATCTGCATCCGCATCGCTCAGCCTGACGCCACAAATGGTCAAGAAAGGCCTGCCCAGCGTTGACACACAGCAGCAGCAACAACAGTTGGCCAGCACACCCATGTCTGGTGAGTTAAACGTTTCCATTTCAATTCAATCTCGATTAGATTTATTGCTGACTCATTAAACCATCCTAGAAACCGGCTCCAGCTCAACCAAGCTGAGCACCTTCTCCAGCCAGGGCAAGGGCAATGTGCAAATGCGACGCACCACCAACAAGCAAGGCAAGCAGGCCCCAGCTCCGCCCAAGCGCACAAGGTAGACCTAAACATTCTCAATCTGAAGTTCACTACAACTATTAACTATCTACAACTTCTTCTTCTTCCTATCGCTTCATGCAGCCTGCTCTCCAGCAGCCGGGATTCAACATATCGCGAGGAGGAGGCACGCAACTTCATCGATGAGCTCAACACGAATGGTAGTAGTAGAAACTTCCACTTCAACTCCAACTCCAACACCAACAACATTCTGTAGCCAGACCCTCAGTAGAAATTTTAAAACCCAAATTCCTACCCAGACACAAATACGTACACAACAAAAACAACAGTTATTACAACCAGTACAGCAACAACAACAACTACAACAACAACAAAAACAACAACAAACGTATTCTATTAAGAAATCATCCTCCTGCAGTAGTTTCCTTTACGACATCCTATTTCGAGGTATTTGTCAATGGAGTAAGAATTCCTATTTACAATTTATGTTTCGTTTTTATTGGTTTGTGATGCACACAGTAAAATTTAATGAATTTTTCTATTTACTGTACTTATTTATGCTTTCTTTAAGTTTATTTACTCTACTTATACGTGTGTGTGTGGTATATTCAAAATTTAAAGTCTGCTTGCAAGCATAATCTAAATGTTTTGCTAATGCATTTAAATATGAATATCCATCACAGTTTATGTTATTTTTTTATCTACTCTATTATACTATATTTGGGACATACTCCAGTGGAATCTATGTACAATTTTGAAAATATTTAAATAGACATTTTAGTCAGCTTAGCTTTTTAAAACAACTAATATTGCTTTTAATTTAAATTCCGTCAAAGAAACAAAAGTTAACAGTCTGATTTTACTTTAACAGACCTTTCTATTATGTTAAATGCATTTATGTTAAGCGCTGTGCTCTAAAGATCATTTACATTATTGACTTATGTTAATTAACAGAAGTTGACTAAATCAAATATTTGTATGGAAAATTTTAAATTAATATTGATTTCTTTATAAAATATAAATATTTTCAGCTAAATAGAACTGCCGAGAAGTATTTAGTCACATATTACTTGTTAGAATATGCTAAATAGCCTGAAAATCTTAGATTCCACAATGAAAACCCCGAATTTGTATTTGTTTATTTGTATTTCTCTTCTTTATTTAGAATTTTTGGTGTTTGATTTAGTTTATGAATTGTTTTTCTTATTTTATAAATAGTTATAATTTATAATTTAGTTTGTGTTCAACTTGCTTTATGATTGCTTTTGGTTTTCTTGTAGTGCTTTTAGTTTAACTTTTTGTTTGGTGTTGACAAATATTGAGCAAATTGGGTTTGTCGCCACGACCACGACTCTCAGCTCCCGCTAATCCAAAGTCCTATGTCCCCAGCACGAGCATGCAATTGCACCAAACGGCACTGGCACTTAACTGAATCCTCTATGCTTGCAGGTCTCACCAGGGATATCAACAATTTGACGCAGCGCTACGACTCGGAAACGGATCCAGCTGCTGATCCCGATACGGATGCCACTGGCGATAGTCTGGAGCAGAGCCTGACAGTTACGCCGCCCAACAAGATGCAGCATTCGTTGCATAGCGGCGTCTCGGGGATTTCGGCTGGCATTGGACCGCGTTCCTCGCAACAGCACAGCTCCTTCAAGCGCCCTGTGATGGGCAATCGAGGACTGGAGACACGACAGAGCAAACGATCTCAGCAACATCCGGCTAGGGAGCAGCCTGGCAATGGGAATGTGACCACCAATGGCGGCACACCTGTGCTGCCTGCCCATCCCATCACCGTGGGCGCCTTGGAGGTAATGAATGTGAAGCGTGTGGTCAATCGCTATGGTACGTTGCCGAAGGTGGCGCGCATTGGTGCCTTCCTGGACAGCTTGGAGGACAGCAGCAGCAGCAGTGGTGGCGCCAGTAGCGAGGCAGCCAATGGTCATGCCACGCCCCCGACACGTGCCCCACCCACGGTGCCCGCACTGCCAGCGGCAGCCAACAAGACGCAGCAACCACAGCAGATGATACGTAGCAACTCATCCGGCGGTGTGACAATGCAAAATAATGCAGCTGCCAGTGTTAACAAGCTGCAACGACATCGCACCACCACAGAGGGCACCATGATGACGTTCTCATCGTTCCGCGCCGCCGGCAGCAGCAGTTCACCAAAACGTGGCGGGGTCACACAGCCGGCATTGGCCAATCTGGAGTTCCCGCCGCCGCCGCTGGAGGAATTTGAAGCATTGCCGCCGCCACCACCGCCGCCAGCGCCCGAAAGCGCCGTCCAGGCCATACAACAGCATCTGCATGCTCAGCACAGCAGCAGCAACGATGTAAGCAATACGGCGCCCAGCGTCGAAGAAGCCAGCTCCCGTTTTGGCGTCTCGTTGCGCAAACGCGAACCCTCCACGGACTCATGCAGTTCGCTGGGCACACCACCCGAAGCACCAGCAACAGCACCAACAACAGCGCCGCTGCCCGAGAAAAATCTGAATCTGAAAGAGAAGCTCATCACCGAAATCAAGTCAGCCAGCAAGCCGTCCGACTCATCGTCTCCCGGCTATGCCAATGGAAGTGCACCTGCAGTTGCAGCTCCACCACAAGTTGTGGATCCTGTATCCCAGCTGGTGACGGAGCTGGCAGAGAGCATGAATCTGCCCAAACAATTAACGACAAAGTTGACAAATGGCAACAGCAACATCAACATCAACTGCAACAGCAACAGCAACAATAGCAGCAACAGCACCACAAGCAATAACAACTTCAAGGCGCAGCTGAAGAAGGTAGAGCCAAAGAAACTGAATGCCCCAATGCCAAAGGCCGAGCAGCCCTCAAATATAATTGATTTTAAGGCGCATCTGCGCAAGGTGGACAAGGAGCCGCAATCTTCGCAGCAGCAGCAGCACCACCACCTTCAACAACAGCAGCCCTCGAGCAACGCCAATGCCAATGCCAATGCCAACAATTGCAACAAGTTTAGCAGCGCAACAGCAGCAGCAGCCGCAAATCAAAAGACTGAAATCAAAATCGATGTTAGCAACTCGAATGCTGAGGCGACTGCGGCTGAGAGCACCGGGGAGACGGGCACGGATGCGGGCAAGCGACGCAGCACAGGTAGTATTAATAGCTTAAAGAAACTTTGGGAGCAGCCGCCAGCTGGCGGTGGCGATTATGCCAGCACCACAATCCCACAAGCGCCACAGTCAACGTCAGTGGCCGGCAATGTTGCAAATGTTGTTGCATCGCAGTTGTCGCCAAAGTATGGACTGAAGGCGTCGCTGCCGATGGCCACGACGAAGCTGTTTGGCAATAAACCGCCACCAGCGGCACCACCACCACCGCCCCCCATTAGCACCACTCTGAGCACATCATGTCCGCCAGCACAACCCAAACAATCACAGCAACCAAAACAGCAACAAAAGCAGCAGCAGCAGCAACAACAACATGCAGCAGCAGCAGCAACGTCTAAATTAGCAACAACAACAACAATCCCAACAACAACAACCGCAATAAAAACATCTCTTTCAACGCAACTCTTCACAGATGCCGAGGTCAACAGCAGCCACGAGGAGCAGCCACATCCAACTGAGGGATCACAGACGGAGAACATGACGCAATCGCTTTATGGCAGCGATCAGCAGCAGCAATACAACAACTCCAATCATCAGCAGAATCAAAGCAATTCCAACAGCAAACTGAGCACCTCCAGCATCGTGACGAGCAACAGCAACAGCAACAGCCAGAACAAACCAGCCGTGCCCCATAAGCCAACCAAGCTGACTATCTATGCCACGCCCATTGCCAAGATAGCCGGTGTTGGTGTGGGCGGCGGTGGAGAGAACATCAATTCGACGCAAATCTCCAGGGAGAGCATACTGGAGCTGGTGACACTGCTGGAGGGCTCCCTAAAGCATCCAGTTAATGCCATATCCGCATCTCAATGGTTGCAGCTCAGCGACAAGTTGAATATATTGCAAAACTCTTGTGTGGTTTTTGCAGAGAATGAATCGATGCCGCCGCATTCGAAGTTTCATTTTCGTGAGCTGGTGACGAGAGTGGAGACGCAATCGCAGAATTTGCGGACAGCTGGCAGCAAGAATGTCCAGGACAATGAGCGATTGGTGGGTGAGGTTGGTCAGTCGCTCAAGCAGATCTCGAATGCGCTGCATAGGTAAATGATAAGAACGGGGATGGATATGCAGAGGAGCGGTGAAGCGGACAACAACGGCGCCGGCATTTGGCTGGACGCCGAGGGCAATTTTATCAAGCGCAAGCATCCACAGTGATATAATAACCAACATCGCTCCCACCATCCCCCAGTAGCGCCCCCTCCAACGCCCAGGCGCAAACACAACGAACGAACAGATACAGAAACAGATACAGATACAGATAATGACAAAGAACGGAACTGACACGGAATTAGAATGTATAACTTCAAGCCCAGCGAAGAAGCGAAGAACAGACAACAACAACAACAAAAAGAAGAACAACAACAACCTACAACTATAATTAATTATTAACTATATACATATATATATATAGATATATAAATATCGTACTTGGTAGCAAGTAGTACCATCATGAGTAGCATCTATATTAGTAGCCGTAGCGATTATTCATACATACATACATACATACATACATCTAGTCATATATATCTGATGCATCCGCTTAAGTCGAGAGATTGGGGCGGGAACAAGGCTTCTAACTGAGTTGCAAAGCAAAAACAATTTTTCTATAGGCATTTCTCGATCATTCGCGGTTCTCTTCATCTTTTACTCCTTTCTCCCACCAATTCTCTTCATTCTTCTTCATAAGCTAGAGCTTTGTTTTTTAAACATACGTACGTACATACACACTTACATGCATACATTGAAAGACATACATATACATACATACATACCGACGAGAAAGGAAGGCAATATGAGAGAGTGCATGATGAATGAAATATATATAATTATATATATAATATATTCAGAGAATATCTCAATAAATTAGTAATTATGCATATACTTGCACTCACACATATGCAAATAAGTATATATATACATACAATTATTTACATACATATATACTAGTCGGTAAAAGTGTTTTTAGTATACCTACTTATATATATATATAAATATATATATTTGATTTATACGTTAAATTCAAATCGAAAACTCACTCTACAACGTTTAGACTTTTCTTCGTGTTTTAGTACTCGTAATACCTACAATATAATATTAAAAAAAAACAAACAAACATATATGATATATGTGTTCTACTTGGCATAAATTATAAACAGTAGCAAAGCCCAAAGATATTATTATTAACGACTACTCGAAAAGCTATATATATATATATGTATATGTATATGTATATGTTAGTTGCAAAGACTAAATGGACTTATTTTTTAGTTTTATGTTGATAACGCAAGTGAAATAAATTGGTGGCAAACGCTTTTTAGACATACATACTTATACACAACAAATTGTAATTATTATCTGATATTTTATGGATTTTAAAACTACTTTTATACGTAAACAACAAAAAAAACACACTCACACGAAAATAAAAACCAAATAAATATTCATTTCATATACGCAAAATGTGGAAAACAACAGATAAACATTGGGGCGGGTCATATGTAAACCAAGTTGACATACTTACATATAAATATGGATGTGCATAACATATATATATTTCACCTTTATCAAATTTATCTATCCCAAATAACAAACAAAAGACAATTGTGCATTCAAATGATATATAAATACATATATATTTCTGTAACTTCTATAATATCTGTGCGTTTGAATGCGCTTAGAGCATATATTATTTCAAAGAAAACGGATCAAAAATACTTCAAGGAGAAATAAAATTATATTAAAAACAAAACGAATACAGTTGTTGAAGATTTCGCGGTGACAAAGGGAAACGTTGCGTTTTATTGTAATTCCCAATGGAAATCATGGAACGATTTTGTTTTACCTGAATTTACTTTCAGCCTCAACGATATAACGGAAAACTTTCAAGACAGAAATAGGAAGGAAACGTTAAAATTGTGTCCAATAAAAGATAATTTAAATTAGTCATCGATATTGCTGTATAAATTAATGTAATCGGTATATCGATTTGTGCCATATCGATTATTCAAAATTTCACATTATTGCTTTCCATCACTTGCAAAATAATTACAGGTATTCTAATATAAGCCTCTGCCTGCTTTTTAAATCAAATTCAATAGTCAGTTTTAATTTAAAGTTTAATACATTTTTGTAACAAAAAGTATATATATTTTTTTAAATTGTTGCATACTCAAGAACCGATTTATGGCAGTTTCTCCAGGAAATACTCGCTGTTAACAACAGTGAAGCAAAAGGTAATGTTATTTTGCTGTTATGTTAAATAACATTTCTGTTTGGCATTCGTTCTTTTTTTTCATAAAGAAAAGAAGAAGAGAAAGAGGAAAAAAGACGAAATAATATATAATAATAGAATATTATTTATACTGTGATATATAGCCAAGCATTGTTTTGTGTCTACAAACCAGTAACTGAGCAAACGAAGCAACAGTGAACGAGAGCAAAGCTAAGCCAATTGCAATAACAACATCAGCAAAGTCAGCAGCCAAAATCAGCAGCAGTAGCAGCATTCATTACAATGCCACTCTTTGGTAAATCACAGAAGACGCCAGTCGAATTGGTAAAGTCGCTAAAGGAGGCGATAAACGCACTGGAAGCGGGCGACCGGAAGGTGGAGAAGGCCCAGGAGGATGTCAGCAAAAATCTGGTGTCAATCAAGAACATGCTGTACGGGAGCAGCGATGCAGAACCACCAGCGGACTATGTGGTCGCCCAGCTGTCGCAGGAGCTGTATAACAGCAATCTGCTGCTGCTACTGATACAGAATCTGCATCGCATCGATTTTGAGGGTAAGAAGCATGTGGCGCTCATATTTAATAATGTGCTGCGCCGACAGATTGGTACACGGTCGCCTACAGTGGAATACATATGCACGAAGCCGGAAATATTGTTTACACTGATGGCCGGTTATGAGGACGCGCATCCGGAGATTGCCCTCAACTCTGGCACAATGCTGCGCGAGTGTGCACGCTATGAAGCGCTGGCAAAGATAATGCTACACTCGGATGAGTTCTTCAAGTTCTTCCGCTACGTGGAAGTGTCCACCTTTGACATCGCCTCGGATGCCTTCTCCACCTTTAAGGAGCTACTGACACGCCATAAGCTGTTATGTGCCGAATTCCTGGACGCCAACTACGACAAGTTCTTCTCGCAGCATTACCAGCGTCTGTTGAACTCAGAAAACTATGTGACACGGCGTCAAAGTCTGAAGCTGCTCGGTGAGCTGCTGCTGGACAGGCACAACTTCACTGTTATGACACGATATATATCAGAGCCGGAAAACCTGAAGCTGATGATGAACATGCTCAAGGAGCGATCGCGCAACATACAATTCGAGGCGTTTCATGTCTTCAAAGTGTTTGTTGCGAACCCAAACAAGCCGAAACCGATCTTGGACATCCTGCTGCGCAACCAAACGAAACTTGTGGACTTCCTCACCAGTTTCCATACGGATCGATCCGAGGATGAGCAGTTCAACGATGAGAAGGCCTATCTGATCAAGCAGATAAGGGAGCTGAAACCGCTGCCCGAGGCTTAGTGGGCAGCGGCGTCAATGGCGGCAGTGCTGGCAACGTCGAGGTCGAGAGCGAGAACGAAAACGAAAACGAGAATAAGAACAAGAACACGCATAAGACGAACATTTAGGCCTTGGCTGTATGGATGGATGACGATAGCGAAGACGAAAGCAGGACGATGGACAAATGACGGATACAATACAATATGTGTTGTCGGGGCGTGGTGTTCTTCACCAAGGGTTAAACAATTGCTAATGCAAATGCAGTGCATACACATATTTACTGAGAAAAGACGAAGACGACGACAACAACAACTACGATGACGATGACGATGACGACAGCACTTGTGAGTAACTAAACAATAATTTAGACAAAGCAAACAACAAAATGATAACGATAAATAACGATAAAGCAAAATACATAAGTAGTAACAAGTACACATGAGTACACATTATAATGTATGTAATAGCGTAAACGGAGAGAAATTGCAGCCGCAGAATATTGCAAATTTAACTATAACTAAAAAAAAAAAAGATGAAAACTACCACTCACACACACAGAACACTTTATTTACTTATTTCCCTATTCCCCCAATTCCAGAAAGATATTCGATCCAGCTTCGTCTAGTTCGCTTTTAAATTGTTCAAGAGTTCGGTTTGTTGTTGTGGTTCAGTCAAGATCCTCGTTCGCTTGTAGACATAGACCTATGTATGTATGTACACCCACTGTTACTACTACTTTTCGTAAATGTTTATTTTTTTTTTCATTTTGCCTATTTAAATAGTTGTTGTAATGAAATTTAGCGTTTTTGAAACGAAATCCCCAGGACAATGAAGATAATATGAGTTTTGACTTACTATTTAGACATTAAACATTTCAAATGTGCGCCGAAATTAACAATTACGGTAAATTATTATAATTAAATATGTATGAAACCAATTGTAATTTCACGCAAAATGTTCATTCAAAATACTGCATAATAATTATTATAGTTATAATTGAGAAGAGAAAGCATTCAACAAACACACTCCACACGAAAACACACACAAACAAACAAACATCCATACGTACATAGTAAAAAGGGAAGTAAAACCAACAACATTACGAGCAGCATAATAATAAATATATGATTATTATAATTTATATTATTCCCAAAATTAAAGATAACAGCCAAACAAAATTCGATTATGTGTCATTCTGATTGGAAAACGGGTGAGGGGGAGAAACTGTTTAGAAACGCTTAAGCTCCTGAGTCATGTGAAACTCACAGGGCTGCGCAAGTGCTTCAAAAATCAGAATAATAAGTTATCTATAATGTAATTCTGAGAACTACATGTGACGATTTAAGATATCATATTATCTAGAATAATTAACATAGTAAACAAAGAATTTCTGCTTATGCATTTAGTTTGTTATCGAAATAAAATGCCTATATTAAATACACAAAGTACAGTCCATCCCTCGCACCGATCAGCTGTCTTCAAATTTCGCCGAATGTAAAGCAAACAAAAAGGACAGAAACAATTGTTTTTATAGAAAATGTATAAACGATTTCGAAAATCCAAAGATCAAATAATTATTGGGGAGGACAGCAGCAGTGATAATGACAGTACAGATCTGGAAATGAGCCGAGTTCGTGTTCGAAGGCGTCCTGCAAATATGCAGAAATATGTGCGTATACGGCGTGTAGAAACTCTTGATGATGCTGGCATCTCGGACACGAGCAGCGAAGAGCTCTACAGCCAAGGCCAGGAGAATAGAACGCGTCATCTAAACCCCAACAAATACAGAGGCAATGCCAAAGCGTTGCTGCAGACACCCACCAATAAATTCCAACCATTGTCAGTAACTTTAAGTGCCAAAACAATATCGACCACGCCGTCTCCAACTTCATTAACTACTAGATTGGATACACATAGCACTACAAAGACTGTTGTTGGGACTCCTCTATCAACAAGCCGCTCAGCTTGGCACAGTTTAAGAAATACCCTTTCAACGCTAAAGCGGGACCGTCGAAGTGTGCTGCAGGAGGCTTTGGAGGATACATTCATTGAATGCTCTCCTGCCATAATCGAAGCTAACTTAAGGACCTTGGTCAACAAGCAGCAGATTCCCAACAGTGCCAAAACCCCCGCTTCAGTTAGAAAGAATCAGAGGTGCGTTAAGGGAGGCTATTTGCAAGAATACAAGCGTCTAATGCAGAAGGAGCGCATGGATCGTCGCAGTCTAAATCACAATCAACGTTTGGGCATACGGCCAGGCCAACGAGTACATGTACTAGGTATATATGAATCTTTTGGCGTTACAATGGCTCGTGTACAGGACGATGAAGGGAGCGAACCTATCTTCAACGTTATAGTAGCTCCCAATATGGCACCCAAGATCTGTGTAGGCTCTGTTCTCGAGCTTTACTTTGACTTGAAGGTCGACTCAGCTCTGCAGCTACCGAATAAGGAGCTCGTATATATACAACCGAATAAATTAGTTTTATTATAAGGACAAGTACACACATTTAAAAATACTTAGAAAATATTTTGTAAATACATTAAGTTATAGTAAAACCGCAGCTATCGCCGCTTTTTCTTCTCCAACTTTCGTATTTTGTGCAGACGTCGAGCATTGGCATTGGCCGGAACAGGCTCATCCATGAGCCTCCCTTCGTCTTCGCTGGTATCAAGAGATTCGTTGCCACTCATTAAAACTGCCGCTGATATGCAAACAAACTGAAATATCGCGCCGATGAAAAGACCATACCGCACTAGCATACTAAATAAGTCTTCCTCTCCATATTTATCCAAAGAAGCAGCAACTCCCAAATTATCGGTAGACATTTTATTCAGCTTACTTGTGAAAAACTGAATTCTAAGACGTTTGTTTATAGATTTGTGTATGCGGCGTACAGGGTGTGTCGTGCACAAACAGCTGATTATCGTAACGATTGTCAGAAATAGAAGAATCAGCACGGATTTTCTTTTTGCGGTTGATGACTCCAATCGGTTTTGCATAATTAGTTTTTTAAGTATTTATTCAAAGAGCGCAAAAATATGTCGTGCTTTCGATTAGCTAGTGCGTTTAATGCCACACGCCAGCTGCCCATAAACAGCCAAGTTCTTCGCCTATTCCCCAAAAGAAAGGAGATTTCATTTACGCGCCGTCAGTTTTCTAAGGCATTGGAAGAAAGCAGCCATAAGAAGAAATCCGCTGGGACGTTGAAGTTGGCCCTACTTGGAGCTAGTATCGGAGCCGTTGCAGGATCCAGTTACACGTTTTACACAAATTTTACCGACAAGAACGCGCACAAGGAGCATGAACGTACGCCGCCAAGAGTTATAGAGTCTCTACCAACCGGTGTGCGAATAACGAAGCGTTATTTTAATCCTAAAGACACTTCCGGTCTAGACATTGTGCTGTTCCAATTCCAAACATGTCCGTTTTGCTGTAAAGTTCGTGCCTATCTGGACTATATGGGTGTATCGTATTCCGTGGTTGAGGTGGATGCAGTACTACGACAAGACATCAGATGGTCGTCGATTAAGAAGGTGCCTATGGTGCTAATCCGACAACAGAATGGCCAATATGTGCAGATGACAGACTCCAGTGCCATAATTTCGCTTGTCGCTTCCACGTTGAATGATAAACGCATCGATGTTGGTGATTTGGCGCAATTTTATCCGCAAATATCATTCTTTGATGATGATGGCAAGAAACGACAGGACATTATGAACAAGTACTTCCTGATGTACCAGGATCGCACCCCCAAAAATATGCCTAAAGAATTGGAAGAGTGAGTGATGGGACTTTCCTCTTCACACTTTATTTACAAAACGAGATTTATTTTCCTTAGAAATGAGCGCAAGTGGAGAACCTGGGCTGACAATCATCTGGTGCATCTTATATCGCCCAACTGTTACCAGACCCTTGCTGAGTCATTAGAGACCTTTGAATGGTTCTCCAAGGCGGGCGAGTGGGATGTGTACTTCCCAAGTGGGAGCGTGATTTGATGGTGTATTGTGGTGCAACAGCTATGTGGGCCATAGCAAAGTTATTAAAGCGGCGACATGAGCTTACCGATGATGTCAGATCCCACATTTATGACGCACTTCACAAATGGAGCACAGAGCTTAAAAAGCGAAACACCAAATTCATGGGCGGTAAACAGCCTGGTTTGTCAGATCTCTCAGTGTTCGGCGTACTAAGCAGCATGGAAGGATGTCAAACATTCAAGGATTGCTTACAAAATACTAACATAGGTAAGAGAGAAACAACTACGACTAAATGGGAAAAATTATAAGTTTTTCATTTTAGGAAAATGGTTTTACGATGTCAAGGAGCTTGTAGAACAAAACCGCGGTCAACTTCACAGAGAACGCATAGTTGGAGTGGCACCAAAAGCTTAAATCGAACTATATCTATAATCAAGTCATTTACGCCCAAAGATCGTTTAAAATATTTTAATAAACGCCTCAATCTAAAATGAAAGGAAATAGTACCAATTGATCCATAGCTATTGAAAGTGGAACTATCTCGAAATAAAATTCAGATTGGGAGTAAAATAAATATTTATTTTCGGAAAACTTTTAGCTTGCCAATCAAATTTTAGATGCAGAATTAATTTATAAGCTAAGCAATGATCAATTTGGCATTCCATTAAGAAATCGATTTAGTTTTGATAAAGATAAGGTTTCGATTTCAAAGTTTTTATTTAAAATTGTTTACAAAATTAGACAATAATCAATAATCAGATTGCTGGCTAAAACGAAGTATATATTTCAGTTGGTATCGATAAGCACCAGCGATTTTCTTGAGCAGAGTTATCTCGTTAAATATCGATATATGGTTAAGTTTTCATGTATCGTATATATTATGAACATCTCTAATTGTGTGAAACGCCGCTAGACAGAAAGTGCAAATCATTTTGGGTTGGATTTTTCGTCTTGTAAATTTCAAAATATTTAATATTTAAACAAAAACATGAATTCTCTTGGCGTTGAGCAGTTCCCAGACTACAAAGTTCCTGGAGTACAGCATGTAGACTTTAATCCATACGAGTCAAACGGCGGGTGAGTGTGCAAATCCATACACATAGACTGTCGAATATAAATATCGTTTATTTCGCGCTGTAGGTCTGTTGTTGCCATCGCAGGTGATGATTTTGTGGTTATTGCCGCCGATACACGATTGAGCAGTGGATATACAATTCATTCGCGCGACCAGAGCAAGCTTTTCCCAATGTCTTCCCAAACAGTTTTGGGATCCACTGGTTGCTGGTGCGATACTCTGTCTCTAACTGGATTGGTTAAGTTGCGCATGCAGATGTATGAGCACACTCATTTGAAGACGATGACCACGGATGCTGTTGCCCAAATGCTTTCTATTATCATGTATAACCGGCGATTCTTCCCCTACTACGTGTCCAACATTTTGGCTGGCCTGGACAAGGATGGCAAGGGTGTTGTCTACTCTTATGATCCCATCGGTCATTGCGAACGTGCCACTTATCGTGCTGGCGGCACTGCTGGAGCCTTGCTACAGCCAGTGCTTGACAATCAAATTGGTTACAAGAACCAAAATTTGCCAGCCGATCAGTTGCCCAAGCTGACCAAAGAACGTGCTGTTGCAGTCGCTTCCGACACTTTCATCTCGGCCGCTGAGCGTGATATATACACCGGGGATTCAGTACTAATAAATATCATTACTAAAGATGGCATTGAGGAAAAAACGCTGCAGCTGCGCAAGGATTAATTTAACTGGTCGAGGGGTATAATTTTTGCATTCAAATAAAACAAATGTTCGACTTAAAATTGTTGTAACTATATAAATAAAACACGTCTAAGAGATACGATCGTAAAGGAAACAATATATTAATGGAGTAAAGTTATATTACAGATAATAATTATAAAACGAGCTGCTTGAAAGTGCGTATTTAAATAACTTTATTAACTACCCTCGATTCTTAGCTGTGTCACGATTAAAGTTCTTTACAACCTTGTCAACCCTATCAGCTGACAGCTTTTTATTTTGTTTCCTTTGAGTGTGCGCAAGTAACGCTCGGTTTTATTCAATGTACAATATATTGTTTATACCAGTGTTCCTGCTGATTGTTTGTAATATATCTATAGTTTTCGGTCAAACAGAAATGTTGGCGTCCATTGTAAAGCCTGGAATATTCCGGCATATTATGTGCCGAAACAATGTGTATCCCCGGAGTAGTGTATCGCGCTATCCAGTGCCGGATGAATTTGTTTTTTGGACGGACATCTATGACGGTTACTGCCCGCCGTCTTATACAGCCCCGCATATAGGAGGTCAAAGCTGGGCGGATGTTCCCTTGCCAAGCGAAACTGTACAGCCTAAGTGGAATCACAATGATGGCATTGTGAATCGCGTTTCATTTCACGGAGATTATAAGCTAAAGGACGGTTTGCCCCAGAACCCAATTGGACGCACTGGATTAACTGGCCGGGGTTTACTCGGACGCTGGGGACCTAACCATGCTGCCGATCCTATCGTAACGCGCTGGAAGCGAGATGAAGACGGGGAGATTGTACGCAATGATATCAGCGGAAAGTAAGTTATAATATAGGTACTGCATCAAGCATATACCTAAACTATTCCCAGAAACATACTTCAGTTGGTGGCCATACAAAGATCTGACAACAAATTGTGGGCGATTCCTGGAGGTATGGTCGATCCCGGCGAGAACGTAAGCGTTACGCTTAAACGCGAGTTCACCGAAGAGGCGCTAAATTTCACCGATAAAGGCAACATGGTAGAGGAGTTCTTCAAAGAGGGCGTGCATGTCTACAGTGGCTACGTTGACGACTTCCGTAACACTGACAATGCATGGATGGAGACAACAGCACTGAATTTCCACGACGAAGACGGCACCAAAGTTGGCCAGCTCCAACTGGAAGCCGGCGATGATGCCACAAATGTTCGCTGGACTGACATAGATGCAAATCTCAAGTTACACGCCAATCATGCAGACATCGTTAAAGAGGTGATTCTCAAGCGAAATGCTCATTGGTAATCGAATAGATGATGAAATTTAATTAAGTTTCATGAGTCTTTCTACCAATTTCATATACTCTACTTTAATATCTACCATTGTGATTATTTGTACTATTTAATGCCTTCATATACATCCAATTGTAATAATAAACTCGGTCATGTTTCGTATATATTTATTTCAGACTATTCACTATTCATACAGTGCCCAGTTTGGGTAATAACAAATTAAGAAAATGTAATTTCAGTAGGAAACCATTTGGATTGTGTGATTTTCTATCAAAATATTGGAATTTTCCCAGCTTCACTTGTTCCGCCAAAATCGTTCATTAAATTAAGCTGCTCGAATCGTGAATCATGACAACGAACTAAAAAGCATTGCAGCAGCTGTTCGAGATGAATATAGTTTAAATGTGAGTAAAAATGTGTATATATATGTGGTAAAACTGTTGTCGTCCACTTTTACAGGGTTTGTAGGAAATTGTAAACTTCAGGACTAGAATTTGCAACGTTGTGATATTTGTCTGCGTATTGTGTACTTATTTCCTTGATGAAAGCAACGGCTCTAAGCTTGCTTTCTTGGTCAGGCATTTGATTCTTGTGCAAAGTGTGTATAATGACAGCTAGAATCTGTTCGAGGTGATTCTGAATGGCAGGACGCGCCTGCATATATAGAACTTCAAATGCTTTGAGGATCATATCGTTCTCATCTACATCTTCCCGCAGTGGCAAATGAGAGAGGAAAACTGGCAGCACATGCGCTATTGGCACCATATTATGATTGGTTACAATCATGCGGGCCACGGCGCCGCAAATGTTGTCCAGAGCCGGGGGAGTCGTCTCCGATGCAATGGCACCGGATAGAGCTTGTAAAATGGTAGCAAAGGATCTGTATAAAAGGAATGATGAGCTATAGAATTCTCAATAGCGAATTTAAGTTTACTACTCACTCGAATGACTTCTCCTCTCCATGCAACACCAGCTCGCCCAAACCAAAGTAACAATTCTGGCGGGCCTTGGGCTCGGGATCGTTAACGCCACTGATAAAAATTGGGCATAGAGTATCAAAATATGTGGTTACACAGCTTCCTAGCGATTGGAAAGATTCGGCCAAAACGCCATATACAAAGATGCGTTGCTCAGATGATTCGCTTTTCTTCGATTTGTGCTACAAGGGAATAATAATAATGTTAATCTCTATTGAACTTCGTAAGAATAATACTAATTTACCAGCTTATTCAAGAAGTACTGGAATAGACGTCCGAAGTACATTGAGAACACTTCCGGGTTCAGCGCCTTACCAAACTGAGGTAGCAGATTGCCAGCATTTTCAACGAGCAATTCATCAAACTCACTATCCTCAATATCTTCTTCATCACCGGCACCACTTGGCTCATTGAACTGACAAGCTATTTTATTGTTCAGCACATCCTTAATGCAAGCGAAGATCAGGTCGGCAATTTCCTGAGTAGGAACTGCCAGGTGTTTCACATCATTAAACAGTACACCTACTACATCGAGCAAATGAATGACCACAGTCTGCTCATCATCGTTGCGGATAATATTCGCAAACTTGGGCATGATAATCGCACTGGCACGTTTAACGCCATCGCCATCACCCAGTTTATTGAGAGCAGTAACAAAGGCACAGAGCGCTTCAATGGCAATCTTGCGAACGTTCTCCTGCGGATGCTCAATAACCTTGTAAACGTTCTCGAATGAGGTCTGCAAGTAGGGAGCAAATGCGCCGCCAGTGTTAATCGCAAACTCTTTGAGTGTACTAATAGCCTCCTCTTTTTCATATACAAAGTCATTCTCGACTTGATAACCAACATCTTCATCGTCATCCTCGCCATCCGTATTATCTAGGTCGATGTCTTGCTCTGAGCCGGCGTCTGCCGGGAATGAGCTGTGAGGCGGAGAAGCCTTTGCGATGGGCAGTATGTCGTCGGTAGATATGACTGATTCTATAATGCGATCCATAATCTTGGGAAACACGGTCGACATGCTCTCATTTACCACAATGGATAAGGCTCCCATTAGGTTATAAATGCAGCGCCTAAAATCTGGATCATCGGGACCCTCGCTCAGCATCATAAGGCAATAGGCCATCGTATCATTTGCTAGAGGTATAAAGTTATCTTTGCCCACGACACGTGTAATGGAGGCCAAAGTTTCAATTGCCTCGTTACGCAGTTCCACCATGTCCTCAGGGCACTCCTTAACCAGATAAAGCTGTAATATCTCAAAAATTTTTGGAAAATATGGCATCAAATGCTCTTTGGCGGCTATAGCCGCTGCTGAGACGGTAGATAGCGCCATTACACGTAAATGTGGTGAGTTCTGGGGTTCCAATGTTTCGAAAAGACTGTGACGGAAATTGAGAATTGAATTCATGCTGAAACAAATCAAATGATTCTTACCGTTCCATCAACAAAGGCAAATGGGGCACAATATTCTCCTCAAGATTCTGGCAGTAAGTCTCCAGGGCATAGAACATACGATCCGTGTGCTTGGGTTCAGGTTGTCCCAACTGCAAATGGTTCAATTTGAAACTTTTAGTTGACTAAACATGGATTTCGATTCTTTGTGCTGGGTGAGCATGCTTCACAAATAGTGATTGACTAAAAATTATCCCTGATCCCAGATACTTGATTTATTTCAACAAACAAAGCAAATATACCAAGCATCATCGATCAAATTGAACTAGATTTCGGGTAATTATATACGATATGATTATCCTATACCCTAGCAAAGTTGTGGATTAAAACAATGATCCCAGATGCAAGGCAATTACAGTAAGATGAAGTGCAATAATAGTTTGACTAGAACTAGTAATTTGAATTAAGAAAAGCACCCTGTATTTGGTGAGAACTGATTTGCGTTTGATTTGCAGCTGATTAATGCACAGAATAGTATCTTTGCCAGGTACGGAATTCGGCTCGCTGCTGTTACCATTGCTCTTTTGCTCAGCCTTTTAGACGCAGCACAATCAAAATAAGAGTTAACATGTAGAAAAATGTGCGATGCTTAACCAACTTGGGATTACAAAATCTTACCTTAAGTTCGACAACCAATTGATGCAGAAAATCAAAAAGTACGGGCAAGATCTCTGACGCATACTTTGATATATCCGGCTGTAAATGTTCCGAAAACTGACCCAGGGCAAAGAATGCAGCAATGCGCACCATAGGAGATGCATCAACAATACCGCTCTTAATGATGTTCAGCATAACTTGCATATATTTACTGCATATGGCCTCCGAACAGCCTTCAGCGATTACAGCAATACATAAGAAGGCGGCACGACGACGCAAATGATCAGCGTTTTGCAATGCTGGCTCAAGCAATTGCAGCAATGGTGGTATTAGCTTCTCAGGCGATATATTCAGAGCCATCAAATCAAGTGTTTGAGTTGCAGCTGCCACTGGGTTATTGTTGCTCTCGGCCATAAAGATCTCATCAGCTAGTAGAAAAACATTTTATTATATTAACATAAGATGAAGGACACTTAGAAATAAGGATTAGAAACTTACCATCATCCATTTCGGTCTCACAGCACATCATCTCAAAGATGACGCCTAGAATGGGCTCAAGCAGCTTCTGTTTGACAATGACCTTCTTCTTGATACGCACAATGCGTCCAACAAAGGTAATCACCTGGACGCGTATAGATTCATCAATTTGCTTATTGCCGGCCGTTTCGAGACAGAACTCAACTAATTGCTTCACATTATTGTTCAGCAATTTGGGCACATACTCAGCAATACTGTCAACGACGTCGAAAACAACGGAGAACTCCTGTTCATCGCCTTTGTGGGCGAAGGCATACACTGCCTTAATTATAAGGGGTAGAACCTTCAGCACGGTTTGTTCGGCACTTGTGTGGCCACTAACGAAAGGCATTAAGGAGCACATGCCCATGGTTATATTCACAATGGTGGGTGTTGCCAAATTACCCTTGGCCTCGGCGGCCAAAAGCACAGTGGCAAACATCTGGCAAATTGAGTCCATGTGATAGACAAATTGATCAGGCGCCGAATCGGTAAGTGTGGCGAATATCGAGGAGCCCTGCTCACTCTCCTTGGGATCTTCGGCACTACAACGGCTATAGATGAAGTTCAACAGATCTGTCATCCATAAATCTCTCTTTTCCTGCTCATGGCGTACCAATGAGCCAATAAGCTTAGCAATGGAGTTCTTAACCGACTTCTCTTTTTCAGTGATTAATGCTTGTAACATGCCCGTCTTTATGCTGCAAATATAATGGTTGTTCTAACTACCAAATTTTGGATTCCTCAATGTGCATCCGCATCTCTCACCTTTCCTTCTGTTCAGCTGGCACCATCTGCCAGTGGCGCAGCTTCTCGAGCCGCTTGTGCAGCAGCACAGCTGCAAATTGACGTATCTGCGTCTCGCGCTGTGAAACTACAATCCGACATAATGCTGGTATTGTCTCGGAATTCTCGTGGGCAATATTTAGTTCGTTGGTGGCCTAGCAACAAGATATAAGTTATAATACATATGACTTTGAATTTGCACATAAATTAATTAATAACCGGCAAACGTGTGAGTGTGCCAACAACGTGCTTCCAATTACATATAGAATAAATTAGATAGTTCATTTGTGTGTATCGCAATGTGCACATGTTAATAACTACACATGTGTGTATAAGAATTTCATTTGTACATACATTCTATGTATGTATGGTATTGCAATTATACGAAAACTTTATAATAGTTTTGTCCATCTTATTGGCACACACATGTCTATCTATGTATGTATTCACAAAATGGAGACATGACATGAATGTGTCAAAGGGCGCGATAATAAGGCGTCGGCACTCTCTGACAATGGATATTAAAGGATCTTCCTTATTAAAATGCCGGCTTCTTACCTGGCGAATCCGTTCAGTGTCCGTGCATAGCAAATCAGCAATGATTCGATCCAGAACTACTTCCATTATAAGGCTTGTTTCAAATAATCAATTGGTCGCACAGGAAAATCAAGGAGCAAATATTTAATATGCCGCCGAAGCACGAACACGAAACGTCTTTGGCGAATTTGCGAATAAGTGTGGAGGCTAGGGCTGAATAATAATTATAACCACGTTTTGAAACTTTAAGGGCTACAGTAAATTTTAATGTTGTTAAGCTTCTTCAATGTTGCAATTTGGATGCTTTCTTCTTTCTTATATTAATATATAAAAAAGACTACTTTGATTCTATGTTTGAAAAAATTCATTTCATTTATAACAACTTCTATTCGAAACATGTCAACACAACTTCGATATAATATCGGTAAGTGTGACCAGTTTTGTTCACATCATTCTCGTGAGTCACAAACACCATTTTGAACGCAAACGACGCGCGTTTTGTCAGTAAAATTGTTTTGTTTTATTTGTGTTTTAATTGATTCGTTAAATACGTGCGATATGGATAAAAATGCTAGCAGTCGTAGTGGCAACTGCCACAAGGACCAGAATTCGTTGGGCATTCTGAGTATGGAGAATCTTAAAGGTAAGTTTCTAAACGCATCACAATTATCTGCAATTTACATTTCTGTTTCTATAGTTTTCGGCGAATTGTCCGGGTTTTCAAAGAATGGTAGTGTTAATACAAGTAGAGAAAAATCAGATGTTCATGAACGTCTCAAGGTAACTATTAAAATACATTCTTGTGGAGCGTTCACAAAAAGGCGCGCTTTAAAATTTCAGGCGGGACGACTGAAGGCAATGGAAACCTTAGAAAAACCTCGCCCACGTCCCAGTTATCTGGCAGGATCCATAGAAAGAAATTGTGCGGCTCCAGGTCAAGGGAAGGCAAAGCGTAAGTTAAATACATTTTACGTAGAGGCATTGGGAATTATTTCTTTGAACTTTTATAGTCGGTAGTCGTCTAAGCACTGCTCCCAGCGCAGTCGGAAACTACACCAATATATCAGACCTAATCACTGAGGAAACTATAGACCTAAACTCGAGTGGTTCCCTTCTAATGGCAACTCCTGCGCCAGCGGGCACACACGTATTCTTCGAACCAGACGAGATTACAGGGCGATCCACTCTTTGCAAGAATGAATCGTCTGAACGCGCCAGCATAATCTCTGTGGCAGACATACTAAAGTCATCTTTTGTCGAGAAAGCGCGCGTGGAATTCACTAAAAGGCTGGAGAATGTGCCTAACAAAGAAAATACAAACAGCAGCACCATAAGTGATTCGTTTAGTTACTCACGCAGCTTGCCGCGAACTGCGGACTTGAGCAACATGAGTCTTAATGGCGGCGGGGGCTTTTCGTTCAACTCTGCAGCTGGGCAAGGATTCGACGAGAGTTTCGCTCCCGCCGAAATGATGCAGTCCAAGCTAGTAATGGGAGAAATTTCATGGGCGCAGGAATTTGCAGCCGTACCAACGGCAACGTTGAGCAAGCAGGCATTACAGAAAATTGCAGCTCCACCGCAAACGCCAGAAATAGAGACATCAGTGTCCAAGTAAGTTGAGTGATTGCTTAAATCATAACATTGTAATTACAGAAGTATCTTGTAGCTCTATTATTGCAGGTGATCCCAACTTTTCATTGGGCAACTACTTTCAAATGCGCTCCGAAAGTCTTTCGATGTTTGCAGGCCAAGATAATCGCGACAGGAGCCAACCAGATGATCCTGTTGTGGGCCCACAAACAATGGTAAATAGTGTAATCGAAATAACGCCACATGTCGAAAATAAAACATATACAAAGGCTGAAAGTGCCAAGATGGAGCGCAATCTCATGAAGAAGATGCAACAGGATAAGTTTAACAAAGCAATTCAACTCGATGCAAAAAAGAAGCCGCCAACCAGCTCGGAACTGCTCAGCTTGTCAGCGATTGATGAGGCACTACGTGAGTATATAATAGTAGCTTATGCGATCAACAAATTACCTAATGATTCTACAGGCAATCTGGATCTGAATTCCGACACTTCTGTTGGTGACGTTGTGGAAAGGCTTCGGGCGCATGGATATGAGCACGAAAATGACGATGAAAATAAAGAGAATGAACATGCCGACAACACACTATGTAAATCAAAATCCAAACTCACGGATACAATGAGCTTCACGGACTCTTTGTTGAATACGACGGATTTCAAGCAATTGGAGCATAGCATTGTGCCATCAAAACGTGATCCACTAAGTCCGCTGGCGGACTTTAACCACCCTAATATACTAGTGACGCCCAGCGATGATCACGATGCTGATATTGATGAGTGGCCCTCGACTCCAGTGAAGTCGCCAGGGCGTCGTGTGCGACACACTAAATCTCCAAACTTACAGAGGGTCGCTAGCCCAACGAGCAGCGATGGAATACAGCCATTGCCGACTACAGATGAGGATGAAGCTGAAGATAAGACTCCGGTAAACAAGAAACACAGTCTTTCCGTGGCAAGCGCTCGCAAACAAAGTTCATTTAGTTCGACACGCTTAGATGGCTGCGATGTTATACCGTCATCCACGGAATGTGACTTTGGTATTTCACCAAATCTCGTCAAAAGTGTGCGGAATGAAACACCCTTGTCGTCGCCGCGTAGTTGTCTGTCTTCGCCAATGCTGGACAGTACAACAAATTCGGAGCGTCGTATACTGCTTTCCGGCGCTGGTAATGGTTCTACTGTCACACGTAGGGCCAACTCCTCACCGGCTGGCAGCGAAGCGAGCTCTACGAGCGGTTTTAGCACAATGCGCAAAGGGGCTAACGGAACTCAATCAAGTGCAGCTATACGAAGTATTTCGCGTTGCTCAAACTCCAGCGAGTTTAGTCATCGGGATGGAAAAATACTGCCATTAAAGGTTACCCATACCAGCCTGTGCTGGGGTAGCACCAAGCTACGTACGGATGTGCGCAAGTCCATGCAAATCAAAAACACATCGGACAAGCGCCTAATGATACGTCTGAGCATACAAGGACCAGGCTTTCAATTAGCTGTTAGCAATACCATAACTTTGCAGTCAATGGAATGCCGCTCTATATGCATCAACTTCTGTCCGACGGTGGGCGGTGCAGCCATTGGATCTCTCTCGTTTCATGCGCCCCATGGTAGCAACAATTGCCAGCAGCCTGGTCTGGAAATACCATTATATGGATACGGTGGCAACGCATCCATTACCATTCAAGGTCTACTCAAGGGACCGGTCGGTGCCAGCTTCCTAACTATTGGCAACGTATGTGAATTGGCTTCGGGTCCCCTGATTGCCTCCTTCAAGTTCTACAATAAGGGACCTCTAACAGCCTTTGCTGGCATTACATTTGATTCCACGGTTTTACTGAAACCGCGCCTTAACGCAGCATTTGAAGTGCGTCCCAACAAGATTATTCTGCCGCCGCACAGTGAGGCGGTGGTGGAGATTGTATTTCGACCCAATCGTGAGGATATCAAGAAAATATTGAAGAAGACATCGCAGGTACTAACGTTGGCAAATATGCGAATCTTTTGCGGAGATGAACCCAACAGGCAACGCATGCGTGCCTTAGTGCACCGCATGTCTGGCGAGCAGCGAGAGCAGCTAACTTCGTCCATGCTGGACAATATTTGGTGCACTTTTCCAGGGGAGCAGCCCATATCCAGCATTGCAATGTTGAACGAGCCGCCGGAGTTCATACTAGATCTGGTGACGGTAGTCCGCATTATAGATGTGGCGCTGACCTTAAATCGTGACTTTGATGAATCCGCTGAGACTTCGCAGCTCTGTTTTCCCGAAGCAGAAGAGACTGTCCTATTCCGTACAGTTTGTGCCGCCAATTCACCAACACCAAGCAACATGCTGGAACCAGTGGATGAGCTCCATGAGGCAGATACAACCTCGGCAATTGAGCAACAGCCAATGGAGCGCAACTGGTCAGTGCAGCCTGATGCTCTTACATTCGATTTGTCTAGAGGAAGCAATGTACTAGACGTAAAGCATCTTTTAGTAAAGAACAGCTTCAGATCGCGCCAATTTATTGAGATAAATTGTACTATACCAGATTTGCTACATATTTCCCCTAGAGAATCTTATATTGCACCAGACGGTGGTCGTGTTGAGGTTACTGTACGGCCACTTCGTGCACCAAAACGAGAAATGCTTAAAAAAGATTTCCAGGTCTTCATCGCAGTGTCCATGGAAAATGAACGAATCAATGTGCCCGTTACTTTTAAAGTTTAAGTTCGTATTTATATTGTTGTGTAACTAATTTTAAGTCGCTTAATATCTTTGATTTTATAATTTAGTTATGTTTGTAAGAATAACTCATTGTCCATTAAAATTAATTATTTCTGTTTGTCAGATATTAAAAAAATTTGAATTTTTAATTAAAATCCTTGCATTTCAAAATTCAAAACAATTTATTTAATGCCGCGTAGTATGCAACACATTTCGGCAGCCATGATTTAGTACATATTTCTTACTATAAATTGGTCACACAGACCAAATTAACCAAAACAAATTCTGCATTTTGTGCCGATTTGTGATTTCTTATTAAATAGTGATAATAAATTAAACAAAGCTGTACAATAACAGCATTAATACTAATTATAACAAACCAATATGCCTTCCTATGAATTATCTTTAGTTCTGCGGCAACTTCCACGGGTCCGTATAAAAAATTAATCAGTTATGTAAAGTAAATACTAAAATGTGCGTTTTCTTGTAGCCGGAACTGATTTCTGTCATAAAGCGAACGGCTGAATCTATTTTCAATAAGGGAGGCATTATCAGGAAGCTAGAAAACCTTGGAACACGTCCATTGCCCCACAAAGTGAGCGAACACGGCGTGGTTCATCGCGAGGGAACTCACTTCAATATTATGTTCGATACGGCACCCACTAAGATATTAGATCTCAAGGAAGAGTTTGGTCGTGACATCGATATTATACGGAAAAACATTTACAAGTTAGAAGAACCTGCCGAGTTTAAGTGTACGCTACATGATGAAATGCTGCCACCGGCTTACCGCAAGGACGTACAAGAGATAATTGATATAGCGAAAAGGAAACAGAAGCCCAAATATAATTACAATTCTGGCCTGGATTATTATCCCTTCCAGAAATAGTTTCATAAAGGGCAGAAAATAAAATCTTTTATTAAAAAATGAAATGTAATGAGTCTTTAAATTTTTCTGTGAGTCTTAAAACAGCAGAATTATCGTTAGAACCCACAATTTATTTCGTATTATGAACAACTTCAGCTCTTCGATGAAATATTAACTTTATCAGTCAATATTCCAATGTTTGTCTTTATTGGGTATATGGCATACAATTAATGTTATCACTAATTGATAAACCTCATAATCAAATCAGCAATAACTTTGCAGTACCTAAGATAGCACAAGCAAATAGTCTTAGTTTACTAGTCAATCGTTGAGGAAGAAATACTTGAAATGCCACCCCAAATACGTCCAATCTCTGCGGAATTGCAAGCAAATGCCAAGGAGCACCTCAACGAAGTCCCTGAGCGTATTGAAGCTGACCTAGAGGCGTTGAAGACATGGATCGAGCAGCAGCCCCATCTTAACCCTCGTACAGATGACCAATTCTTGATAGCCTTTCTTCGCGGTTGCAAGTACAGTTTAGAGAGAACCAAGGGCAAGTTAGACAAGTACTACACTTTGCGTACCAAATATCCTGAACTATTTAATGTAACTGATGTTGATGATCCTAAGCTCCGTGAAATTCAGCGATTAGGGTAAGCTAAAAATATTTGAATGCCGAAGGTCGATTGATAATCTTAGTCTACTATAAACAGACCAATAATCTACCTACCGAATCTTTATAATGGAGTACGAGTGGGCATTTTTCGAATTGGTATTACTCCTGCTGATAAATACAATATATTGGAAGTAATGCAGGTCGGACAGGTTATGCAGGAAATTGCACTTATGGAAGATGATCACGCAATAATCAACGGTGTGATTTTTATTATGGATATGAAAGGCGCAACTGCTGGACATATGTTTCAAATGACACCCGGACTTGCAAAAAAGATGACTTCATATAATGAAGAGGCATTGCCCATGAGGCCTAAGGGACAGCACTTTATAAACACGATACCTGCATTTGAGACCATTTTCAACATGTTTAAGCCTATGATGTCAAAGAAGCAACAGGGAAGACTCTATGTTCACGCCAAAATGGAATCGCTGACAGAGCATGTGCCTTTGAAATACCTGCCCAAGGAGTATGGTGGTGAGAATGGCTCCATTGAAGAAATCGTTGTGGAATGGGGTAAAAAGTTTGATGAATACAGAGATTTCTTCAAAGATAATGCCAAGTATGGTACCGATGAAAAACTTCGTCCTGGAAAGCCTATTGATTTCGAAAGTATCTTCGGTACCGAAGGCTCATTTAGGAAACTAGACGTTGATTAGAATTTATTGTTATAAATAAAATTCTTTTTATGTTTTTTCTTTAATGAATGCTTGTTAAATAAAAATTTCACATCAGAAATCCAATTCAATTTTACCACCAAACAATTCTCCGTCACCGTCTCTAGAAAATGTATCGATATTTTCTTTACGCAAATGTCAAAGTCACATGGGCTAATAGCTGTCAATATTAGTCTGTTAATAACAGTTCAAATAATGTTATTATTGTTTCACTGATATGTTAAATAACACATCTGTATTGTCATGACGTACTATGTGCGACTTTGACGTATGGAAAAAAATGTATCACATAACTCTGTCGTAGTAGTTTTATTTAATTGGGACATATATTCGGTAAATTTGGGGCTTTCAACTAGTTAAAAGCGGTTGATGCCACCAACTACGTCACAGTCCGCGAACACACCTACACATTGTAAAATCGATATCTATATGTAAATATAACGAGAATCTGAGAATTGCGACCACGAGTTTCGTAAAGTTTTTGCGTTGCAAAGATGCAATCGCTTAATTGGACGTCGCGTCTAATATCCCGGGCGTTAAGAAGCAGCTTTTCGACACTGCTCGACTCTTCAACGGGTGCAACAACCAAAGGTGCTGCAAAGCAATCTCCAAATCGATCTCGGCCCAGGTTCGTCTCGGTGGTTTGTGGCTTTGCGAAGGACAATCTACGACACAAATACAAGCCTGGCAAGTACGGTGAGGACTCGTGGTTTAAGGCTTCCACAGAATCGGCGGATGTGATGGGCGTGGCCGATGGCGTTGGTGGCTGGCGTAGCTATGGCATCGATCCAGGGGAGTTCTCATCGTTCCTTATGCGCACCTGCGAACGCCTGGTGCGTTGCACACATTTTAACCCGCAAAGACCAGTTAACCTGCTTGCCTACAGCTACTGCGAACTGATGGAGCAAAAGAAGCCAATTTTGGGCAGTAGTACAGCATGTGTGCTCATTCTGAATCGAGAGACGAGTACGGTGCACACCGCGAATATTGGTGACAGCGGATTCATGGTGGTGCGAGAGGGTGAAATCGTCCATAAATCGGAGGAGCAGCAGCACTACTTTAATACCCCCTTTCAACTTTCGTTACCACCACCTGGGCATGGTCCCAATGTGCTTATCGACAGTCCCGAGTCGGCGGATACAATGACATTTCCCGTTAAAGAAGGTGATGTCATTCTAATTGCAACCGACGGTGTCTTCGATAACGTGCCCGAAGATTTAATGCTACAGGTATTACGGGACGTGGAGGGTGAACACGATCCCGTCAAACTGCAAATGACAGCAAATACTTTGGCACTTATGGCCCGGACTCTATCGCTCAACAGCGAATTCCTTTCGCCCTTCGCCATCAACGCTCGCCGCAACAATATACAAGCTCGTGGGGGGAAGCCTGACGACATAACTGTGGTGCTCGCGACCGTGACCATGTGAAGATGGTCGTTAGTCCTTATCCCTAGATTTAAATGTAATTAATTGTAGCTTGTACTCGTTTACTTTTAGGAGTGAGTTTGTTCGGTAGTTTTGTCTAAGTTTAAGCTGCATGTTGAGATTGAGAACGATACATTGATTGTTAGTTACATATATACATACAAACCCTCACTCACATTCACATCCACATTCATAACCATACCTACTCATTTCCATACCTAGACAAACTTACTAATCGACGCATCCTGGTGAGCAACCTTAAATATGCGATGTCCAAAGCAAATCGAAATCATTTTTAAGCGAATACAATGCCTTGAACTATATTACGTTATGTATAAATAGAAGCGCTTTTAAAACGAAATTATCAGCCGAAATGATCGCTGTCGTCAATGACAACGGTTACGAGTTCTAATCAACAATAATAATAATATGCACTTGCAGTACATACATACATACTTACACACATATATAATACCCCCACGCCCCAAACAGTTGAGGAAGTTAAAGTGCGACCGCTATGTAATTATCGAACTGAGGATTTGTCCAAGGGACTGTCTACAAACTGTTAGTCAAATGTACTCACTGATATTGCGATTTAATAAAAAATATTAATTGAAAATTTTGATTGTCTTTTATCTGTCTTTTTTTTTAATTTTTAATATGCAGCGCATGCAAGTGGTTAAATTGAGTACAAAGGTCAGTTTTACAAAATCTGGTAATAAATATAACAACAGTTGTATATTTTCAGGTTTGCATGTTTCCAAATTTGTCAACAAGCATTTATACATATTTACTACGGACTGGAAAGTTACCAGCTCAGTTATCTGCTTCATGAATTTTGTATACCCTGCATATAATAATTTATGCAAAAGGGTATACATAAAGGATAAAAAAGTCACCTGCCATAAGAATAAACGATGCATACTATTTACATTGAAGCGTTTAAGTAATTATTGCAATAAACTATTATCGTAATGTTAGGAAACATCGCTGAAGCTGCTAAGAATTCGAAGAAATATTTATGTATATATAAAATTTGTATATTCTTGTGGGTATATATGTAGGCCACTTTACTTTATTTATTGACTTAGGTTCAAAGCTTTTAGGTACATGCAAGTCCCTTCGGCAACACTCTGGGAGTGCACGACGGAGCAGCAACAGCAGCTGCCTGGAATCGTTGTACTCAGCCTCCTCGAAGATCTGCAGCAATTAAAAAAAAAAGAATCTCTATCTCATCCATTGCGCTAATGCCCAATGACACAAAATCTTAGAGATACCAAATTTGGCATGATCGACCATAATTTATTCCCTCTAGATCGAGTATGTTTGTTTTTCGATACCTCTTTCGCAAAGCACAGCCGATATCGTGAGTGCAGTGCTCATCACTAACGCGTCTCTATCAGCTGTTGCGCAAAACGCGACGTTTACCAATACTAAACTATGATATTGGCGAAACACATCAAAACAAATCACAAAAAACAACGAGATAGTCTAGAGTAGAGTGAAAAAACATTATTGAATGCAAATGGAGCCGTAACAACAAACAAAATGAAGCCTTACAAATTGAACACGCACACGAGGGGCTGCAATAAGTCATACGGTGAGAAAAGATAAAAGGAATAACTGTATAAGTATCACTATGTCTATATATTTGGGAGGGTAGATGCCGATCTGGTATTGAATCCACAGGATCATCCCACAGCCAAGGTGGGCGATGTGGTAGAAATCTATGCGCCCGAGGATGAAAACGGCACTCATCTGCTTCTTCAAATCACGGAGTTGAATGAACAGAGCAAAACAGGACGCAATGTGATAAGCATCGAATCGTGCATAGCCACAGCATTTAAAATGCGCCCCTATTCCAATGTTGTTATGCAAATTGTGAATCCCGCTGATGTCGCACTCGATTCAATAGAAATTACTTTTAAGGATCAGTACATGGGACGCTCGGAGATGTGGCGTCTGAAGACGTATTTGGTAAGTAGTATTTCACACACTAAATGGGAATGATCATATCTTTATCTCTTGATAATAGACCAATACATGCGTATACGTGAATAAGAAGATCGACTATAACGACATGCAAATACGTTGCCAAGTTTACGAGATGTGGTCACAGGGCGAGCGTGTGGCCAGTGGCGTTATCACAGACGATACAAAGATTGTGTTTCGCAGCAGCACATCTATGGTCTACTTATTTCTGCAGATGTCCTCAGAAATGTGGGACTTTGATATACACGGTGATCTGTACTTTGAGAAGGCTGTCAATGGGTTTCTCACTGAGCTCTTTCAGAAGTGGAAAAAGCTTGGCTGCAACCATGAGGTGACTATTGTGCTCTTCTCACGTACCTTCTACGCGGCAAAGAGTCTGGATGAGTTTCCTGCCCACATGCGTGATTGCCTGCAACAGGACTACAAGGGACGCTTCTACGAAGACTTTTATCGCGTCGCAATTCAGAACGAGCGCAATGATGACTGGTGTACGGTGTTGGCACAGCTGCGAAAACTTTTTACATCCTATCAGGAGACTGTGTTACGTTATCATGAGCGACAGAGTATGCGCATTCCTCCGGCAACTAACTCAACGGCCACTCAAGGCAACTTTTTGGAGGTGCTAAACATATCGTTGAATACGTTCGAAAAGCATTATCTGGATCGCACGTTCGATCGCACCGGACAACTGTCCGTTGTGATTACTCCCGGCGTCGGTGTATTCTCTGTGGACAGAGAACTAACTAACATAACGAAGCAGCGTATCATTGATAACGGAGTGGGTAGTGATTTGGTTTGTGTCGGCGAGCAGCCGCTCCATGCGGTGCCACTGCTCAAGTTTCACAACAAAGACACAACACTAACCTCGGCCGATGATTATTCTCTGCCACATTGGATTAATCTTAGCTTCTACTCCACAAATAAGAAGATTGCCTATTCCAGTTTTATACCACGCATCAAGTTGCCCATTTTATCGTCCGTTGATGAGACAGATGTGGAGGAGAATGAGCGTAATTTTCTCAGCTGCAATCAATCGGAATACATACACAATTCACTATTTGACTATGATGCATATGATGAGCAAATCTTTCAGCCGCTGCCAGCGCAGAGCACATGGTAAGCGCTATATGTAATTTATTTTAAGTGATTTCTCACCGTTTTCATACCTCAGCTCATTGCAGCGCGTAGTGCGTGCGAAGAAGACATCGGTGCCCAGTTTTGAGACGTATGCTTATCGTAACGATTGGGAAAACCTGACGCCCACTAAGATACCCAGTTTGCGACGAAAAATGTCTGATCCAGATATACATCATGGCACATCGGGCATGTTGGCTGCCTTGACGGACACCACCAATTTATCGGAGTCCTTAGCCTCGGAGAAGAACGCACGACGTGCCATTGTTAGCATTGCTCCGATTGTACGACCTGGACGAGCGCTTATCAATCCATTTGATCCGTCGCATGTGACGATTAAGTTGACATCCAATCGACGCCGTTGGACCCACATATTCCCAAAGGGTCCCACGGGTGTGTTGATTCAGCAGCATCATTACCAGGCCGTGCCTGCCAAGTCTGCACCCGCTGTCAACTACAGTCGCCAATTGCAGCACTCGAACAGTATAAACAATAATACAAATAACAATAATGATAATGAATACAATTCAGCTGCTGGTGATCAATACGATCAGGTGTCCACACACTCATTGATGAGCCTCAGCAAATCCATTGCAACACAAAACTTTATAATGGGCGAGGAAAAATCCGACTGTAAGTAAATTAAATGATATATGAATCCCATCAACTGTTACTGATATATTCCATTTTTCAAGTTTTCAAGAGACGCAACAATTCGCTGTTAACTGCAACGGCTGCTGCTGCCAATGTGCCCAATCTGACGGCAACCCAGGCCAAATCGTATCTGTGGGGTGCCACGGGGGAGCAGGAATGGACGCCAGCAATTACAACTGGTATGTTTGCTTAGCATTTATAAGTTACTAATTTGCATCAGTGTGGGAATCATTTCGAGATCTTATCGAATTGGGTATGAAACTTGAGCACAAGCTCGTGGCAGTCGCGTCCTGAATTCTCTAGCAGCATGTGGCGTCTGCTGATGCAGCTGCTAACAGTTATGGCGGCAACAACAGCATGGCCAACAGACTTGGTGCAGTTGCTGGATCGAATTGGACGTGTGTATAAAGTGGAGGCAATCAGCATAATGCGCAGCGCAGGAGCCACGAATCCAGAATTCCTAGATGCACTGCATCATGCATTGTCTGTCAATGACAGCAACTACTTTCGTTGGTTGCCCAAGATAACATCCACGGAGCAGCAGGCTGGGCTTTTTAATAGGTTCACTAATGAGGCAACGCTCTTTGTGATCTTTGCACGAGACTCACGGGATCCCGTGATAAAGATGCAGACGGAAAGAGCACGGGGACGTCGTTATTGTCTCACTTTATTTTTGCTGCAACGTGACGAGCAACGTCGAAGTCTAAGGCCCTTCTTTGAGTATTTATGGCTGAAGGGATTTCGCACTGCATTGATCATGGTGGCTCAACGGCGACTCTACCACATGGATCCTTATCCCACACTTAGGGTACTCCGACTCAGTTCAACTCACGATGAACATACGCTCTTTCCGCCAGCCAATCGATTCAATTTCAAGGGCTACAAACTGCGCATGCCCGTCCAGCTGGATGTGCCAGCCACGTTTTGGTATCGTCACAATGGGAAGATGAAATTGGACGGCGCTGGTGGAAGTTTTATAAGAGAACTGATGCAGCATCTGAACGTGTGCATGGAGCTGTATCCACTGTACGTCAATGGCTCCAACAATCTGAATATGCCTGCCCTAGTGAAGCTCATCGCCGAGGATCGTGTCGAGTTCAGTCCACATCAGTTTACGACATTGCACTACTCCACTAAGGTGGATTATTCCTATCCCTTTCGGGTGGTTGAACGGTGTTTCATGTTACCGACGGATGATCCGATTCCCCGCGGCTTATACGTCTTGCTCCCGTTTAAGTTGGAATTGTGGCTCTGCCTGTTGCTCCAGGTGCTTCTTGTAATACTTTTGCATCGCGTATTGCAATATGTGAGACCTTTTGTCTCTGTTATGTGGCTATGGGCACTGCTGGGCGTGCCAGGATATCGAGCTGCGCAGGCTCCACGATCTAAAAGCTGGCTGAGATTTCCCTATGTGTTGATGCTCTCCTCCCTCTTCGTCTTCAGCGCCACTCTTATCGTGCAGTTCTATGCCACCAAGTTGACTGCCCTCTTGGCGGTGACCATTACAAATAGACCGTCGGTTACGCTGATGGAGCTCTTTCAGCAACCATATCCTATACTGATACTGCCCGACGACGTGGATGCCATTGTGGACTCGTTTGGCCACAAGAAGCAATTTCTGCGTCAGTTCAAGTTCTCGAACATCAGTGCTTTCTATAATCAGCGTGTTGAGATGAGTGCTGGTTATATCTATCCGATCAGTACGACGCGCTGGAGATTTCTAACCCAACAGCAGCGTTATCTAAAGCACAAACGATTCTGGTTATCGTCTTTATGCTATGGCACATTTCCAAATCAGTTCCAGCTACGCATCGAATCACATTTCAAGAGTCCTCTACATGACTTCGAGCTGCACGTTAATGAGGCGGGATTGAATGATTATTGGCGCCGGGACACGTATCATCGTGCTAAGCAATTCGGGTTTATACGTGATTTTGCCAGCATTGAGTATTTTGAGCAAACGCATCGAGTGCGTTCCATGGATCTCAATCTGCTGGCGTCTGTTTTTTATCTCTATGTTTTTGGTCTGCTCGTTAGTCTGGGCGCGTTTCTGTGCGAGATTGTGCCACAGATTGTCCTGTAAACGTAGCTACTACTAATCGCACTTTTGTTTTAAGGCATTCAGTAATTTTGGATTTGATATATCAACTAATTAAACTTATGTACTTATTTTTGGATATTTCATCTTTTAACACATTATTATTATCGACGATTATCGACTTGATCTGAACTCAAAATTTGAATTCTATTAACTAAATATATATATGTATATGTATATGTATTCAATGGTCAATTCACAAATCCCGCTACTCCACCAACACATCAATACTTTGCGGCAACAACAACAACTACAACAAAAATAAACAAATTAAAAACAACAACAACAATCCCCCCAATTGGATTCTCAAACGATAATCACAAATTCAAAATTCACAATAACAATCGACAATTTATCGACATCAACAAAACTGATCAACGGTTCACGCATCGCATAACGGTTAACGTTTAGAAAATGGGAATACAACGGGAATACATATGAAACCGATTGTCGAAAGTGATCATAGTAATTTCGGAAGCTCATCGCTTGAGGCTACAACAGAGACGGTCGGCAAAGGAAAGATCATCATAGGTTTGGCAAAAAATAATCACAATTTTGTACAAAGCAATGCATCCTACCCAAACACACACATACACACGCTCTCGCATACACCCTCACACACACACCCACACACACACACACAATATTCCTAGACATAGCATAGCATAGTAGTTATTCGTATCGTAGCGTAGCACTTGCACCCACATTTAACTATAGCACGCCACAATGGCTTCTTTAATTTTATGTTGTCGCTTTCAAGCATAACAATCGATAAAACATTGTATAATTGAAATAGAAATAGAGCAAAAGTTGGTCTTATATTAGAAATTAAATAAAATTAAATATTATCGGTGTAATATAACCTTAAAATGAATATATAAATATTAGCTAACTATTTTAAATTAACTACTTTCTTATTATTAGTTAATATTTGAATTTTAAGCTTCTGATATACTTGATATCTCTTCTCTCTATACAGATGTCTTTACTGAATTAATATTTGTCCTATTAATAATTATAAATTGTAATTTTGACTAAATTTACCTTAAGTTTAGATTAATTGATCAATTATCATGCGAATCATGGTATATTCTTGGGTACATATACACGACATAAACGCAACATTTCCACCAACAACATTCTGTAATTGAAGCATGTAATTAGTGCCTATCATGTATCCCATAGCCATGTAGTTTGGAACTCCAGTAGTTGTTTTAGTATATCCACCAAACCTATGCACATATCTTGACCACTACATCTGTCCAAGGAGGCGGTTTCGGTAGCAAGGGTATTCTCACGAGCATGTGGCATGAGATGCGTTATCAGCGGCCTTGTTTGTAACATTTTAATGTTTGCATGCTTTTCAGCCACGCCCACTTGCACTGCACGCACGCACCTGCTAATTTTTGCTAATTGACCACAAATCCTTAAAACACAAGAAAAAACCCAAACTTTTAAGCTGGTGCTAAATTACTGTACACTTGGAGATCCTGGTCTTATTTAGCTTGAGCGATTTGAAATTGTGTAACTATTTATATATAAATACTATTACTTAATACTATTTACTATTACTATTACTTATGTAATTGTATCTCGTATCGGCGTTGGCTTTTTCTATTTGCGTACCTTCTTGAACACTTCTTGTCCAATGCACGCTGCGGCGTCCGCTGCTTTGTATCCTTCTTACCACTGTTACCGCTTTCAGGCGTCGACTGGAAATCACTGTCCATTCCCGCTTGCCTGCCCATCACCACGGACTACTTTCCCGATAAGCGTTCGCTACACAACGACTATGTCATCTCCGATTACACTTTGTTACCGGATGATGTGAATCTGGATTATGCCAAGAGTAGGGCTGTTTATCGCAAGCCTCTGTCCACGGAGGAGGTCTGTAAAGAGATCGTTTCACAGCGCTTGGCGCAGGGCTTTCAGCTGATTGTCGTTGAGGAGAAACCAACGAATTCCATTAGTTGCTGTTCAGCCAGCGGTCATGGTTGTGCTGTTACCAGCAATCAATCAACCTCTGCGGTGCTTCCGCCGTCGTGCGAAACGAAGAAAGAGTATCTGCTTTCGATCGGACGTATTTTTCACAAGATCTCGCTGAGCGGTTCGGTTATTACCGTAACGGGCTACAGACCCAGGTGAAAATATTGTGAAAAGAAAGCTTTAAGACATTGGTTATATTTGCTGACATCTTTTAGGCATCCATATCCGCCCATCAATGTGGATTATCGCTATCGTTTCCACGCGCCGCAGCATGAAACCTATGAGATATCAGGTGTTAACTTTACCACAGAGAAGCTGGAGAACTTCAACTGGAATCATATGGATTTATACATATGCACACGCGGTGACGTTGACTATCCGTTAATGGAGGTGAGTATTCTCACCAGAAATTTATCTCTCAGTGTTCTGAAACAATTGTCTTTGTAGAGCCTCAAATACTGGCGTTTTCGAATGTATTTGCTGCCGCGGGAGAGCATGGTCAATAAGATCGTTAGTTTTGGCAGCCCACGTTGTGATATCTTCACGGATGCTGTTGTGGACAACACGCGGGATCAAATCGAGGACTTTGTGCGACTTATAGAGAATGTCAGCAAATTGAAGCGACAAATTGCACGAAAAGCTCGCGTAAGCTACAAAACGATTTATATAGCTTGTTATCGATATTAATTTGAACGTTTCTTTCGTTTCGTTAAGAATTAATCCTTAATCGTAATTTCGATTTCCAGTTCTGCGCAGTGTTCATCAACACTGCTACCGCTGCAGTTTGTAAATAGCGGACTGTTAGAGTTAGAGTTTTGTTAGAGTTGCCGTATTGTTATTGTTGTTTTCGTTATTGTTACTTACAAACCAACAGTTAAATGTTAATGTAGTGCTTATCGCTTACCTTAATGTACAATTACAGGATAGCCCCACCACCCACAGCCTAACCAAGCGGCGACACAGTACGAGCATTATATCCAGGCCTCCTAACCAGGTTAACTATCCACTTTACCAATCTAACGACATTCGAATCTACAAATTACTTTTCTGTGTTGCGCACTTAATTTTTGTTTGAATTTTATCTGTAATTTTCTTTTAACTGCCGTTATCAATTGCGCACGCTTTTATATCCATAAATAATTCGTAATAACTGAACTAAAGCTGATTTGTGTCCTTTTTCTAATGTATTCAATGTCTTCCAACGCCAATCTTCTGTCTGTGTCTGCAGGGACTTACGAATTCTCCGTTTCGCGAGCGTGTCGGCAGCAATCGCCTGCCTGAGAAAAGACCCAGGTTTTTATATCGTATCCAAAATACATAATACATAAACTACGCACACAATCACACACACACACATACACAAACGCACTCACACTCATGCACACCCATACACGTACACACTGAATTGCATTTGTATATGTTTCAACGCGCCTGCGAGCTGAGCTTTGTATTGTTTCTCTTCCCCCTTCTTCCTCCCTTGGTGTCTGAGTTCTTGTAGTTATTTCATGTCCAGTATTTGGTTTGTGCACTTAGTTTTTAATGTATATTTTATATAATAATTTATTGCAATTTTAATGCCTTGGCTATAACTATTTGTTCTATTTTTTATCATTTATTACACTTTAATTTGGTATTTGGCTTTCAGCAGCATGACACACCTACACCTAGAATCACTGAAAAGAATCATAATCTATTAAACGCACCGCAACAAAGGTTTGTGCTACGCCAGCGTCCAGACGGCAAGTGCATCCCGTGCAGAGTTCCCTTCTCTCGGGCTGCACTCAACTCTGGGCGCGAATATCTATCATAGTTAAACCCAATTGTATCCCGATCCTCCACAAGACTCCCCCAACACATAACAAATTGGTTTGCTAAATTCTAAGAGACGGCACGAGAGAGAGAGATGGATGCACTTATAATTCTATAAATTTAGGCTTTCGGCATTTGCACACACACTTACACACACACACACACACACACAAGCTCACGCATCCAATTTCCCACAACAATTACTTAGTGAATGTCAACTGATCCTGCTTTTGCTTTCACAGCATTAATGTGCGCTCCAAGCTGGAGGCAAGTCGCATTTCACGCATTTTTCCCGGCACGGATGCAGCGATTGCTGCATCTGCCACAACTGCTGTCGCAGTCGTGCCTCGAGACGATCAGGATGATGGGTAAGTACTTAATAATAAACGGCATCCCAGATCTCAAGCGTTTCCTCTTTTACAGTTTTCCAGTGGATAACAAATTTAGTGCAAACGTTACGCTAGCGGAGATCTTTGAGGCAATGAAACATCCAGCGACGGGAGTTGGTTACTTTTCCCAGACTCAATCGTTACCCTCTTGCACTTTTGTCTCCTATGATGCTTTAATGTGGCTGAAGGGCCGTCTCACCAATGGACGTCATCCCTTGGATCTTCTGGAAGCAATGCGCAAGGAGCGCATGATTTGCCACGCCTCCGGTGACTGGAATCAGCCCGTTGTGCCGGGCTTTGTTTTCTACTATGTGGTGCAGCAGGATAAGAATGCCAAAGGTAAGTCTTAATAAATGAAAAACAACTTCTAAGCAATCATAAGTGTCCAATCTATACAGATTATGCGCCGCCACTAAACGATTACAGTGCATTTGTGAATGAGTGGCTAGAGATTGAGTTCCAGGGCTGTAGTTTCCTATGGCACGATGAGCCGGTGCCTTCCCATGTGCCCAATTTTCTACGCGATACAACTGCCTCGCAATCCTGGAGGGATCATTGCAAGAACAGTGAGTAATATAATGGAAATAGTTGACATTGAGCTTATTTGATTGCTTGCAGAGCGAGTCTATCGTCAGTCGCATTTGGAAATCGATGTGAACCAGAAGAGCGATCGCATGGAATGGGGTCATGTGAAGCATCACACTGTCATGCAGCCGGGATTTGCATTTGAGCTTGTCGTCGAGTGGGTTACCTCATCAGGACCCATTGTATCCGATTTGGTAAGCATTCACATATTATTATATGCATTTGCTAGTATTGTTAATTGTATTGCAGATTTCGGGCTGGATGCGCAAGGCAAATCATTGCAGTTATCAATTAGTCTCTGTGCCAGCTGATCCTATGGCTGAACCTTTTACCAAGAAATCGGATCCATTGCGTGGTCCCATTTTCATTCCATTGTGCGTCACATTCTTGCCCGATGGCGCTACGCTCTTCGATGGTATGATCATTGGCAGCTTCCTGCGATCACTTGTATTTCATATATTCATCTTCCTCATTCGCAGAATTCCCCGAAGATAGCAGATCGGATCGCATGCTCTTTCTGCAGGAGGCCATCTTAGCTAGATTTGGGTTCTTGCCTTGCGTGTTGGAGGAAACAAACAAAGACGTAAGTCACAACTTAGTAAGTAATCTCCTTCTTAGCTAATTCGTGTGTAATCTTCAGCTGCCCAAGGAATACCAGTATGTGCATTGCACTGGCAACATGTTCGCCCTAATACGGTAAGTAACAGGCGTAGGTCTCTTTTATCTTTGCCTAACAACTTTCCTGCCTCTTAGCTGCGCCAGCAACAACTATCAGATGGAGTCACCAAGTCGCCAGGAAGCGAACGTCACACGTTGCGTTTATGGACACACGAACAACACGAATGTGCCCAAGAAAGTGGGATTCTTGTGGGCCTGGAACCACATGATACCTAACAAAAAGTGGAAGGCGTTAACCATCAACAATTCGGTGGACGGTGAACTTTTCCAGCTCAAAATGTTAAAGGATTTCCGTGAGTTTTGCTCCAACAGTGATCAACGTTTGGCCAACTTCTGGGCACATTGTCAGGAGCTGAAGCGTAAATCTCTCAAATTTGAGTACAACAATAACAACAACAACGATGATATCAAGAATATACTAGTATAAGCTTAAAGTGACAATTGTGCTACGTATATTAAAATGATTCCAATTTAGTAACTGATTGCTAGATTTCTGTCAGAGATTCGGAATGAGACAATTGTCGCGTATCTTAAAGGTAATTCAATTGCATTTATTTATCGTCATAAACTCAACATAATTTTCGTTATAGAAGTATAATATAGAAGTGCACAGTTTCTTTAGAATAGGCAACTTGATTTGATTAACTCGGTTATAAATGCCGTTGGGCTCAAGATCTGGCCGATTGTTTTAGAGATGCCGAGGAGTCTGTTTGTAGTTGCTGCTTAATAATGCTAACCTATTTTGGCTCATTTATTTAAAATGTTGTTGTGACATCTGCTTTGGTCGGGTTCTTGTTGTTGTAGTTATAGTTGTAGTTGTTGTTTGCTAAATGCTTTGGTATACGTATATGTCACCGACTCCATACTAATCGCCTTTGAGATACTCGGATAACTTCTCCAGATCGCGATCCAGCCAGGCGGCATTGAGCCGTATTGTCTCCACGGCCTGTGAGACGGTACGCTCACAGCCGGGTATCTGGTTGGTCTTGAAGAACTCCTCCACCTCGCGGGCCCTCTCCTCAGAGGCAAAGTTCTCAATCAAATATTTGATGAGTCGCGTGAGCAGGAAACCACCCTGAAACGAAAGATAGTTCATGTTGAGCAATGGAAAGAGACTCAGGAATGTTAGGATGTTACCTGATATTGCTCCAACAGCTTCTTGTTGCTTTCCTTGAAGAACTCCCAGGCCATGTCGCGACCTTTGGGATTAACAGCCACAGCTACAATGACGAACACCGAGTCCTGGGCACGCACCTCACCCTAAATGATGATGAAGACAGTAGTGAATGCGATGTGGATACAGTCATAAACTACACAACAACTCACCGACATGGCAAAGTCAATGACGCGGCGCAACAATTTCACATCGCCAATGCAGCCGAGGGCACGTGAAATGCGATCCTGTTCCTCGTGCAGATCTGTCGAACGGTAAAGCGTAAGCATCTCCTGGAAGATCTCCTCATTGCCATCCTGTAGAACTGCCTTGTAGCAGGTACTGCGTAGATCAGCTGGCAACGGTTTGGTGCCATTAACATGGCTGCGGAATCGCTTGCGTGCCTCCTCGGTGATTTCGGGACTGCGGAACGAGACGAGGCGTGTCAACACCAGGCTGCGCAGCAGCGTATCCAAATGATTCTCGTTCTCACGTGGCTCCCAGCCAAGGCGTGAGGCAATCGGCTCGTACAGACTGCGTCCAAAGTTATTAAAATCATTCATGAGGTCTGTGTGGGAGATCAGTATGTGTAGATTGGCAAGCGAATTGGTGATGGCAGTCCAAACGGTATAATTCGTCTCATTGCGGTAAGAGCCAACCAGTTGAAGCACCTCAACGGTGCTAGCCTGACCAGCCTGCACCATGGCAAACATGTCATCGATCAAACCAAGACGATCCAGCGGCGGTAGCACCATACTCTCAACAGCGGGCAGCAATTGCTGCAGCATTTCTTGAGAGTAGCGTGTGCGGTAATAACCGACAGTGCCGGGATTGATTTTGATCCAGTCCTCGGCACTGACATCATCCAGCACCACTTCCATGGAGGCCTTATCGAGTAAGAAGGTTTTGGCAATTTGAGTGGGATTACGCGACGTGGATACCGAAATGGGAATCACCCAGAGGCAATCCTCATCCGCCTTCGATCCATCAGCGGTAAACTTGCTCTGTGTTAGCTGTAGCACACGCTGTGTATCGTTCTTTTGCTTGGAATCCACACTGACAACGGGAAAGCCCTTGTACTTTGTCCAGCTGGACATTACGGCGCCCACATTCTTTGAGCTCGCCTCCTGCAGAGCCTCCCACAGATCCTCAGTGCAGGTATTGCTGTACTGATGCCGTGTCAGATACAGATGCATCCCTTTGCGGAAATCATCCTCGCCAATGTAATCGTGTAGCATGCGGATAACCGATGCGCCCTTGTTGTAGCTGATCTCATCGAAGATCTCATCAATCTCCGAGGGATGTCCTACAGGCACCTCAATGGGATGCGAATTCTTCAGGGAATCCAGTTCCAAAGCACGCGTATACATGTCCGTTACGAACTGTGTCCAGATATCATATTCCGGAAACAGATGATGCACGCACAAGAACTCCACAAAGGAGGCGTAACCTTCGTTGAGCCACAGATGAGTCCACCACTCCATGGTAACCAAGTTACCTGAAAATGTACAACAACAATATTTAGTTCAGCAAATGTTAAATGATCTGAAGCTTACCAAACCATTGATGGGCAATCTCGTGGCCGACGGTAAGAGCAATCGATTGCTTGCGCATTAGCGAAGTATTCTTGGGATCCACAAGGACAAATGTCTCGCGATAGGTGACCAGACCCCAGTTCTCCATGGCACCGGCTGAGAAGTCCGAAATGGCAATGAGATCCATCTTGGGCAGTGGATAGGCAATGTTGAAATAGCTCTTGTAATAGGGCAGCACCTTCGTGGCCACCTCAAGGGCAAACTGACCCTGTTCCTTTTTACCCACGGGCGTAAAGACGCGCACAATGACGCCATCCGTCGACTTGGCCTCCACAAAATCATATTCACCAACAACAACGGCCACTAGGTAGGTCGACATGATGGGCGTACGATCGAAACGCACGCGACGCATTTCACCCGGCAGATCGTCCTCCTTCATTACTGGCATATTGGATAGAGCAACACGATCCTTGGGCACTATCAGAGTGATATCAAAGGTGGCCTTAAGGGCCGGCTCATCCCAGCAAGGAAAACAACGGCGAGCATCGGTTGCCTCAAACTGGGTGACGCCAGCATAACGCTCCTCGCCAGAGGCCGTAAAGTATTTGCTCCGATAGAAACCCTTCATTTTATCATTCAACTCGCCGGTAAAGGTCATGTAAAGAACGCCGGAAGTGCCAGCTGGTATCTCCTCGGCAAATTGCAATGTGGCGGTCTCATTCTCCTTGGAATAGTTGATGCAATCCGACTTTAGCTTCTCGCAGTCATAATGTAACTCTGCGCTATCAATGGTAATGTCCAGGGCATTGAGGGTGATGCGTGACGTTGGCTCTTTGACCTACAATGATAATAATTACAGACAATTAGCTAAGAGAACAACAGAAGTGTGTGTGCGTGTGTGTGTTTCACAAAGGGGCATTAAGTCAATGATCGTACGACAGAATGCTGTCATTATCCGTTAGAATATCACAAAGATTCATAAAAAAAAAGCAAAGCGAAAGAGCGAATAAAACGATTAAACCGATAAAGAAGTTTCCTAATGAACAGTTATTTCAAGGTCGTGATAGATGTACAGTAAAAACACATTATAAGGCACTTCAATATTATAATCAATATTAAAATATATATAATAAATAACTTAACATATTAACATAAAGTTCTGCCTAGAATACCAAAGCAGTTCTTCATAACCCATATTCACTGTAAGCGAATACATTTTGCGAACCAGGTTTCCGGCTTTTAGCAGCAAGCCAACAAACCCGTTTTGGCCAACAATATTTGTATTTTATCTGATTCAATACATATTTATGATGATAGCGTATTTGATGAGCGGTCAAAAAGTTAAAGCAACAAAAATAAAAACCAAAAAAAAAAACCCGTTGCTGTTGCGTCTTCTGAACGTAAACACAATGTATACATATACCGTTATGAGATCAACAGAGGCGGCGACCTCAGGTTTGAATGGGGGTTATGGGTGAATACTGGCATTGCGCACTTCAAATAAATTTGCAATAAGTGCCAGTCATTGCTGGTGTCAAGCGGTAAGTACCACAACAAAGAAACATTTCCTAGTCGCACAAAAGTGTAAACGTTACTTGAATGCAAATTGCAGCATAAAGAGAAAATGACACATATGTATATATGCATGTATGTGCATGTGTGTATAAGTGTGAAGGAGAAGGTCCGAGTTTTGCACACGTCAGAAATAAATTTACACACACACATACAGACACAACATACATATTTATGATTTGTTGTAGAAGTGAAAGCGAAAGCCGCGAAGCGACAAAGTGAACGAAAGCAAACGAACGGTACTTACACTGATTTGCACGATTGTCTTTCCCTTAAAACTGAAAGCCAACAGATCAGGCTCCAGAATAAGTTCATAATGCGTCGGTACCACACTTGTTGGCAATCGTGTGAATTCAGCTTCAGTTTTTTCCATACTGCGTCCTTTTCCCTCCTTATGGCGATGTGTACAACAGTTGTGAAGTTGTCTGCTTCGGCTCGATTGTGCGTCCGATCCTTTTCCGACGTCGGCCGAGGTGTGTGCTAATATGGCACGATATCGGCTGCAAAGATCGCCCAAGAGTGGCGCGTCGCTGGTTTTCAATGGAGCACCCAACGATACAGTTGAATAGTCGCGATAAAACTGCTTTTGCACTTTGACAAACTGCTTCGATGATACCAATGTATTGAGGTGGCAAGTCTCTGCACGTAGATACGTAAGACGCTTATCAAGGCAGTTGTTAATGCGAAGACGAAGTCGCAACGATAGGGCGTTAGTAAAAGCACAAGCACAATACTGAAAGCTCTTGTGAGCCAGTTTTAATTGTACAGATGATAGTTGGAATTGGTTGCTAAGATAACAACTGGCGTTGGGTTTGTTTAGTAACTGTTGTAGCTTGGTTGCGGGAGGGGCAGGAACAGCTTTGGATATTGTTGTAACTGAAACTAGAAGTGGAGAAAAGCTAGCACAAAGGATTAATTAATTATGCATGAAGGCTGCAGACCGTTAAATGCGATTACAATCGCTTTTTATTGTGTTTATTTGTTATTATACGATTGGCAAGGTGCGGGCGATTTGCGTGTTTAAGTTAATCTCTCACCTTCGCACAAATGCTGCTCAAAATCTGAATTCGCTTTAGCTAAATCCAAATTGAGTTTGCCAATTTCTGCAAATATGACGTTAAAATGCAATTACTATGAATTTAGCTGACTTATTTTAGAAATTTTTAGCAGAAATAGAGAAAGAATGCTGCGGGCAAACTGCTGGCGGCTTCTGGTGGCGAAAAACAACACGCTTTTAGTGTGACCCACTTGCGCTTGGTACGTTTTGAAAATGGGCCACAACAGCTGATCGGCGTAGTAGAGACGTTTTGTTATGCAGCCAAATTGATTGTTTTTCGAATTTGTTTATGAAAATGTGTGTAATTACCGTTTCTAAATTTCCACGCCTGCTTTGCTGTTCGAATACCTCCCTTCATCACATTCTTGTACATTGCGTAAAATGTTTAATTTATTTTTAAAAGAAACGAATGTTGGAAGCGCAATAAGTGAGTTCCACTACTTTTATTAGTTAGCCAACACTGTCATGCAGCACACACACGATAAGACATTGTCTTACTAATATGATTGAGGCATACAGGCGACTATTAAATTAACGTATTTAAAATAATCTAAATAGCAGCAGCCCAAAAAATTTTCAATAGCGGCAGTTTAAAGGTAATGAACAGTTGCTTGCAATAGCCTTTTACAAAATTTTCATTACCCAAGTTGCTATTGTGACTGATTACTCAAAAAATGAGCGCATGGTTGCATTTTGACGTTTATAAAGTTCTTCCCCTGTTCTTGTTGCGCCATCTCTTGATTACGGTCTATTTTCGAATTCTATCAAATTTATATACATTTGCGATGATTAAAAGACATTCATTGCAATCTCTCAATTTCCTACATGATATTCTTATTATAATATATAAATTAACAAAATACGAGCTATTTTAAACTATGTGAGCTCCATTTAAGGAAAAACTGTCAAAACTTACCCAGTTAGTATATATTGATAATAACTATAACCGTTGTTCCGAAGCCAGGGTTGCCACACTTTAAAATGAAAACAACTGACACTTTATACAATATTTTATTTTGATTAAAATATAAATCTGCACATTTATGAGGTTAATTTTTGACAATCACAAAACGAAAGAATTTAAGGGTAATTATCAATAGATTAATATGAGTTTTTTTTTTTATATATTTTAACACATCCAGCAACGCCAATAGCAAAAAATGTACCAATTTAGCCGAAAAACATGGTACAGCGTGACTTAAAAAATACTGAAATCAAATAACACAGCTCAATTATTGAATATGTTCAGTCGTTTTTACTTGACTTTAGTACTTGATAAGTGATTCGGTTGGACGGTTTCTTGGGTCCTTCGTATCTAACAACACTTGGTGCATGTTCACGTAAGAATAAGCACCACACGCTTCCCGCTTAACTGCGACTCCGTGACTCCATTTTTATCTCCAACTGCCATAAGGAGGTTTAAATAAAAAAATCCTATTGCAATAAATTTAGTTGTTCCACAGAGTTACAAAAAAAAAATGAATTTTTGTTCATCGCGACAAGTTGTTCTAGCTGTCTTGTCCATAGCAGTTAGTATATTCTCTCCATTAGATGCATCTCCGATTGGATGGGGTAAGTGTTTCCTTTCAGCCAACATACACAACTGATTATACAATTGAGAAAGAAAGTTGTTCATTTCTATGGCAACGCTGTGATCTCCTGTGTTGTCAGTATGCAATCGATTTGGCATACATTTCTTGCGTTTATGCTTATGTAATCGGTTCTCGATTGACAATTTAATTATTGCACAGTGCCAAGCATTCTACTGTTAAATAAATATATGTATATCTCATGTGTGTGGCTATGTGCCCAAGTAAATATTTTTGGGCAAGTCGTGCGTTTAAACGTGACGTGATTGCGTGAGCGTCGTTTGGATTATCAGCTGATTATGCAGTTTCTTTCTATTCCTATTTCATTATGTCTTAGTTTCGTATTTCTGTTATCAATGTCAATGACGTTTATCAGTTAGAATTCAACAATTTCAGAATTTCAGAATACACAACACAAATTCAATGTGGCCAGCATGTGCAATCAATGTTTACACGCACTTTCACCCCAAATCGAATGGCAACAAATGCCATTCTCTATGCATTGCTAAAAAAAACCGGCAATGCTTGAGGGCCGCCATGAACACTTGCTGTATTGTCACGTAGGCCACAATTTGCCGGTTTTTGTTTTCGCTGATTTGATTGTTTTTGTTAATATTTCAGAGTTTCGTCTTTCATTGAGCTTCGCTTTCCAAAAAAAGAAAGAATTTGTTTACTCCGATCTCATATTTTCATCCAACAAACTTCGCTGACGACGCATAAAAGTACAGTCTACAGTTTCTTCGTCTTCGTACTGTTTTTTTTTGCTTTGCAAACTGGAATTACAAATAAATGTACCGAAGTCGTGGAATTTAATATAAGTTCTGATACTGTTACAGCTCCGATACCGAATTCTCTATTAAAAATTCCAATTTCCACGTGTTGACCTGCTTTGAAATAATAGCTTTAGCCCAAACCACTTGTTGCTTTGCTAAAACTGATAATAAAAAATTATTGTCTATAATATTAGATACCGTTTGTTACTTACATTCCGTCGGTGTTGTAAAAACCAGATAGTAAATCAATTCAATTCAATTAATACGATCAACGCAACTGCAACAAAAGAAAGTTAATGTTAAAAACTTATTCAATATGCTAAATCATTCGAAAAGAAATATTAATAAATAGTAGTAGTAGTAATACTTGATATATTGATTGGTCTTTAATATATACAAATATATCTACATTCCGATTCACTTTAAAAACATTTCTATTAATTGCTTTCCTCCAGAAGCATACCGTTTTAAAGGGCTTTATCAGTTATCAGTTATTAAATTATTATCAGCATTAAATACATTGTACATATTACACATGAATATGTTATCGAAGAACTCAAATTCCATGAAAAAATCTTCTGATAAAGAAACCTCCGCTTTAAGATCAGTCTATTTGAATATCAAAACAAAGACAGAGTTCAAGTTGAATCTAATCTAAAAGTACGTGAAGGTTAATGTCATTGATTAATAAATCAATGGCTCAATCTCTCTTAAATTTACAAGTGCAAAAAAAAAAAAAAAAAAACAATAATTATAAATCGCGCTCAAAATTGTTTACTTAATTTTGACTTAATTGAAATATGCAGTTAATGAATCAGCCAAAGTTATCAAACATATATAAAATAGATAATACTTAAAAAACACGGTGTGATTGTTTTCATATTTATGAGTCACGCTAAGAATCAATAACATTATAGATAATTTGAGTGTTCTATAAAATGAACCGCGCATACTATTTTAAAATTTAACATTTTCTGCACCGATAAATCGTTGACCTCAAAGCCCCAAGCGGGAAGGTTAAAAGCATATGCTCGGCTCAAAACCCTCACTGGGTTTCAGCTTTGGAAAGGTTCGCGCCAATACGTTTTTTCTTTTCTTTTGTTGTTGTTGGTTTTGTTTTTTACAATAAGCAATTAGCCACTGACGTCTAAACAAATATACAAGCTAATGAATTCCCATATATGCGCATACAATATATATGTATATGTGTGTGTCAAGTTTTTTGCTAAATTGTATTTATTTTTTATTTTGTGCACCTGTTTGGCAAGTTGACCACGCGATGCTTTGCACGCGGCAGTGACCCACAAAGTTTGGACTCCAGCATTAGGGCCAATGGCCGAAATGCAGAATTTAATTTGATAGATTATACTCGTTTCTATAGTTTTGACAATTGATCAATAATTGTCGCTTAATGTTGCGGGACGAAAGTGAAAGTCACGATCAGCCTTGGGGTTCTATATCCGTTACGGAACTGCTGTACGCCGGTTCACCTGTTGTTCCGCCAGGTAGTACAACTAAAATTTCCGCGGTGTCAGGAATTCAGATTACTTTATTTGCTTTATTTTTGTTGTTAATGCAGGCGTTGTACTTAATCATAATCAAGTTTATTAAGTGCCCAAATTAACGGCTGCCAAAATTAGACGCCCCTTTTGGCAACCGGTTCGACAACGAAGATCATGATCGAAAAATATCGAAGGAGGTATAAAAAATATATATACATATATTGAGGCGTGACAACAGCAACCCCATGCTGTGTATATTTTTCCTTAGTTTAAAATTACGTCTTAACTCTTGACCTATGTAAATATTTTGTTTTTCCTCCGCTTGGTAATTTCCAATTGGTAATTTCCAATCCAGAACTGAGTTCAAACCTTTCTTATCAGTCAGATTCTAAAGATTGCAAATACATATATTTGCGGTATAATAATGTTGTGTAACAGATTGTCTATTGAACGTCATTAATTTATTGATTACATATTTCAATAAATCAAACTGGCACGTAATTGAATGATATTCTTATTCCAAATTCTGTATTCGCAATTTGCAAATGTATATTGAATGAAATAAAAGACAATTTTGGAGATTTGAATGAAGGAACGTTTGTTGGAAGAGAGGAAGGGGCGGGGTAACTCAATTGAATGCACGCTGATTGAACTTAATTTTCAATTCTATTTTTCATCCTTTCTCTCCCTTTCTCTCCCACTCTTGCTCTTCACACAGCGCACGTGTTAAGAATAATCGTTGTTAATATCTTATCGATAGTGAGTTATCGCTTGTGCTGAGTAATGCAACGATTGCAATTTGTTTTTCTTTTTCAGACCTGGCTGTTACGCTGAAAAGCAAGATCCTGTTCCTGGACAAGAGTATGCAGACAATTTCTTCGGCAGCCCACGAATATGACAAGTTATCGGCCTTGACTTTTGACGAGGCCGAGGAAATTATATACTTTAATGATCAGCAGCATCAGAACGGCAGCATCTTCTCTCTGAGACGCGATGCATCGGCTGTCTCTCACATCACAGAGCAGGCGGTGCAACGTACGGGCAACGACTCAGTAGCTGGATTAGCCTATGATCCCCTGAATCGTAATATCTTCTGGGCAGATATGTTTCAAAGCAAGATCTTCTTTGCCAGCATCGATACGCTAAACTCGGTGGCACCCAAGGTGCTGGTGGATCTGAGCGCGGAGGGAGCACGCCCCGATGGCGTTGCTGTGGACATTTGCCGCCGCCTGCTATACTGGACTAACGCCAAGCCCAAAAATGCGAGCGTGGAGCGCATTGGATTGGATGGCACGGGACGTGTGACACTCATAAAGGGTGACGACGTTGGTATGCCACGTGGTATTGTGGTGGATCAATTAACGGATCGTCTATTCTGGATTGACGACAAGGAAGGCATCTTCTTTGCCATTGAGAGTTCCCGTCTCGATGGCAGCGATCGTCAGGAGATCGTTAAGAATACGCATCAGGAACCCATTCAGTTGGCAATCACGGACAACGAAATCTACTGGACAGACAAGTCGGGCAAGGCAGTGTGGAGCTATCCCAAACCAAGTTACCCAACACCTTTGAATGCCTCAGACAGTGTCGATGACACGAAACCGCAGCCAGCAATCAAAAAGTTAGCCAGCTGGAAAGAAGATATTTATGGGATTGTGGCGCGCACGGGATTCTATCAACGTCTTCAAAAGGATGAGCATTGCGCGGATGTCGTTAAAAAGATTAAGCAGCGTTTGGAACTAAACATGAAGTTGGCACGTAATCAAGTCTCTGACCAAGTAGATAAATTGCAACAGGAGCATTGTCTTAACGGCGGCAGTTTTATGAGCAAGGGAAACTTTTGCATATGTCAGCTTGGATTTAAGGGTGCCCGCTGTGATATATCCGAGTGCCACAACTTCTGTGTGCATGGCACCTGTGAAATTTCAAGCATGGGATTCCCCAAATGTTACTGCCAAACGGATTTTTATGGTGAACGTTGTGAGTACTATAAGTGCAACGGCTATTGCCTAAACAATGGTCACTGCACGGTGGACAAGGATAGCGGAGGTCTTGGCTGTGATTGCCATGAGAACTTCAGTGGATTACGCTGTGAATTGAACACAACGGAGTCCTGCGCCGGCTACTGTCAACTGTTGAAACAGCAGCCGGAGACTGTGGTACCCGACAATTGTTATGATATGTGAGTAACTTGGAATGAATCCATTGATAACTTCCACTAATCAGATCTCTTTTCTCCCCCAAAGCTGCGAGGAAATGAACAGCAATGACACAAGTATAGTCGTACACCGACGTCCATCTCTTTGCGGCACCCAAAGCGTGTATACGAGCACTGTGATCATTGTGCTGGTTGTCGGAATAGTGGTGTGTCTCTCGCTGGTTGCATTGATTGTGCACGGACTTCGTCTCATGTACAAACCAAAGAGGCCGCACATCAAGAAGACCTTTGTGGTGCGAAAGCAGGCGCGTCACAATTCTTCCAGCGATACGCCTCTAACAAACCGCCCACTGGCCACCGAGCAATGTGAGATCACGATTGAGAACTGTTGCAACATGAATATCTGCGAAACGGTTCGTCAAGCTGCAAGCATTCCAAATAATTTGTTCGTTAACTAGTCAAGACTCTTGTACATCCCATAGCCATGCTTTGATCCAAAATTGGTGGAGCAAACATTCGCATCGAGGGACCTAAAGGCGCCTTGCGTCAAGGAGGACAAGAAGATACTTATACATAATATGGATGATGATCTCATGTCCTAGGCGTCTGCCATTATGAATATCTTTATTGTCGAGCATGGATAGGAGGCAGGCGAGCTTTAAAAGCTGCTGCCGCCCCGGCTCGATGAGGTGCTTTACCAAAGCTCATACAAAGATCTAAAAGAATTCATAAAACACTTACATATACACAGGCAGAGAAAAAGACAATGCATAGGCACACACACACACAGACACATACTTAATGCAACAGTGTACTTAGCAATCTTTTGATTTGTCTGGTCTTATTAATTTATTTGCAAAACTTTTCAAGCCGGATAACAATTTTCATTTCACGCGTTTATTTCAGCATTCATGTAGTTTAGATTGAATCGGTTAAGAGAAATATTTTTACTGCTTTATGGCAGTTGGTAATGAAAACTATGAGGTCATAATTAGTCAGTCTTTCGACTGACTTTAGCTTTAACACACACACACACACACATATAAGTACTTAGTTACATATACATGCATATGCACAGATAAATCCATGAATGATCGCCTAAATGCACAAAGAGGCCGAAATTGTGATTCAGAACGGTTGAACTGTTGTAAATAGTTAACAAAGAATTGTAAAATACAAATAATTAAATTGTTGTTTAAATCTAACTGCTCACATAGTTCCTTTTATTATAAACTAATTTCGTTTACATATTTATAAATAAAAATACGAATTGGACACTAAGTACGTCATGACAAGACACTGCCGCACATTCATCTACAGCTGATTCACACCGAAATTGCCTTTGTACTTAAATTGTATTTTTTTTATATTAACCGACAAAAAAAAACATCAAAACAAAAGTCACAGCGAATATTGTAAATATTTGTAAATTAGCTCTTAGATTTAGTTGTAACAGACCGGTTAAATAACAAAAAGTACGTACCTTTCAAATTAAAGAATAAAATGAATTTGTTATCAAAAATAAGAGGGGGTTTTTTATTCACTGACACAAATGCAATTGATCAATTGCACAAGTCACGTAATCCAACTAAACAAAAGTTTAGAAGCTGTAGAACGCCGTTTGAATATTCGAACTCGAAATCTATCGGCGAGATATTTGTAGCAAAATAACAACAGCTTTATGCAACTTTAATAAATATACTTTTAGCGCTGACCAACACTTCAAAAATATCGATGGCAAGCGGCGATACCAATATCGATACTTTTCGCTCGTATCCATTTTTCTTGACGTCACAACACTTTTTCGCAAAAGTTTAACATTTTAATTCAATAATATATCCAAACTAAATATACGGAACTAAGTTTCATTGTTATAAGCAGAGAGCATGGTACGTTTTAATTGATAAAAGTAACATTTCCCGCTTTTAATTTGCCTGCTCCGGTCTTTTCTATTTGGCGTGGCCTACGGCAGCCGCAGCCTCAGCGCGTGCCTCACAACTTTTTTGCATTTTTTTTTTTTTTGATTTTCATTTTCGTTCAACTGTGAAGTGAACTTGTTCACACATGTAAAGAAAACAATATATGACTGCGCTTTGTGAAAATTATCAGAGTGAAGAGTAGCCCGGGCCCGAATCCGTGTGTATCTACACGCATCTACCACCCCACCATACTCTTGCATTGTTAACCGATGTACTAACCCGATGACCTTCGGTATTTATTTAACAGGGCAGCAACGACAGAGCCTCCAGATCGCCACGTTCGGATGACCAGCGTGAAATTAACGAAATGCCAGCGACAAAGAGATCGCGTTCTGACTCGGGTAAGTGTTTTATTTAGTCGGGATTATGCATAAGTATGTACATATGTATGTATATTTGACTAATCGAATCAAGTATATATTTATATATATGTAAGTTCATAAAAAAAAGATATGTATGTAGGTTAAAGAATCGCAAGGCAACAAATCAAACAAAAGGAAAATATATATATATATACAAATATATCATTATTATTGTTAATTTTTTTTTTATATATATTCTCTGTAAACATATACATTGCATACACATCTCTCTTTTCTACTACTACTACTTCGTTGCATTTTAAGGGCCAGCACAGACGCTATTAAATAATCGGTTTTTCTTTTTGTTCTGCTTAAGTAATTGCAGACTTCATAATCGCACGATGATCTCAAGTGAGGTGAGGTGAGAGTCAAACAATAACGAAAACCAAAACCAATACGAAACAGTATCGAACAAGTCAAGTCAGTCAATCCACACGCGATCCAAAACTAATTGCGAATCGACTCAAGTGTCCATACAATCTCGTCATTATGAACAAAGAACAGAAATGAACAAATAAGAATGCGATCACAAATAACAAATGAAAAAAAAAAAAAAAACCAACCTACATATATATATTTATATCACATAATATATATAAATTATATATATAGATATATTTAAACTAAAAGCATTGGCTTGACACATTCTAAACGATATAAATGTAACTGCACACATACCTATTGTAACTAGGGCCCCAGCCAGAGTGTATGAGTGTATGTATCAGTATCAGTGAATCCTCGCCGCATTAACACTGAACCGCAACGCAACGCCAAGAAACTAATCCAAAAAGCATATAACTATTCTCTCTCTCTCTTCTTCTTCTATATTCTCTTTTTTATATTTATTTTGTAAGCGTTTCTTTTTCGTTTTGTATATTCAATATGTTTGTTCCGCCCAAACAACTTAGTTGAATTATCGACTATCAAGAATCGACATCGATCAAGAGATGCCAACTTAGAGTTAACTATTACAACTACTGCTACTGCTACTGCTAGCTACTACCAATCAACCAAGAAAGATCAACAAACCAACACGCGAACGATACACATTTCTCGCTTCTAACAACCTTCTTGCCGATTTCAACATCGTCGCGGCTCCCGGTACCATCCCGCCCCGAGATGGGTCGTCATCGTCGTCGTCGTATCGTCTTCATATGTGCTGCGCCAATGCCTTGGACTGACCCAGAAAAAAGCCCATAATAGTCCAGAATATTATAATGATTTCATCAACACATAATTATTGCTTGTTGTTTTAGTCTTTAGATCAGGAATTCGTAAAAGTAACCCTAATCACATGTGGTCCGAATACAGTTGTCCGATAGGCAATGAGTGCCCATTATATTTAAATTATCTAAACGATATCATGATGTGTAGATAGTGTTTAGTTCATTATTTCAAATTATATTTAATGAGATACTCAAAAGAAAAGAAAATAAAATAATGAGATTATATACATATATTTAGTAGATGTATGAGAAGAAAAAAAAGAAATAAAAAACCATACACAACATGAACATGATTAAGGTACGGCGGAAAACTTAACCAACTTAAAACATATTGTTGCTCTTATTATCGTTTCAGCGTCTTGTTTTCTTTTTATTTTTCTCTTTTTTATCACTGAGCAATGTAATGTGTGACCCTTCAAGTCAATATACCACGCCCCAACTCATGGAAAACCGTATCGAAACGCACATAAGGTCGCTTATAATTTCTATTTTTACTATACATTTACAGGAACTGTGCACATCGTCTCTCCCCTCTAGCATATGCCATAAACGAACCTTATTCGACAAATAGATAATGTATTTGAGTTTAACATATTTGTTATATTTTTATACTTTTGTGATTATGTTTGGGAGTCTTCAGTGTGCACAGTTCTTTGGTAATTTCTTCTTTGGTTTCGATTTGTGCGGCGACGATTTGCCGACTGGATGTCCGTTGGAAGAGCTTTATAGGAATATGAATTCGGTCGAAAATACTCGCTAAATGCATTTTATCTCTATAATCTACAAACACATGCACACCAATACACGCACACACACACACACAGTCGTACTACTTACTATTTATTAGCACAAATACGTATTTCTTTCAAATCTTAACTTAACAAATAATAGGAATATTTATGATTTATTTTATGGGTGCTTTCTTTTTATTCTTGCATTTTCCAGCCTTAACGAATGACAAATCAATCAAATGCCTTGCAGTCAGAGTCAGATAATAAACATATCCATATGTATTTATACATTATTTACATACAATTTACAATTAATCGAAAATCAATCAATCAAATACCGCGCAGCTAAAGACGAAATACCGATAAGCGATAACAGATTTAAATACTGTATTTGAGAGTAACATCGATAGATTTTAATTGTCATTGTGTTGTAGCCTCTCAATCTCGTTCTCGATCTCAGTGACTGAATCATCTGCCAGTTGGCAAATTGGCCCGTGCAAGCAGTTCCAGATCTTCTCCGGAACACACACTGATACCATAATAATGTACTAGTTCGCCGGCCAGCAAATGTTTTTCTGATTAATGATTTTTTTTTTCTATTTTTTCCTTTTTGTCTTTATCTTTCTTGCAGGCAACGGTTTTTGTTTTTGTCGCTTCAAATGTACACTCTGCTGCGACCAGAGCTGCATATTGCCATGGCTTATTGTTGTCCCTGCCCTATATGAGTGGGGTGTGGCGGCGATGCTGTCAATTGTTGCCTCGAGTTTGCCTTTGGAGTCGACATAAAACTAATGAAAACAAAAAAGAAAACATAACAAAATCAAACCAAAACCAAACCCAACTAAAATGAAAACAAGTCGTATTCAATCCAAATTGCTTAAACGATCGCCTAGTTGATCGGTTTGATGATGAGCCCATTGCCATCGATTCATATAAGATGCACTAATCTGTCTTCCCAATTCTAGGCAAGTCAGCGGAATCGAAAATTCCCTACCTTTCGCAGCCACTGTATGATCTGAAACAGACGGGCGATGTGAAATTTGGACCTGGCACACGATCCGCATTGCTTGGACTATTGGGCGGTGCATTGCCCAAGCTAACATCCGAGCAGCATGATCTCGTCAGTAAGGCCAAGAAGTACGCCATGGAGCAGAGCATCAAGATGGTTCTCATGAAGCAAACACTTGCCCATCAGCAACAACAGTTGGCCACCCAACGCACCCAAGTTCAACGTCAACAGGCACTTGCCCTAATGTGCAGGTAATTTAATGTCTTAAGTCAAGTCACCTTAATCTTATGCTGCGTTGTGATGCAAAACACAATATATATAAAGTGAATAACGTCACATCCTTGCCAATGCTCCGCGTTATTGGAGTTGGTGTGGTTAGTCGTCGCTGTCTGTGCAACTTAGCTGATAAGATCTGAGCGCAGCGAAACTCATATGTTGCCCCTTACATATATGCAGTTTAAACTCACTTTTGTCTCTTTTAATAGGGTATATGTGGGCAGCATCTCCTTTGAGCTTAAGGAGGATACCATACGCGCCGCATTTACCCCATTTGGACCGATCAAATCGATCAACATGTCGTGGGATCCCATTACACAGAAGCACAAGGGCTTCGCTTTTGTGGAGTACGAAATCCCTGAGGGTGCACAACTGGCGTTGGAGCAAATGAATGGTGCTCTTATGGGCGGCAGGAATATCAAAGTGGGCAGGCCAAGCAATATGCCCCAGGCTCAACAGGTCATTGATGAGGTGCAGGAGGAAGCCAAGAGCTTCAATCGTATATACGTGGCGTCCATACATCCCGATCTATCGGAGGATGACATTAAGAGCGTATTTGAGGCCTTTGGTCCCATTCTTTATTGCAAGCTGGCGCAGGGTACATCCGTGCACTCGCACAAGGGTTATGGCTTCATTGAGTATGCCAACAAACAGGCCATGGACGAGGCCATTGCCAGCATGAATCTCTTTGATTTAGGCGGTCAACTCTTAAGGTGAGTGCAATTGAATGTTAACTGTGTAAAAACTTGATTAATTCTTCTAAAAATCCATAGAGTGGGACGGTCCATTACGCCACCGAATGTGCTGTCCTGCCCTGCAACAAATTCGACAATGCCAACGGCAGCAGCAGTTGCCGCCGCTGCAGCCACAGCAAAGATACAGGCTCTGGATGCAGTTGCCAGCAATGCAGTATTGGGCCTAGCGCAAAACACGCCCGGATTGGGCATCGCTGCCAAAGTGAACGCTATGCCAGTGATCACAGCAGCGACCACGGCAGCTGCCTTGCATCCCGCACTTGCTGTGCCCACTGCACCAACTTCGGCCCTTTTGCCACCGGGCATATATCAGGCTCCGGGCCTTGGTGGACCGAGTCTATTGGGTATGCCAGTTGGTTTGCCCACACTACAAAGTGTGGCGCCCACATTGCCACCACCTGCGCTGCTTGCAACACCTCCAACTGTCGCTTTAGCAGCCGCAGTGCCTGCAGCCGTTCCACTTGGCACAGTGGAGACTAGTAATGGAGCACCAGCCGTATTATCTGCAGCTGCGAACAATGCAGCGGCTACCGCAGCAAATCTGTCGGAGAACATAAAGAAGGCACAGGAAAAGCAACAGGAGGAACTCCAGAAGAAGCTGATGGACGAGGGCGATGTGCAGACTCTGCAGCAGCAGGAGAATATGTCCATTAAGGGTCAGAGTGCACGTCAGCTAGTTATGCAAAGGCTAATGCGACCACAGGACTCGCGAGTAATCATTTTGAGGAATATGGTTGGACCCGATGATGTGGACGAGACGCTACAAGAAGAGATTCAAGAGGAGTGCAGCAAGTTTGGCACCGTCAGTCGCGTAATTATTTTTAATGAGAAACAAACTGAAAACGAGGACGATGACGAGGCCGAGATAATTGTAAAAATCTTTGTTGAATTTTCTGCGGGCGTCGAAGCAATTCGTGGCAAGGATGCACTTCATGGACGATTCTTTGGCGGGCGACGCGTCGTCGCTGAGCTATATGACCAATCGCTATTCGATCAAGGCGATCTATCTGGTTAGAGAGAGGGAGAGAATGTGGATTTTTAGGCTTATCGATTTGGACCTTTATCTGGCAGCAACAGCCTTTTTTACTTAGAACTTAAATGAACAATTATTTATTTAACTTTTGGCTCGATTACACACGCCAAAAGCGAAGGAGATTGTACATTTGAACAGAATCTATGATTGAACACACAGTATCTATTACATCTAATAATATGTATAATGGACAATTGGAGTTTGATTGAGTGATTTAGATTTTAACAATCCCAAGAAACAATTGTCGCCCGTTCTGTATAAAAATATTAAGCAAGTGCATGTGATCTTACAGCACATTCAAGTTTGTTTCTGTCGCATACACAAAACTAACAAATTGTACATTTTATTCATTTCAGCGCTAAAACTTGCAATAAAATATAGTTTCCCATAAATAAAAATATTCAAAGTTCTGTTTTAATCATGTTTTCAACAGATACCAACAAACGAAGATAAGTAGATTTTAAATTAATTTTTGATTTATAAATGCAATAAAATTATCGAGATTCAAGAAAAAGGTGATTTATTGATTTCGCAGAACCAGTTGGCAGTCCCAAAATACTAGGTTAGTTTTAAAATACTCTGTTATTTAACAGAGGACTGTAATTTGCGTTAACAGAGTTAAATTTGCGTTAGGCAGTGAAGAAGAAGCATACAAGAAAGAAAATAGAAAATATGATGCCAAAAAGTGAATAATAAAGTGTTATCTGGACGAAAAAGCAAGTAATTGTGTTTGTGTGGCGCACATGGGATGTTAACGCGTTCCAAACACTGCTGCGCGTCCAATTAAACAAATATACAAAAACCTGAACCCAATTTGTGACAAAGACATCGCCAACACCAGCAGCAGCAGCAACAATCATCGACGACAGCGACGACTGGTCGCTTAGTCGCGACTCGCGCGAGCTGCTAAAAAAAGGTACACATAAAACGGGAAAAATTTTAAAGCAACTGCAGGTCCTTTTATTTATGCCAATTAATATTGGCCGTTTTTTGTTGTTGGCGTTTTTGTTGTTCGCTGTACACCTGCGACACTGTTTGCTCGCACTTGCCACACAGCTGATGGCTGATGATGTTTGCCAGCGCCAACGACGAATTTCTCGCTGGCCTTGCCTTGATAAGCGCAGACTGTCTGTCGCACACGCACACAGCTTCTCCCTTCCCCGCTCAATAACTACGCACCAATACAGACAAATGCATATACTTGCTTGCGTTTACATATATGTATATGTGTATATATGTATTACCAGCAATAGGTTACATTGACTTCCGTTTACTCTCGTCATATTTACAGCTAATTGTTATTTCTGTTGTTGCCACCACTCGAATTGTTGTTGACGCTTTAAAGCCAGCGTTAAACTCAGACTTTGTCCTTTGAAGTGTCCCACACACACATACACCCACACTAGTGCATTGTTGTTTCGACTTATTACGTAATGGGTCTCGAGCAACACCCCTTAAAAAACAATAATCATTTTGAAATCACGTGTGGAATGACTTCAGCACTTTTTCCCTAACTATAACTATAAAATTGTGATAAGATCAGTTTTTATTGTGTAGAAATATTAATTTAGAGCTGTGCAATCCTTGGGTCTGATATATCCTGAGAATGCATATATTCAGTAATTGGTATTCTAATCTTATCTTTCATATCAGACATTCATTACATTACATTGATTGATAAATAATATTTCATTTTACATACAAAAGTAGCTTTTAGCTTCTCTCACCAGTGTTGAGAGAATCTTGTATTCAATCCTTGTATTGGTCAACTTCAGAGCAGCTTTTCGATAATATCGATAAAACAAAAACCCCAAAAAAACTAGTTATTGACATGTCAGAGAAATGGAGTGTCTATCATGCTGGCGCTGTAGTTAATGTTTGATTCGATCAATTCAAAAATTCTAGTTTTTGTCTCAAAGTACAACTAAGCTGACTCATCAGCACATTATACCATTACAGTTCCCCGGGCAAACAAAACAGAGAAACTGCTTTAGGGAAAAAGAAGTAGGCAGCATTGAGTCATAGAGTTGAGCACAACACAAGATTTAAAGCACACAATGAGCTGCAAGGTGCGGCTAATGGAGGATGGGTCCCTGGACGAGGAGCCGCTAACATTGAAGGAGATCGCCTATCAGAAGCTCTGCAACAATTTGGACATCATCAGTGGCTACACGGAGACCGGCCAACGCACACTGAACACTGGTATTGTGCTGACCAATGAGATCTGCGATGCATTTCTGGAAAACTATCAGCGCTTCCACCGGCCACTGGACGATAGGGTTATAAATCTGTTTAACGACACCCGTCGTACTTCCCTTAAGATTGTGAATCTGCGCTACAGCACATTGAGCAGTTTGGGTATGTCTCCATGACTGGATATGCTCTACATTCCAACAGCTTGTAATTTGTATAACATTTGATGTTGCAGGTTTGGAGACGCTAATGCGTCACAAGCTGTTTGCATTGTCCATGTGGTATTGCGATAGGATCACAGTACATTCACATCACCTGCTGGCACACTATGGCGATAGCTTACGCTCCTTGGAGTTGGGCATCAGTTCGCATCTGTTGCAGAATGCAGAGCCCAATGAGAAGGATCCAGTGGACTTTCAGCTGACCTGCCCACATCTGCGTCGTCTTGTGCTCAATGGCGTTGTCATGCATCATCGGCTGCAGTTTGCCCACTTGCAGGACTTGAGCCATTTGGATCTCACCTCCTGCGTGCTGGCCAACTTCAGTCTGGAGGCATTGGTCATGTTACCTAACCTGCACACACTCATTCTCTTCAATGTGTGGCCCATTGCCAATCAGCTGCATGCGATCTGCTGTCTGCGGCGCCTCTGCACTTTAGACATTTCGATATCGAGCTCGGGTAACGGTCATGGCACCTATGATCTGCCCGATCAGACACTCGAAATGTTAATGGATAACCTGCGCTGTCTAACGCATCTGGACATCTCAGGCACGAATTTAGCCGGCAATGGCGTTGCCACCAAGGAGTCCACCAATGCCAATACAAAGACAGAGCAGCAGTTTGGCCCCACCGATATACCTGGGCTTGCGTCGCGTACCCAGCGACCGCTGCAATTCCTCGGCCTTTACCACACGGCGCATTGGGCGTGCAAACGTCACGATATACCTGCCCTGGAGGTGGCCGGCGATGCCAATGAGCAGCAAATACTCACGGCAGCGCGCTACTATCACGACAGACCCGTCCTCCTGACAAGGGTGAGTTACTCAACCAGCATGCAATCAAGCTATAGTCGACTTAAAGTTTAACTCTCCTTAAACTGCAGGTGCTTAATGATCTGTATCATCTATTTCGCTTTGAGAACTGCAAGGACATACACACAGCTTTGGATGTTGTGCTCTGTGCCATGGATAGGCATTTGAAATTCAAGCATATGCAAATATCGGGCAGGTGAGTTAACTACAAATCACTGCAGCAACTTCATTTAAACTCTTGTTACTTCGCCAGCGCAACACTGTTCTACATTGTAAAGGGTCGGGATCGTTCCAAGTTTGGCACATTGTTGCGCAACCACATAATACGTACGCTTTTAAATGGCATGGAGATGCATCTGACCGACGACACAATGCTACGCAATGGCTATCTGACCCTGACACAGTTCCACATGCCAGTCGATGTGGTAAGGCATCAACTTAAGTGATCTTCGTAACATTCTTAAGCTAATTGTTCTTATACTTTCGCAGCTGTTCGAGTATGAGCGGCTTATTAAAATCCTGCTGCATGGTGTGTCCAAAACGGAGCAGGAGGGCTTCGTACAGCGTATTGCCATCTATCTGCTTAATACATTAGCTTGTCAGGTGGATGGCAGACAGAAGCTCTTTCTCGGCGAGCTGGGTGTGGTCAGCGTAAGCTTAGCAATCAATATTTCGATTCTCATTCAATGATTATTGAGGGGAAATTGTAATTTGCAGACGATGCTGACATTGATCAAGGATCGCCTGACGCGCTCAGTGTTCGATGATGTCATGGAGGTGGCGTGGTCGACCATGTGGAATGTAACCGATGAGACTGCTATTAATTGTAAGAGATTTCTGGATGGACGCGGCATGGAGTATTTCCTTAAGTGTTTAAATGTGAGCAAATGTCCAAGCATATATCTCGATTATAATTTCATATACCCGATTCCCGCAAGCAGACATTTCCCGATCGTGACGAGCTCTTGAGAAACATGATGGGGCTGCTGGGCAACGTGGCCGAGGTTAAATGGCTGCGACCCAAACTGATGACGCAGGAGTTTATTGAGGTGTTTGCGCGTCTGCTAGATTCGTTGAGCGATGGCATCGAGGTGGGTCATCATGGTGGAAGACTAGCCAATGACAATGCTAACCATCTGCGCTTCCAGGTCAGCTACAATGCGGCTGGAGTGCTGGCACACATTGCCTCCGATGGCGCCGACGCTTGGACCATTAAAACGCCCACACGACAACACGTCCTGGAGCGTATGGTGGCCGCCATACAGCGCTGGAATATCAAGAGTGAACGCAACATCAACTATCGCAGTTTTGAGCCCATTCTCAGTTTGGTGCGCTGCTATGAGACACCACAATGTCAGCATTGGGCCGTCTGGGCACTGGCCAATCTCACCCAGGTAAGGAATCAGAGATATATATATATGTATAAAACGATATATAATCACATTACATGACTTTACACGCTTGCAGGTTTATCCGGATAAATATTGTCAACTGGTGGAACAGGAGAACGGCATACAAATACTGACCGAGCTGATCGAGCATGAGAGCCCCTACTGTGAGATTAAGCGCATTGCTCGCCTGGTCATAGAACAGTGTGACTTGGGCATGGAGAGAATGGTGGAGGGTTAAGCAAACATGAAACCCAACGCGAGTCTAGGTTTAATATTCGAGTTTGTTGTAATGTTTATGTTTTTAAGGCAACAGCAAGTGTTATCGTTCAGATTCTTCCTCGATTTTTTTATGTTTAATTGAAAAGATAAATTTTTAAATGAGATATACAACAAAAAAGTTAGAAACGCGCGTTTGTCGGCATAAATTAGGAAAGGAACGCTAAATATCTATATATTATAATAATTATTAGATTATATAAACAATATACATATATGTATCTATATATATATATATATATGTATACTTATATATATGTTCATATACATATGTATATCATGTTGTAAGCAAACAAGCGATTTTTTTTAAGACGAGATTAAGGCCCTGTCGGAACTGTAAATATTGTTAACAAAAAGAAGGAAGAAAAAGGCAAGAGAATTATAGCTGCAGATTAAATAGAACCTTAATTAAATAACTCTATGCAACCTAATGAAGTCTTTCATATATGTACACAATATATATACTACATACGTACGTATGTATGCATTGGTATTTTGTTTATCTGTATATGTCTGGTCGATTAGTTCTCGCCATTTTAAACAATTTTGTGTTTTTATTTGTCATTCCTAGATTTACTTTGCACCGATAAAGATTTTCTATTTCGATTTTCTATAACGATAAACATCTCACACCTGGGTCTCACAATCCACAGACCACTATCATCACAGTCCTTGGAATCCACATCAAAGACAGCCCACTCCACAAGTCCTCCATGTGTGTGTGTACGTGTATATGTATGTGCATTTCAATAAAGCTATGTATATATCTGTATTTGTTCACAGGCAAATTGCAGCAGTCTGTTGGCAGTTGCGTCATGGGGTTGGTCTTGTGGGTGGATGGTTGGAGAGAGGTGGGGAGATGGTGCTGGTGGTGGCAAATGGCATGGAGTTGGAGAGATTGCATATGGAATGCCAACGAGTTGAAAAGCGCTCAAACGAGTGGCGCATGTGCAATAGCAAAATGAACACTGACCACCACTCCGCTCCCCTCTCACTAAGCGTCAGCAACCCCTTCTAAAGTTTCGCTCTCTCTTTGCTCTCGCTCTTCACATCCAAATGGTTGGCGACACTCTCACTTGTCAGTTGCCATTTTGCCGCCCGGTTGAGCGTTTGTTTGTTTGTTGTTGCGTGGAAATAATAACAACGGTAAACTACATCAAGATGTTGATGCCTAAAACTTTCTAGTAATCGGTTTGTTTTTTTAAAGTGTTTCTCTCCCTATCATAGTCATACTGTTTAACATAATAATTGACAAGTTTATTGAAAAAGCCAGTGAAAATAAAAGACAAACCAAAAGTTCAAAACGGATTCTGCGCACTTTGCATGGAAACAACAACGTGGAGTGTGAGTAAAGAGTGTTGGGCGGGGGGAAAGGTAGAAAATAACATCAACATGAAAATGCATTGGTTGTTTGTTGTGTCGGCTGGCCGGTTCTAACGTTGGCTGTTGAGCCAAGTCTGCAATTGTGTGCTCATCCGTTTCCGCTCCACATCTTGCCAGCGGCAGATCAATAACCTTGTCCAAGAGAGGGACAAACTCTCAAGGAGCTGTTGCCATGACAACGATAATAATCGAAACACAAACAAATGATTTGCAGTTTGTAGCAATAAAAATATCTGTATTCCGGGCATGAAATAGACTAAGGTATTGATTACCAATTTTTAGTCTATGATTAACCGAAATATCATTTTCTCTGGCCCACGCAAAGTGTTGCGGCAATTCCAAATACGACAAATTGCAACAAAGTAAGATTCACAGGGCGACGAAATGAGCGCACACATTTAAAAATTCGGGTTCACCGGAAACGCGACCGAGATTCGAACCGCGAACCTCGACATAGAGAACAAGAACAACAAAATGCTAGTGCGCAACTTATCGCGCTCGACCAAACCAATTCCAAAGTAACTGCCGCTAGTTTGCCACTTCAATTAAAGCTTTTAGAAATGTTCTCAGCTTACAAAGCTCTGCGTTAAAAGCTTGCACAGTGTGCTGCAGCTTAGAAAATATTATTTTTGATAGTAAAAATATAACACATAATAATGCTTTGAATTCTACTTATAGAACTATTGATAAGAAATATGATAAAAATAAAATTCTAAGGCATACTTTTAGGAGCAAGAAATAAAACAATTTGTTAATTAAGTGGCGTGAGGTATTGATAATGTAATATAAACTCGATCTAGAGAGGGTATACAGGAACCTACATGCCAAATTTGGTGTCTCTAGCTCTTGTAGTTGCTGAGATTGAGGGAGATGGACGGACTGAATGGCGATTGTGGTTCTAGCGACTCGTATATATACTTTACAGGGTTTGCTACGCCTCTTCCTAACTTAATATATCACTACAATTAGTAAATAAACAATCTAATTAATGTTTTATTATATAATTTATTTAACTTGTTCCTCAGTAACATAGAATCCTCATAATCACTGCCATCTTCAGTTACATCCCTCCATAACAATCCTGGCGTGCATAGAACGCAACACGGACGCAAGGACCCGACATGTGGCCCGGCTCCGAGCGAGGCAGCTCGCGAGCTCTGGAGTTGCCGACCAGTCAACAAAATGCTGGCGGTAGTAGCCAACAAGAGACGTTGGCCGACATCGAGCACATATCGACCATAGCTGGATCATTGGCCTCCATTGGCTCGCTGTCGCACACACAGATGCGATATGTAAGTCTTTGAATCCAACTCTAATCCTTGCATATTAATAAATCTCTTTAATTTCTCTCAGTGCACAAATGATGCCGGCTATGATACGGAACATACCTCTCTGAACTCGGACTTTGATGAGGCTGAGCTGCGCAGGGAACTCCTCAGAGATGTAAGTATTCAGTATATAAACAAGGTAACTATTATATAATCTTCTCTTGCAGAAATGGAAACTGTTGTTTGATATGGTAAGTAAAAGGATTACATATAGTATTTATACCATCTACAGTTTGTATTGTATCCTATATTTTTTTCCTTTCTCTGCAGTTTGATCCGGAGGGCTTTGGCGAAATATCCGTAACAGAATTTTTGGTTGCATTGAAGTCCCCAGAGTTTCTATCCCAAGTGCCTATGAACAAGCGGGAGCTGTTGATGGAGCGTGCGAAGAAGGCCCAGTTGCCTAATGGGCCGGGCTATGTGACGTTTCAGGACTTTGTGAATGTGGTAAGTGCATCTAAATCGAGTTTCCAGTATGTTGCACACAGGATGCGAGTGCAAATACAGGTGCATGTGGCAGTTGCACATGTCCATGCTTAACAGAAAGAGAGAGAGAGAGAGAGTTCAACTTGTAGGCTCGTGCTCAAACACACAATATGAACAAGCAATGGCAACATTCTTGTTGTGTTCTGTTTGCTTGTGTGCTTGTGTGTGTTTTCTGTGGCAAATGCAAAGTCCTTTCGTGCACTCGCCAAATAAATGCACCTTGGTCATGGAAATAGACACGCCTTGTTGCCCGTTAGATTGTTTACCTGTGAAATAGCATGGGCTTTTGCTGGCTTCTGTTTGTGCAACATTGCCACAGCAACGGAGGCAACTACTTCAGTCTGTGTGTATTGCTGAATTAATTCTTAAGTTCTTTAAAATACAATGGAAGGGAGTACCATACTATCAATTTGATTAGTTCTACGCTTGATTGAACGCACACACAAAGACACACATACACACAAACACACACACCTGTATTAGCAACGAGCCAAGTGTAGGCATATTCCTTGTGTAGCTGTCTTCCTTTTGTGTTTGACAAATTTTACTTACAAGTCATGAATTAGCCAGGCAAACGCACAGTGTGTCTATTTACCCTCTTATGTGTGTGTGCCTAACGGTAATTGTGAATGACAACTCAGTTGTCTAACCTCACAATGCTCTCTGTTGATGGCTCGATTAGTTTCTATTGATGAACTCAACATCACTCATTTGTCTTACGATTAGATGAATAGTTCTCCATATTCTCCATATTCAATAGTTTATTGATTCTAAATTTGCAGAATGTTATTTATTACAGCAAAAATTAATATAGAATATTAAATTCATAATGATAAGTTATAATTTTACTGTTATGTTGGTTAGTTGCTAGTTCTGAACGTTTTACATATCGAGAATCGATAGCTGTGTCGTGATCAGAATTGGTGATGCCAGATCACCACAAGTTCTACATTCGATTATCGTCATATTGCATTTTCGCCAATTCAACATGGACTTTTATACTCTGTCCTTAGCAAACTTCTATCTTTGGCATCAGTTTTCAAGAGATCCTAGTCGAAGGTGTTGCAGCAACAAAAACGCAGTTCTTATCATTACGCTGGGATCGTACTACACAACATTTTTGAACTTAATTAAAAATTTCAATGATCGAGAGATCAAAAGGAGCTGAAGGAGCAGGAGTTGACTTCGTTCGGCCATATGGGCCAGCTAATGTGTCCTTGTTTGGTTCGCTGCTTGTATTAAAGCAGGAATGCCGCAACGACGACCAAGTGAACAGAGAGGAGCAACCAACTGAAATGCATAATGCAAACGGCGTGGAGGCGATTCCTATGCCGACATCGATACAATGGAGATTGCCCGATGATTGCTGAATTTTTAACAAAAGCTCGCACGTGACAAATCCTTTTATGGCAGCGCAGAAGCTCAAGCTACTCCGCCACCGATGGTCAGAAGGGAGGATGACGGCGCCGCTAAGCAAAACGTAGCTCAACGAAGAGGGGCAAACGTGTTGAACGTTATGACAACTGGAGGCACGAGGCTGTCGATCGTGGAGATCGTCAGAGCAGAGCATCTGGCACAGGCACAGCAGGCGACCACTCAATGATGCAGCTGAGCTCGATGAGAATCCCAAGCAGCGTGTGCATCTCTTTCAATAAACAACGAAGCATTGATACTCTATTTTTTGCTACTTTTACATGTTTAGTCTCCACAACATTTGTGTTTATAATGATTTGCACACTTAGCCAAACACAAGTAACCCAATCCAAAAGGGTACATCACTTTTAATTGCAGCCCGATCAGCGGGAACAACAACAACAACAACGAGAACAATATCAACAAAAAGTTGAGGAACGCCGTGGAGAGAATTCTTGCATTAATCAGAAAGTCAACGGAGCTGCCAAGCGTTTCGATCATCATCATCATACGAAAGCAATTGGCAGAGAGTCTCAACTGGCAAGTCAGAAGTCGCCTCCATTATCATAATCAGTGGACGCCGCGCAGCTGGCAGACGCCAAAGCCGTTGCTATAGATGAAGCTGATGCTCCCAGCTGTACCAGCTGAACCTGTGCCGAGCACGCACCAAGAAATTCCTGCGGCTTGTATTGAATGGGGAATGTCTGGCAGGCTGGCAGTCTCGAGGCTGGAAGCTGCTCGCCTGCAACGAAGTGGAATGTTTGCCTCTTGGCCAGCTGGCGACGTCTGCGAATCGGGTTTATTGAATAAACATTGCCAAGTCGATGGCATCCTTCAGTTCGCTCCAGTCTCAGTCTCAGTTGCAGTCGCAGCCCCAATCCCAGTCACAGCCACAGTCCCCACAGCCTGGTGGCGTCTGCTCTCTGCTGATTTTCATCGCTGATAGGCGGCGGAATCAGATCAGCTGCGGACTTTGGAGCCACCGTTGCATTTGGAAGGTGCAAAATGCCTTGCGCCTTGGCCTCGGGGGACGCGAGTCATCAGACGGCTGGCGATCGTCGTCGACGCGGTATTAAATCAATGCCAATCCATAAATGGTCTACGCGACGCGCAGATTCAACTGGAATCTCTCAGCGATTTCATTATTCCACAATAATATCACAAATCGCATGAAATAAAAAAAAAACCGTCTAGTTGAGAGAACTGCAACTGCCAACGGCTGCCTTTGAGCCATTTTCCAGTTAAATACGCCAAAGACTTTAACAATTGGCATTTAGGTGTGAATAGGCTCCATAATAGTTAATTTGAGAACATATTAAAGCCCCTAATTCAACTACGCACTGAGAATCGTAACTGCATTTAATGAGAGCTTTAGTTCTTTGATAGTTGATAACATTCTTTTTTCATTTATGATATCAATTAATATTGTTAACTCTTTCTTTGTAACTTCATATGTTAAAAGTTGCCTTCTTCGACTATGATAGAAGAGTTTCTTAATACGTTTGTAGTAGATTAGATTAGAGATCATATTATCTTCAATATACTTGAAGTATGCACAGAAATTCCACAACAGAACACTTCTCATAAGCGATTATTGAGTGATAAGCATCATTTAAACATTATAGTACATTTTATTATAAACATTTTACTCCAGATAAAACCTTACACGGAATACTTTAGCTATATGAACTACAATAATAGATACTTTACCATAGATTTATATAATAATATTTAATGAGATTTGTCAGTATTGTAAATAGCTTTATGCCAAGTCTTCTCGCAAGTTATCTTTATAGACTTGTCTTTCTCTCCTATCATATTAAATTTTCTTCATCGGAAGTAAATCTTTGTTATTTCGCTTGGAGAACATTCCTCACTATTTCATTGTGCAATTGTGGATTTTAGTAGCCAATCGATGATAGTTTTCGTTTAACAAAGTCCTTCATATCCTTCGATAGATAATAGTTTTCCATTGCCGCCGTCTGTATACTGTAGTTCAATGACAAGAAAAGAGACGAGAAAATGCAGGGCAAGTGAAGTGAAAATTCATGTTTTATGCTTCTGCTCGACTGGCTGCAACATTCGCATTGACTTGTGGCCCATGACAAGGACGTGACAATGCCAAAGATGGGGATGGGATGCTGCTGCTGTTGCTGATGATGTTTGGTCAATGGTCAATTTGGCAGCAGTTTGTTTTGATTGTTGTGCATCCAGGGCAAGGATAACGATGTGAACATGAAGTGGCACACACACGCACAAACTCTCCTTGTTTGTCGGCTAAGTTTTTTTACTCTTTCATACTTTTGCCAAAGTTACGAAATGTGATGATAACGAGTCCTAAACCAATTTAGCCACAACCGACAATCGATGTCCTGCGGCAAACATGCGCTCTGCTTTTCATGTCTATCAAACACAATCGCTTATGTTTATTGAGAGGAGAAAGGGGAGTTGCCTGCCACAATACCCACCATTGTTTTTAGCTTTTAACATTTGTTGAGCCGCCGGGCAGAAATGCAATTGTTTTGGCCATTGCGGCGTGTCCTTGCTGCGCTCATTAGTCATGTTGGAATTGCCACGATTTCAAATGAAATTAGTTGCCTCCGTAATGGCCACAACTAATTATGTTGAATAAATTTAAATGGGCAGCGCACCTGACATTTATGACAGCATTAAAACACGAAACACAGCTACATCCATCCACAGAACTCGATTTTCATTCCCCTGTTCAGGTTTTATTATTTTGGTGGTCAAAGGTCAATGAAACTGTCCAACGTGTAGCATTGTGTAGTTGTAGGTGGCTCTGCACTGCGCTTCAAGCTCAAGTGCCTCGCATAATTGTGACACCAACGTGTTGGCGGAAGCGCGCGTCTTTGTGGGCACGGGGCGCGCATCATTAACCTATGAATCCCCCGAACAGTAGACGTTAGTAATGAGACAACAAGTGCACAGAGCATTTACAAATGTCACCTCATCTAGGATGCAGACACGCGCTATTCATGTTTGCACCTTGTTGCAACATCAGCAATGCGGCAGCTGCCAGCGCTGATTGTGTGCGTACGCGCAGTCGACCGGAAAACTCTGTAAAAAAAAAAATAGAAAAGAAATTTTGATATCCGATTACGTTACACATATGTCGACTACTTCTAGTTTTGGGCAGACACGCCCCTTTGGCTGCTAGTCGTCCAACAATGCGTGCGCTAAGTGAAATGAAGTCTTATATTTTATTTCCATTTCCATTTTGCCAATCTTATGCCAAACAATGGCGTGGAGTGGCATGCCATAGCCTGGCTGCCTTTGTGCCTTGCGTGTCATTCCATTTCCGCCAGCCTCGAATCGCAAATCAAACACAGACGACGATGACGACAGCTGCTCCTTGACTTTGCATATATATGTGTACATATCCTTGCAAATAGGGCATGGGCAATCTTAATCTATATAGCAGCCATAGCTTTTGATTTGCTGCATACAAAGCTAAAAACATTCAATTGCCAAGACAAAAGATGCGGCGTCAAAGGCCAAACGTCAAAGCAACGACTTGAAGCAATCGCGTATGAAGTCTTTTTATGCGTGGCTGCCACAAGAGTGTGTGCAGCATTCAATAGTTTGTTTTGTTGTTGTTGTTGTAGTTCGTTTGGCACACAGGAAACTGCAGAAAGGTGCAAACGAACTTCCGCTCCAAAACAGTTTTCGATTTGTTGTTTAGCTTCTGCTCCAGATTCAGCTTCTGCTGCGATTTCAACTCCAACTACAGCTGCCGTTCAAACGTTTTGTTTGCTATTTGTTTTATCTGGCACGCGCTGCATTTGCTTAGATCTTGCAGCCGGCTGAGGCAAGAGACTGAAGAGAACGAAGCTCATCCCTGATTGGTTTGCGCCGCGTCTAATCAATCATCATCATGCCATTGCAGTAGCAAAACGGTTGATAGGTTGATTACCTACGCAAAGGACCTTGTGAAGCCGTCGCCATCATCCTTCTGACCTATAATTAGCCCACGGTAGCAAGTAGCTAAGCGTCCGATCCTGCAAGGTAAATGTGACTTTAATGAGTAAAAATGTGATAATTAGCAGACGCCAAGAGACCGACAAAGACAACCAAAAAAACACTGTCGGTTTTTGTTCCCGTGGTAATTACAGCGAAGAACTATTCGGTCAGCAAAAGTGCGCACTGGGCGGCCTAGCAGACCCATCAAGCCAACAACAAATGCCTCCCGCCCTCCATGGTTGGATTGAAGATTAAACTAACAATACAAAATGGCAGAGATATAATTTTCAGCTATCATTTTCAGCTGTGGCCAATTCAGTTGGCTGTGATTGAGATGACTCACGCCACTTGCTGAGTTTTCGCTGATAAAGACAATAACCAAGAGACCTTGACTTGGCCAGACATACATACATGTACAGATGTATGCAGTTACAGATTATTGGCCACTAATCCGCGAATACCCATGGAGAATCATTTTCTTGGCGGCGGCGGCGGACAGTTTATAAATATTTTGCTTAGCTGTCTGGAATGAAAATGTCAACACAGTGAATGAGGGCACATAAAATGCATAATGGAGTGCATAACATACCGTTGCCAACCGAGAAGATGTCCTTTTTGCCGCATAGCCTATGGCTAACAAAAACACACACACACAGCCACGTAATTCAAAGGAATTCTTTCCTAGGTGTTCCTCATAAAAAGAGACGCCGCCAACGTTGCCGTCATCGGTGCTGCTGTCGGTGAGCGCCCTTCTGTCCCAATGTTGACCATGTCGTGAATGCTGCTTCGGGGGAGTGTGTTAAATGTTTTGCGTCAATTTGTCGCTTTATGTGTGCGACCTAAAAACGTTGCCACATCCAAACATACACATACTCACGCACACACACATCGTCCTTGTGAATGAAGCACAAATAGCATTTATGTACGTACATATTCTGGACGCAGTTAAATGTAAACGGATCAGGGATCCAGCAACAACTTACCTGGCTGCCGTCTAAGTGACGTCATGCGGCGTTGTTGCTGGGCCGCTGGGTAATGTCATTATCAGGCACGGCCGCAAGGATAGAGTCTATCGTTCAGGGCTTGAATGTAATTCGCACACCCGTCGTGCACGTCACAAAACAAATGATAAACAATTATTTGTTGGAAATGTTCCGGCAGCGGCTATTGGCCCTATTTTCATTTGCCGCCACATCGTTTGATCTGTTGTTATGTTGGCGAAACCAGATTTATCACCGCCTTACAATGCATTTGGGTGTTCCAATTGTAGGAGACCATTGTCAACAGCTAACAATTTAATACGTAGAAACGACAAATCGGAAGTAAAATATGCCTATTTGAATCTGTGAATTAAGGAAGTAGGGAGAAAACAGAGATGAAAATAGTAATGCAACCCTGCGCGGGCATCAACAGCAATTGCAGCAAGTGGACAACTCTTGCATGTGAGCGAAAGCAAAGCATAGATCGGAAACTTGACACAGAGCAAAAAGGAACGATAGCAACTACAGCGTTCGATTCCACGCAAGTTATAAACTAAGTGTTCTATGTACATATTATTTGTTAATTACTGTTTAATGCAATATTAAGCATTATGTTTGTAAGCTGTGCACATCGATAAGATAATTATTACCGCTGCGATTTGTGCTAGCGGCGCAATCTAAAAGCGCGGCAAGTTAAAAAATTCATTGCGTAAGTAGGGTGTAAAATAAGATACATAAATATTTCATTTGCAATTGGCCTTTATCAGTTCCTTTTTTTCTTGATTTGTCAATTGAAATTTCAATGAGCGCTTTATCTAGTAAATTAGTGCCGTTATAATTGTCTGTTGTACGATTATGCATACGTTTACTAGCTTATGTATGTATGTTCTTACATACATATGTATGTATATACATATGTATGTGTGTAATGTATTACTGCGGCGTTGCCACTTTGTTGTGGTTGAGTAGGAGTGAGAGATTAAGAGGACAATTGCTAGTTAATGTCGCCACATGCGATTTATCAATTAAACAAATTTGATAATTACTAATATTAGACTGTCGCTCGGCTAACTAGAAGCGACACTTGTTAACTCCCACGGCCCCGCAGAGACCGCAACAGCAATGTTGCGGCTACTAGCGGAAGTAAGTATTTTGTTTGCCTTCCCTTTTTGCCATTTGGTTTGCAAGCTTAATTTGCAGATTGCTTTTTTGTGTATTTTTTGTAAATACTCTGTAAACAACTGTGCGTTGAAAAGTGGTTTGATCATGTAAAGAGTTAAGTACGACATTTTCTACAATTTTGTACCAATTTTATAAGCATAACTTTATGAAAACTTAACCGATTTTAATGAACCATGCCTTTTTGATTATTGTTTGACGCCCTAATTAATTCTGCATTTAAATTTTGTTAATTTTCGTGTTTTAAAATTTTTCGATTTTTTTTCAATTTTTCCATACATACCCCTTTACAGTTTTTCAAAAATTTTAAACTATCTTATCTTTATCAAAACTTAACCGATTTTAATGAACCATGTCTTTTTGATTATTGTTTGACATCTAAATTAATTCTGCATTTAAATTTTGTTAATTTTCGTGTTTTAAAATTTTTCGATTTTTTTTCAATTTTTCCATACATACCCCTTTACAGTTTTTCAAAAATTTTAAACTATCTTATCTTTATCAAAACTTAACCGATTTCAATGAACCATGTCTTTTCGATTATTGTTCGACATCTAAATTAATTCTGCATTTAAATTTACTTCATTTTGGTATTTTAAATTTTTTCGATTTTTTTCAATTTTTCCATACATACCCCTTTACAGTTTTTCAAAAATTGTAAACTATCATAACTTTATCAAAACTTAACCGATTTCAATGAACCATGTCTTTTCGATTATTGTTCGACATCTAAATTAATTCTGCATTTAAATTTACTTCATTTTGGTATTTTAAATTTTTTCGATTTTTTTCAATTTTTCCATACATACCCCTTTACAGTTTTTCAAAAATTTTAAACTATCTTAACTTTATCAAAACTTAACCGATTTTAATGAACCATGTCTTTTTGATTATTGTTTGACATCCTAATTAATTCTGTATTTAAATTTTGTTCATTTTGGTATTGTAATTTATTTTTCTTCATTTTCCAGGGTATGTACTTGAACAGCAATTGTAACACTAAGTTTCTTGCGTTTCATAATCGTGAATTTTAATTGCGCGTAGGCTTCATTTGGATTTTCTTGCTGTCTGTCGCTGAGTCTCAGTTTTAATTAAACACAATACACATTTTCCGCTTTTTGCAGATTTTCATGTTGTTGCTGCTCTCCACTTTTAGTTGCTGTTAGTTTTTATGAGCGCCTTAATTGCCCGCCCCGTTCGCATCTCTTGTGAACATCTTAATTACATAATAAAAATTATTTAAACTCACAGTCCCACTATCCATGGCAGAGCAGACCAGTCCAATCCTAAGCCCAGCTAGTCATCATTCGTAGCAGGCTTTTGTGTTTCCTACACGCGTTTTCATAATTTTATGGCTCGTTTAGTTTTGGGGTTAAAGATTTATGTTTGCAGATTTTACTTAGCGATAAGTATGTCCAATTGGAACGTGAAGATACCCCAGATATTTCCCATGACTTCCCATTATGATGGCCCCTCTCGATATGTTTCGATTTTTCTCATTTGATTTTAAAATCCGTTTTATGTTTCAACTCCAACATTTATTGATTTTTTCATGTTTATGTTAATAATTTGTTTTATTTGATTTCCTGATGATTTCCTCAGCGATTGTGGCTCCACTGCATCCAGTTCCTGGTACATTATTAAATTAGTTCAAGTTGAGAACGCTTCCAGATGTAAACTTTAAATGAACCATTACGTCTCTGTCTTTTACAGATGAGCGGCAAGCGAACGCGTAGCTTCAAATGCGCCGTACATCAGCGGGATCGTGAAGTGTGCTCCGAGAACGACTTTCAATTGGTGCTCAGTGAGCCGCCGCTGTTCAGGAAGATGGTCCACGCGGTTGCAGTGGAAGTGCTGCCGGAGGAGCGGGATCGCAAATACTATGCTGATCGTTATACATGCTGCCCGCCGCCCCTTTTCATAATACTGATCACAATTGTTGAGGTGGGTACATAATCGAAGTGATAGCCTTCAATCCTCACTTAATTTCCATCCTTTAGCTGGGCTTCTTTGTGTATCATACGCTGGCCACAGGAGAAGCGGCACCAACGGGTCCAATACCCACCGACTCCATGTTTATTTATAGTCCTGATAAGCGTCATGAGATCTGGCGATTTGTGCTATATATGGTGCTGCATGCTGGCTGGTTCCATCTGGGATTCAATGTGGCCGTGCAGCTGCTCTTTGGTCTACCGCTCGAGATGGTACACGGCTCGTCGCGCATTGCCTGCATTTATTTCTCGGGCGTATTGGCCGGTTCCCTTGGCACCAGCATCTTTGATCCGGAGGTGTATCTTGTGGGCGCCAGCGGCGGCGTTTATGCCCTGCTGGCGGCGCATCTAGCCAACGTGCTGCTCAATTACCACCAGATGCGCTACGGCGTCATTCGCCTTGCATTTATACTTATCTTTGGTAAGTTTCTTTGCATTAGCTGTTGCAGTTTGTGGCTTAAGTTCGTGTCCCTTGCAGCCTCCTTTGATTTTGGGTTCGCCATCTATGCACGGTACGCTGGAGAGGATGCGTTACCTGGACAGTTAGGCGCCAACTCGGCGTCTGTTTCATATGTGGCACATTTAGCAGGAGCTGTGGCCGGTCTCACCATCGGTCTGCTTGTGTTGAAAAACTTTGAGCAGAAGTTGCACGAGCAACTTCTCTGGTGGATTGCCCTGGGCACCTACTTGGCCCTCGTCATTTTTGCCGTTGCCTTCAATATACTCAACGGTGTGACACTGTTCAACATGCGTGTGGAGAAGATTCGCGTCACCGAGACTTACTACAATAACTTCCGAGTATAACAAGAAGCTGTCGAGTTTGTCTTTTGTTGATTCCCCCAAGATATCAAGATTATGGATTATTGTTCTTTTTTTTGGATTCGTTAAAGTTTTTGTTATTTAGTTTATTGTTTCTTAACTGGACAGTGAATAAGTTTATAGTTTATCGTTTTGTTAAGTTCATTTACTACGTGCAATATATGTACAGACGCGATATGTATATGTATTTGTATTGTACAATATAGACAATCGTCTTCTATATGGAATCAACGCAATTTGTTCGACTATAGTTAAGAATTTCGTATTGTACGCTTCGTTTAAAGTACAAAAGATGATGAAATTGAAATTGATAAGAAAATATAATGTATTTACAATGAATCTGAACTGATTAGGATACAAGCATACAAATAGAAAACTTGATGCTCAAGGGATTCCAAATTGGCAGATCACAAATTAAAGACTTTCTTAGAATTAAGAATAACGAAAATCGAAAGTTTATTTAAGCTGTAAAATATACACAACAAAAACAATTGCTATATTGAAACCGAAACTAAAAAGAAAACTCAAAAGTTTATTCTAAATTTTTCAGAACTGTCCCACTGCAGGCCTTACATATACATTGAGTATGATAATCTTAAAACTACCTCAAATCGGAAAAGAAAAATATGTTGAAAGATTAACAAAAGTCGGTTTCAAATTAATAAATAGCATTTCTCAACTGCCCTTATGAAAGAAATCATCACTGCCAGCTTTAGTGAATACAACAGCACCAATTAAATATAATAAATATATATTTGTACTTTGTACATTTTGTACATAATTGGATAATCACAAGAAGAAGAATTATATAAATAAATGAAACAGAGAATTGGCTTTTTATAGTTTACATTTCGTTATTCATTTTCCGCTCTTCTTCGTCGAGAGGTCAGCGTTGCCACCTGAGCTTTAGCCTGGCAACATTTCATTAAGAACCTATGTGGACACACTGGCAATAAACCTTTAAATTGGCCAAAGTAGTAAAACTTTATTAAAATGAATAATTTTAGAATCATATGCGTGTTGGTCGATTTCATAATCGCGGAATTTCAACAAGCACGACTGAAATATGTGTGGTAAGTTGTAAAAACAGTTAAATATTTGATTTCATCATCACACACGCAAACTTTCCTTAAAATTTCTATCTGCGATAAGAGATCTGTTAGCGTGTATCCATCTTTATCAGTGCAGATGGCATCTTTCTTAGCGTGACAAAGCGGGGCGGCAGTGCTTTGACAGTGAAAAGCGAAAAGCTGTAGAATTTTCATGACAGTTACGTGCACGCACCTGGGACAAGGCATCCTGCCTGTCAGTTTCCACATCCTCACAGTTCACAGTCGCTGTCAACAATGCGCTGCACCTTGGCTTTTTGCGCTCTTACTGTATTCAATGTACCTGACGGGTGAATGTCAACGTCTCACTCAAAGCCCCTCGTTCCAAATGCTGCCCCAAGCGCCCCAAACGCATCAGACCAGTTCGCATTGACACTGCTGCTTCTTCTTCAGTTAACAAATCCCAACGGACACGAATTTATGTTTGCTTGAGCATATTTCACCGTTAGTCATTCGTCAAGCGTTGTCACGCGAAAAAAAGGGCGAAAAATCCAATGGAAAGTGAAAAAACCTAACGTTGTTGGCCCAACTGCGCCACACACACAACTAGTGCTGGTGCTGAAGTAGGAGAAGTGCGGGCACCAGCAAGTGGAGAGAGACAAAAACGGCTGTTTGGAAAAAGGATTCAATCGACGCTGATTAATGCTGGACGTGTTAGTTTGTTAGAATTCATGCTCGGCTCGTTGCTCTTTTGACGTCTGCATAAGCTCTTTATACCCTGCGAAGCATGGAAACAAAGTTGATCTATGGGGATAACAAGACTTTGTGGTTAACTAGATGACTTAATCAGTAGCTGCTTTGAAGATGCAAGGATGGTGTATTCAGTGTTGCACTGCTTATAAAGCTTAAGGACTTTATGAGCTAATGATCTTTGCTAACAATAAGAAAGTTCTTACAATGTTAATTTGCTGAGAAGATCGGAATTTATTTAACTCTTTTAATCCTTTACAGATTTGTCAGAGAACTACACTCTACACCTTTGCTTAACTAACGATTCCTTCTTGTGCTGTTCTATGTTTGTGAAGTTTTTGGGGAATCAAGCTGGAGCATGAGTTTATATAGCATTTTAATTGAGTTCAATACAAACAAGCTGAGCATTGACAGAGCTTATGGGCAGTCAGTAAATAAATCATATCAATAAGAAGCAGCTCGAAGAGCAGCACACACTCAGCACACACACATACACAGAGCACACGCACACAAACTGTGGCAGCTTGTCCTTCGTTGGCAAACATGTTTATAAAAAGTACAAGTTAATATTTATGTAATTCAGCAGATACGAAGTACAACGAGCAGATCATTACATTGACATATTCATGCATACACGGCTAAGTTGTCCAGTTGTCCAGCTGTCCAGGAATTCCAGCGAAGAGGCGAACAATGCGACTATAGGTAAGGAATGGAGCTGGATGCGGGATGTTGCGACCAGGTGACCGACCATGTAAACTGCGAACGTTGCGGCCCACGCGACACAGAAATCAACCTGCGTTTGTGACTCTGCCTTTGGCTTTTGTTTCTCTGATGACAGCGACGACGACGGCGACGACGATGTGGAAAAGTATCACAGAGTCGGACTCTTTATCTGTGACTGTGCAACAGAAACTGTGGATGCCTGGCCATGTCCAATGCATGCTTATCAAAGGTCTCGCTTGTACCTGTCATAAGGCCCACTGAAATATTGTGACCAGGAATGTGTAAAGTCAGCACAGAACTGAAACCGAAACAAGTTAAGGCTGTGTGTCTGTGATGTGAAGCCTGGAGGCCTTTTGCAGTTAACTTTTAATAAACTGCAGTATTCTCTCTTTCTCTCTCTCTCTCTCTCTCTCTCTCTCTCTGTCTTTCTCGCACCTGCCCGCCTTTGCCAGGATCTCGCCATTTATATCACTCGGCAAATATGGAAATTTTGTTGAAGGCAGGCAACTGCTGGCTTTGTGTTTGCTAACCGCTTCATTAAGCACTTGAGCTACTGCAGGGTCCAGACAGTCGAGTGTCCTTCTGGGAGAATTGCTTTCTGCGTCCTTAGGAGCCGCTTGACCTCGCTGCCAGCACAAAACAAGGCACTAGAACTTAAACGTTATGTAATTATCAAAAGTGGCAAAAAGTATACAAAACAAAAGTTGTGAAAATAATAATGGCAAGGAATCTGCAAGGATTTCATTTACACGTTAAGGACATGCCATGGCAAACAACATTAGCCTAACAAATGTGCCGCAAAATATGCTGGTGGCGCCTCAAGCCATTTCCCATTCGCCGTGCCCAACAAATCAAAATGACTCCATGAACTGCGGGTTAAGCTAAGCTTGGAGCTTCCTTTGATAAATGTCGAGATATTGAATTTCCTGGCAAGGCGCAGGATATGGGCCGTGGTCTTTTAATTTGGCCTTTTAGGTTAATTGCCTTTGTGGCAATTGACAGGCAACTGGCTGGTGAGCTGGCACGCTGCTCATATTAGCCATATATGAGGTCATTGTGGCTTCATCAACATTAAGATTGCGTCTTTGAGCTGGCAGGAGGACACAGTGAACAATGCACAGGACTCGCAGGACAATCAACGCCATGTAATGGACGGAATGAGTTTTTATGCTGCTTTTGTTGTGCGTGCTTCATGGCAATTTACCTGCTGACTTTGCCAGACAACAAAGGATTTGCTTTTGTGGGGAGAGGAGGCGAGGGGCGGGGGCGTGGAGTTGAGGGCGCTTGTCGGACATTTTCATCATTTTCACATGCTTAAATTTAGCAGGTGTGCGTGTGTGTGTGTCAACGCTGGGTGTGTCGCTTAATTGCCTTAGCACACGGCTTATGGGATATGTATATCCCCGCCCCCCTCCCCTCACACACACAACCCCATCTCATCTAACAGGAAAACTCTACAAGGTCGTTCCCATTTGACTTGACAAGTCACTTTCGAAATTTTCCCAATTCTGTTTGTCATTTGTTAATGTGCTGAAACAACAATGAGCAAATCAAAGGGTATTCAACATGACTTCAAGCAATCCCCGCCAGAGATTAGCTATACCATCTTTAATAGCGAATCCGAGCTGAAGGACATCCAGAGTCTCATCGACAAGGAACTCTCCGAGCCATATTCCATCTATACCTATCGCTACTTCGTCTACAATTGGCCGCAGCTTTGCATCTTTGCGCGGCATGGGGAGCGCTATGTGGGTGTGATTGTCTGCAAGCTGGAATCGTTGGGTTGCATGCTGCAGGGTTACATTGCCATGTTGGCCGTGGATCCGTCGTATCGTCTGCTGAAGATTGGCACGGCGCTCGTGGAGAGGGCAATTGATGTGATGATTGCCGAGAAGGCGGATGAGATTGTTCTCGAAACGGAGCTGACCAACAAGGCGGCATTGCGTCTATACGATAGTCTGGGCTTCATACGGGAGAAGCGTCTGGTGCGTTACTACATGAACGGTGTGGATGCACTGCGTCTGAAGTTGCTGCTGCCATGGCGTCCAACTGATGAGGAATTCTCTTAAGTTTGTCCAAATTATTGTTTGAGTTTTGAATTTTGCGCTGTGTTGATGAAGACCGTCTTTTTCTGTCTCACTCAGACTATGCTTCTTTCTCTCTCTCACACACACACACACACACACACACTTATACACTCCTTGGCAATTGGCTCTGTCAATTAGCGCCCCATGGAGTGACTACTTGGAGTGTTCGCCTCGTTCTTCTTCAGGAGCCGACTCTCGACGCTTGTCTCAATGAGTGCTTGGACTCAGGTAAACTGGCTAAACAGGCAAACAGTTTGATAGCCACCTAATTGAGTGCAAATGCTGGGCGAGAAGCGGAAAGCGAGAAGCGAGAAGCATGTGATGGCACTACACACATGCACACACACACACACACATTACCTTTGATTGCCTCTGCTACTCGTGAAGGGATAATTGCTATTCAGGGTCACATCAAATTGACTATTCGGGTTATGGAGTTGTTATGCGAGAGCCGTAGCACTGCTGATAAGGATACGCTTTGATAGCCCTGCTAAGAGGTGGTCCGTCGTCCTTTGTCCTTTGTCCTTTGCTGAGTGCTCAACTGAGTGCACACTGGTACTGGTAGCAAAGGCAATACAAAACAAGCGTTTGCTACTTAAGATTGTTGAAGAGTTTACTTTGATTTCTTGAAGAATATTGATTCGAAACGAGTTACTTTCGCAGCTTTGAATTGTCTTAATGATTACGATTAGTTTTAGCCATTGATGTGAAGCTTGCAGCTGTTTGTGGGCAAGAGAAGAGAGATAAATCTGCAGGAGATGAGAGAAACATTTAAGATTTGTGCAGCAAGTGCTGAAGTATGTTCTAGACATGTCTTTGTTCTTTATCATTAGTTTAGTTTAATCTATGTAGTTATAGAGGTATTAAAAGTAGTTCTTCATCTTGAAAATCAAAGAAAGATCTGCAAAAAAAGCATATCAAGTATCCTTTGGTAGAGTCTCTTTAAAGTTAACTAGAACAGATCGCTGGGTTAGTGAAAGAGGAGTAGAGATTACAGAAGAAGATTGTCTGATAACTTTGCCTGTTGCTTTGGAGACTGTTAAGAGATGTTTGTGGCATTTGCTTATGGAGAAAAGAGAAGAAACTTCTCATACTTATTAGCAGTGGAAGAAAGTTACAGAGAAAGAGCTGCAGTTTCTACCAAGCTCAAGAATTGCTTTTGCTTTTGATTAGTCTGATTGCATCTAGCTATAATCCAAATATAAAGTTGTAAGATCAACTGAAAGATCATTTCTTAACTATGCTTTCAAAAGGAAGGCTAAGTATACTCAAGCGGATTAGTAGAACCTCTATAAAGTTAATTAGAACAGATCCCTCGCTTTCTTAATGTGGCTCAAATAAATTAAACAACAGCAACTCAAAGATTAAGTTCCCAAACAAATATAAAGTTCTGATTTGCTGAATAGCGACTGCAAATGCATCAATTATTTGTCTAAAGGTTCTAAACTTTCCTTTATGAAAATTGGCTTAAACACATAATCAGAGAATCATAAAGACAAGAACCTGCCACAATTCTGAGTAGCCTTACAGTTGTGATTTCCTGACAAGTTTGCAACTTATATGTGGATTTCCTTTGGCCTCAGATGGCCCCTGAATTGCGTGAAGATGCAACTTTAATGATCGTTCTGTTCGCTAACTTGTTTATTTGTTACCATTAGACGTCTGTTGTAATAATATGGCTAAAGAACGGTCAACACTTGAGTGGTGTGGCGTTGGAGGGGGTGGTGTGTGTGTGTGTGTGTGTGGTGGGGTGTAGCTTCTTCAGTTTGCCCTCTTACGATCGTTGATCTTTGATACCCACTTGAAAGTATGCAGCTTCCTCAGTTTGCGGCACTTGAGATCGAGCGAACGAGAGAAGAGGAAGGCTTCAACCTTTTGGAGACCAAATCAAGTCAAAGTCAAAGCTCTGGCAACTTTTGGGCAGGTGGCAGGTGGCGTTGGGGCTGCAATGCGTTGCACGTTGCACGTTGAACGTTGAACGCTGCCGACTGCCCGCTGACTCGCCAGATGCTGCCTGGCGGCGGCGTTGATTGAGTTGCACCTGCCATTCGCAGAAAACAAGCCGAACGGGCTCCGACTCGATACACAACTGACACAACTGTGTGACGCTGACTGAGACTGAGACTGTGACTGTGACTGTGTGCCACAAGCATGGGCCATGGGCCATGGGGCATGGGGCATGGGGCAAGCGGCTACTTGATGACCGACGCCCGTTGCCCGTTGCCCGCTGCTCGCGTTATTTATGTGCAGTTTTTATTTTTGGCTTCAGTTTCCCTGGCGTCTCCTTTCTCTCTCTCTCTCTCTCTCTCTCTTGCTCTCTCTCTTTCTCTCTCTCTCTCTCCCTCTCATTCCCTCTCTGCATCCCTGCTCGTCGTCGTCAGCTGTCGTTGACATTTGCCTGCATTTCAGTTTGATTCAACCTCAATGCTGCCACTGCCACTGCCACAGCCAGCGGCTGCTGCACATAAATCTCAGCTGTGTTTGCTTATCAGGTTGCACGAAGGCAAGAAACTATATTGAGCTTGCACCAACTCCCCCTTCCTGTCCGCCTTGCCAACCTAAATGACAATGACAACAAACCTTCTGCACTTGACTGTTGACTCCTCATTCTCCCTCTCTCTCTACTCACTTTCCACACTCTCCCACACTCCCCCTCTTTCTCCCCCTCTCTGTCACTGCTTTGATTATGCAATTTACTTGAATCGCATGCAAATTCACTAAATAATTAGCAGATGCAGCCAAGCATTCCTGATTATGGATTATGATTGCCAATCGACCGGGAAAATGTCACGAAATTCATTTTTCGCTTCTTTGATTATGCTCAATTCTGTATTGTTGCTGCTTGCTTAATTAGCATTAATGTATTTACGTAAATAGATTATATTTTAAAGCATTTTACTGCACACAAATCTGCTTTAAGCTATATTTAAAGAGTAAAGATATTTAATTTAGAAAACAATTAAGATTTTCTTATTTTTCAACAATTTTTCTTTTCTTTTTTTCCCTTTATTGATTACAGTTTGCAACTGAAAGTAGTTTTCATTGCTTTGCCAACATTTTTCCTCTTCAACGCCACAAGTTCTTTAGAATACTCTTAAGAGATTTATGGCCAAGTGTACTGCAAACGCTTTAGGCCAAGTTCCAAACTCAAGTGCAGATAATTGTCACATAAATTGGCATCAGGCAAAAGGAGCTTAGAGCAGTGAAACCGCCCCAAAAGCTAAATTGAATCCCTTGAAATATAAATAAAAACATTTATGGAATTTTCATTTATAATTTAGACATTTATTTTGTTCAAATTTCTATTTATTTCTTTTTTTTTTTTTGTATTTTCTTGGTTTTTGTTTTTGATTGCTATTTTGTTGTGTTGTTCTTGACATGCACATTAAATACATTTATTATATATTTTGTTGGGGGGAGGGGCGGGGTCACAACTATTTCTTTAGCTTAGCTTTATTATTTGTTGTTGAGTTTTTCTGTGTTTTTTTTCTTTTTTGGCTTACGCTTTGCTGAGTTTTATGCTAGATTAGTTTTTGTTTCAGTTTAGTTATCTTTCAAGTAATCAAGTGAATAAGTTCAATATGTCAATCTGTCAATATGTCAAGAACTAGCTAACTACTCGTAAATGTTGAACAAATGCTTGCATTTATTGTTGCTACTATTATTTTGATTATTATGATGTTCTTTGGCTTTTCGGTTTTGTTTTTTTTTGTTTATAGGATTAATAAATATGTTTGCATTTGTGTCTGTATGTGTGTGTGTGCATTTTGTTGTAATTTTGAACGCATTAAGTGGCATTAATTAATGTAATGTAATGTAATTTAATTATTGTTTGCTGTGGTTTTTGCTTTTTGTTTTCATTTTCTTTTTGTTTTTCTTCATTATTTTCTCTTTTTTTTTGACTAGTGTGCGACTTAATAATATTTACAATTTGAAACAATTTATTAAACGCTAGTTATACATATGTGTTGTGTATATGTGTCTACAGTTTATTTATTTAAATAATTAAATAGACTATAATTTAAACAAAGGTTCTCGGATCAAATTCATTAGGCTTTTTAATCGCAATACCTAATAAACAATGTTATAGGAAATCATAGCGAGAGGCGATTAGTTATAGTTTACTTTTTCATTTTATAGATGGGGTTGTGGCTGTCTGGTGGGGAGGGGTAGGGGTGGGGGGTTTATGGGGATTTTACACGCAAAATAAATTCAGTCTTTGGTTCTATCACAACATTTGTTTACACGTTTCGGCCCGTTCGCTTTTGAGTAGTTTATTTGTTGTAGTTGTTGTTGCTGTTTGTTGCTTTTGCTGCTGTTTGTTGTTCTGTTGCTTTGCGTGAAATGTTGCAAATGAAACGCGCTTACGATAACGGAACAGAACAGAACAGAACAGAACGGAACGGAACGAAAACTGAAGCCGAACGAATTTCGAATTTAGTTTTGAACTAAAATCATTCGAGTGAACTTTTTGTAATTCTTTTTTTTTTTGTTTTCTGTTTTCTCTTTACTTTTCTGCTTCTTTTTTTCTCTTTTTGTCTATATGTCTATGTTTCTCTCCTTAAATTGGATTACTTCCATGCTTTTGAGTTGACACTGCATTGTTGCTTAGGACACGCCCAAGTCGTGCAGCAAATGTTGTGTGATCACCTCGCCCTGCTCCTCCATCCGCTGTGCGGTGACCGTGTTAATCAGATTGAACACAATCGCAAACACGGTGAATGCACAATAGACGCCCAGCGCCAACCACCAAATCAATTGTTCATACTCGCGATGACCAAAATTCTTGAGCACCAGGAAGCCAATGGTCAGGCCAGCCAAGGCGCCCGTCAGATGTGCAATGTAGGATACCTGGGGACCCTTGGCAAACGCTGGCGTGGCGCCACCATCAAAGTATTGCGTATAGAGAGCATAGCCCAGATCGCAAGAGACTATAAAGAGAAAAAGGAAAACGAAAGAGAACTACAGTTAGTTAAATGTACTTTAAGGCAATCGTAATCATTCAGTTTGATTACTTACCAAATATGATCACGGAGCCCAGCTGCGTGGATGCGGACTTCATGTGCGCATAGTTGAGTGTTATGTTGGCCAAGTGTGCGGCCAATAGGGCGTAAACACCGCCACTGGCGCCCACCAGAAACACCTCAGAGTCAACAACGCTGGTGCCCAGAGAGCCCGCAAAGACGCCAGCCAAATAGATGACACCAATTCTCGCTGTGCCATGCATCACCTCCAATGGGATGCCAAAGAACAGCTGTATGATGATATTGAAACCCAAATGGAACCAGTTCGCGTGCAGGAACATATAGCTGAAGAAGCGCCAGACCTGCAGACGACGATCGGGTCGATAGACGAGTACCGAATCACTTGGTATGGGCACCGGGAGGCCAAAATTCTGGGCGGGCATTGTATAGCGGTCATAGGCGAAGATTGCAATCTGTAAGAAGCATATAAAGCAAATAGAAGAGACATTAGTTGGAGTTCCAATTGGGGTTGTTTTGATTTATTGTTTATGTGCAGTTCATGTTCTTTCTTGTTGCTGTTGTTGTGGCTGCTGAGCACGCGACGTCGAATTCTCGTGCTCCAAATAAACGAAAAGCAGACACAGACACGGATATATATACAGACACAGACACACAAACACATATAAGCGCTGCTTAGTCCTGCCAACTTTGTTTTGGCATTCGTTGAAACTTAACTCGCTCTGCCGCTCTCAGTCTCGCTTCGCTCTCACTCACTGTCTTGCTTTTTCTGTCTGTGTGTTTGTGTGTGTGCCTTCGTTTAGTTTTTATGCGTTGCGCTCGTAGCTGTTGTTGTTGTAGCTTGTTTACAATCGATTTTGGGGGCGCCAGGCAGGCAGCCAGAGACGGAAAACTTCTTACGTTGTCTGCTTTTATGTGTGTATATGTGTCTACGTGTAGTATATGCGTCTGTGTTTGTGCGCGAGTATAAGAATGCGCAAAAGAAAGCAGCAATTTTATCGCTTTTAGTTGGAAGTTGAGAATTTGTAAAGTTCTTCAGCAAATTTTATTGCATTTTGTGGTTCTTTGATTTAATAATAATAATAAATTATCAACTACAACAACTACTACATAGTACAATGGCATTAACTATGAAAGGTGATGTTTTAGAAGAGTTTCAAAAAACAAGCAGAAATGGAACACAAAAAGAATTGAAAATTGTCTCAATTTGGAAGTGAAACACAATGGAATTGCAGATGGCTAGACACATGAAAATGAAACACTAACTGTTTCCCCTTTTCACTTGCAACATTTTCAGTTTGGAATTTTAGCGATTACTCACCTCAATGACGGAGATCAACAGAATGAACCATGGCCAATGCTTGCGATGTTCGAACTTAAGCATCGTCAGCTCATCCGAATCCAAAGTCTGCAGATTGCAGTTCGCGGATGTGGATGCAATTGTTGTTGATGCCGATGATGCTGTTGCCGATGTGACCATTGGGGCTGGCAGCTTGTGGAACGTGTCGCGCTGCATGTAAATGTGCTCCCCCTGGCGGGTACAGCAGGTGCTGCTAGCCGTGCTGCAGTCCGTGTCATAGGATGAGCAGGCCATGTTGGATAAGGAGGAGATGTTGCAGGTTGCAGGAGCCGCTGGAATGTCAATGATGATGGACGCCGTTGTCGCTGTTGTCATTGTTGTCGTTGCTTGAGGCTCCCCCTCATCCTCCTCCAGCTGCAGCTTTGTGTGGCTTTCTGTGCTGTTTGTTGCTGTTGCTGTTGTGGTTGTTGTAGTTGTTGCGGCTTCCATTTTAATGCCTCTTTTACAAAAGTCTTTTCTTTACTTTACTTTGCTTCTTTGACGTGGCTTTAGTTTGCTCCACGTACAACTGCAAAAGGGAAAAGAGAAGCAAAAGTTTATAATTAATTAACTGTAGCGAACAATAAACAAAAAATCAATTAAGTGCATAAATTATTCATAAAACAAGAGCAATGCAACAGCAACAGTACAACAACATCAATTACAAAACTTGAGCATTTCTTTTGGGTACAGTTTGTTTATAGTAAGGCAATCTTGCGACTTGCATTCCTAGCCTGCCTCCCTTCCGCTTGCAGCATGCCCTTCCGCCTCTCCCCTCGCAAGACTACACCCCGCCGTGTCTGTTTGTCTGTATGTCTGTATGTTTGTGTGCTTGTATATATGTATGTAGGTCAGCAGTAACATCTTCTGTCTCGAGGCCCATAAAATTTGATGGTCTCTCTTTCCTATAGAGTTGGCTGCCCCTCTTAAGGGCGGGTTTGCCAACTAAAATTAGCTAAAGGCGCACAACGGAAAATAGTTGAAGACGACGTCACTTCCCCTCCCCTCTGCTGTTTGTTTATCTGCGCTGTGGCTTTGTAACAAATGGAACTTCACTTGGTTTGAGTGTTGTGTGTTTTTGCTTTGAAATGGGGGAGGTGGAGTTAGGGGAGCCTAGGCTATTTTTATGTAATGTGCTCATGTAATTTTCATTTAATGCATAAAGTTTTCGCCTGCCAAGTCCAAGTCCAAAAAGAGGCTGACATAACTAAATGGCTTTTAAATTTACTGCAACAATAACAAGAAAAACAAAAACCATACCAACAACAATAACAAGCCAACGTGTGGAGAAGGCCGCTCACTAATGGCCAACCAATCAGCTAATAACCGAAATTATTGTAATTTATCTTCAACTGCAATTACAGAGTTTTCAAATTATGTTAATCGCATTCGTTTCAATTACCAACAACAGCGACAAGCACTAATGACATTTTTGTTGTTGCGGCTGTTGCCGCTGCTGCTGCTGCAAAAAAAGAAATCAATTGAAATCTCTTCTTTTGTCTCTTTATCTTCTTCATCTCTCTCTCTTTGGCTCGATCTCACTCATTGTGCGCACATTTGCACGCTTAAATTGACTTAAATTCTGTTTTAAGTCGCTCAACAATAGGCAAAAGTTTCATTGCACACGCCTTGCACAACACAAGCACTCACACACACAAGCCTACACACATACAGTCATAAGCATATTACAAAAAAAAAAAAAAAAATTGTGCGACGCTCACTTCCTCCCCGCCCACACTAAAAGTTCGGTTCGACTTAAAGTCACACTCAAAAGCCACGCTCTGCTGCTGCTGGCGACTGCTCTTGTCTCTGCAAGTGCTGCACGCACTCATTCACTCATATTTTTGTTGTTATTGTAATTATGTTTAGCACTGAGTTTTTGTGTGGGAGCGAGCGCACAGACGATTGAGAGAAGCGCACTTCTAACTGTGTTTCCTTGTATCACTGTGTGTGTGCATGTTTGTTGTTGTCTTGCTTGGTTGCCTAGCAGCAAACGAGGGCCGTCAGTTATTTTTTTGTTGTCTTTTGAGTATTTTGTTGCTGTTGTCTGTTATGCCGTTGTGTGGGGTATTTCAATATGGCACGAAATCGCAGCCGCTGCTTATTAATTAATTAATTTATTAATTTTTAATGGAATTTACATTTTGCGCAAGTTGCACCAAATAAGCAAACAGCATGAAAAGCAGACTTGGAAATTTTATATAGTTGTTACTGTTGCTGCCGCTCGCGTGTTGCACGTTTGCCAATTAACAGCAATAGAAGTTGCATATGATTTCCACGTCTAAATGTGTAATAAATGGAATTAACTCGAGCGGCGCTGGTCAATCGACAATTGCCGTCGCATAGTTTCACATGACCCTTCCACAGTTGCAACTTGCCACACATGTAAGCGATTGTTGTTGTTGTTCTTGCAGGTTTCTGCATTTCTGCTACACTAGCACCTTGCCACCCCTAAAAAAAAAGAAACGACTTGCAACAAGCAAGAACAACAGCAATTGCTGAGTTGAACAAACTCATTACGCGATGTTGCCTCTGCCCCGTTGCACCCCGCGTGTTGCACTCATTTAAGTGCGAGCATTTCATTTTTTTTATAGTTTTATTTTTTTTATATTTTTTTTGTTGCTACTCTGTGACAATTTCTATTGCAATTTGCCACTTGGCTAGCGGCTTCTCATTAAGGTCAAAGCTGCAGCCAAAAAAGGAAGGGGAGGGGGGAATTTCTTACCTTTTTATTTATTTTGTTGCTATTTTTTTGAATTAAATATATATTTTTGGTATCGCCTTCGTATTGTTATCCAAAATGCGTAAAATCCAAGTGCTGTTGTTGTTGAAGTTTCAGTTCGTTTATTTTTGTTGCAGCTTTTCACTTTGTTTTCGTAGTTGCTTGCCACAATTGATAATAATTTTGAACTTTGTTTTAATGCTCATAAAATTCATTTTGAGCATAAAGCGAAATTTTTGTTGCTTTGCTTATTTCTTGAAGCACACAAATACACCGTAAACACTTTGAGCGACTTTTTCTTTTTTTTTTACGAATATTTTATTTGTTTATCGTGTGTGGCAGGGTCCGTTCCGTGGCCGTTAACTGAATTCGAGTCTCACGCTAACGCTACTTATTTATATGTTCTTTTTCTATTCTTTCTTTCACGATGCTCTCGCATTCGCGTCTCGCACGCAACTAAAACAGCTCCAAGCAAGTGAGCTCTTTAAATAGCTGGCCACGCAACTTCTTACATTCACAACCCGAGCATGGGGGTGGGTTGCCATCATACCGGCAGGTGAGGCGAGTGTCTACGGTGAGCAAGAGCGGTGAGAGAGCGCCAGCCATACAACATGTTCGAACCTCTACTCGCGCTGCATTTGTTGTATCAGTTGTAATTTATTATTGATATTAACTTCAAAGACAATGTTAAATTGTTTTTGAAAAAGTTCTATATTTAAATTTAAGTAAGATTAAGTTAATTTAGAGCCGCTCAACAAATTCAAATTGAGAGAGTGCGTGGACTGCATTGTTCAAACTGCCGTCAAACATGTTGTGTTTTCGTTTTCTGATGCGAGAGCGTAACGCGTATAAGAGTACGCCCAACATGGCGCATTGTTGTTGCAGTCTGCAACATGCATGCAACAGCAAATCCGGTACTTGAAACTTGAATTCATTAAGGAAACATTCATAGTTAAACAAGAAGTTTGTTGCGCATTCCATTCAAACTATTCATGCCACGCGAATGTATATAAATAACCTGGCAACTGCAACATTTGACTACAGTTAGTTGTCGCCTCGCTTGAGCCCCTTACACCTATTTGATTATGCGTAATATGTGATTAGTCAATCATCTGGGTAATACGCTGATTCATCGATATTACCAATATGTATATATATATGTATATCTGACTAAACCTACCGCAATGATCTCTTTGTGATGAAATCTTCGAGTTGCCTTCAGTATTTCAGTTTCGATTTCAGTTTCTTTCATTGTTCTAGGGGAATTTCCGATTTTTTGACTCAAGCTTCAATCGATTTCTTTTGTTTTTAGATGAATGAAATTTCTGAAATATTTTTTTGGAATATAATAATTAATGATATTTGTTACAGCTTAACTTGGAATATTTCTATTTTTTAAATAGTTTTTATATATAATATGAAATATATATATATTTTTTCTTATAATAATATAATAAAATATTTGAATAATTTAATAATATATTGTAATAACAATATAATATATTTTAAAACCAAAACTTAATAAATATATAATAAAATATAATTATAATATTTCATAAGTTTATTAATAATTTTCTTATAAATTGCAAAAGTACAAATAAAACAATGTTGGCAATGTTTCAACGCCTCAATCCCCTTGAAGTGTGCCACATTGAGGGGCAACAGCAAGCGGCAGCTGCCACAGTCAAGGGCAAGCTGCACAACAACAGCGGTTGTCAACTCAAAGTATTTGAATTCATATTACGAAATCAACATGAAATGCAAATCAAAATAGAATTTCCTTGCATTTTTGAGCGCAAGCAAAAGATGTCCCTGGGTTTCCACACAGATCTCGACTTCTCGGTAGCCAAATGGTATTAAATTTCACACCTCAGAAGGGAATAAGAGAGATAGAGAGAGGGAGAGAGAGCGGTAGTAGAAGTGGGAGGGAGAGATAAAAATCGGTAGCAAAAATAAATATTTATACAAATTATTAGACGAGGCTTGCGTGATCCAGAGGCAGCCTAAGCCCAGAAAGGGGATAAACTTGTGTGCGGTAGTTCACGGGAATGTGGAAAAGGCTGTGCAACGAAATGTTGCACAAAAGGAGTTGAGTGCAAGGCTGAGGCTGAGGCTGAGGCTGAGGATCAGACGTGGGTACGTGTTTTGCATGATAAGCCGGGAATTTACACAGATTTGATAGATAAGACAAACACGGCGAGCGAGTAAAAGGCACTACATCTATCTCGCTCTCACGCGCTCATAGAAAAGTGAAAATGCATTTTCACACTCACATCTAGTGGGACAGAGGCTGCTGAGATTTATGATGACTTTTCAACATGTGCATGCAACAGGTAAACCCGCACCATACTCACACAACAACAACTCACAAAACTGTGACCATGACCGTGACCGTGAGCGTGACCAGGCACGTCATCAACCTCGCTCTTCGTATCGCTGTTATAGCCCAAATAAGCATCGTAAATCCTTTTTTCCCACGTTCCCTCAGCTCTGCTGGGAGGCACGTTCAACTCCACAATGCCACAATGCCACACAGTCACAAGTCGCAAGTTGTGAATCGCAAGTTACAAGTCGCAGTCACAAGTCTCTGTCACAGGTACTACACATAATCGCAGTCCATCGCCCGTGGGCGTGGGCGGGCTTTCCTCGTCTCTGTTTGGGAAATTCCTTCAGGTTTTGGGCCATCGTTTTTTTCCCCGCGCACAACACGTTAACATGTGCACACCACATGTCCGCTGTGTGTGTTTAGGAAATTCCGCACTTGTTTCCCACAGGAAGATGTCCTTGCTCCTTCCGTTGCATTGCGGATTTTCATTTGAATTGCTTAACGCATTCGCGACACCGACTTTTGTTGCACTTGCCACCACGTCAAAGTTCCGCTAAAGTAAATGTCTCTCTCTCTCTGTGTGTGTGTGTGCGTGTGTGTGTTTTTCCCAGCACTTGCTGTCCTCTGTCCTCTGTTCACTGAGCTCTAGCTCTGTTGTCCTGCTTCTAATCATGGACAGGGGCGCGTCTGTGGTGCAGCTTCTCGGAACGTGCAGCAAATGTGTTGCAGATGTGCTAGCGATGTCTGCCTGCTCCAGTTCTCAGCTACATTTCAACTAAATGTTGAATGGAAAGTTCACTAGGCGTATGCTTAATATAAAGCAAATTCAACTGCAAATGTTGTCAAGCAAAATTTATTTAAATTGCTATATTTAAATATAAATATATATGTAAATAGAGCAACGTTCTCAGGCTCCTTTAATCACATCCTTTTTGGTTGCTGTTCATTTGCTGACTTATCTTGATCTTCCCGCTCGATCTGAGCCTTCTTTTCGCTATACTTTGCTGCTCAAATCTGTTTACTAATTGAGTTTGCCATTTGCCAAGTTTTGCTGTTGTCCCTGACTTCCTTGCTCCCATTATCTCTCACTCTCTTCGTGTCCGACAAGGTCCTTGAATCAACAAACTGCCACAAAGCGTTGTCTTTCGCTGTCTGTGGCAAATGCAAGACGGCTTAGTTGAGCTGGGAAAACTATGCTAAACTCTGCATACAAATGTCCTTTTTTAATGCTCGTCCTGTGGCCAGTTGGGGATTAGGATGCACAATAATTTTAACAATTACTACTTGAATGCAATGTTTATGTTCAATTATTGTCGAAACTGACCCGTAGCCACAGCGGACAGTCGCAGTATGCTCACAGGACACTCGCAGGACTCCCGCACCCTTGAGAGCAGCTCGTTCAGTTCGCTGCAGTTCATTGATTGACATTTTTATTATGTGGATTTATATGCAGTGGAACAAACGCTGAGCCTTTACGCCAACCATCCTTTTGCTTCCTTCCTTCCTCTTTCATTCTGTCTCTCTCTCTCTCTCTCTCTCTTTCACTCTCTCTATAATTCTCTTTCTCTGTCTACAAAACAATAAATTTGCAATTTATCTTTGGCATTCACAAAGAACCTTAAATCAATAGATATATAGAGGGAGATATAAAAGGAAAGATAGAGAAAACGATAGAAAGAGAGAGAGAGAGAGAGATAGAGTGAGAGAGGGGGAGAAAGGCAGAGTGTTCACTGTTATGCTGTTGCGGACAGTCTCATTACTTACCCATTATTATGACCTTCATCCTCAATCAATTTTTCAATTTTATTTCCACTTCCATTGCTATACACAATTGGCTGCCACGCCCACACGCCCACACGCCCTCGTGTTTCGCTAAGAAGCAAAAAAACTGGATATTTGCATTTGCTGTCAGTTGAAGTCATCTCTCCCCACCCCTCGCATGACCTCCCTCCCCTTCTCTTCACACTTTCTGCTTTCAAATAGAATTTTAAATTTCTGTAATTTGTGCATCGAATTTATTTCAACTTCGATTTGTAGCTTAGCAAAAGGACATTTTGGTCTTTTTTTTTACCATTTGCGTAATCCAATCTCCCCTTTTGGCAATTATTTTGCCTAGAACTTTGCGAACAAAGTTCAGCAACATTTTGATTGCAATTAACAAATTATTTCAACTCGAGTGCAAATCTGGAGTTGCATTCACTCAACTGTGTTAACTGAGAAGTCAAAGCGTTGCGAGAGTTGCGTTATTAAGTCCAGTTGAGACATTTAGATTTATAAATATATATTTAAAATAACAATAAAATCACTTTAACTTTGGAGTAATTTACTTATTTATTAAAATTAAGTGAAGTAAGCTTTTCTGAAGTAAATCTTTTCAAATATTCAATGTCGTAGTGACAAAAGAAACCCATAAATGTGAATAAAATGTAATAAAATGTATTCATAAATAACTTACTATGAAAAACACTCACTAATCCCAAACTTTACTCTACGAAATGCAATTAAAATAACTTAAATTTATCGCTGACAAGGCATAATTTAACCCGCTCTCCTTCTCTTACGACTTCCACTGCAGCCATAATGTTGACAAGAGCTTAAGCATATGAAAAATGCGTTCGCAGGTCAGCTAAGTTCCGGGGGGGTGAGGTCAACTCGCTGCTGACCTGCAGTTGTGGAATAGTTGTGCACTCGTTGCGCTAATCAGTTTAGCGGCAGTTGTCCACGTTGGGATGCTTTGGTTTTAATTACGCGGGCAAAAGTTTGACCGCAGTAAAAGCCGTTTTCTGTGTTGGTCAGCAGCATCAGCTGCAACCACTCTGGAACTGTGGGGCAACACTCCAACTGATTCTCAGTTAGTTAAAGTGCTGGCAACACATTAAAAGTGCAATTCATCCGTTGCCGCAGTGCACTCGTATGCTACGAGATAGGGAAGGGCTGTGCTGAGAAGAGAAGAGAAGAGAACAGAAGAGAAGAGCAGGCATTTAGGAAAGGAGAATGGATATGGGAATGGACAGAGGAGGATACAGGGCAGCAGCAAGGCGGGAAGCTCAGCAGGAGCTGGTGCACTAATGAACATTTTATTACAAAAGTTCTCTTTGAGAGAGTGAGAGAAAAAGAGTGAGTGAGAGAGAGAGAGAGAAGGCATATAGCGAAACTTTCGTTGCTTCGCTCATAACGGAAGCTGTTTGGCCAATTTGAAATATTGTTATTCCAAGTGGACGCCCGCGTGGGCCAAGTGCTACTCCCGACCATAACGCATAGCGAAACTTTGTGGAATGCAATCCTCCAGCTGCTTAAGCCAAATCCATGGAGTACTCTGCACTTTTGTGGCCTCTTTTGCAATCCATGCCCAGCTGACAGCCCCTGCCCAGTTTGTCTGGCGAGTGTCTGGTGCGTACAGCAGACAGTCGACCAAATCGCAACCCCTTTCGAGAGAAGCATTGACATTTGCTTTGCACTTGAAATTCAATATGTCAACGAGTGTCCACAATGCTCACTGGGCAAATAGTTGGACCCTTTTCCGGGATTGCTTTCCCTTCCTCCTTCCTCGCTCCTCGGTCAGCTATGTAATTTCATTTTAATTTGCACCCACGGCGTGAACTTTGCGACACGCTGACCAAGGAAATGGATATCCTGTTAGTGTCCCCTCCCCCCATCCTCACTCAAGCTCTCCTCTGACCTTGTTTGCTTATAAAGTGCAGCGCAACGCTCAGTTGGCTATCAAAAATTTTAATTACGGGTTTACGCAAACAGTGCGGGAAATACTCATCTCACATTTTCAAATAGCTTCCTCATTTGATCCAGCGCTGGAAAACTCCAGCCGTCCTCGTATTCAGTTTCATTTTGTTGGAAAACTGTGAATGTTGTTGGGGAAACCGAGAATTTTACTTTGATTACGACTTAAAATGGGTTACGGCTTCAAGTTTCCAATTATGCAAGTTTTAATTGCTTGCAACTTCTATTTTCTTGGTATGCAAATAAAATACTTTCAGTTAGGAAATGCATAGCAATTAAAAGGAAATTCAGGGGGAATTACTAAGTTAATAAATGTAATTATGATCAAGGCAATGAAAATGCTGTTGAATGGTACAGATAATGCTAATGCTGATGATAAAAGTAATGCTAATGGTAATTAAAATTATAGTAATAACGAATCTACTAATGAAAATGCTAATGCTAATGGTACTACAAATGTTAATGATAATGAAAATGCTAATAAAAATGTTAATATTAATGCAAATGATATTGAAAATGATTTATCATTAGCATTGCTTTATCATTAAAATGCTAATGCATATACTAATGCTAATGCTAATACAAATGTTAATGCTAATGATAATGTAAATGCCAATGAAACCAAAAATGTCAATGACAATGAAAATGCTTATCCATTTACTAATGCTAATGCTAATATCAAATCGAATGTTAATGCTAATGACATTGAAAATGTCAATGATAATGAAAATGCTGATTCAGCTACTAATGCTAACGCATTTACTAGTGCTTATGTTATTTGCATTGTGCATTACTCTTTGCAATGCGAATGCCATCACTAATGTTAATGCTAATGTTAATGCTTATGTTAAACTAATGTTAATGCTAATAATATGGATTCATCTCCAACTTTCTCATGAAGCATTTCAATTGTGTCTCTTTAAGTGAAGTAAACTTGCCCACTTTCACTTTCAATCCTGTTTACTTATTCATATCACAAGGATATCATTCGTCCAGTTGCTGCGTTGGCTCCTCTGTGGCCATCACATCAATTAACAGCCCTTCTCCTGTGCCGTCCACCTCTGAGGGATGGCTACCTGCCATAAATATCATATGCACCTGTTGGGCTGCTGTGAAAAACCCAGCTACCAGTTACAAGATTACCGAGGGACGACGGCCAAAACGCAGAGACCAAAGTGTGGCCAGAGACCAACTCCCGTCTTGGTTGGGAATGATGGATTATGCTGTCAATCTCTGGTAAATTGCTCGGCTTAAAGCCCCAATGTGGCACGTGCTTGCAACACAACGATACCGTTTGTACGCTCCTCCGTTCTTGCCACCCGATGGAGTGAAGCCTCGACAAGTCGTCACTTGAAGCTGCACCGTTGTCGGCATTCATTACAAGGAGCAGGCGGCTAATTGAAAGCTGCATTCAAAAAATTGACGGCGGTAAAATGTGAAAAACGTTCAATGGTCGCAATTGGGAATGGGAATGGGAATGGGAATGAGGAGTTGGAGTACGAGGAGCAGCAGCAGTAAAGAGGAAGCTGACAGCAGCCAGCTGGTAAGCTTGCCGTGAGGCAAGTTATGTAAAAGGGGGAGTTGCAAACGGAATGGACCCCCAAAAATAAAAGCCGAGGCAGCTGTCGATTATTGACACTGCGGTCGCTCGAAAGAGGGCGGCGAACGAGAAGGAGGAGGAGGAGGATGAGGAGGAGCAGCGGGTTGGGGGAAGCGTCGATAAACTGCGCCGCCAGATGCTGCAGACGTCGGACGATGGGGCAATTACAACACGCGAGCCAGACAACAGGTTGAAAACGGGGCATCAACCGAAACCGAAATCGAAACCGAGACCGATACCAAAACTAAAGCCTCGATTTTGGCCCTTTTTGGGTTTTTGCGCTTATGTTTTTGTCGATATTCGTTCGTTTTTTTCCGTTTTGTTTTTAGATTCGTCTGTTTATTATTATGTTTGTGCGTTTTTGTTGTGGTCAATAATGCAGCTCGAATCGGTGCGAGACTCGAGCTAAGTTCCTGCCAAACATTCGTCTGCCCTTCGTACTCCCCCCCCCCCCATTCTGTTAATAAAAACCTCTCTCTTCCCTCCCCTCTATCAGCGCGATAATTGCCGGTAAAACGCCTCGCTTGGCCTTTTAAATGCTGCCTCTTGTTTTTGTTTTCATGAAATTGTATCAAAATGCATGAAACGTTCCCTCTTCTCTGGGCATTCCCACTATTCAGCGAGGTGTGCAACATTCTCGAAATAAATGCGAGTTCTACGGAAATTAGTTAATAGTTCATATGTGCTGTGAGCTAAATGTTAACTATAAAATATATTTTTTTAAATAATTTTCAATTATAATCAGATTTCTACAAATAATTTCATTGCTGAAACTAGCTTTGCATAATTAATGATTACTCAAATATTAATGTGCAAATAGTAAAGATTATTGCTAACTTATTTATGTCACTTTATTAATTAATATATATTTAAATTAAAGTCAAACTTTCCTATACTAAACATTTGTGAAATAAATTTATTATAAGTAGTTTTATTCGTTATAGGAAAGTACGCCTAATAAATATATTAAATATTAAATAAACTTATCAGACTAAATTGACTTCTTTCTTAATTTTATTATTTTTTCAGTAATTTATAATACTTTAGTTTATTTATATTTTTAAATAAATTCTATTCAACACTCAACACATATTATTCATTACAATTATATTATATTACAATTATTATTATTATTATCATTATCATTATCATTAGCATTAGCATTATCATTATCATTGTTATTATCATTACAATTATCAATAAATAAAATGCTGTATTATAAATGAAATTAAGTTTAATTTATTTCGAATATTTCCCCAGCAGGCGCAGTGTATCTAAAATTCGACTTGTTTCTCTAACCATTCTTCTTAATTTATATTCACTTTTTTTTCGAGCTACTATTGACGTTCCGGCTGCCTCTTTTTGCTGCTGCCGCTGCAATGAGCCACAAATTGCAGCTGCCACACGGAAGCAGCAGACGCGACGCCGACGCGGACGCGGACGCGACGCTCCACTCCGCTCACGAATCCAGAGAACACGCCGAGTAAAGCACGCGCCGCTCGCGACGATAGCGACGCCAAGTCCAAGCCATTGACCGTGGCGTTCTGCTGCTGTGGACAGAGCGAGTGAGAGAGAGGGACAGAGAGATCTCTGGTGAAAGAGAGCGAGAGGCAGAGCGAGTAAGAGAGTGCAACTCAATCAGGCAAGCGGCTGCAATTGTGTTGCACCTGCCTGCAATTGCACAAGGGCCCAAAAAGGGCGTGGGGCAGCGTCAGGGAGCGGGGGTAATTAGTAACAGACCGTTGCCTCAATCGCGTGCTGATAATTTTCCCAACTTTCAACTTCCAACTTGCAACTGGTACGCGTCCCCTCAGCGCCGGCTAATGGGTATTCATTTGGTTTTACTTCAACGCAAGGATTCACTCCCAAGTCGAAGGGTTCGCACTGATCGCTTTGTAGGCTGTTAATCGGCTATCGCCGGGGCAATTGTGCCAACTCGATTTTGCGTAATAAGTGCACAAATCGGTTTAAATGCATTTCCCATTTCCACTGCAATTGCGAATCGTCCATGAAGACCTCACGCTGTGTCATTGTTCATTGTGCCTTGTGTCATTGTTGGCTCAGTGGAAAATCTGTGCTATTCAGTGAGCGATTCATTGGCTCACGCGCTGCGATTTGTCATGGCCTGACCGTGACACACATATACTCTCTCCCTCTCTCTCTCTCTGTGTCTCTCTCTCTCTCTCTCTCTCTCTCTCTCACGCTGTCTCCTGGATAGACTCTGGTCACGTTTATGGAAATGGAAATTAATTCGCATTAAATTTTTGGGTTTGTCTCTGTCTGTTTTCTCTCTGTATCTGTGGAATTAGCAACGCTGGCAAAGGACACGTTCATGCATAATGCATGACCATATACTTGTGTGTGTGTGTGTGTGTGTGCAAACGTGTCATCAACAAATGGAAATTGGCTCGGTTATTTAACAATTCTCATTCAACGAGTATCGAGCATCCTGCGGCGCAGCAATAAGAAATTTGGGTTACGCTTCGTATTCCATGTGAAATTCAGCAGTGAGCAATGGCAAAACAAAGGAAAATGGAAAATTCAGCTGCAGATTTTCAAATTCAAAATTGCAAAGATACGCAGCACAGCTACAAGATGACTCACGTTCAAATGGTTAAGTGAACTATTGCAGGACCTTAACTTTGTGAACTTTGTGAATGTTCAAGCTGATCCTTGAGTGGATTAACGCAAATTTAAGCATGCAAAATATTTATTTATGAATGTAAGAAGTTGTTTAAAAAATAACGCTTATTTATTTATATATAGTATTTAATTTATATTGGTTATCAACAGTAGAACAGTAGAACGCAAATGTAATAAAATGCGACTAGAATGTGCGACTAATTCGAAGAC